>OY728125.1:172093659-173343659 GCA_963277665.1 Viscum album | reverse complement strand
CATTAATTTTATTCCTTAATCATTTTTCCCATCATATGAATTTATTCATCCCTTCCTATATTATTTCCCTCAATACTCAAGTTTGATTTCCGTGGAAGGCATTTCTTTTTCTAACATCATAGTAGATTCACTGCAGTCTTAATGAATTTATTTATCTCTAACTAATGATCCGTGTATTTTTTCATATAAAAAGGTAATAATAAATAATGACCCATGGATTAAGGTTTTGTAGGATTTGATTGTTTAAATTATTTAGGTAATAACAAAAGGGTTTTCCCTAAAATAAATCTTAATACGTGGTTTTAGAGACAATTTTCCATAAAAATCCACTTAAACTATATCCATTTCAACTTTTTGAATTATACTTGTATTGAAAAGAAAATATAGTAATTTTTCAGTAGAAATATTACCCTGTTTATGTTTCCTTCGACCATTCTCACAAAAAATGGTTCATATATTGAAGGGAGAGAGAGATTATTGAATTTATTTGGAAGGTTTGGGACCTACCTTTTCCATTTATAAGGAATTATTCTCCCATCATAATGATGTGTTCTAGGGACTCCCATTAAAATATTCAACAATTATCCTCATGAATATTCTAATAGAGAACACATACATTGACGATTAGGAAGATAATTTTAAATTTTTATCAACTTCTGTTATTCCAATTTCTTATCCTAATTCATTGATAGTCTGGGCCATTTTAATTTCAACATCATTGATTACATTCATTCCCACTTTCCCTAATTTTCTAAATTGTTTCATCCTATTTTCATAACACTGTTTCTCTTCAGATTTATATTTTTGAGTGGAAGAGATGGACTATTCCCCTTAAACCATTGGGTGAAATTTATGTTCATCCATGGATATCATAATGAAATATTTTTCAATCATACGAATATGAATTTTATCCAAATACAAAATTATAGAAGTTTCAAAAACTTATTCTTAAACTTTTGAGGGATTCTTCCGAACTAATATTCCTAGCTCTATTTATCCAGCCCACAAATGAATTAAAAGTATATCATATAAAATAGTATAGAACATGGTAGATACAAATATTTTGAATAAAATTATTTGGCCTGAAAAGCACATTCATGGTATCTAAGAAATTTAAGGATTAATGTATATGATTTCTTGAAAATGTGTTTATTTGAAAAGGGTATTTTTATTCAAAAAACATGTCAATAATATATAGCACAAGGTCCTTGAATTCCCAAAGTTTTTAATTTTCTAACTCCCAATTTTATGGTTATTTTAACATATCTTGGTTATCTCATGCAATGAGAATTGAAAATAAGATTTCAAAATTGTTTCATAAGACTCACAAGTATTTTTCTGAAATAAGACGGTGTTTCATAGAGTCTTTTCATAGAATATGTGGGATTTGCATGAAATGTATTCACATAAATTTAGTGAGAATATCATTATAGTATTCCTATATGGTCATTAAATGGGTCAAATATGTTTTATATACATTTATATAGATTCAATTTTTTTAAGGGTATTTAATTTGATATCACATATTTTAATAACTTATGAAAAATGTAAAATATACAAAAAAATATTTAAATAGACACAAAATTTAAATGTTAAGAAACTCAAAAATATTGATATACAATGTTTTCCTCCAAAAATCCTAATTGAAATAGTCTACACAGTGAATTAAAACCAATTTATCATGTAAGTATACTTTAAATTTAATCAAAGAATGAAATAAAATGTTAAAGAGAGTTATAACATGTCGGTCTTCATTAGTAAGCAAGTTGGGGGAGTGGGATCTCATCCACTTGTTCTTATGGTATATTCAAATAGAAATTTATCATCCTTTTTAATTTAAATCAGAATGTGATCGGGTTTATTTTTTTCATGACTTACACACCACCAAAATGGGATATATTAGTAACTATAAAAGGATCATCCAATATGGGATGATGTTTACCTTCTATCATATTCTACATTTAATTAAATAATAGAACTTTGTCTCCCAACTAGAAGTCCTTTTGTTAAATCAACTAGTCCTTATCCAACCTTAACTGTTCATTGAAGATTTTTAGATTCACAAAGTCTACGTTCTTATCTTCTTCATTCTCTTATATCTATAATTACATATATTTACTAGTTATATCCATTTTTAAATTTATATCTTCAATAACCGAATATTTTTTTATAGCTTTACAGGGAGATGACATATCGTTTTATTAATCACTCAATATGGGCTCATCTATATGGGTTTCATTTAGGATATCCTATAATACCATTAAGTATATTACAACTATTTTCTCCCTTTCTACAAATTCTGTTTTATATTATTCTCTACTGTTCAATTGATTTCTCTATTTGAAACTCTAGCTTTTTTATTTGTATATGTATGGTAAGTGGAGTACGTCTTGAAATACAACCCATATTTTATCACTAAATTGAATATAATTATATTGTAAAAAACTTTCATGTGTCATTGATGATGGATATTGATATTTTAAACATGAAAAAGATGTTAGAATAGACCAAAACACACACAACCATACCACAATCATTTTTTGGTGGCCTTGGATTCGTCCCATTCAGAAACATAATCTATATAAATTTAGATATAAGTGTTACTAAACGAAATGGTAATGTTTCCAATAAATTATATCCCCTGAACATCAAAAATATTCCAAATGATGATTGGTTTTTATGGAATCTTCTCTCTCTTTGAATTTTTTCTGGAATATCATCATTTCTCAATTTATTTTTGAAAATCATATGCATATTTAATCATAGTGGGATTATAAATTATGTATTCTAACATGTCCGTTCTATTTCATGGAAGAATGAAGTGTCATTCACATGCAACTGTTTTAAAAATTAAAAAAACAATATCATGTGTTGAAAAAAATATTTTTATTATGTGATAATTGAAACTTTTCCACAAGTATGATTCTTCACAACTTAAAAATATTGATTCATTTTCTTACTTTTGATTTTTTTGTTATTTAGATGAGATGGTATTAGAGAATTCATCAAATAATATACAATATTTTAATAACAAGGTACTTCTCCATAGAAAAATTACAATTTCTATTTAATAAGGTTTTCATTAAGTGGGTCTTTATCTTAAATTTATATTTTAGTAGTGCTAATTAATATATTTTAGTGATCAGAAACAAGATTTTCACCTCTTTTATTGTTTATAATATCAATGTTGAACTATTGTAATAATAGTATCTATATCACTATATGTAGAGACTCTAGTTTTCCTATATAAGATTTTTAATATTTCTAAGAATATTTCCACTATTAGGCCTTGAGTTTGTATGGTATTTGGCAAGATTATATTAAATATATTTTATTAAAAGTAAATAGTTATTCAATAAAATTTTAATAACTAATGATCAGTGTTTGGATCATAAATTTGTGACCATAATTTTGTATGAAACATGTATTTTACCTTAGGCATGGCATAATGTTTTACAAAATTGGGCAGTCGATTGTTGGAAACCATTAGGTGATTTTGAAAAAATAGTATATTAATTTGATTAAAATTAAATTAATAAACACCTCCAACTTGTGTTCTCATGAATGGAGAGGACAGGGAGGATCCCCCTTCAGTGAAAGATTCCCCCATGGATGAACCAAGGAGATGAGGCACTACCTATCATCTTTTTTGATGTCAAACATCACTAGTCTGAGGTGAAGTAGGTTTTCAGTAACATTTTGAACCTAAATCATAGGGGTTTCTACACAAGGAATGATGATTTTGACCTTTATTTACTAATCCAAATTTATAAATTTTTTATTTTTTTATTTCCCAATTACAACAACTAGAGAAGCATTGGGGTATATCTCTGGGTTTCACTTAGAGATCAAGGATTTTGGGTGGCTTGTAATGAATTTTAATTCCTAATTTTTGATCACATGGCATGTAGTGAAGGATTTCATGACGTGTTTTCATCCCGTTCAGAAAATATAATTTTTGGGGATTTCACCCCATGTACTATGGTTGCACATCATGTAGTCATCTTAGACCGTGTAGAAAAGACTGGACCATGGTCTCCATGATGAGGTACATGGTCGCGTGGATGTACATGGCCAACACTATTGCCCTGGGGTGCCAAACAAGGCAATGAGATGATTACATGTCCATGTACCTGATTATCCAAGACATTTAGTGTTCTTAGAGTACACACATTGTGGGGATAAATGGTCATACGGTAGTGTATGGGAGAGGACATGCCTAGGATATTAGATGATTCCACACACCATGTGACCTGAGGTACACACCATGTATATTCTCAAATACATATTGAGTAATGATATAGGATATGAACCTAGGCTATCTTGGGGATACATGTTGTTTATTGTAGGTTCATGCTATTTACTACCCATAGAGAGTTCATCCTCATGCATCTCCAGTTTTAGGACTCAGAAAGAGGCATTTGTTTTTTCTATCTTGAGTATTTCTCTTCATTGGATGCAATGATGACCATGGTTTTAGAATGAGATATGTGATACATGGTGAGTTTATTAGGCTAGTTGATAGTGATGTATTGAATAGTATCGGTTGAGTAGATACCACAAATATATAACTATTACTATACAATATAGAATTACATCCATGGCATGGGACTGTGATCCCCTCGACTGGATGAGCTTTGATAGAGTTTCTACATCCCTCCGGGAAGCTAGGATGGGATCCTATATCATATCATCCTCCCTATGTAGGGTTTGAAGTATCTACATGACCAATACTACATGTATAGTGATCCCTAATCTAGTAGGTTATCTCAATAGGATTTGTAGAAATAACGGATATAAAATCCCCTATATTGAGGAATGTTTCAATATGTCTTGTGATAATGTCAAGTATATGATCCCCGACATAGTGTGTTATTATAGGAGGGTTTTTTTATCAATGGATAAATGATCCCCTACTTAGTGGGTTGTACCATATGGGGTTCGTGGTGTCTTCGTAACACACACTACATGGGTAGTGATCCCCTATTTGAGGGATATGATCTCTAGAGTACTAGATTGGGTTTTGGGTGCCCCCATGTTGTTATATGAATGATTTTAAATCAGATATATTAGATATTCACGTTTTATTATAGATTTTGAGGAATCCCTCATCGAGGATGGATAATATACCCTGTATGAGTATAGATATTTTCTGACCAACAACGTGAATTTGTTTTTCGATGAGGCCTAATGAGCTTGTCCTCTAAGATGTATTCCAAATGGGATGGTGGGATTGTACTCTTGGATTAAAAATACCGGATGACTGATATATCTTAGATGAGTTCCATCTGGTATAGTAGGGATCATCAAGTGATTTCTCTTGGATTGGTGTTACCTTTGATATTTGAGTGGAGTCATGTGGATGGAAGTGAGGTTGAGACCTCATGATACTTGGATTCTAAGATGTGTATATCTATTTTTTGGGATTATTTATGGCTATGTATGATTGAAATAGCCAATGGAGATGAGATAACTTTTATGTATAGATGATAATTGGTCAAGATGGAGTTTATTTTTCTCACTCGCTTGGGTATCTTCCTCTAGATTTGGTTCAAGAGGACTGTTGGGTAATAGTTTCTCCCTTTTATTTTGGTTTTTTAGTACATACTAGGTATTGTTATAATCACCCATTCAAAGTATTTTCCCATACATGTCATGACTTATATATATGAATGACTTTTTAATGTAATCCTAGGTAGACCCAATATAAAGCCCCAAACTTAATCATTACTTAATCTTGATTTATTTCAAGAAATACACATTGAGGATCTTTTCAGGTTTAGATTTTTAGTGAATTATATCACATATCATGCATTACATTCCACTTGTAAACAAGGTGCTTACATCAAAGACAATATTCACTCTTCTCATTAAAGGAAAGATATTTTAAATAAAACATGGATCTTTTCTTGACACATTCTTGACCCTATCATCACATCATGCACCTTTCCCTTGACCTATGAAAAACATTTCAAAAAATTGGGATGAGTATGAAAAGATCAGTGAGGGATATAAAAATACGGAATGGAAACATCAGTTCATGTATACATAAGAATCAATGAAGTCATTGTTTACTCATAAAACAAAATCACTTTAATCATACCTCATGAAATCATAATATTTATTAATAACTCACAGAAATCATAAAACATAAAGGTAACTTGTGGCATTCATAAAATTCTTATGTAGGAAGTAACCCCCATGATTACGTTTGGAATACCCATCATAGTATATTCCCTAAATCTCTTAGTAGAAACTTTCACTTTTACCTCCATCACGTTACCTAATGCATTGGATAGCTATATCAGGCTCACCCGCCCTTCGTTTATCACATAACCACCCGTCTTCATAAACAATTCACAAGAACCATAACATAATTGTATCATATAAAACATGCATAAAGGAAACAAAACGTTCCACATTTCATTGACAAGATATCAATACACAGCATTGATCTAATCAAAACATTATCAAAACCATTTTCAATACCAAAATAAAAGAAAAGTAAAATTTGGTATTTATTTTTCATTTTAAAAAAAGTTATTTCTTATAGAGGTAGCCGAAACTCAAATAATAGTCACGGCGGCGGAGAAGTCGTTGTCACCGCATACGTAAGATAAAACATTACTTTTGTAGCTTAGTAAAAAACTTCATATAAAAATATTCCTTTTGAATAAAAGTAAAATTCAAAGGGTTTTATACACAGTATAAAAGAAAGTTGTGTATAAAACAAAATATGCCTCAATTAAAGGAGATTGAGACGAAGTCCCTTACTTCATGTCCGACTTGACACGATCGTTCTTTAATATCATGAATGATAAACTTGAGTTAATTTATACTTGATTAAGAACATTTTTCAAGTTCATTATTCCTTTTATATAACTTATTACCATGTTATGAACACTTTGTAACTATTTAGGTTAATAACGGTCATTTTGTCGATCATTGGTACTTGAGTCAAAAATAAACTCCTTAAAATTACACGTTGCTCATGTGGTAAAATATCCATTATATCCAGAATTATACTCATGATTTAGATATCATATATATCATATATATCTAGTATATACATGCATTTATAATATTACATAACATTTATAGGTAAGAAATGAAATGCACCGTTCATGGAGACGGTAAGCCGTACGTACGCACAAACACTACTTTCATTTCTATTTCATATTTAATGGAATGAAATAATAATGATATAAAGGTAAATTATAATTCCAGTATAATATCATATATAATATTATTAACTCCATCCTTTACACGTCCCACATGTGGCATTAACGAATCAAATCACATTGAGGGGGCGGTAGTCCGCACTTCCTAAAATGAAGATATCGTGTTTACCCATAATGGAAACCATAAAGGTATTCCATAAATGAAAAATTCAGAAGCTTAAAGAAAACATCAACATAAAATATATCATATATAAATATAGTGATATCTTAATGGCCACCATGAATGGTGTTAATAGAAGATTGAGCAATCATCATTTTGTGAGGCAGTAATTCACCATCCACAGAAACCGTATGTTCTTTAACCATTAGCCTAAGGTGTGTGTAAGTGTAGCTCGAATACTTTTTATAAAAAAATCCTAGTATATTTAATTTACGGGTTTTGTTACAAATTAAAGGAATAAAAATATTTTAGGGGGTTGGAGAAGCAAAATAAAATATAAGAACACAAGGGAAGACATTACCTTTAAATCAGGTAACTCTTCTTCGTTTGAACCAAAAGGGTTTTTTGAAGATATTTCTGCCTAAGGTGAGGCTTGTAGGATGAATAGAGGGATATTGGGAGCTTATTTATGTAGAGTTTGGATGATAAAAAGGGCTTTAGAAGTGTGAGAGATGGGTAGCAAGTAGGGTCTTTTTATAAGGGAGTGGAGGTGCTCTTTTGGAAATCTTGAAACAATTATTTTATTATAAAATGAAATTCGGTTTATAAAGCTCCAAAAATCATTAAAGTCTAAGATAAGGTAGTCCATGTTCGAAATAAAATCATCAAATAATAATTGGAAAAGTGTTTGATAATATTTTAAACATTATCTCATTAATTATTTAAATCATTCATTAATGACGTAAACACTACATCATCATTCTGTCATAAATAATTTTATTTGTTTTTGATGTCTAAGAATTATAAAACATTTACCATGATGTAGTAAATCTTTTTATCTTTATAATTAATTTTTATAGTCAAAAATATAACTTATGTAAATCTATGTAATATTTGTTTTAGTAAAATAATACCTGTTTGTGATATTTTTATTTTTACTTTAAATAAAAGGTTTTAATGTCATTATCTTAACCAAGTGGCTCCATGGGGTCCCAAAAATTTACCCATGGATTTTCTTGGTCTTCTGGGACCTATCCAATAAAGTTAGGACATGTTTCAAGATATTTTTATATTTTTATAATATCCTTTTTATCTTAAATTACACTAATTACCTCTAATCGCGGTTAACAAAACTCAAAAGTTACTATTCATCCAAAAAATATTTTAATCCCTTGAACCACAATTTACTTAATAATTATATCCATGTATGTTGGATTTTTGAAATTAAATACAAAAAAGCAGTGAACATTCATTTAAACGAAAAATCAGTTTGCTTAACTACCACTTAGTGGTTTCACTATTCATCAAAAATTGAAGTTCTTCGGAAAAATAACAAAAATTTACCCTAAGCTATATTTGATATTCGGAATTAAAAAATGATGTCTAATTTGAAAAATTCAAAAAATATAAGTTGCATTTATTAATTTTATAATTAATTCATGTTGTCAAAACAAATAGCGTGTTTTTAAGAAACAATATCTATCAAAAGACTAACACTTGTTTATGTCCAATTTCAAAATGAAATTAATTCCAATGACCACCATTGAATTAAATGGTAAAAATATATTCTAATTGAACTTTAAAAACAATTTTTAATGATAATCCATCCTTATAAATAAATTATATTAAAAGAGGTTTTAAATCAAAATACAACATTTTTCACTATTCATTAAAAAATGAACATTTTCAGAAAAATACCAAAAATTTACACAAAGTAAATTTTGATGTCCTGATTCTAAAGAAGAATTTTATTTGGTCTAATATAATGTATATGAGTGACAATGAATATATTTAAAGAAGGTTCTCCATCGAACATAGCAACCCTAGTAAAGTAAAATAAATACTTAATTCAAAAAATATTAATAAATATGAAAATGACTCATTCTTTATTTACCTGGGATGTTACATCCTTCCACCCTTTTGGGAATTGAATCCTCTCAATTTTATTCACTTATCAAAATAAGTGGAGGTATTTATCCTTCAAAGCATTTTCATATTCCCATGTTTCCTCCTCAATCATGTGGTTTTTCCACAAAACCTTTACCTGGTGAATTACCTTATTCCGCAACACTTGCTCCCTATGGTCAAAATCTGGACTGGTTGTTACTCATAAGATAGATTCTCTTCCAGCTGAACTACCTCTGGACTCAAAACATGAGATGGATCTGGCATGTACTTCCTTAACATTGCAACATGAAAGACATATTGTACCTCAGATAAACTCGTAGGTAAAGCCACTCGGTATGCAACTGATCCAACTCTCTCCAGAATTTCATATGGTCCAATGAACCTTGGACTCAACTTCCCTTTATTACCAAATCTCATCACACTTTTCCATGGTGAAACTTTGAGAAAAACATGATCACCTACCTCAAAATAAAGATCCTTCATCCTGTTGTCCACATAACTATTCTGCCTACTTTGACCTGTTCTCATGTGTCTCTGTATCAGCTGAACTTTTCCTACCAACTCTTCTACCAATTCTGGTCCCATCAACTTCCTTTCACCTACTTCATCCCAAAATCTAGAGTTCTACACCGCTTCCCATATAATGACTTAAATGGTTCCATATGTATACTGGAATGAAAACTATTATTATAATAAAACTCAACAAAAGAAAGTTGTTGGTCCCCACTTCCCTGATAATCCATCGAACAAGCACATAGCATAGCCTCCAATGTCTGAATCGTTCGTTCTGACTTCCCAACTGATTGAGGATGAAAAGTTGTACTGAAATTTAATTCCGTACCTAATGAGTTCTAAAGGCCTTTCCAAAAGTTAGAAGTAATCCTAGGATCACGATCAGATACAATGGAGAGGGGAACTCCATGTAACCTAACTCTCTCTTTAAGATACAAATGGGAATGTTGATCTAGGGAAAAGGTATCTTGTGTACCAAGGAAAAGAGATGATTTAGTCAAGCGATCAATAATAACCCAGATTGCATTATTACCTCGAGGTGTCTTCGGCAATCCCACAACGAAGTCCATGGATATATTCTCCCATTTTCACTCTGGAACTGGTAAAGTCTGAAGCATCCCTTTCGGTGACTGCCTCTTTACATTAACCTGTTGACAAGTCAAACACTTCACATTAAAATCAGCAATATCTATTTTCATTCCATCCCACTAGTAATACTCACGAAGATCTCTATACATCTTAGTAATTCTTGGATGAACTTAAAATGGAGAACTATGATCATCAAATAACAACTCTCACTTCAACTTTGAATCACAAGGCATACACAATATCTTCCCAAATATCAAAACACAATCATTATAAATGTTGAATTCAGGAAACTTACACTTCTGAACCAACACTACCTTTTTTTTCAACTCAATGTCTTGCTTATTTTCTTGCTTAGTTCTATCTGATAAAGATGATATCACTGATACATGAATCAAAATAGAATAACATCCTGCACCAACAACTTCTATGCCAATGTTCATCAAATCCTTAACCAAAGGATCATGTTCCAAACGTAACATGGTTAATGAAGCATTACTTTTTCGACTCAAAGCATCAACCAGTTTATTTTCATTTCCCAGATCGTAATGAATTGTACAATCATAATCCTTGATTAATTCTATCCATATCCTCTGTCTCATGTTCAATTCTTTCTGAGTGAATATATACTTTAAACTTTTGTGATTGGTATATATTTCACACTTTACTCCATACAAAAGATGCCTCCAAATTTTTAATGCGAAACAACAGCAGCTAATTAAAAATAATGTGTAGGGTAATTTACCTCATGAGTTTTCGACTAACGTGAAGCATAAGCAATTACCTGATCATTTTTCATTAGGACACAACCAAGTCCTTTCAATGAAGCATCACTGTAGATAACAAACTCACCAATCCTGGAAGGTAGTACCAAAATTGGGGCATTCACCAATCTTCTTGTCAATTTCTAAAAACAATCATCAGATTCTTTTGTCCAGATGAACTTAACACCCTTCCGAGTTAGCTTAGTCATTGGACTAGATAACCGTGCAAAATGTTTAACAAACCCTCGGTAATAGCCTATCAAAACAAGAAAACTACGAATCTCAGTAGCATTTGTGGGCCTTGGACATTCTTCCACAACCTTTGTTTTTGTTAGATCCACAGTTACACCATCTTTAGAAAGAATGTGACCAAGGAAAAAAATTTGTTTTAACCAAAACTCACACTTGCTGAATATCCAATACAATTTATTTTCTTTTAAGGTTTTCAAAATAACCCTTAAATGACTTTCATGATCCTCTTTACTTTTTGAAAACACTAAAATATCATCAATGAAAACAACCACAAACTTATCCATGAACTCATAGAAAATTCTATTTATAATGTCCATGAATACAGCAGGTGCATTGGTTAGCCCAAAAGGCATAACTACAAATTCATAATGGCTATATCTTATACAAAATGCAGTCTTTGGAACATCTTCTTCCTTTACCTTTAACTGATGGTACCCCGATCTCAAGTCAATATTTGAAAAATACTGAGCCCCCTAGAGGTGATCAAACAAATCTTCGATATGAGGCAAAGGATATTTGTTCTTAACAGTGATGTTATTCAAGTCTCTATAATCAATGAAAAGTATCATTGAACTATCATTCTTTTTGAAAAATAATAGAGGATCAACCCATGGTGATGTTCTAGGTCGAATGAAACCTTTCTCTAATAAATCCTACACTTTAACCTTCAACTCCAAAAGTCCAATTTGAGACATTTGATAAGGGGTTTTGAAATTGGATTAGCATCAAGAACTAAGTCAATAGTAAATTCAACTTCCCAATATGGTATTATTCGAGGATAGTCATCAGGAAAAACATCAGGATACTCATTTACCAGTGGAACATCATTAATCAGAACGGTTCCTTTGTTTTCAACAATATGTGCAAGGTAACATTCATTTCCATATTTTACTAGTTTCTCAACTTCCTGATATGTTATCAAAAGTAAGGGTTCATTATTGTACACAGATAGATGCCTTTCTAAAAAGAAACTTCTTTAGCTCTACAGTCAATCTTAGCATGGTAATCAAAGAGCCAATCCATACCCAGGATAACATCAAACACTACTAGTGGTAACACAATAAGGTTTGCAAGTAGGTTCATTCCACGGATAAGGATAGGAAGATTCTTATAAATTCTTTTTCCTCAACATTTCCCCCATGTGTTTTTACCAAAAGTTCAGGAGTCATTTATTGAGATGGTATTCCCAATTTACTAGAAAATTTTTCAGAGATGAAACAATGTGTAGACCCTGAATCAAATAACACGCTGGCATAATCTTAAAAAACAAAGAAAGTACCAGATACCACTTCATTTTATGGCCCAACATCTGTTGAAGTAGTTGAAAAGGATTTCACCACACCTTTCTTCTTGTAGTCTGACTGCTTCCCATCACTCGAGCTCTTTGTCAGACACTCATTTGCATAATGACCCATCACATTACACTTGAAAAATTTCACTAACTGTAAATCAAATTTGGTCTTACCATCACCCTGATCTTTTCCAGTGGAATGACGAGCCTTATGTCCTATCTTACCACATCGGTAGCACTTTCCATAATTCAAAAGGCATTCCCCATCATGCTTTTTACCACATGTATCACAAACTAAAAACATAGTTTTCTTACCATCAGACCCTTTTGAAGGATTCTTCCCTTTCTCCTGGCACCTTGGTCTCTTCTTCTGTTGGTTGTTATAGAACACTTGATCATCAAAGAACTCCATTTCCACCTTCTCAGTACATAAAACAAGCTTTTCATAACTTCTGAACTCATGAGAAGCTAATTCCCTTCGATATTTTGGTTTTAATCCTGGGTAAAAATGATTGATTTTACTATCAAGGTCTCAGATAAAATTTGGAGCATACCTTTCCAATAGAGTGAACTTTTCTTCATTAGCAGTCATTGTGTCGTCCTCTTGCCTCAATTCCAAGAATTATTTTTCCATCCTCTGTCGAACAGCCTTAGGAAAATATTTCTCATGAAACATACTTTGGAATTCAACCCAGTCAAGCACATAAAACTCATCAGCATCCCTGATATTTTTAACCATCGACCACCACTGATCTGCATCACCCTCCAAACGGTAAACATCAAGACTAACCTTTTGCTTTTCTGAAAACCCCATGACATCGAAAATCATCTCCAGTGCATTAATCCACCCATCATCTAGCACAGGGTCAGATGATCCTCTGAATGATGGGTGATGTTGCCACATAAAATGTTCCACCACTGACATGTTCCTTTGCCATTGATATGGCTGATCTCGTACATGGATACCACCACCATTTATTGCTTGAGTCAACTGTGCCATTACTACAAAAAACTGTTCAGTTCCAATTCTGACCATCTCAGGATGCTGATTTGGAAGGTCATTTACTTCAGTATGCCTTCTTATCACTACTACCCTATTTCCTATGTGGAAAACCATTCTAAACAAACATGTCTTAGATGAAGAAACATGGAAATCTTTAAATGCTATACCATTTCAATTTGACCATAAAAAAAATATATTTGGATAATCATTTAATATAATTATAACTCCTAAAGTTATCTAAACAGACCTATGATACCAACTATAAGGCCCCAGCCTTAAACATTACTTAATCTTGAGTTATTTCAAGAAAAACACATTGAGGACCTTTTCAAGCTTAGAGTTTTAGAGAATCAGATCATATATCATGCATTAAATTCCACTTGTAATCAAGGTGGTTACATCAAAGACAATATTAACTCTTCTCATTAAAGGAAACATATTTTAAATAAAACATGGATTCTTTCTTGACACTTTCTTGACCCTATCATCACATCATGTACCTTTACCTTGACCTGTGAAAAACATTTCAAAAACATGGTATGAGCATAAAAAGCTCAGTAAAGGATATAAAAATACGGAATGAAAACATCAGTTCATGTATACATAAGAATAAGTGAAATCATAGTTTACTCATAAAACAAAAGCACTTTAATCATACATCATGAAACCATAAGATTAATGAATAACTCGCTGAAATCATAATACATAAAGTTAAATTGAGGCATTCATAACATTCTTATGTAGGGAGTAACCCTCATGGTTACGTTTGGAATATCCATCACAATATATTCCATAAATAACTTGGGAGAAACATTAACGTTTACCTCCGTCACGTCACCCAATGCATTGAAGAGCTATATCAGGCTCACCCGCCCTTAGTTTATCATGGAACCACCCATCTTCATAAACAATGCCCTAGAACCCTAACCTAATCGTATCATATAAAACATGCATAAATGAAACACAACATTCCACATTTCAATAACAATATATCAATAAACCATATTGATCTAATTAAAACATTATCAAAACCATTTTCAATACCAAAATAAATTAAAACAAAAATTTGGTATTTATTTTTCATTTTAAAAAATGTTCTGGCTTGTAGAGGAATCCGGAACTCAAATAATGGTCACCGCGGCGGAGAATTCTGTGTTGCCTCATATGTAAGAAAAAACATTCCTTTTGTAGTTTAGTAAAATGTTTCATATAAAAAGATTAATTTTGAATAAAATTAAACATCAAAGGGTTTTATACACTGTATACAATAATGTGGTGTATAAAAAACATATGGCTCAATGAAAGGAGATTGAGATGAAGTCCCTTACCTCATGTCCGACTTGACTCAATCGTTCTTTAATCTCCTGAATAATAAACATGAGTTAATTTATATTTTCTTAAGAACCTTTTTCAAGTTCACTATTCCTTTTATATCACATATTACTATGTTATGAACACTTTCTAATTATTTAGGTTAATAACGGTTGTTTTGCCGATCATTAGTACTTGAGTCAAAAATAAACTCCTTAAAATTACAAGTTGTTCATGTGGTAAAATATCCATTATATCCAGAATTATATTCATGATTTAGATATCATATATATAACATATATCCTATATGTACATGCATTTATAATATTACATAACATTTAGAGGTAATAAATGAAATGCACCATTCATTGAGACGGTAAGCCGTACGTATGCATGAACAATACTTTCATTTATATTTCATATTTAATGGAATGAAATCATAATGATATAAAGGTAAATTATAATTCCAGTATAATATCATATATAATATTGTTAACTCCATCCTTTACACATCCCACATATGGCATTAACAAATCAAATCACTTTGAGGGGGCGGTAGTCCGCATTTCCTAAAATGAAGATATCGCATTTACCCATAATGGAAACCATAAAGGTATTCCATAAATGAAAAATACAGATGCTTAAGGAAAACATAAAAATATTATATATCATATATAAATATAGTGAAATCTTAATGGCCACAATTAAAGGAGTTAATAGAATATTGAACAATCATCGTTTCGTGAGGCAGTAATTTTCCATCCACAGAAATAGTATATTCTTTAACCATTAGATTAAGGTGTGTGTAAGTGTAGCTCGAATCCTTTTCATAACAACATACTAGTATATTGAAGATATTGGATTTGTTACAAAAGAAGGAATAAAAATAGTTTAGGGGGTTGGAGAAGCAAAATAAAACATAAGAACACAAGTGAATACATTACCATTAAATCAGATAACTCTTCTTCATTTAAACAAAAAGGGATCCTTGAAGAGATTTCTGCCTAAGGTGAGGCTTCTAAGATGAATATAGGGATATTGGGAGCTTATTTTAGTAGATTTTGTACGATCCAAAAATCTTGGGATGTGTGAGAGATGGGTAGGAAGTGGGGTCTTTTTATAAGGGAGAGGAGGGGCTCCTTTGGAAATCTTGAAACTATTATTTTATTATAAAATGAAATTCGGTTTCTAAAGCTGCAAAAAATATTAAAGCTGAAGATAAGGTGGTCCATGTTAGAAATAAAATCATCCAATAATAATTGGACAAGTGTTGGATATTATTTTAAACATTATCTTCTTATTTATTTAAATCATTCATTAATGACGTAAACATTGCATCATAATTGTGTAATCAATAATTTTATTTGTTTTGATGTCTAAAAATTATAAGAAAAATTACCATTATGTAGGAAATATTTTTAGCTTTCAAATAAATATTTTTATTCAAAAATATAACTTATATTACCCCATGTAAATGTTTTTTTATTAAAACAATACATGTTTGTGATATTTTTATTTTTACATTAAATAAAAGGTTTTAATGTCATTATCTTACCCAAGTGGCTCCATGGGGTCCCAAAAATTGAACCATGGATTGTCTTGGTCGGCCATGACCTATCTAATAATGTTAGTACATGTGTCCAAATTTTTTTATATTTTTGTAACATCATTTTTTTTCTTAAATTACACTAATTACCTCTAATCGCGGTTACCAAAACTCATAAGTTACTATTCACCAAAAAATATTTTAATCTATTTGGTCCAAAATTTACATAATAATGATAACCATGTATGTCAGATTTCTGAAATTCAATACACAGAAACAGTAAACTTTCATTTAAATGAAAAATCAGTTTGCTTAACTACCACTTAGTGGTTTCACTATTCATCAAAAATTGAAATTTTTCAGAAAAATACCAAAAATTCACCCAAAGATATATTTTATATTCTAAATTCAAAAATGATGTATATTTTTAAAAATTCAAAAAATATGAGTTTCATTTATTAATTTTATAATTAATTCCCGCTGTCAAAACAAATAGCGTGTTTTTAAGAAACAATATCTATCAAAAGACTGACACTTGTTTACGTCCAATTTCAAAGTGAAATTGATTCCAATGACCACCATTAGATTAAATGGTAAAAATATATTCTAATTTAACTTTAAAAACAATTTAAAATGATAATCCATCCTTATAAATAAATTATATTAAAAGAGGTTTTAAATCAAAATACAACATTTTTCACTATTCATTAAAAAATGAACATTTTCAGAAAAATACCAAAAATTTACACAAAGTAAATTTTGATTTCCTGATTCTAAAGAATAAATTTATTTGGTCTAATAGAATGTATATGACTGTCTATAAATATATTTAAAGAGGTTTCACCACCGAACATAGAAACCCCATTAAAGTAAAATTGATACTTAATTTAAAAAATATTAATAAATATGAAAATGTTTCATTATTTATTTACTTGGGATGTTACACCCAACGTAGGAAAATTATAATGAGCATGATAGCCCAGGGTGTGTACTGGTGGTTGAATTTGACAGTGGTTCCCTCTATCTGAGAGGATTGGACTTGTTTTTAGTTATTGGTGGGTTTATAATTTTACTATTTATGCTTTATGGTACTATCACACTATGATTATGGTATATATGTATTCATTCTCTCTTAGTATCGGTTTTTTATTACCACTTCACCATTTCATTAATATTCTCTGTGTGTGTGTGTGTTTGTGTGTGCATAGGTACCATAGGATAAGGCCTCCCAAGTGTGAGATATGCCTATTAGGCCCTAGTCACTAGCCTATGGCCTATTGGATTTGGGATTAGGGTATCATGAGATTGAGCTTTAACTGACCAAGACAGATATTTTGGTTCAGTTCGTTACATAGTTCTATGATAGGAGGTCCTTCCTTAGGATCAGAGTTTGGAGTTCTCTAGAAATAAGCCTATTTTGGGATTTACTATGATGGTGTTTCAATTTTTATATTTCATATTTTAGGATAGGGACTCTATTATTGGTGTGATGGCTAACCTATCCATCCACCAGGACTCTAATAACCATCTTGTTGACATGGAATATGTAAACATTAGTTCTACGGAATGTTTGGAACATGCATCATATAGGACTAGGTTGTGGGTTCCATGTAATTCTTGAGTCATATCCCCAGAAAAACTAATTTATAATGGTTAATCTTTATTTTATATCATGATCGAAGAATTATAAAAACTAGATAGGGATCCATAGTTTTATTTTGATGAGGATCCACATAGTGACGAGGCTTTATTTCATGGGTCTGCATGTTAGGTAGTCCATTTGGGTGGGTTTCAAGTTGATCCACCACCAATTGAGTAGAAGGTTGTGTTGATTATTTTGGCTAAGGATATGTGTAGGATGAGGTAATTAGAATATTATCTAATGAAAATACCTCCTAGGTATTCTGGTGATCTAGTGACCCAATCCAATTGATGGCTTTCTTATTGAAGTCACACTTTTCTTACTCATCATGAGGACACCTCCTGATCAGAATGATGTCTTTATAGTGATTCTTATTTATAGATCCACCAGGAAATGGGGGATTCAAGTGACACATACATATGAAGATATGATTCTCATATGGGTGGGATTTGATAGGCTCTTCAGATATTATTTTTATCCAGCCACATTTTGATCATTACATATTTAGGAGCTTATACAGCTTCGGAAGGTTAGCCTGACAATATAATAATTTTAAATGAGGTTCACAAAGCATTCATGATAATATCTAGTTGTTGATTGAGTTCTATTTTTTGACCAGGATCATTAAAGAATGGATTGTGATGGGATATCATGGGATTAGTGATATTGTTATCTATTCCATCTTATGTTCGAATACTTGATCAGGAATTTGTTATTGAGATAATTCTTGATAAGCAGACTCCAACCATTTGTGTTGGAAACATAAGAGATAACACCTCAACATATGGTAGCTACTAGAGGCATCTAGGATTTTATTGTCTTAAAATATTCAAGAAACAATCATAGGATGGATGGTTTGTGACTGAAGACTCACATGCTGGATCTGGTCAGCTGAGGGAGAGACGGTGTTTCACTTATGATAGACACGGACATATCTTGTGAGATTGTCTGGCCTACCATGATGATAGGTGGGAGATAATTAGTGGACCACCCTAGTAGAAAAATTACCAAGGTCATGGAGTTTTATATTATGGTGAATATTGTAGAGGGGATGGGAGAGCAGTAAGAGCTGGTAGATGCTTTGAAGGTTTTATATCATTCATTCACATATGGTGGCCAGTAGTGGGTGGGGAAGCATTTTCAGTTTATGGGAAGGAGTTTCTCCATTGAATTTAATTGATCCAAGACTTTCTACGATAAGATCATGTGTGGTAACAAATAAATAACTTTTATAAGATGATTGGTATGACCTGTGGAGATTTAGTGATATGATCTTTAATTTTTGGCTATAGTGGTGGAGATGATGACATATACCTAACGAAGTGTTGTATTTACCTCAAAATCTAGACAAGTCTTTTGTATAGAATTGAACCCATTTAGTAACCTGATATTTTTGGTAGCATATCAGTAGAATGTTTTGGTACTTCACGAGTTTTTTTTGTAGTTGTAAAATTTAAAAATAAGGGTCTGGTATGACCCATTGGTTCTGTTTGGCGGCCCTATGTTGTTCATTGGGAGCCTTAGGATCTCATCACAATATTTTCATGTGAGGAACTTGAGGATATCAAGATATATCTATAGAAAATTCTATTTACCCCAACAATTTTTTAGAAAAGTAGTGAGGTGCAACTAGGATATTTATTTTGTTAGGTATTTCATGATAATATATCTAGTGGATATGTTATTGAGGGGGATTTCTTATATTGGAGAGTGTGTCATCCATTGGAGGATAGATGCTTCCATATGTGTGGTTCTTGGATGAGATACTTGGGGGGGTTCCATTCCATTATTATTAAACAATCTATAGGTGTGGTTATACCATGTAGAGTGATCCATTTGGGTTTTGGAGAACATGCTTTGGGTTTTCATGTTGGCCTCGTGCAGTTTTTTCTCCACCATCAGTGTGAAACTATTTTAGGTCAGACTAGGGAGGCCCTGTATGTTAATTCTATATAGGTTGAAGCTGATGTGATACAGTTTTTATGGTACTAGAGTTTGTGATAGTGATGAATGTCGAGGGTGAAGTTCATCCATGACTATACGAGCAATGTTGTTTTATGTTTGTATATGCATCAGGTTATTGTGGTGGCGTACCACTATATTCTATTGTCATATTTAGAACTCTTGATTTGTTATTTCATATATCATATCTATGGATACATGACCCTGTAATATTTCACGATGTAGACCTGGTCTAATCTAGAGAGTATGTATGGAATAAAATATTGGGTACCCTACAGTGCATGGGTTCTAACTAGAGAGGACCCTCTTTGGGATTCTAGTTCCCCAAAGTTTATGTTTTTATATAACATAAGAAACCTCTAATGGTATCACAATCATGGTAGATCTAAGTGAGAGCTCGTTTTTCTCCCTTGATTCTAGGATTTCTCTTTTATGAATGAAAATCTAGAAGATGGGGTGTGTGTAGGGAGTCTAGTTTTTCCTTGTATGGAGTTTTAATATTCATATGAATATTTTTGAATCTAGGTGTTGAGTTAGTGTAGGATTTTTAGACCTGTAGGTCCTCTATGATGTGATATTAAAAACATTAAATTTATTTTACCAAGAAATTGTTGATTTTTATTTAAGCTGGAATAACCCTCAATCGGAATCTCTGATCTTCAATCTAAGAACATAGTTGAGTTTTGAACATGGGGCTTACCCTTGGTTATACATATTGTTTTTAAACATTGGGAGTCTATTTGGTTGTGTGTTAAATAAAGGTTTAATGATTTAATAAAAAAATAAGTTAATAAACCCCTCTCTATTGGGTTCTCATGCACCAAGGAGATCGAATGAGGTTACACACATTGTGACATAAGGTACCCAAATTTTATATTTCAAAATATAAGATGAGTTCTGATATGGTAAATGGATAGGGGATTTCATGGAGAGAGACTCAGTGTACAACAGGTGGAAAACATGTACTCCCATAAGAGTCTTCACCATCATGTATCTCCTTCTCCTAGAATCAGATGTATCTAATGAGTATCCTATCATGAGTAGTCATTCATGTGGGAAGTGATTGTTTCCATGGTATTAGCATGCATGATGCGATATTATGTGAGGTTATAGGGTCACATGATATAGATGTATAGACCTATATCAGTTTAGTGGATTCCCTTTGTCTATCCTTGTGAGGGTATAATGTAGAATTCTGTCCTCAATGTATGATTTTTTATCACCATGACAGAATGAACATAGGTAGATTTAGCATATCCCTACATGATGCTTGGGTGGGATCTTCTATAATATTACCCTCCCTGGGTCTATTTTTTCATATGGAAATGATGATCACTAAATGGATGGTCATCCCTTATATAGTGGGTTAGACCATTATAGTTTGTGGCATCATTGGATATATGATCCACTACAAAGTAGCAGATTTGAGTATGGTTTATGGAATCAACCTATATATAAAACCCTAATTATTAGTTTATCATTGTAGGTTTTGTGGTATCATCAACTATACAATACACTATATAGTGGGTTCTTCCAAAGGTGGTTTGTCGAATTGTCATGACAATCACTGCATGGGAGGTGATCTCTTATCTAAGTGATATGATATCCGAGGAACCAGATTTGTTTCTTCGTGTAACCTAGAAATCATAGGTGTGATACCCTATCTATGAGATGAGATCTTATATGTTTCAAATAGGATTTTAGGACTCCCCCATATATGATGGGTGAGATTACATGCCTGATTATTTATATACACTAAGCAAAAACATGACGTTTTTCATAGAGAGACCTAATGAGCATGTTCTCTCATATGAATTCCACCTACAATTGTTGGAATGTGAAAACATCTTCATGAATACCAATGAGTTGGATATCTTAGATTAGTTAAATATGGGAAATTAGGGGTCATATAGTGACTTATCCTATATGATAAATGCCACTGAGCCTTAAAATAGAATATTATTTATATTATTGAGGCCAGGACCCATGGGAAATGGAATCTGAGAAATTTATATATAGTATTTTGGGATTCTCTTTAATAATTTTTATACTAAATTATAATGTATATCATAATATTGATTGGTATTGAGTTTCTAGTTGTCTTTCACTATGGTTTCCACCTCTAGATATCAGCCGAGTGGACTATTTCCATTTAGTTTCTCCATTCTATTATTTATTTTTGGGCCCTTACTGGGTATTGTTATAATCACAATTATATGGGTTATTCCCACACATTTCCCATATTATGTATATGTTATCCATTTAAATGGATTCCTACGATTACCTAGAACTAGTGGATCAATTTGATCTAGATAGGCTGAGGTGTGTACCAATTGTTCTATTTGATAGCATCCCCCTCCTTCTTAGTGGTTTGGAATCTTTTGTAGTTTTTTGTGGTATTTTATTTTTCCATTATACTCTTTAATTTATTGTTTTAATATGAATATTGAATATATATATATATATATATATATTCTCTGTTATCCATCCATGGTTTTCTAGAGATATGTGTGTCTGTGTGTTTTATTGGTAAAATAGAGTAATTCCTCTCATTTGTGAGATATGTCTACACGGTGTTTGTCATCATCTCCTTTCTTTTTGAAGGTAGGCATGAGGTCATGGAATCACATCCTTATATAGGCCATGTGGGCCTCAGTAGGTTGGTTTATTTCACTATCTTCAATTTGAATTCAACTTTCATCATTATGTCTCTTTTTATTCCATATTTAGAAAACCCAATGACTTTAGTTATGATTAAATTACATCAGAATTTATCTAAATAAGAAAAAAATAATAAAATAATTTCTAGAGGTTGGATAGTTCTTTTTATATTAAAAATAGTGTTCTCAAACAATATTAAATTACATTTTGTCTTTCATTATTTATTTGTTAAATAACCACCCCTCAAGTCTATTTGAAGAATAGTAATGTTTCTAATGATAGTTCTCCCAATAATGTAGCTACATCCCTAGTGGGGTGATTAATATAATCATTTTTACATATAATGATTCCCCAATTTCAAAAACAATATCAAAATTCACATATTTTATTAGTATCTAAGAGAGATGAAGTGAAACCTTACAAAATTCGCTGATAGTACTCCGAAAAAATCATGCATTCCTTATAAAAAGCTAAAATGTTTGTGACAACTTTGGTAAGGGAAATAATATATCATTTTAATTTTTATTGTTTATCTTAATTTCATTAAAGAGATTATATTCCCAAATAATATTATAAATTCTACTATGAAATGAATTTTTTCAAAACATAAAGAAATTTTCCAATACTTTCTCTCATGACTTTATACATATTCCTTAAATATATATCAAACCAATTACCAAAAACATTGAAATAATCTAGAATAAACTCTAATCATTCATCAAAGTGGTTTCAAAATATTCACACCTTGAACCACTAAAATTTACATGGGGTTTTTACAAGACCCATTTGGAATCCTGTTATAGGAAATGGTTCCATGGGGATAAGTGATTTTCATCTTCTCCTGGTCTTTTGGACAAATGAAGATATGAAAATATCATAAAAACCCATATAAAATAAAATAATGTGTTTTATCTTCTAATATCTCTATATCATGTTCAATTAATGGGATGGGGAAGTGATCATTCCTAGTTACATAGCCTATGATTCAATAATATATACACACTCTCCAATTTTTCTGAATTTTCATGGTGATCAATAATGTTTGTTATTTTTTACAATTCTCGCACATGTTTTCCTAGGAACTACATGTATTAGGATAACCCATTATGATTTATATATTGGTTAAATTATTTATCTTACCAATAACCTCTCTATTTATTTTTTTCAACCTCTATTACGGTGGGTTTTGTCTTCATTTTGGGTTATTAAATAGGTCTAGAGACTCCCTCATGTAAAATTCATTATGAGTAGTCATTTGGATTTATCCATGGAATATCACTTAAAACCTTACATTTTTATTTCAAATTTTCATCTAAATGATCAATAAATTTATATTATTTTGTTATGGAAAAGTTATTAGTAATAATAACTGGTATTTTTCTCCCTTCATTATGTATACAAACTAAAAATCCATGGGAAGTTCTTTTAATTATATATTTAGGGGGTATTATAATTATAGAAATTAATTAAATATCTCATTTATACTACATTTATATTTTATGTAAAGAATGACTTGTAATCCACTTTATCATAAAATAAAATATCAAACTCCCTCAATGTTTTTTTGATTCCCCATCTTCTAATCTGATGATAGATTCCTTAAAATACTATATTTCTTAATCCTCCATGGAATTTTAAAAAATTAAGTATTTTTATAATGTCAATATCTCATGAAACAGAACTTATTATGCAATAAATTCAGCCTCTCCAATTAGAGACAATGTATGGTGTGATTGGTATGTTGAGGAGTGCTTCTTTGAGTAAAAGATGATGAATTAGAATGAGTGGTCTCCAAATTTCATGGTGAGTACTACGTCATGAATATGATTTATATTATTAGTTTTCTAAAATAATGTTCTCCCAAAATTTATCGAGGAGTGTGATAGGATCTAATCTTATACTATTTTCAACACATATAAGTATACTAGGAAGTATAGATCTTATACATTTATAGGGACATCCCCAAATACTCTTTATAGAATAAAAGTGGAACAATTTTAATGATGTACCACAACTATTATGGGATTGGAGTCTCCTATATATAAATATAAAAATTCATTAAGGATTTTCACATTTAAGGAACCTAAATAAAAAAATGTGTCTAAAAATTGATGGATCAAATTGATAAAGTCATAGAAAATGACCATGGATATTTACATTTTTTGGGTAATTATTCCCTGATTAGGGCAGAAAACTTATTACCAAATTAAAACCTTAATTCACATTAAATCGTCTTTTTTTGTGTAATGATACACAAGTAATTTAGTGTACTATTCAATATATCTAATTGTAAAAATAAGGGTAATATAGATCTCTATTTTATGGAATGTTTTTAGAAATTAATTTTTGAGTTCTCATTCTGTAAATTTTTTGGATGAATTACTCTGTATGGGAATGGAAGTAGAAGATCTTTCTTCTCCATTTTATTTATTTTCCATAGTGTCTCTCATCTTTAATTATTATTTATATCTTATTAAATAATATTAAATTTAATCTACCTCATTTTTCTACCAGCCATGTTCATGAGTAAAAATTTTATATTATATTTTTTAATTTCTTCATAAAACCAATTTCAAGTTCAGTTTGTTCTTGTTCGGGTTTAGAAATCTCAACCCATTTTTTCACTACATGGTTGGATTTTTCCAAAGACTAATTTTTTATTTCATTGAATATCATCTACACTTAATTTTGTTTTCTTACTAACATTTTCCCATATATTAAGGACTCTTTTTATAGGTTTTATTTCATATTCTTTAGAAAAAGTTACATTAAATTACTAAATTTATTATTTAACTTCTTGATTTTAGTCCTTGGATTTTCAAATCAAGGTTATTCCTATTTATATAGTGGGATATTTTAATTGTTAAATGGATATTCATTCAATCTATTTTTTTAAAGGTTGATGTTAGTACATGGGATGGTTATATGGATAAATATAGGTTTTCTAGCAGGGTGATGGGTGTGGGTTTTGTTGGTTTTGTTGCTCGAATGGGGGGTTTGGTTAAAACAGGTTCTAGTATTATATCTATCCTTGTATGGATGGTATCAAACTCCATAATTTTCTTGGTTAGGCTCCATATATACATGATTTTTTAGAACTTCCTTTGTTGAAAATATTCTTAAAAATTCTCCATTCTTTTAGCATTATTACACTTTTCATTAAAATGATTAGGTGTTGAGAATAAATCACATTCATTAATCATTATTTTTGTTAAATTAATTTCATTAGATACATATAATTAATAAGGCTTTTTATCACTTTTTGTTTAGATTCTAATTCTGGATATGAGTCATAAGTTCTAACCCCATGGATGTATATTAAACTATTACCTCTTTTACTGGATTAATTTTATTTAAAAATATATATTTAATTTGGATGTTATCTTATGTTAGAGACTTTTCAATAAATTCTATTCAAGGGGACTTATCTAGAATATTTATATCATTATCTAGTATTCCATGATAAAATAATACTAGTATGTGGTTCTCTACTACAGGTTGATGTGGACAGCTGGAACAAATCTTTTTGAATCTCTCCTTAAACTCATAATGAGTTTATCCTAATGATTTCAGGATGGTATAGATTTATTTCCTTGTTCTTATAATATATGGTGTAAGTAATAATATTTTTATTAATCTTATTTATATATCATAGCACTAATTTTAATATTTGGGTTATATGTGGCACAACAACTCCATATATACTACTTCAAATGAGAAGGAAAATTACCCCCACATTACTTTTTCTTTAGTAATTCCATAGAGTTTCAGAGTAGAGTATATTGTGTGGTTGGAATGGGTGATTGCTGATGGACTTGGGGTTGAATATACCATATTAAAAAATAATCATATAAATTTATTATTTGAAGTAATTATGACAGTTGATTATTAGAGATAATTTGTAGAGGAATAAAAGAATGAAGAAACATAATTTTACACTGGTTTATTCCTAAGTGGACCTATCTAGTCTCATATATTTCTACTCGTGGTGATATTTGTTAAGGAATACATTTTGTAAGTGTAATTTTTACCTGATTACAATATTCTATTTATAATGAAAGAATAACAAGAAAACTGAATTTGGTATGGGGAGTCACAACCCAATTATAATCATGACATTAAATACCAAGTGTCACAACTTGAATGGATTTGATATTATAATTCTTGAGTCAAATCTGAAGAGAATATACTTTATATATAGAGAGTCACAACCCTTTAATCTCATAATTAGAATCCAATACTAACAACCCAAAGACTAAAATATCTTTTTTTAACAGAATAAAAAAACAAACTGTACGGGTAAGTTATGAAGAATTTTTACACACTCAAGAATCCAGTACAAAGAATAATTTAAAAATAGAAAGACCATGTGTCAGTTCTTGAGAAATTTATCATGTTGTCTCATTAATATATTATTATTCATAAATGTTTTTGATTCATCATTTGATAGATCATATAGTATTAGTGATAAATGTTTCAAACATGAAGAATGTACAACACATCAAATTACTCTTTTCATTATATCATTTCAACAATGTAGTCTCTCATTGAATAAGATTCATATGAATACTCTTTAACATGTATACAATTTTTCATGTGTTCAATGCATCCTCAAGTCCTTTAAATAAAAAGAAATATCTACCGGAAACTCAAGAAGACTATTAGAACAATTCAAAATTATAAAAATGATAAAATTGGACTATTAGAGGGAGGTAGTGAAAAATATATTATCATTCTATGTATACCACTAAACTCATAACCGAAATTTAAAAATATAAATATTTTTTAAAAAAATTTGAAATCACCTTTAAAATAATTGAGATTATCTCAATAATAAAATTTCAAATATAAATCCCATGAAAATATAATGTTTGAATTTAAAAATATGAAATTCCAAACTCTATTTTTAAAATGAAAACTAAACATGAAAAGATATTAATAACACAAGATTATTTTTTTTAAAAAATCATCATGGTGTTTTATATGATATAATATTAAAATAAAAATAATATGATAATTAAAAATTATATAAAATAGTAAAATATAATTTTTCTGTTGAATGTTATTTGTTTTATATGTGAATATAGAAAGTCCTATGAACTTTTCAAAAACATGTTTAACAAAATTAAAATAACTTTACATAGATAATACATATTTAATATGAATTTAAAATTTAATTATATAAATTTAAATATAATACATCAACATTAAAAATGTTAGAATATGAAATGAAATGATAAATAGAGCATAATATTTTGAAGGAATTTCAATAATCTATGTAGGAAAAAACACGCATATGTTTTTCATGTAATAAGTTTTCTATATAAGGGAATATCATTTATAAATTCCTCGCATAAGAGTTTCTCTCTAAATAAGAGAATTAGATATCTAAGGAAATTGATGTAGGAAATTATCTGTGGGTTATTTATGTAAATATTCATCATGTATCTAAATTTCTCACCGACGGTAATTTCTCACATAAGTTACATTCTCACTTAAGGGAATTTCTTAATACTGAAAAAATATTTCTTTTTAAAATATCCATGATAAAAAGGTACTTGATAAATGATAAATTATATTTTGGTACTTTTGACTTATATTAATAAAATTTTATTATGTTCTAAAAATCTGTAATAATAACCATATTCATATATATATTACTCATGTTTTCATTAAAAAATAATTATAAATATTTTGAAATACATTAGATATCAGATATAAAACATTTAGTGACTTCATGCCTAATTTCATACATGAAAGAGATCGATTGAGAAACTTTTATATTCTAAAAACATTTTGAAAATAATATTTTCTCCAATAAAATTATCACTCTATTTGGAGTGTTATAGAACATGATATTTTCAGAAATTCAGGGGAAAACTTGATTATAAAAATCATCTATGTGGATTTCATATTCGTCTACGTGAATTCTAAACTGTCTACATGGACAGCAATTTGGTTGCATGGTGTACAATAAATTTACTATAGTGAAACATTATAAAAAATATATAAATTATATATTAATTTCAAAACTAACTTATTTATCATATTAACTATAAATGAAACTTTTATAACTGATTAATAGTTATTAAAACCTGAAATGTCAATAACGTTTAAGTAATAATGTATTATTTTATGATAAAAGTTAAACATAATTTAATCGAAATTAAATTAAAATATATATGAAATATATCAATATTAAAAGATTTTAATTAAAACAATTAAATATTTAAACATAAAATAATGATTTGAAAATTTGAGAGGATTTGTAATCAATCAACAAATATTCATGTAAGGACATGAAAAAATAATCTCCCCTTGTTATATTAAAAAACCAAACATCAATAAGAAAAATAGTTCCCCATTTCATATAAATAAAAAAAGTACACAATATATAAATACATGTAATAAAGGGACATTATATTTTATTTTAATTTTAAAATAAATAATTATAATTACCTAGTAGACTTTTCTAGATGTAGTCTGAAAAAATATAATGTGATATCATTTATAAATGTATATCATCGGAAAATTAAATTATTAATCAATAATCTAACATTATATGGGATTTTTGAAATGGTTTAAAATACTAATATAATAAATAAATGTATATAATTAGTCATCGGTAATCTATAAAATAGAATGAATATTGTAGAGATTTTAATTTTTTTTATATAAATACATTATAAATCCCCTTAAACACATGATAACATAAAACAATAAAGTACATGATATAATAAATAATGTAAATTGCCATTTTTAAGGAATATAAATTATATATATAAGTAAATTTCCCCCTAAATTTATTATTAACAAAAAAATATCAACCTGTAAAAAAAATCCCAAGAAAATAAAACAAAATTTTATAATACTATCTACATCACAATGAAATGAATATTTCTTTTAATAGTGTTAACTATTTTATTAAACAATTAAGTACAAGTGTTTAAATACAATATAAATAAAACACAAAAACCTTTTGTTACCCATGCTATTTTGGGTCAATTTGGGTTAGTAAAAAAAATAAATGACCAGGAAAAATTAAAATATTATTGTAATGCACCTCAAAAGATAAATATTTAGAGCCAAAAATCATATAAGACATATAGATTGAGGGATCCTAAGAGAAAATTCATCCTAATATTTTTATTGCAAACAACATTGGAAATAATTACACGCTGAAAAATTTCCTATAAAACTCTTGATAAAAATATGTAATATACATTTTAGCATTCTGAGGATTATAATAAAACCAAGATTTATATTTATATGTTTCAATCATAGATACTAGCATAGAATAATTTTATTTTCCATAAAAAAGGTAGATGTTTCATTAAAATATAAAATTAACTTTTCTAGATTTATTTTTTGTTTCTAAACAATATCAAGATCATCACATAAACTATATTTTTTATATGAAGTAGATTTCATAAACTATGATTCTCCATTTCAATAATTGATAGATTCTTCTCCATAATCATTATTTTATCCTCTTTCTTATCAATCATAAGAATAATATTCTTCAAACATTCATTTTCTAAAAAGATATTTTTATTTTCTTATACGATAATATCTTTATCTTTACTAGCTTTGTTTCTTTCATTGATCATTATTTTGTTATAATATTTAAAAACCTTGTACATTTCACATACTCTTAAAAAAAAATATAATTTTTTATATTTCTACAAATAACTTATCAAATTTTATGAATATCAATATCAAAATAATAAATAGGATACAAATTATTTCTGTAATAATTTTTATTTATCACCATAAATTAGAGTTTATCTCCCTCTTTTTCACATTCAAAATCATCACTTGAGTTTGATATTTTGTTGAAACTCCATCCAAAACCATATTCTTGTTTCAATTTTTTATTCAATTTTTTATATACCATCGTACATAATTTTTGGAATGTCGAATTTGATGTGTAAATTCTTGAAAAACTGATAATAACATACAATTATACAATATTTAATGTCATTTTCATCATTTATAGTAATTATATGAAATTTACTGGGCCTCTTGTTATTTATTTTATCTCTTTATAATTTTTTAAATCCCCTTGGTTATATTTACAATTTATGCAATATCACATTACTTAAATTTAGATGGAGAAGTTTAGAATTATCATTTATATGAGACTTGAAAACACTGCCATTCTTCTTTGATGAACCTTCTTTTGAAATATTGTTCTGCTCACTTTCATATAAGAGAAGTTATCTGAGGAGTTCATCCAATTTATATTCTTAGAAATGCATACTTTAATCAAACAAAACCTTCTTTTTCATCCACTTCTACTATAGATATCCTAAAACATTTTATACTATTAAATTATTACCCAAATATTCCAAAAGGGAGTTCATCCCAATATCAATGCTTGTGAATTGGTTGAACATTTGATTTTTAGTTTCATATCCACCCATCTTGAAGTCTTGTTACATTATTTAAAGAACTCCAAGATTTGTTCATATATATTACTATGATCTATGGTGATCAAATTGTAGAATATTCCATATTTAATTAGTTTTCATAAAATCATATGTTTGAATAAAAATACTTTTATTTATATCACAATATAAAATACTAACAACCATTAATTTAACACATTTCCAGTAGCATCATTTCTGGTATGTGTTTCTGGGAAAACTTATTATATAGAGTATGATTTTTCAATGATCCCCTGGTGTTCTATGCTTATTTTTTATAAGTAATTTTTCATTCTGGATCACTAGTAACTATATTAGATTTCATAAATGTGAGGTGGATTTTGAGAAATCAAAGCATCATTTACATTCACTCCTTCTATCTAAAAGTTCAATTTCCATATATTTTGTGGGCTTAGAGTAATTCCTCATAATAAAATATAAATAAACTCTATATAAGAATTAGATACCTCTAAAAGTAATAACCGATGATACCAATTGTTTTGTATCATTAAATACACAATAGAGTTAAACTGAAACATCATAAAATTCTTAACCTTTGATACTAATTATTAGGTCATAATGGTTAATTTCAGATGGTGAAGAGGGGGTTAATAGACTAAATTAAAATATTAATGGAATAAATTAACTATTTAATTTTATTATAAAGTTTTATTTTAAGAGTTAATTTTCAACCAAATAAAAACTGAACACGATGAATTTTATATTAGTTCAATCCAAAGTAGACCTTGTCCGGTCTTATACCTATCTACTCAATAGGAGACACATTAGTCCATGACTAGTTTTTAATGGGAATTAAATTTATATTACAACAATATTTTTCTAGTGGAAGAATACCTCAATACCTAAATTTTTTATGAGGAGTCCCAACCTAATTAAAATCCTGGCATTGAATACTTGGAGTTAGAACCTGAATAATCATGAATTTAGATTTTGAGAGTCACAACCCTAACAACCTGAATTTTGATACATGGGGTTAAACCATTATATCCTAAAATTATAATTAGGGACTTAGACATCAGAGATAAAAAAATATTTTTTATGTAAAATTATAAGTACAAAAAAAGAGTGTATGTGAAATATTGCAAGAAGTGTTATAGACTCAAGAAATAAGAATGAATCCTCTTATAAAAAAGAAAGCACAAGTAATAGTTCTTGAGAATTATATCAAATCATCACATCATGGTAGTATTAGTCAAATAATGTATAGTTCATCACATGATATATCATACACCATTATTGAGAAATTATTCACATATGACAAATAGAAAACACATTACTTTATTCTTCATATTTTATCATTTGAACAATGAGTGATCTCATCGAAGAACTATCTATGAAAAATATGTCGCAATTATAGTCTTGTATATGTGTTATAAGAATCATTTATTCCTTCAAATACAATTACATATGGACTTCACACTCTAGAAAACCATTAGAACAATTCAAAATAATAAATTAAGGGAAAATTATTATTAGAAAAATTCATAGAAACATTTTGATAACAATGAGAATTAATTCTCATAACATCAACATAATAATAATGAATTAATAATGTCATTATAAAAAATTTAAATATTTGAAATGAACATGCATAAAATCATAATATTAAAAAAAATAGATCATAATTTTCAATAGGAATTTCAATAATCTACATAGTGAAAAAACATGCAAGAGTTTTTCTGATAAATGATTTACTTCATAACATAATATGAAATCTGAATTCCTCACATGTGAGTTTTTTTCTATGTAGTTGGATTATTAATTTAATGGAATCAATATTGAAAATACAACATAGGTGATTTATATAAGTAATTTATCATTTTGATGAATTACTTATATAATGTAATTTCTCACGTAAGTGAATTTCTCAGGTAAGGAATTTCTAAAAAATGAAAACATATTGAGTTTTCAAATTTTAGAGCTAAAACTCAATTTGATAGATGATTAATTAGTATTGGATCTATTTGAATTGTATTTATAAAATTTAATTATCTTTATAAACAAACAACAATCACCTTAATTGGATATATACAACTCATGTTATCATTAAAGAACAGAAGAATTTGTTTTGGAAGAAATATGAAATGAGAAAGAAAACAAGTTGTGAATTCATAACTAATTTCATACATGTATAATATTGATTGAGAAGTTGATTAATTCTAATGAAATTTAGGGAATATTCTTAGATTTCCAAAAAATTGAATCTCTTAATTTCGAGTTTGGTAGACCAAGATTTTTTCAAAATCTGGAGGAATGCATGATTCTGGAAATTACCTACGTGTATTTCAGATTTAGCTATGTGAATTCTAAATGGGTTACATGAATAGCCATTTGGATACATGTTTTACAATAATTTTTCTATATGGTAAATTAAGAAATATATGAAAATTGTATATTAATTTCCCAAATTTCTTATTTATCCTACGTACTCAAAATAAAACGTATAAAACATGTTATGAACAGTCAAAACATGAAATCTAAATAAAATTTTTGTAAAGAAATATTATGATATAATCAGAGTTAAAATAATTTTAAAAATATTAAATTCCATGATATAATAAATAAAAAAAACCTGGAATTAAATTCTATTAAACATTTAAACGTATTATATTGTTAAGAAAATATGGATGAATTTTAATTAATCAGAACAAAATACATGAAGGAACATGAAAAAGAACATACATGTGTGAATTTATATATGTTATTATTATGGTATTCACCTACAAGACAATCATACTTGGTTATTAGTATCATTATATATTTTTTAATTTCAAATTCCTTTTGAAATTCATGCATATTACATTAATATTTTTAGTCAATAAATTACAGTGTACAAGTCCTTAACAATACTGTCACGACCCATCTCTTTAGCCCCATGTCGTATCTACCCCAATCCCATCTCCAAAAGGCCAAGGGCTAGTGACAACCACCGAGTAGGCATATCCTACAAATGGGAGGATTTTTCTTATGTACATGTACATAGACACCAACTTTCAGTCCCAAAAGTGTTGAAATGAAAACAATATGTTAAATAGAATAAATACCTCTATGATACCATCAACAGACTACAACATCACAAAAAATTAAAAGTAAAAGGGGAAAGAATACAAAACCAACCAAAAGGGAAAGTACAACCTCCGGAATCTCATCCGCAGAAATTCTTACCTAATGGGTAGGGATAGAAATAGTTGTCTTAAGATGATGAAGCACACCTCGTCTGTCAGGCCTCTTTTTAAAAACCACATATTCCTGGTCCACCATGGACTCCATCAAAGCATAAATCATTGACGCAATACAAGACATGTGCGAGCATATCCCATGACTGGATGAGTAAAACTATACTTAGTAGATACCCCTAAATCACAAAGGTACACTGCTAATAATTGCACAAAGTACACCATAAAGGAAACACATGAAGTACACCATAAATGAAACACAAAAAGTAAACCACAAAGGAAACACACAAATTATAGTCAATATGGTCTTCTCACATAGGTACAAGTCTAAATCATGAATGGAAGTATTTCCTGTTTTAGTCCACTGATATCCCAGTCTCTATGGTAGTAGGTATGTCGGTAGAACATAGAGTTTCAACGGTGCATGGAGTGTCGGCGACGTACGGAGAATCAACGGTGAATGGAGCATCGTCGGAGAATAGAGCATTGGTGGAACACGTATTTTTAGTGGCACAAGGAGAATCAATGGTTCAAGAAGTCCCCCAGGTCACATATTTTTACTCATCCACATGTTTCCATTCATAGCAAGCTTGTTTCAGGAGAACCTAATCCTCAAGCAATTATTTGATAAATCAAATTCTATGAGATCTCAATTAGAGTTTCTTAAAAGTACCACCTCATCACAAGGTTCCTAATGTGAAAAATAGTTTGTCAAATGGACACACAGTTTGAAAGATACTACCAATTTAGTAAAAATGGTCTGGTCCAGTCCAGGTCCAACCCAATCCAGCCTGGTTCGCCCGACATGACCCTACCCGGTCAGTCTGGGGTGGCCTAGGCCACCACAGGTGGGTCGTTTACATTTTCATATGTATCGATCGTGAACTATTGGTCAATGTGGACACCACATTTAAAATTGACAACATCGCGTCCCGACCCCCTTCCCCACAGTTTCCACCACCTTGGGTTCCATGAGGACACTAGCCACTTTCTGGTCATTGGTTGCGGCTTCCCTGTCGCTGTAAAATCCTATCAACATGACCTCTGAGCCGCGTCCCTCCATAGTTTCTGGTGTGACCTTATTCTATGGCATGTGGCACCGTAGGATCCTCCTCTAGAGCGGTACTACTGGACCACAACTGTGAGCCCCACAGGGCCACGTATTCCCCTCACCACCAACCACCATTTCCGTGGCCCATAATTCATCGTTCCCTATAACATGATCTTCCACCTACCTAATGCACTCCCTCTACACCTCTGCAATGACATCGTGGATCATAACCTTCAATCTCAGATCATTGCACCATCGATCGTGAGTTCAACAATTGATCATTGTGTAGGGTTTTAAAGGTTAAATAATACATGAAGAAGAAGATAGATTTAGGGAAGAAATGTTGAGCACATGAACAACCATATAATGTACATTTTCCTTTTTTTTCAGCATATAGTTTTTCATGTTAGCAGGATCACAAAAAAACCAACATCGTAATAACCATCAAGATCTATTCCCTTTAATCCCATAAGAATTGTCTCTCCCACTGGAACGATCGAATCACGAAAATATTGTTGATGGGTTGGTCGACGTTATTCATTTTATTCCAAGATTTTGAAATCAATCATGAAGATATTTACACCCTACCTCGAGGATTAGATCCATTTTTTATGAATAATGGAGGTCTTTGTCATCGCCGATCCTAGATCCGCCAGTATTCATCGTTGAGAGAGAGCTTCATTCTCCTTGCATCAGGGGAATTCCAGGGTCCTGGTGATAACCCGGAATTACTATGACATGGATTATTAAAAAAACAAAAACCTCCATTGTGTCAACCCGTAACATCCAAATAAAATATTTTAATTAAATATTTTAATGAAATTCCCATCCAAAAACTAACTTTTACAGCTGACCCGCATCGGTCGATGTTAGGATTCGCCTAAGGAAAACACCCCCTTACAAACTCAATGATGGTCTTGGATTTATATTCTAATTTCTCCATTATGAGTTATTAGGAATTCAAAATAAAATAATTTTTATTTAATTATTTTATTCATGGTTACAACGCTAGTGACCTTTTCTACAAATGACCCATGTCGACCAATGTTCGGTTGCACTTAGGGAAAATTCACTTCTTTGAGCTCAATAGTTCCATCGAATTTCCAATCCAAGAAATATTTTAAGAGATAGTTCAATTTTTCAAAAAAATCATGAACACATGCTATTAAATACATAAAAAGTTTCAAATAATCATTTTAGGAAACCGGGTCATTGGAATCACACGTCTTCTCGGCACATGGTCTTGGAATTTTCCCAAGTAATTTCTAAAAATAAAATCGAGAAAATTTGCGTCGTTACAGTTATTGTTGAGATTACTAGCCATGGGATCGGGATCAAAGTAAAAAATTGTTGTTTCAAAAACAATTTTAAGAGAAATTTATTTAATGTTTACTTTATATTAAGGTTTGTTAATTTAAAAATAGTTTCATCTAATTTTGGATGAAAATCAAATAATGGGTTATGCAATGTTTGTGTGAATAAATTTTATAAATATTTTTTCTGCTGAATCAACATAAATGAATCCATGTTTTGACTTCATTTTTGTTGTGGGGAAATGGAAAATATAATTAATACTTAAGATAAATCTAGAGTTAGTGTAATCCTATGATTTTATCTTATAAAGGAGTGCCCCCAAAATTATTCTAAATTTTTTATTATTGAAATGTGTTGTTTTTTGTTTTTGAGTTCTGAATGAAGAGAAATTCATTTCAAAAATATATTTTTAATAGTGTTTGAGATGGTGGATCAAGTTAGGGTGGGTATTCCTCTTGAAATGATATTATATTCCTTAAAATGTATTTCAAATATCCTTTGAATGACTAAAAATTAAATTTTTTATTATCAAAACACCTGGAAAAGTGAGAAACCGAAATGTCCAACAATACAACAAAAATAAACCAAAACAAGACCCAGTCATAAAAAATCAGATCTGCCTATCCCCAGTACCTACCACATGTAGACAAACATTCTAATATACATCCCACTCATCTAACATTCCCACACAAGGGTGTGATGGACCGGTACTGAGGGAAAATACATTCCCTCATAGTCTTCCAAATCCCAATGGCATGCACAGTTGTAGGCATCATGCTCTGAACACCATCTGAGGAAGATCCAGTAAAGTCAAGATGCATCGCACCAGAATCACCTCTGCAAACACATGAAAATTAGTTCTAGAAGCAGACTAAACCCAAACAATAAAGCACCAAAACCAAATACCAACCACTACAAAATTAACCAGAATAATTGAAGATAAACTTAATCTTACCAGAGTCCATTTCCCTAAACAACTTCAATGAAATAGAAATTACCTTCTTGTTAGGAGTCTCCATCACCAATTTTCCAAACTCAGTGGAGAGCTAGTCCCATGTCTGTATAAAATCCTCAATGAAAATTTTCCCTTTGTGGAACCCCCCAAGAAGAATTAGATCCTGCTTGTCCACCCATGCATATTTCTATTCATTAAGGGTTTCATCCAGAGGTCTCCCCATCATTTTTGTTGCCTCCTCTTTAGACGCATTGTGGAGTAAGATATGCTCAACTACTTATTCCTCAGAACATAACAACAGGTCCAAGTGTTGCTCCCCCCGCTCCTCTGATCCCTGATGAATCACTTCTTCATTTTAATCCTTTTTGAACTTAACCTTCCTGGAAGACCGGGTCTCTAGCAGATGAGGTAAGGATGACTTGTCTTTCATGCCTTTCCCCCTCCTATAACCCCTATTCACCGGGCTAGGTGTTTCATCTGCCGAATGGTTGTGCTCATCTCCTTTGAACTCATGCTAGCATCCTCAAATTTTCTTTGGTGAGTAACTAAGGCCAACACTCTGGTCTACCATAGCAAGCCTCCAATATTTTTTATTTAGGGGAATTGAGATCTGGGACCTGGAAGAAGGATCCCCTTCCTTCCCCTCACTAGACCTCCAATCCTCCTCCAAAGAAGTCCCATATAACCCCTGCTGCAAAACACCACTAACCGGCCCCATCGTCTTGGCCAAATTATTCTCCCCGCCATCCGCCATCTGCAACACAGCCTCCTAACTTCTAGACTATTTGGTTTCCACACTAACCAAGTCCTACTGAACCAGGCTACACTCATACACACCAAGAACAATTAAAGGTATATCTAGGTCTGTCCTCAAACTGTTAAACACATTAGAGACTTATGGATTATATGGAGGCACCAAAGGCTTCTTCAATGGAGACTAAGAATGAGAAGGCTTACTAGACCCTGCCATAAATTCCACCTCGCAGGTAGATGGACTGTTGAGAGTTTCCTCCTCCAATTGGAAACTACTAGAAGGATATCCCCTGCCGATATTTCCTTACTCTATGGTAAACTTCTTCTTCAATGTCTCTCCCTTCCTCTGTCCCCCATGTTCCTTTCCACGATAATTGCTCCTCCTAAAAGCACACTGAGACCCCCTATGACAGAAGTCCAACGAATGACCAAATTGATTGCATCCAGACCAGAAATCATTCCAATTATCATAGACCACCCTTTGTTTATAGAGGTATTCCTCACCCACAATGATCCATATATACTAAAATAGAACCCTTGAATCATCCACTTCGACACAGACTCATAGATTGATAGGGTGACATAGATCTTTTGTTCGGCTATCCGAACACATGTACCTACCATGAAAATTCCCTAGAATATACATAACCAAAGTATTTTGAAATGGAAGGGGTGATTTGGGAAACTTACCCAAGTCACCATAGTTTAAGAATTGTGCTTCATATTCCAATCAAAGGACCATCGAAATGAAAAAAGTCTGGAACTATTGAAGTTACGAAATTCCCTTGACCACACCTTGATGAGATCAGCCTCCAAGGGGAAGCATATAATAATATGCCGAATATCCAATAGACCAACTATCACTATGTCCACCAAATCCCAAGCCCTGAAAGCGTGCCTATCAAAAAAAAACCACTGATGTTCATCGTTGAAAAAATATGGCAATTAATGTGTTCTTCATAAGATACGATGTTTTTGAGAACTCTGTGACTGATAACTGGAGATTAGGTTATCCATCGAGAAATTCCAAAACGTTCAGTCCGAGAGGAACTTGAGGAAAAGGAGGAAGTAAATCAGGCTTTGTGAAGGGGGTGAATTGGGAAGACATCCCTTTTCTCGAGGGTTAGAATGTAGATATCCCTCATAGTATTACTGATTGGCTAGTTCTCCATTCTATATAAGTTAATAGTTTGAAAATAATTCACATTATATGTACGAAATACTTATTTGGGTATTAGTGTTCTTAAGTAATTTAGATTTGACTCACATTTAGCGCACATATTCTTGTTATTTATTAACACTGACAACCTTAAAAAACATGTATTTTCGAGAAATATTCCTTTCGGTAGTGGGATACTAATAGTAACATCTGAGGTAAATAAAAAAATATGATATTTTCAAATTTATTATTATTTTTAAATTAAATATTAATACTACTATAAATGAAATTCTATGTTTTATGTCATACCCGAAACACAACAATGGGTTTCTTAGAAGTATTATGTTGCACACAATATTGAATCACACTAAATAATAATAATATAATATTATTTTAAATGGTAGTTAATGCCTTGTCGTTGTATTGACAGGAATGAAAAGAACTAACCATATTATGATTACACATGTTTATGAAATGTTTTTACATTTATCTATTAAATTTTAGAGGCTTAAAATAAGAAAGAATATAATTTTAAGCATAGATACTCTTATATTCATTAAAGGATCGATTTACTGCATTTTGATGATGAACCATTTTTATATCTAGTTGATGTCACTTTTATATGTTCTATTTGACAAAATAATATTATTCTTTAGAATCGGGACATCAAAATTTACTTTGGATGAAATTTTGGAATTTTTTGATAATGTTTATTTTTTAATTAATAGTGAAAAATACTATATTTTAATTCAAAACTGCCTTTTAATCTAATTTATTTATATGGTGAAATTATATTTTTAATTGGTTATAAAATGTAATTAGATTTTATTTTTACTACTTAATCCAATTTTGGTCATTTTATGTAATTTCACATTGAAATTGGACATAAGAATGTTTTAATATTTTGATATTTTTTTTAAAACACACTTTTTTGGACAACATGAATTAATTTTAAATTAATTTCTACCACCTATGTATTTTTAATTTTGATAAATGGATGCTATATTTGTAATTAGGAGTTAAAATTTTTTCAATACGTGACTTTTATTTTAAAACATTATGAAAGGCATTTTATTGTAAATATATTAATCATATCGTATGAATATATAAGAGCACATGGTAAAAGTTAAATAAGTTCACAAAGGGTTAAATAATAAAGATATGTATTTAATATTATACAAAACAAGTCCAATTATTATTGGATGATTTTATTTAGAAATATATGCACATTATCTATGACTTTAATATGTTTTAGACATTTTGAAAACGAAAATAATTTTATAATAAAATAATACTTTCAAACTTTCCTAAAGAGCCCCTCCCCACACCCCCTTATAAAAGGACACCACCTCTAACCCATTAAAAACACCTCTAAAGCCCCTTAGATCATCCAAAATATACTCCAAGAAGCCCTCAACATCCCTATTTTACATCAAAAAGCCTTAACTTATGCATAAATCACTTTAAGAAATCCATTTGGTTCAAACCAAATGATGTTACCTGATTTAATGGTAACATCTTCCCTTAAGTTCTCTTCTTTAATTTTACTTCTTCACTACCTATGATATTTTTATTCTTTATTTACATAACAAAAAAACAGTATCCTCAATATACTCGGTTGTTTTTATGAGAATTATTTGAACTACACTTACACACACCTCCATCAAATGGGTATAGATCATATTGTTTCTATTGACGGTGAACTAGTGCCTCATGAAACGATGATTGTTCAATCTTCTCCTAAAAACAATTATGGTGGAAATTATGATGGAACTATAATTTTATATGATATTTATGATATTTATTTTATCTTTATGCTTCTGTAATTATCTTTTATAACATAGCATTATGCTTTTAATGTTCTATATATACGGTAATTTCATTTGAGTAAGTGCAGACTACCACCCCTCAATGTGATATAACTCGTTCATGACATATGTGGAACGTTTAAAGGATGGAGTTAATGAAATTATATAAAATATTATACTAGAATTATAATATACCTATGTATCATTATATTTTCATTACATTAAATATGAAATATAAATGAAAGTAGCGTTCATGCGTACGTACGGCTTACCGTCTCAAAGAACAGTGCATTTCATTTCTTATCTCTAAATGTTTTTTACTATTATAAATATATATATATATATTGGATATATATAAAATATGTGATATCTAAATCATGAATATCATTCTGTAGATAATGGAATTTTGACTACATGGAAAATTTATAATTATAACAAGTTCATTTTCGAGTCATGTTTTAAACATCGACAAAATGTCTCATATGAACTCAAAACTTTAACTAATTATTATAGCAAGGTAATAAGTTATATAAAAAAATAATAAACATTAAAAAGGTTCTTAATAATGTAGAGACAAATATATGTTTATTATTGAGTAAATTAATGAATTAATTGGTCAAGTCGGACATGAGGTAAGGGACTTCGTCTCAATCCCTTTTCATTGAGGCATGTTTTGATAATATACACCTCCTTATTTTATACTATATATAATAAACCCCTTTGACTTTTAATTTAATTCAATTGAAATATTTTTTCTACGAATAGTTTTACTAAACGAAAAAAGGAATTTATTAACGTTTGCTGCCATAATGACATCTCTGCTGCCGTAATCATTATTTGGATTCTTGTATAAGCCTTAATGTTTTTAAAAGGAAAAAAATCCCTTATTCATTTTTTGGGTGTTTTGGTATTAAAAATTGTTTTTTGAAATAGATTGATTATTTCAATATCTTGAAATGGATGTTTTTTATTGAAAATAAAATTTTATTAGTGAAATGTATATATTTTCAATAGTTTATGTGTTATCATTTTATAAGTCTACTTGGATATTTTATGGGTTGTTACGTGATAAACCAAATGATGGGTGGTTCAGTGACAAACCAGGATAGGTGGTTACGCTATAACCTCCAATGCATTGGGTAAGGATGTCAGCCGTATGGCTATTCCATTTAGTGATATGTGTGGAAGTCGAGCGTATGATTATTTCTTTTAAGTAAGTTTATGTCCCAAGTTACCTATATATGTAATGTGTGATTTCTATGGGTTTTGTGGTAATATTTCGGTTAAAATGGAATTAAATGATCTTTTATTCAGTTAAGAGTATTTACTTCTTCATAATGGTGAAAATTTGTACTTATGATAATGTATTACTGGTTTACTTGTTGTTTTGAAAAACATACAGTTTTCCTTCTTTGTGTATCCATTACTGATATTTTTTTGCTCATCCCAAGTTTTATGAAATGTTTTTCACTGGACTTAAAGGTTAATAGGGTCAAGGATGGGATCAATAAAATGTCATGATGTCTAAAATAAAGAACTATACATTACTCTTTTTTTAAGAGTTTTTATTTTAAGAAATAAAGGGGTACTAAGTAGAAGTGTATACATGTAATATTCAAATTATTATGAATATTTTATGACCTAATTCTATAAATATCTACACTTGAAAAGATCCTCAATGTGAATTATTAACATAATTCAAGATTATGTAATGTTTAAGGCAGATTCCTTGTAGTTGATATCAGAGGTTGGTTTAGGCAATTTCAGTGTTAGAATATTGTTATAATAATGTCCATATATTAATTTATGGTAAGATTGAAATGATATATTATTTACATATTACCATTATGATTTATAGAAGATATTTTTTTGTCCATAATGGGTTTTCATGAAAGAAATAGGGAATCTCTACTGGGAAGGAATACATAGGGAAATCACCTTCCAAATCCGCATCTTGAGATGGTTAGAATCAGAACTGAAACGTTTGTTGGAGTGATGGCTCAGTTGAATCAGGTGAAAAATGGTGGTTGTATTTATTGTTTATATATTGGTTTTTCTAAAGGTAAATTGTAACATGAAATTCATTTAAGGGTTGTCTTTAAAACCTTAAAATAATAGAGAATGTATTGTAAATTTATCAGGTGTGAGTTTTGGATAAAACAAATTTCTTTCCTTGGGAACATATTTTAAAAAAATGGCATAACGATTGATTATTTTAAAAGAAAATTTGTGGAAGAATGGCCAATACCAACCAATATCGCAGATATTAGTTGTTTTCATGGTATGGTGGGTTATTACTAGAGGTTTTTTGAACATTTTTCTCGGTTATCAAGCCTAATGACTATGTTAACTCGAAATGGTGTTATGTCCATTTGGAAAAAATAATGGGATGATTGTTTTCAAAAATTTTAAATAAGATTGCTGAATACTCCAATTTGGGAACATCCATCCAGAAATGGTGAGTTTTTTATCTACATTAATTCTTCTTTGAAAGGAATTTTTTGAATCCTAATACAGAATGATCAGGTAATTGCTTATGCTTCGCGTCAGTTGAAACCTCATGAGTTAAATAACCCTACACATGATTTGGAAGAAGCTACTGTTGTTTTTTTTCTTTAAAAATTTGGAGGCATCATCTGTTTGGAGTAAAATGTGAAATATATACTAAAAAACAATTGGAATTGTATATTTACTCAGAAGGAATTAAACATGAAACACATGAGATGGTTATAATTAATCAAGGATTAGGATTGGAAGACTTGTTACCATCTGAGAAAGGAAAATAAAGTGGTTGACTGTTTCAGTCTAAAGAGTTATGCTACCTTAATCATGTTATATTTGGAATGAGATTCTTTGGTTTTTTATTTGATTAATTTTGGATTAGAAGTTGTTGGTACAAGAAATTCCTCTTTTTTGTTTCAGGTTTCTATACAATCAACCCTAGCATATAAGAAAAAATAAAGCACAGAAAGAAGACAGTGAGTTGCAGAAAAATGTAGAGTTGGTTTAGAATGGTATGTTACCTAAGTTTAATATTGATAGAAACTATTTCTTGAGGATTAGAAAGAGATGATGTGTTCCATTTGATTCATAGTTGAAGAAATAGTTGTTAAGTTAGGCTCATAGTACCTCATTTTCAGTTCATCCATGAATTACTAAGATGTCATAGATCTTCAAGAGTATTACTAGAGGGATGGAATGAAAAGTTATATTGCTGACTTTACTATGAAGTGTTTGAATTGTCAATAGGTTAAAGAAGAGTGGTAGTTATCGAAAAGGATGATTCAGCCTTTACCGCTGCCAGAGTTAAAATGTGAAAAAATTTCTATGTATTTCATCATGGGATTACCAAATAATTCTAGAGGTAATAATGAAATATTGGTTATTGTTGATCGATTGACTTAATCTACTCATTTCTTTCCTATTCAAGATACTTTGCATCTAGATCAACTTTCTTAGTTTCATGTTAATGAGATAGTTAGGTTGCATGGATTTCTCTTCTCTATTGTATTTGATCGTGATCTTTGGTTCACTTCTAAATTTTTAAAATGCCTTCATAAGTCGTTGGCTACTAAATAAAATTTTATTATAACTTTTCATCCACTATCAGATCGGTATTCAGAACGAATAATTCAAACATTAGAATATATGCTACATGATTCCTCAATGGATTACCAGGGAAGTTTGCTCAAACATCATTCCATGGTTGAATTTTTTTTAATAAGAATTTACATTCCAGTGTATAGATGTCTTCGTTTGAGGAATTACATGGAAAGTGATGTAGAACTCCAGCTTTTTGGGTTGAAGTAGGTGAAATGAAGTTGGTGGGACCAGAATTGGTAGAAGAGATGGTAAAGAAATTACAGTTGATTTAGATGTACATGAGAACAACTTAGATTCAGCAAATAAGTTATGAAGATAACTGGAGGAAGGATCATTATTTTGAGGTACCTGATCATGTCTTTCTGAAAGTTTCTCCATGGAAAAGTGTGATGTGTTTTGGAAATAATGGAAAGTTGAGTCTGAGGTTCATTGGACCCTATGATATCCTAGAGAAATTTGGATCAGTTGCCTACAGAGTGGCTTTACCTCCATGTTTATCCCTCATACACAATGTTTTTCATGTTTCAATGTTGAGAAAGTATATGTTGGATCCATATCATTTTTTGAGTGCAGAGGTAGTCCAGTTGGGAGAAAATCATTCTTATGAGGAACAACTAGTCTAGATTATTGACCAAAGAGAGAATCTGTTGAGTAAAACGTTAATTCATCAAGTAAGGGTTTTTTGGAAAAATGATATGGTTGAAGAAGCAATGTGGGAATATGGGAATTCCATGAGGGATAAATACCCTCATTTATGATATTTTCTTATTTATTAATATTTTTGAATTAAATATTAATTTTATTTTAAAGGGTATGAAATGTTCTATGGCGTACCTGACATGCAACAATGGGTTTCATTGATGTAATATGGAGCACACAATGCTGATTCATACTGAAAAACAATAATATAATATTATTTTAAATGGTAGTTAATGCCTAGCCATTGTATTGGTGGGAATGAACAAAAATAACCATATTATGATTACACATGTTTGTTAATTGTTTTTTCATTTATCCAATAAATTTTAGAGGATTAAAATAAGAGAAATTAAATTATATGCATAGATACTCTAATATTCTTTAAAGTGTCGATTTACCATCTTTTGATGGAGAACAACTTTTAAATATTTTTTCATCAATTTTTTATGTTCTATATGATAAAATAATATTCTTATTTAGAATAGAGATGTGAAAATTTACTTTGGATGAAATTTTGGTATTTTTCTGAAATGTTCATTTTTTAAGGAATAGTGAAAAAAGATGTATTTTAATTTATAACTGCCTTTTAATCTAATTTATTTATATTATTAGATTATATTTTTATTTGGATTTAAAGTGTTATTATATAATAGTTTTACCATTTAATCCTATGTTGGTCATTGTATGTAATTTCACTTTGAAATTGGAAATAAACAAGTGTCAATATTTTGTTTGTTATTATTTCTTAGACACGTGATTTTTTGTTTTCACAACATGAATTAATTTTAAATTACTTTCGTCCACAATTGTGTTCTGAATTTTCAAAAATTGATTCCATATTTGGAATTAGGATTTGAAATGTTTTTAAATAGGTAAAGTTTATTTAGAGACATTATGAATAGTTACATCAGTAAATATTTTATTTACCATCTTAAAAGGGTAAATCTGGTAAATATGGGTAAACAAATATTATTATTTTAATATTAAATTACACTAAAATGTGTCCCAATCCTATTTGTGGATACATGTTCGAACATGGTCATCCTTGGGTCGATTTTGGGACCCCATAGAGCTACTTGGAAGTGATAATAAAATTTTATATTAATTAATTTAATGTAAATAAAAAATGACATAGATATATATCTTTTAGTAAAACAATTTTTATATTTGGTTATATAAGCTATCTGTTCGACTATAAATATTAATTTTAAATATAAATACATTTCCTACATCCTGGTTTATTATTTATAATTATTATACATTACATAAATAAATTTAATTATGACACAATGGTGATGTAGTAACTGCTTCATTAATAAAGTATTCAAATAAATTATAATAAAAATATTAACATAAACCAATTATGAAAATTTTTATACCATAAAAGCTTTTAATTGATAATTATTACTTGTTATATTTGAATTACTGATGTTTTTTAAAGATCAAGTTTTTAATGATTTTTTAAATTTTTTGATATGAATAGTTCATAAATGTACATAACTGTGTTTTTTAAAATAATTAATATCTTATTAAATGATAAAATAATCCTAAAAATATACAATTCAATCAACTGACATATATGATGTTACAAATGTCATTAATGATCCATTTTGGGTCATTTATTATTTTATATTAAATATATTAATCTAATAGTATGAATATATAAGAGGACGTTGTAAAAGATAAATAAGTTAACAAAGGGTCAAATAAAAAATATAAAGAATAAAAATTATACAAAACATGTCAAATTATATTCGGATGATTTTATTTCAAATAATATTAAAATTAACTTCTAATATAATATGTTTTGGACCTTTTGAAACCGAAAATAATTTTATAAACAAATAATACTTTCAAACATTCCTAAAGAGCCCCTCCTCCCCCCTTATAAAAGGACACCACCTCTAACCTATTACACAGTCCACGAAAGCCACTTAGCTCGCCCAAACTCTGCTCCATGAATCCCTCAACATCCCTATTTGTCTCCTAGAATCCTTAAATTAGGTAGAAAGCACTTCAAGAAATATGTTTGGTTCAAACCAAAGGGAGTTACCCGATTTAAAAGTAACACCATCCCTCAAGTTCTTTTCTTTTATTTTACTTCGTCACTCCATATGCTATTTTTATTCTTTTTTACATAAAAACACCAGTATCCTTAATATAATAGGTTGTTGTTATGAGAAATATTCTAACTATACTTACACACACCTCCATCAAATTGGTATATAACATAATGTTTCTGTGGACGGTGAACTATTGCATCACGAAATGATAATTATCCAATCTTCTCTTAACGACTCTTATGCTAGAAATTATGATGGAACTGTAATTATATATGATATTTATGATATTAATTTTATCTCTATGGGTTTTTAACTCTCTTTTATAAAATTACTTTATGCTTTTCATTTTGTATATATACATTCTACTTCGGTGGTGATGTGGTGGTGAAGGAGAGCGGCCAAAACATGTCGTTCTTTGGGAGGTTCAGGGATCGAATCCTGGGAGTCAACTTTCAGGGGAGAACCTCTACCAAGGGATACACCCACCTTTACAGGTCACCTGGATCCCTTTGGGCGGGCAAAACTAGGTCTGGCCCAATAGCTGATGGATCGCTTTGATGGACCATCACTGTCGGGCCGTCACCCTCCGGGATGCTCTGCCATCTCGGCTGGCAACGACTCCTCCCCCTGATGAGGCGCTATCTCCATGTAATGACATATTTTTTGGGGATAGGGTTTGTTCATGTGGTGGGTTTGAAAAGGCCACATAGGGACATTACCTTTTAGTGAAGACTATTGTATATATATGATAATTTCATTTTAGGAAGTTCAGACTCTCACACCCTCAATGTGATATTACTTGTTCATGACATTCATGGAACATATAAAGGATGGAGTTACTGAAATTATATATAATATTATACTAGAATTACAATATACCTTTGTATCATTAGGTTTTAATTTCATTAAATACAAATTTGAAATGAAAGCAGTGTTCATGCATACGTACGGGTTACCGTCTCAATAAACTATGCATTTCATTTATTATCTCCAAATGTTATGTAATATTATAAATACATATATATATTGAATATATATGATATATATGATTACTAAATCAGGAATATCATTCTGGAGATAATGGAATTTTTACTACATGGACAATTTCTAATTATAACAAGTTCATTTTTGACTCATGTTCCGTACATCGACAAAATGTTTGATATGAACTCAAAAAATTATCTAATTGTCATAAAAAGGTAATAAGTTATATAAAAGTAATAATAAACTTGAAAAAGGTTCTTAATCAAGTATAAATTAACTTAACTTTATTATTCAGGAAATTAAAGAATGAACGGGTCAAGTCTGACACAAGGTAAGCGACTTCGTTTCCATCTCCTTTAATTGAGGCATGTTTTGATAATATACACCTCCTTATTTTATTCGGTATATAATAAACTCATTTTACTTATAATTTCATTAAATGGGAATCTTTTTTCTATGAAGCGTTTTACTAGACAACAAAAGGAATGCTTTTTACGTTTTTGGCGTCAATGGCCACTCTGCTGCCATAATCGTTATTTGGATTCCTGTATATGCCTTAATGTTTTTAAAAGGAAAAGAAATCCATTACTATATTTTTGGATGTTTTGGTATTGAAAAAGGGTTTTTTAATGGATAGATTATTTCAATATCTTGAAATGGATTTTTTTGGACTCAAAATGAAACGTTATTGGTTAAATGTTTATATTTCGAATATTTTATGTCTTATGATTTTATAATGGTACTTGGATATTTGATGGGTGGTTACGTGATAAATAAAATGAAGGGTGGTGCCGTGATAAACTAGGATGGGTGGTTACATTATAACATCAAATTAATTGGGTATAGTAGTCGGTCGTATGGCTATTCCATTTAGTGATATGTATGGAAGTCGATCATATGGTTATTCCATTTATATATGTTTCTGTCCCAAAATACCATTATATGTTATGTGTGATTTCTATGGGTTTTATGGTAATATTTTGGAAAAAGGGTACGAAATGATCTTTTATACAATAAAGAGTATTTACTACTTCACAAAGTTGAAAAGTATTACTTATTATAACGTATTCAAATTTTACTTGTTGTTTTGAAAAAATAACATTTTTCCTTCTTTGTGTATCCCTTAGTAAGCCTTTTATGCTCATCCCAAGTTTTTTAAATGTTTTTCATAGGACATAAAGATAAATAGTGTCAAGTATGGGATCAAGGAAAATTCCTGATGTCTAAAATATGGAACTAGTCATGACTCTTTTTTAAAGAAATTTTATTTTATGAAATAAATGGATACTGAGTAGAAGAGTGAACATGTAATATTCAAATTGTTATGTTTATGTTATGAAATAATTCCCTAAATCTCAAAACATGAAAAGATCCTAAATGTGAATTATTAATTATAATTCAATATTATGTAATGTTTATGGTCGGGTTCTTATAAGAATGATTTCGAACATTGGATGTAAACAATGAACTAACTCAAAGAAAAAAAATTCAAAATTGAAGTTTTAAAGAACCATTTAATCTTGAATCAATTAATTAGAAATGATTTTTAATCAATGAAACACAATTAATCAAGAAATAAAAGGGATAACCCTTCCCTTCCAATATCACATTAAGGATTACCCCTCCGTTTTAATAGTAACATAGGAGAAATGGGAGGGTTAAAGCATTTTGAAACTAATGTAAACAAGAAAATTATTAAAAAAATGTAGCATCAATTCTTGATCATGAACTCACAATCGCATTTTCAATACTCTATATTTACTGTGCTCCTCCATTTTTAAAGATACATGGGTACCTTCCCTTTCATCCTGGTCAAACCCCATGTGATCTTCTCTCTTTATAATTTTGAAATTTCAATTATTTTTCTTGAATTAAAAATTTTATGGGTATTTTATCTTTAATAAATCTTTTCAAATCCCTATTTGGTGTTGAAAAAATAATTTTACACATTAAGATAAACATGGAAGAATCTAATTGATCATATGGATGTTGACATTGATGATAACCGGTTTTCCATGAATTATGGATGAGTTATACTATATCAGTAACGTGACCTGCTCGTAAATTTTAGTTAATAGATTTCTAAAAATTGTTAGATGGATGTAGAAGTGAAAAGTAATGGATATGCTTTAAGGCTTAAGTGAACTCATGAAATATGAGTGACTATATCACTAGAAATTGATTATGTGTTAAACTTAGCATGTTGTTTTCTGGTTGGTCATATGGTCAATTATAAGGAACATGTGATCACATTAGGAAATTATGGATTTTTAGGCACAACATATTGGACCTCTTCATCTATTTAATACATGTAATGAATGGAAGATCAATATTTTCTTTTGCTCGATTGATTGACCATATGAATAATAAGAAACCACATGATAGGCATGATGATTTTTTAATATAATTCCTAGTTATGGTAAATATATCCAATGAATTATATGTGAGAGGATACATGGCATGTTCCATTATGTGGTAGATTAGGGAATTTCGGTCGATCGACCTAAATATTTGGTAAGTTCAGGACATTGAAAAATTCAAGAAACTATTAAATATTTGAATGAATTCCATAATTAACAGATTTAAATTGATTTATTTAGACCAAACACTTCCATCTAAAACATCCATAAAAAATTTCATGATTATGTGGAGTCATTATTTAAATACTTCCAAATATCAAATAGAATAATTAAAAAACATGTTTATTTTCATTTTCTTACTAAATTTAAAATTAATCATATATGTTTGATTGGTGATAATTCTCCAGTATATGATACAATGGTCAGATAAAAACCCTAAAAATAATTAATGTAATACATAAAAGTATAGGATATTTCATATGCCTGAAGACATATCAATTCATGTAACAAGTGATAGTTGACTCATTAGTATCATCTGGAAATTATGCAATATTATTGTTGATCCATCCCATATGTATCTTACTTACATCTATAGTTGTCTAATTTCCCTCAAATTACAATCCAAATAATTGATTTATACACTCATAAAAATATCAATAATTTGGTCATATAACTACTTCACCATGAACAGTAATACTTAGGAAAAATTCCACGTCTAATAGATATGTTCACCAAAAGGATTTCCATGATGTGAAAATTTAGGAAATGTCCTAGTTTATCCTCATATTCCCCACTAAATAGTGTTATACACTTTGATATGGTGACTAAAAATAATATTATCGTATTTTATGATAATTATTGGTTTAAGGAACATATTCCATATTTTATTTCATAATCTTTTTATCATTATATGATGACAATTTTTATGATTTTGAGAATCATTCATGATTGTTAAAAAATTAAATAATTAATATGGTGATTGAGATGCGTGTTTTGATTTTTGTAGCATTGTATGATGTTTGTGAAATTTCATTCTATCTAGGTCCACTGTATGAGGTGCTCTAAGGCCTTTATAAATCATTTCAATCTTCTCATAATGTGTGATATTCCATTATTTCTAAATGATATGTGTGAACTCCTCATATTTTATTCTCTCTTTCACTCATTTTTCTTGTTACATTAAATCCAATTCCCTAGAATTTTGTTCCATGATATTATTATTTCTTTGGTGTTAGTATATTTTTTGGAACTGTGGAAACCTCAAGAGGAAAGATAATTTCAAATTCATCTCAATTATCTTGATCAAATAAATTTTAAGGGATATTAATGGCTAGAAAAAATATTTTAAGGAATGAATTTCTTCTTTTATTTACTTATATTTACTAAAAATGTATAGAAATATTCTGAGATTAATCTTGTTATGGATTAATTCTTCTAAAGCGTTTTATATGGTATATATACAATAAAACCCCTTTTTTGTTATGTGATAAAATATATCAATATTTTTTTGAAATTATTATCGATAATAAAATTATAAAAACATGGATTTCATGTTCCATGACACAACCAAAGCTAAAATGTCCATTTCCATCTTGAGAAATCAAGTCCATTGTGATTTTTAAATAAAGACATTGATTTTTTTTATATTGATAGACCATAAAATATTTCTAGATATACATATTTTTCTAGGAAATAATTGAATGTCATGTCAAATACAATGTCACATTTGATGCCATTCAAATTGTTTACTTCAAGAAACCTGTGTGTATACATGTCACAGGGAGTTGAAAAAGAAAATTATTTTACTAGTACAGCATAATGGTTAGCCAGGGTCGTAACACTTAAGGATATTCTTGGTTTATTATCTCATTTATTCTAATTCACCTCAACTATTTCATTTTTCTTTATTTATTATTTTATGAAAATAATGATAATTCTTCTGGGTTTTTATTACTTTTTAAATGTCATGCAATGCTGGAAATTATAACATATACTACTATATAAATTAAATTAGAATGTGTTATGGAAGAAATAACATTGTTTTGGGTTGATATGTGTGTCGATAATTTTTCTCCTTTATTTTTTATTTTACATTCATAATACAAATATAAAATCCCATGATTAAATATTATTCCTTTCATTTTAAAATTCAATAATTCTTTAATTCCCGAGAAATTGAAATTTCAACACCTCCATTAATCATGTTTTCTAACACACCTTGGTCAAGGGTGTTCAGTCTTCTAGGACTATGCTCAGTTGATGTCCTTTCATCCATTGACTCACTTGACTCCATCATGTGAATTGTTAATTAATTATGAGAGGGAAAATATATTAATCAAAAGAATAAAAATAGATTAATTTTCATCTTATGGAATAATCGACACATTAGAGAAATTCATATCACCCATGCATTCTACTCATATATACCATAATCATAAAATTATGCATGAAAAAAATTTAAGAACACCTTGCCCTCCCTCTGGCCAATCCTCGGGTAAGCCTACTATTATCGAGAATAAGAGATCACTTTATTGGATGGCATAGGAAAAGAAACAAAATAAAAATAAAAGAAGAGAAAATAAAAAAAATGGAGGGTGAGAAAATTAAAATAAAAATAAGAAAATAAAATGAATTTGTAAGAGATATATATAGAGAAAATAAAATAAAATATAAGAATAATAAGGAGAAATTAATTAAATAAAATGAAATGAAAATAAGAATGTAAAAATATCAATAATAATTTTAATTAAATAGGAGAAGAAGAAGAAGAGGAGATGAAGATTGGTGGGAGAAACTTTTTAAATAAAATTCTTGATCAGAATTTAATTAATTAACATTAAAATTAAATGAAAATAAAACTAAAGTTAAAATTAAAATATAATTAAAGGTAAAATAAAATGAAAACAGGGAAGGTAGATGTACTGCCCTCCACAAGGGATTCTCCCTCTGTTGATGATCAATCTTATAGAAGCATACATTGGATCATTTTATAGGTGGTGAGGAGGTCTCGACCATCCTAAAATTAGGGAAATGTACCCATTGAAATTTTACTCTCGATACCAATAGATATGATTTCTAAATTTGATGAGGATATAATATGATTAAATTATCAGTATGGGAGAATTCATGCAGGAAATAGCTATGCGAGAAGTAGGGGATTTGTGGCATGGTAGATGACTTCTTTAGGGTGCACAAGGGGTGAATGCGTGGTGGCAGGAAGACATGGAATGGTGCATGACAACAGTAACATTTGAGTAGTTGTGGACTCTTTATCCTTCGGCCTTCGAAGTACCTATAGGATGCTTGAATTGGTATTCATGTATTCATTAAATGTGAAGGATAGAGTTTGAGGTGATCTGGGGGTCATAACAATAGAGGTGAGCACAATATCAATATTCTAGAGGCTAGTAATGGTGGTTCATTGGGTGCTGAATATGAGAGGCGTCAGAGTGGGAGGATCCATGGCTAAGAGGTGTGAAATCCACTTCTATTCTTCTACAAATATAAAAGTGAATGGAATAGGATTTAAATGATCATATGTGGTTCTTCTAATAGTGTATATGTGAGTTATTTCAGTTTGGATTGAAGGCATAAATTGGGTTTGAGATTCCTAATGTGATAATTGTGTTCTCAGGTGTGTGAAACAATTAAGTAATGTCACATGTAGGAACCATGGTGGCAGAATGTGGAGATTGGAGGTGGGGTAAATGATCATGGTGGTGGAATAGTCCCACATAGAATTGATAGAATATTTGGAAATCATTTATAAGGCCAAGCATGGGAGATCAGTACAAATCATCTGTTATAGGGACAGGCTCACACATTCTACATGCACACACAATGGGTCATGACACATGTGACCCATGTGGGAATTGGAATAGTTCTACTACCTACGGGGTTCACCACCCACATGACACCTTCATTGGGATTCATCACCCAGGCATATGTTGGCTCGAGCAGGCCCTCCTGGGCTAGCCTGGCCGGCTACCCCTTACGGGATGGCTAAATAGCGAGTTGTCTCAGTTGATGGGATTTATTGAGCTGAAGCTATTTTTTTAGAAGAGACCTTAATACGTGTTATAAAAATTAAAATAAAATTCATTATGATCAGAAAAAAATCACATAAAATTCTAAGTACAAAACCACATTTATGTTTTCAACTAAATCCATATTTATTCTGAAACTCAAATAACAAATTATTTATTGAAACATTAAAAACCACTTCATAATTCATTTATAAAAAACATAAAATTTGAAATTTTATTTAAAATATACACATAAAATAAGCCTATAAAATACCCCTACAATTAATCTATAGTTACCTAGGCATAACATACATGGATATTACCTTTTTTTAAATTAATATGAAACATATTACAAAAAATAAATTCTTAAAGATCATAATAGATTAGTTTCTTTGGACAGTTGGAACAAAATCTCAAAAATATTTGAATGATCTTAAACATTTCACAAAAATATTTTCCTTTTTAAAACAATTAAATAAAACATTTTTTTATAAATTATGGAATAGAAAGAAAAGAAAGGTGTGAGTTTGAATGTTCAGTAAGGGTAAATAAAGGAGGTACATATGAATAACATGATAATATGATTATATGAGCATTAGAATAACATTTTAAGATCATTCCCTACATATAAAATTCTATATAAATAAATTATGTAATAAATATCGGTAGTTAATAAGACATGAATCATAACGGAATCAATGGAATAATCAATGAAACTATAACATATGAATAAGACATGAAATTTTTGAAGACACGTAAACATATAAAATTATTTCCATAGTAGTGAATTAATCACAACCAAGGTCATATTATTTTTATGATTTCACTTCCCATACCATATTGGTAGTAATGGTTCACTCTCGTGACCATCTAAGTAGTAGAGGTTCACTCCCAAGACCATCTTAGCAGAAAAAATACATTACTAAACCTTGTTCACTCCCTATTCTATCCATGGACAACTAATGATATATAAATCTATATCCAATGTATTTGAGGGAGTAATAGGTCCCACCTATCTAAAAATAAAATCATACATATGTGTTTCACAATATAATAAACAATTATACCTCAAACCACAAAATGATATAGTTATTATAAAAATGTAATCATATCATAACATTTATAAAAAGTGATGTCCTTCATAATTATTCCATAAATGATTATCCAATTAAAGGAAGCGGGATTCATAAGAATATATCTTATGAAAGAGGAATAGGTTTCATAAACCTATAACACATGAAAGTGAAAGGGATTTTATAAACATGTAACCTTTGAATGAGAAGAGGGTTTCATAAACACCATTCCATCAAAACAAAAAGTACTCAACGAAATAATATTACTGGAACCCTTGGAACATATTACCAGAAAAGGAATGAGTAACACTAATAGATGTCAAGTTATATGGAAAAGAATTTTGAAATATAATTTACAAACACTTCTTCAAGAAAATATAATTTATTCTTTGAAAATTTATTTTTATAACATAAATCCCCTTATAACCCATTTTATTTTAAAATAACATTTAAAACATATAAATGATTTTATAGAACCATTTTATTTGAAAACATATAAAATATTCCTAAAAACATTTAAAAACTCTTTCCTTTAAAACATATGCTTGACAAAAATTTGAAAACAATTTCTTTGAAAACATATAAAGGATTCTTGAAAAAAAATTCTAAAAAATTTTTCTTTGAAAATAAATTGTACCCATATAAAATAATCAATTAAATCATCGAAATAATTTTCTTTTGAAATATATTTTATGAAACCTATAATGGAATATTTGAAATTAATTTTAAAAACTTTTTAAAGAAAATACATTTTTGAAAGAAAAATTCTTTGAAAACCAACTTAAATAAAAAAAAATATGTAATATAAGGAAAACATTTTATTGAAATAAATATACTTATAAACATAGAATTGAAAATTTGACGAAATTATAGTCATGTCGGGTGGTAAGTCCATACATGTTGAACATTCCTTTTGCGCTATAAATGATTGGAAATGTTAATTGATAAGAAATGGAAAGAATATTAATTTTCACATAATTATTTAAAATTAAAAAAATGTTTAAAAAATTCCATTAAACATAATATTATAATGGTAAAACTTTTTTGAATACTTTTTTAGGAAAAATGGTTTAAAAATAACAAATACTTCATACCGAATGGATAAATAATGTAATATTTTCATATAACAAATTATTGATTATTTTAAGTACCAAAGACTGGATAAATTGTAATAATATATTTCTATATCATGGATAAAATTAGGATAAGAAAATTAATTAGTGTTCATAAGATATGGTTAAAAATATTTCGTCAATAGAATCATAGTTATAAACAATATAGATAAATGATTAGATTGTAGCACAAATTATTTACACTTTGGTGACATTGAATCATAATCCCCATGAAATAAAAAAATTACAAGAAGTATAAAATATCATTAAAATAAGTGTATGAATTATATAACATGTAAATCTTAAGTATATACACCCCATAGAAAGATATATGTTTATACCATGGCATCTATCTCAAAGAAGGCAAATTGGGACAAAATAAATTTAAAGATTTGGTAACTTTTGATCCATAAACCCCGTGAAAGAAAAATAATAAAATGAATATTTAAATAACCCGAAATTTAATTATATTAATCATAAAATATATTAATGGTAATTATATACAACATATAACAAAATAGGAGGTGAACCTGGCTTGTGTCTTACGGAAAATAAAACATTGATGAGAAAAACGTTACCATAACTCTTCAAATTATTAATACATATTAAAACCTACTGAAAAACAAATATATTTTTATTATAAATCTACCAAATAATCATATATTAATATATAATACCATATATTATTTTTTATGTCTTTATATTACTTGTTTATTAACAACACCATGTTAATGTTATATTTTGAGTAATATCTTCTTGGTTTTCGTATATTTTCTGGCATGCTATTCCTGATCTTGTTATATAGATAATAATATAATTATTGAAAAATATAAAACATTATATAAATATAATATATATTAATTATATATTTATCTATAACAACCTATAAAATATATAAATATGAAATGGAATATACTGTTTATGGAGGCGGTAGGTCATACATACGCAAGAATGTTGTTTCCGTGTTATTATCATATTGAAATAAATTATGTAAAAAACATATGTCTATATATATATATATATATTAATTATATTGTATTTTTTATTTCATATATATAAAATATTTCCATTAAACCAGTCCTTCATACATTTCTTGTAATGCGTGAATAAATCACATCGCTTTGAGGAGGCGGTAGTACACACTTCCCCAGGTAATGTTATCGTATTTAAAGAAAATAGAAATAATGAATGTATGTGTTATATAATAATTAATTAAATGTTAATACGTAATAAATATCATATATATTATAGAAAAATTGAGTTTCTTTCATAATTATCAACCATGGTTGGTGTTAAGAAGAAAATGAATAACATTATTTCATGAGGCGGTAGTTCACCGATCGCAAGAACGGTATGTTCAGTGCCAATTAGATAGAAGTCTGTTAAAGTGTAGGTATAAAACTTATAAAAAAAATATATCAGTATATTTATGATAATTATTTTATTTATATAAACATGGATTATGAATATTTTAGGTGTTGGATAATGAAAATAAAACAAAAATGCTCGAGGAAGGTTGTTACCTCTTCTTTGGGAAACTCTTTTTGGTTTGCACCAATGGGATTCCTTAGTTTGATTTTTTCACAAATGATTTTTTATTGGATAAAGTAAGGGATTGTGGTATTTTATTTTAGCATTGTTATGGTGTGCCAAAGGGCTTCAGTGGTGTGAATAAGTGGGAGGGGTTAGTGCCTTTTTATAGTGGAGGAGTAGTGGCATTCTTGAAAATTTTTAAAAAGGGAATTTCACCCATGTTTTATCCTTGTAATGTGGCTCCAATAATGGCCCAAATTCGATAACAGTTCTCACTTTTCAGTTCATCCTGGAAATACTAATATGTAAAGAGATCTTCGAGAGTATTACTAGTGGGATGGGATGAAAAGAGATATTTGTCACTTTACTGTGAAGTCTTTGACTTGTCAATGGGTCAAAGCGAAGCGAAAATTACCGAAAGCGATGCTTCGGTCTTTACTGGTTCCAGAGTGGAAATAGGAAAATATGAACTACATTGTGGGATTACTAAAGACATATCGAGGTAATAATGAAATCTGGGTTATTGTTGATTTATTGAATAAATTTTCACATTTCCTTCCTATTCGAGATACATTATCTCTAGATCAAATTCCTCAGTTATATATTTAAGATATATTCAGGTTTCATGGAGTACACCCCTCCATTGTATCTGATCATGATATCATTTTCACTTATAACTTTTAGAAAGTCGTTCAGAAGTCATTGGGTACTGAATTAAATTTTAGTATAGTTTTTCATCCTCAATCAGATGGGCAGTCATAAAACAAATTCAGACCATGGAGGATATGTTACGTGCTTTCTAAATGGATTACTAGGGAATTTGGGACCAACATATTTCATTGGTTGAATTTTCTTATTATAAAATTTTTCATTCAAATATACAAATGGATCCATTTGAGGAATGATTTAGAAAGTGTTGTCAAACTCTAGATTTTTGGGATGAAGTAGGTGAAAGGAAACTAATGGGACCAAAATTGGTAGAACAGATGGTAGAAAAAGTTCATTTCATTTAGAATAACATGAGAATAGCTCAGAGGAGGTACAAAATTTATGGTAATAACTGAAAGAAGGATCTTAAATTTGAGGTAGGTGATCATGTCTTTCTCAAAATTTCTCCTTGTAAAAGTGTGATGAATTTTTGGAAGGACGGGAAAGTTGAGTCTGAGGTTCATTGGACCTTATGAAATCCTGGAGAAAGTTGGATCAGTTACGTACAAAGAGGATTTACCTCCATGTTTATCCCAAGTACACAATGTTTTTTATGTTTCTAGGTTGATAAATTATATGCCTGATCCATCTCATGTTTTAAGACCATAGGTAGTTCGGTTAGAAGAGAATCACTCTTATGAGGAACAACCAATCTAGTTTCTTGACCAAAGAGATCAAGTGTTTCAGAATAAGGTAATTCGTCAGGTAAATGTTATTTAAAAAACCCATATAGGTGAAGAGGAAACGTGGGAATCTGAAAATTCTATGAGGGATAAATACACCCACTTATTTGATAAGTAAATAAAAATTGCGAGGATGCAATTTCAAAAATGGTGAAGGACGTAACATCCTAGGTAAATAAAGAATAATACATTTTCATATTTATTATTATTTTTTAATTAAAAATTAATTTTACTTTAAATGGGATGCTATGTTCGACAACGTTCCCCATATGAAACAATGGGTTTCTTGGAAATCTAATTTTTCCCACAACATTGGGTCATACTGAAAAATAATAATATAATATTATTTAAAATGATTGTTAATGCCTAACCATTGTATTGGCGAGAATAAATATAACTAACTACAATATGATTATACATTTTTGTTAGATGTTTTTTACATTTATTCAATAAAATTTAGAGGCATCAAATGTGAATGAATCTGGTTTTAAGCATAAATACTCTAATATTCATTAAAGGGTCAATTTACCACCTTTTGAAAGTGAAACCTCTTTAAATATAGTTTTGGTCACTTTTATATGTTCAATTTGACAAAATGAAATTTTTATTTAGAATCGAAACATCAAAATTTATTTTGCTTAAATTTTTGGTATTTTTTTGATAAAATTCATTTTTAATGAATAGTGAAATATACTGTATTATAATTCAAAATTTCCATTTGATATATTTTATATATGTGGTTAGATTATCTTTTTAATTGGTTTGAAAGTGTAATTAAATTATATGTTTACCATTTAATCCAATTTTGGTCAATTTAAGTAATTTCACTTTGAAAGTGGACATAAACAAATGTCAATCTTTTGATAGTTATTATTTCGTAAAAACACCGTTTTTGTTTGACAACGGGAACTAATTTTAGATTAATTAATGCAACTTCTATGTTTTGAATTTGTTAAAATAGACATCAGTTGTGAATTAGGAATATCACATATATATTATGCTTAATTTTTGGTATTTTCTAAAAAACATCAATTTTGATTCATAGTAAAAACACAGAGTAGTAGTTAAAAACCCAAATTTTTGATTTAAATGGAATTTTACATCTTATGTGAATTGAATTTCCAAAATCCGACATACATGGTTGTTATTAGTAAGTAAAATGTTGTTCAATAAAATTAAAATACTTTTGTGTGAATAGTAACTTTTGACTTTTACTTACCGCGGTTAAAGGTAAATATGGTAATTAAAGATAAAAAAAATATTATAATAATATAAAATTACCATAACATGTGACCTAATCCTATTGGTTGATGAATTTCAGACCATGTCATCCTTGGGTCGATTTTGATACCCCATGGAGCCACTTAAGAGTGATAATGACACTTTATATAAATTAGTTTTAAGTAAAGTCAAAAATGACTTAAAAATATATATTTTAGTAAATAAATATTCACATGGGGTTAAATATTTTATTTCATAGACTAGAAATATTCATTAAGAATCTAAAAATATTTCCAACATAATGGAATGTTTTTTATAATTTTTATATGTCATATAAAGAAAATTATTTAAGACACAATAATGATGGAGTGATTACCTTATTAATGAATGATTTAAATATATAAGATTATAAATAATAATAACTTATCCAAAACCTTCCCAATTCTAATTGGTGATTTTATTTTGAACATGATTCATCCTATCTGAGACTTTAATGGGTTTTGGATCTTTAGAAACTGAAAATCCATATATAATAAAATAATATTTTCAAACATTCCTAAAGAGCCCCCTATAAAATCCCTTACCTCTAACTCCTTACTCACACCTCTCAAACCCCATTAATAATCTAACCTGTATCAAAATAAGCTCTAAATATCCCTCTCTTCCACCTAGAATCCATACCTTAGGTAGAAGGCACTTCAAGAAATCCATTTGGTTCAAACAATAGGGAGTTGCCTGATTTTAAGGTAACATCTTCTCTTAAGTTATTTTTTTTATTTTACTTCTCCAAACCCATAAAATATTTTAGTTCAATTATTTTATAAAAACACTGGTATCCTAAATATACTAGGTTGTTTTTATGAGAATTATTTTAACTTCACATCCACACACCTCCATCTAATGGGTAAAGAACATACTATTTTTCTGGACGGTGAACTACTGCCACACGAAACGATGATTGTTCAATTATCGCATACCACCTCCAATGGTGGCCATTTTGATGTAAATGTATTTATATATGATATATATTATGTTTATTATTTCTTTATGCTTCTGTATTTTTCATTTATAGAATACATTTATGGTTTCAATAATAGGTAAATACGATTATTTCATTTGAGGAAGTGCAGACTACCGCCCCCTCAAAGTGATATGACTCATTCATGCCATACATGGGACGTATAAAAGATGGAGATACTGAAATTATAAATGATATTATACTGAAATTATAATATAGTTATGTATCATTATGTTCTCATTCCATTAAATATGAAGTAAAAATGAATGTAGTGTTCATGCGTACGTACGGTTTACCATCTCGATGAACAGTGCATTTCATTTCTTATCTCCAAATGATATGTACTATTTTAAATACTTAAACATATATATATATATATATACTATATATATATGATATATATGATATCTAAATCATTAATATCATTCTGGATATAATATAATTTTGACTACATGAAGAATTTCTAACTATAACAGGTACATTTTTAACTCAAGTTCCGAACATCGACCAAATGTCCAATATGAACTCAAATAATTAACCAAATATCATAGAAAGTAAATAATTGATATAAATGGAGTATTAAACATGAGAAATTTTCTTAAACAAGTATAAATTATCATAAGTTTATTATTCAAGAAATTAAAGAACGAACGGGTAAATTCAAACAGGAGCTAAGGGACTTCATCTCAATCTCCTTTCATTAAGGAATATTTTCATTTTACATGACATTATTTTTAATGGTGTATAAACCCATTTGAATATTCATTTAATTAAAATAGAATATTTTTTCTACATATCGTTTTACTTGATGAAAAAAGAATGTTTTTAATATTTGCAGAAATAATGACCTCTCTGCCGCCGTAATCGTTATTTGGCTTCCTCTATGAGCCTTAATGTTTTTTTAAATAAAAAAGGAAACCCCTTATTATGTTTTTGGGTGTTTTGGTATTGAAAATGGTTTTTTAAATAGATTTATTATCTTAATATCTTGAAATGATATCCTATGATTTCAAATTAAATTTTATTAGTGAATTGTTTATATTTGCAATATTTTATGTGTTATGATTTTATAATGGTACTTAGAAATTTGATGTGTGGTTATGTGATAAATTAAATGATGGGTGGTGTCATGATAAACTAGGATGGGTGGTTACTTTATAACCTCCAATTAATTGCATATGGAATTCAGTTGTATGGCTATTCCATTTAGTGATATGAGAGGAAGTTGACCGTATGGATATTCCATTTATGTATGTTTATGTCCCAAGTTACCTCTATATGTTATGTGTTCTCTCTATGGGTTTTATTATAATATTTGGGTTAGAAAATGGTAAGCAATGATCTTTTATTCAGTGAAGAGTATTCACTATTTCATAAAGGTGAAAAGTGTTACTTATGATAGGGTATTCATGATTAACTTGTTGTTTTGAAAAACTAACAGTTTTCTCTCTTTGTGTATCCCTTGCTGAGATTTTTATGCTCATCCAATGTTTTTGAAATGTTTTTCATATGACATAAAGTGGAATAGGGTCAAAGAAGCGATCAAGGAAAGTCATGTAGTCAAAAACATGGAACTAAACATGACTCTTTTTTTCAAACTGTTTTTATTTTATAAAAAAAAATACTGAGTAGATGTGTCTATATGTAATATTCATGTTGTTAGGTATATGTTATGAATTAATTCTATAAATATCTAAACCTGAAAACATCCTCAATGTGAATTATTAACTTAATTCAAGATTATGTAATGTCTTAAGGTCGGGTCCTTATACATCCCACATCAAAACATCGGGCGATTTTGTAAGACTTTATAAGGATGAGATCAAGAGCTCAGTCTAGATCACCTAATGTGAGTATGTTATCCTGGATTCCACACTCACACACACCAATCCATGAAACTTGTATCCAATATGGTCTTCAACCTACTTCTACCCCCCATGGGGTTCACCACCTGCGGGCCACCAACATAAGGGTTCATTACCAGTTCCTCCGCTAGCTTGAGTAGACCCTCCCTTGGTTGCCTTACTGGCTAACCATTGTGGGATAGCTAAAATGGTATGTTTCTCAATTGATGGTATTTCGTGAGCTTAGTTTAAATTTTTAGATAAACACCTGAAAAAGTTTTATAAAACAATTTAATCACAATTGTGATGTTCAGAAAAGTTTCAAAAAAAATCCAAAAAAAATCACCATTTGGTTATCTAACTAATGACACTTTCATCCTACAATTCCGAATTACACGTTATTTAATAATACATTGAAGAACATAGATTAATTAATTGATAAAAAACTTAAAAATATTAAATGTTGATTAAAATATGCATATAAATTGATTATTTGACCAAACATAAATCCTCTCATTGGTCTGTTTATTATGACATTCATAAAAAAAATATTATTATTCAAATTGTTATGATCCAATACACTTGGTGTTATGAAAAAAAAAAAATGTAAATCTAAGATAAATTTGGATATGTGTCTTTCCTTTTGTTATTAACACTTATGTTGGATCCTTACCCCAAGTTTGGAAAATTATTATTGTCAATGACTCACTTGGAATTCAGAATTTTTAAACCCCTTGATTACTTATATCTTGTTGGTAACCGTTTATGATTCATAAAATTTAAATATTACATCATCATTTGATTCCATTGTCGAATTGTCTTGATCAATGTTCCCCAGAGGCCTTCAAAGTGAGGATCTCCATTGAATAATATAAATTGTAAATTATTGTAAACAAATGAATTCCTATCAAAACTACCAACTTTATGGAATTGATATGTAAATTTAATACCAAAAGTTCACATTGTAATTGTGTCACCATGAACCAAAATAGATTTCAAAATAGTTGCAACACATGGAATTTCATCAGACCAAAATGGATTCAACTATTCTTTTGTACAAGATGGGTTGGATTAAAATTTAATGAAAATATTTTTTTTAAATTCTCAAAAATCCTTTAATAAAAATAGACTAACAATGAAAAAATAAATTTAGTAGGATGGGGGGTCATATACAATATGAATATTTTTAAAATTTGATTATAATTTAATTAGGATTTACATGGTAAATATTTAAAAATGTGTTTATTAATTTAAAATATGGAAAATATACGTGTTTATATTAATTTATATATTATTCAAATATTAAAGTATAAAAATTTTATATGAAGGTATTATTTGAAAATTATAAAATACCTTACAAACGAAATATTGTATATATATATGATCAAAATTTTAAATTAAATCTAGTGTGAGATATTCAGTTTATGTAAATTGTATGCATAAATATTAAATGATTATTATTCAACAATAAAATTGTTAATAAATTATAGAAAATTGTGGAATTTTAAGGATTTAATATTAAAAAAATATAAATGAAAAAAATTAAATGTTCATGTTGGATAAACTAGAATTATTCAATTTTATCAATACATCATTTATAAAATTATTATAAATTTGTTATTTGAGAATTTTTTGAGAAATTATTATCACTTAATTAAATATGGGAATTTTTCATTTATATCTTTACTCTCTATATTATTCACTAATACAAATTGTTATGAAATAAATTATTATGTATTATTTAGTTTAGACTGTTAAAATATTACTATATATAATCATATATACATATAAGAAGATAGATGATAGGTGTGATAATGGATTTCAATTTAATCTTCCTTGACATTGGATTTTACAATGTCATCAACATGAATTCTTCATTTAATTGTGATATATATATATATATATATTAGTTCTAATATTAGTGATGGAATTAAAATCTATCTTGAGTGATGTTCCTGTGGGTAGACAGAATTTGGGTTGGTCGTTTCACTCTCAATGAGGCGTATGCATTTCCTAGAAATGAGGGGTTTTATTACTGATCTGTCAAAACATACACTTATAGTGATTATTGTCTCCATATTATTTTATTTATTTTCATGAAACATTTTCACATTTCATACTCATGGGATGGAATTAAATATTTATTGATATAGTCTGATTATAATGTTTATTACTAAAACAATCCATGAGATTTATCGTGGTTTATACAATAATATGGTCTATACATATTGATATGGGAGAAGGAATATGATCTAATTTAAATCACTATAATTATTAATTCATAAATGGTATACATGATATAGGTTTGTTTCATTATATTTCCTTTAAAATACTAGGTTTTATATTTCTTCCAATGTGGCACATTTCATGATGTCAATCATCCAACTGGTTAGGTCATTCCATAGTTAGGTGCCTCTATATTATCTTTTCCAAAGAAATATTATAATGGGTGACCCTAATAGGATTAGTTGTGTCATGAATTAGTCTTGGAAACCCTTGATCTTGGAATCTGAACCAGCCTGTAGAATTTTCATAGGTGTGTTCCCAATTCCCTTGGGTTGGTGAAAGTTGATAGGGAATCAAATAAAAATCATTGGGAATTATTTCCCTTCATAAATTAATAAAAATAAAATAAATCATACATTAAAAACATATATGACCCTTCTCTATATTAGAGTTACATTCCAGGAAAATAATAAATTATGAAAAATGGGAAGTATATAGTACATTAGAAGATAAGTGTCTCAAATAATAAAAAATGAGCCAATAAACATAACCAAAACATCCCAAAATAATAAAAAATAACTGATAAAACATAAATATACTAAATAGTTTGATACATCAGTGATACCAAAATAAATAAAAAAGAAAAAAACACAATCCCCCATCTTAATATTAAATTACAACACCTCCAATTTATATCTCCACCAAACCTAAACCAAGAGTCACTCAATAATCTAATTTATCTAAGAAAGATAGATTAAGCTACAGTATGATAGGTATGAGCTTGAAATACCCACTATATAACCACCTCACACCCCTACATAACCTTTAATGATAAAACCTTTTAATTCTAGTTTGAAATACATTTGGAAAATATTCATCATAGAAATACACCCATATCCTGTAAAAATAAGGGAATATAAACTCATCCTAATAGGGATTTCATCATAATATCACAATTTCAATAAATACTCTAAAAATTAACATGTCTATGTGGTATGGGATAATATTTTCTAAAAATCATTTTTACATGCCTTTCGATGTACAAGTATCCATTGAGAAATGATTTTCCTCAATCAATTTTTAATCCAAATTGTATATATATTATAAAATCTCAACATTCCAAAATAGTTTAACTCCCATTAATGAAGAAAGAACACAATTACTTTGGGAAACAATATTATTAATATTTCAAAAACTCTATAAAATCTTTTTAAATAAGGTACTTAAATTAAAATAGTGAAGTTTGAAATTAACAAATAAATTGTGTATTATATTTCAAAATATAATTCACACTTTAGAACAAATGAAAAAATCTATCTGATTTTTAAGATATTTAAAATATAAGTATGTTTATTTGGAAATTATTAATTAATATACTTGATAGAAATTTTGAAATATATAATGTCACATTAAAAGTATAAAAGATATAATAATATTTAATTTAAAATATTTGACATGGAGTAAAATACTTCAAATATTGTCTCTCATGCATTTGACTATGATGATCAACCAAACCAAGACTCTAGAAGGTATAAGAATCATAGATGACCCCTAAAGAACAATAAAACATAAAACAGTATTATTAAAATTTGATCAAAGAGAAACCCAAGGTCACAATGACCATTATTGGGATATGGAAAAAATAATGAGGGATAGAAATGAGGTGTTATAAGAGTTAGAAAGATATTACCTTGAACATTTTGTTTCATATCCTAAAAATACATTGACTCACAAAAGGAGGTGTGGGAAAAATATGGGAATTAATGAAAAGAAGTTGGTAGTTGAATATTGGAGTGGAGAATGTGATTTTTGGTTAAATAAATAAAGGGTTAATTGTATTTTTGAAATTTTAATGACATAAATTGGATATATAGTTTTGAAAATTGTGCACAATATAAGTGAGCCTGTAACATCCCAAGTAAGTAATGAATAATAGATATTTTTATATATGTCTATTAATGAATTAGATACTGTTTTAGAGGCTTAAAATGCAAATAAATCCAATCTTAAGCATGGAATACACTAATATTTTTTAAAAGATTGTTTTACTGCCTTTTGATGGCAAACCATTTTTGAATCTATCTTTTGACAATTTTATAAGCTATGTTTGTCAAAATAAACATATTCTTTATGATTGGGACATCAAAATTTACTTTGTGTGAATTTTTGGTATTTTTCTGACAATGTTCATTTTTTAATGAATATTGAAAAATACTGCATTTTACATCAAAACTGCTTCTTAATCTAATTTATTTATATGATTAGATTATCTTTTGAATTGGTTTTAAAGTTAAACGATAATATATTTTTACCATTTAATCCAATGGTGGTCATTGGAATTAATTTCACTTTGAAATTAGACATAAACAAATATCAATCTTTTGATATATATTGTTTCTTAAAAACACGATGTTTGTTTTGACTGCGGGAGTTAATTATTAAATTAATTAATTCTACTTATATTCTTTTAATTAGGTAATATAAAAATCATTTTTGAATTCGGAATATCGAATATAGCTTAGAGTGAATTTTTGGTAATTTTCTGAAAAACTCCAATTTTTGATGAATAGTGAAACCACTAAGTGGTAATCAAGCAAACTGATTTTTCAGTTAAATGAAAGTATACCACTAATGTGTATTGAATTTTGAAAATCCGACATACATGGTTTTCATTATTATGTAAAATGTGGTTCAATGGGATGAAAATAATTTTGTGGTGAATATTAACTTATTAAGTTTTTAATCGCGATTAGTGGTAATTAGTGTTAGTTTAAGGTAAAAATGATATTATAAAAATGTGAAAAAACCATGACACTTGTCATACCCCTATTGTATGAGTCATGGACGACCCAGACAACCCATGGGTCGATTTAGGGGACCCTATGGAGCCTCTTGGGTGAGATAATGACTTTAATGCCTTTTTTTAAAATAAAGGTGAAAATGACACTAACATAAATTGTTTTACTAAAACAATTTTTAGAAGGGGTTATAATAATAATAATTTTGTCTATAAATAGTCTTTGGAAAGATAAAAAGATTTCCTACATCAGGATATATATTTTTTGTAATTTTTAGACATTAAATAAATTAATTTAATTATGACATCATGATGATGCAACGATGACCACATTAATGAACAGTTTAAATAAAATGAAACGATAATATAAAATCTAAGACCTAAAATTGTCCAAAAACTATTGGATGGGAATGTTTCGAAGACTTATCATCTTATCTTAGAAATATATCAATGTGGGACCTTAGAAATTCGAAACACTTTTGAATATAAAATAATGGTTTCATGATTTCCAAAAGTGCCCCTCCTCTCCTCTTATAAAAGGCCCCCACCTCTACCTCATTTCACACACTCCTCAAGCCTTTGGCTCGGCCATAACCTACCCATATACTCTCTCCACATCTCTCTCCTCATCCTATACGATTCCCTTTGGGCAGAATCCTTTCAAAGGAAGCCTTTAGTCTCAAATCAAAAGGAGTTACACTTTTAAAGGTAATTCATTCTCTCATGTTCATTTGTTTTATTTTGCTTCTCCAACCCCCTAAACTCTTTTTATTTACTTCTTTTGTAACAACACCAGTATCTTCAATATACTAGGATGTTGTTATAAGATTTATTCGAGCTACACTCTCACACAAATACATCAAATGGTTAAAGAACATACGGTTTCCGTGGATGGAGAAATTATGCCTCCCGAAATGAGGATTGTTCAATACTCATTTAACACCTTCAAAGGTGGCCATTATGATGTCACTATTTTTATATATGATATATAATATATTTATTCTATCCTTAAGCTTCTGTATTTTTCATTTATGTCATACCATTATTGTTTCCATTATGGGTAAACACGATATCTTCATTTTAGGAAGTGCGGACTACCACCCCCTGAAAGTGATTTGATTCGTTAATACCATATGTGGGATGTGTAAACGATAACGTTAATGATATTATATGTGTTATTATACTGGAATTATAATATAATTTTATATCATTATGATTCCATTCCAGAAAATACGAAATAGAAATGGAAGTAGCGTTCATGTGTACGTACGGCTTACCGTCTCCATGAACGGTGCATTTCATTTCTTACCTCTAAATGTGATGTAATATTATAAATACATGTATATGCTGAATATATATGATATATATGTTATCCAAGTCATTAATATCATTCTGAATATAACGAACCTTTGACCAAATTAACAACCTGTAAGTGTAAGAAGTCTATTTTTGACTTAAGAACCAAATACCGACAAAATGAACATTATTAACTTAAATGATTACATGATGTTCATAACATGGTATAAAAGGAATAATTAACTTTAAAAAGGTTCTTAAGAAAGTATAGATTAACTCAAGTTTATTATTCAGGAGATTAAAGAACGGTCGGGTCAAGTCGGATACGAGGTATGGGACTTCGTCTCAATCTCCTTTCATTGAGGCATATTTTGTTTTATACACAACCTTCTTTTATATGGTGTATAAACCCCTTTGACTTTTACGTTTATTCAAAAGGAAACTTTTTTATACGAATCGTTTACTAAACGAAAAAAGGGAATGTTTTTGTCGTACGTATGCGGCGACAACGACTTCTCCGCCGCCGTGACCGTTATTTGAGTTTCGGCTTCCTCTACAAGACATACCTTCTTTTTAAAAGAAAAATAAATACCATGTTTTAATTTTCTTTTATTTTGGTATTGAAAATTGTTTTCATAATGTTTTTATATCAACGTGTTTCTTTGATATCTTGTGATTTAAAGGTGGAAATGTTATGTTTCCTTTATGCATGTTTTATGTGATACGATTATGTTGAGGTTCTTGGGCATTATTACGAAGACGGGTGGTTCCGTGATAAACTACGGGCGGGTGAGCCTGATATAGCTCTCCAATGCATTGGGTAACATGAAGGAGTGAAACGTTAAGGTTTCTCCGAAGAGAATTAGGGAATATACTGTGATGGGTATTCCAAACGTGACCAAGAGGGTTACTCCCTACGTAAGAATGTTATGAATGCCTCAAGTTACCTTTATGTCTTATGATTTATATGATTTGTTCATGATATTATGAGGTGTGTTAAAGTGACTATGTTTTATGGGTAATGTATGATTTCATTCTTATGTATATATGTACCTATGTTTCCTTTCCATATTTTTATATCCCTTACTGAGCTTTTTATGCTCATCCCAAGTTTTTTTGAAATGTTTTTCATAGGTCAAGGGAAAGGTACATGATATGATGATAGTGTCAAGGAAGTGTCAAGAAAGAATCCATGTTTATTTTAAATATGTTTCCATTGATGGGAATGAAGAATACTATCTTTATGTAAACACTTTGTTTATATGTGGAATGTAATGCAAGTTTTATGATCTAATTCTCTAAAACTCTAAACCCGACAAGATCCCCAATGTGTAATCTTGTAATTACTCGAGATTAAGTAAGGTTTAAGGCTGGGGACTTATAGTTGGTATTAGAGGTCGGTTTAGATAACTTTAGGAGTTAGAATTCTATTAAATTATTATCCAAAAATATTTTTTTATTGTCAAATTGAAGTGATATAGCATTTAAAGATTACCATGTTGCTTCATCTAAGACATGTTTGTTCAGAATGGTTTTCCGCAGAGGAAACAGGGAAGCAGTGCTAGGAAGGCATACAGAAGGAAATAACCTTCCGAATCAGCATACTGAGATTGTCAGAATCATAATTGAGCAGTTTACTGTAGTGATGGCTCAGTTGAATCAGGTGATAAATGGTGGTTGTGTTATTGATGATATTTTTGTGTTTTCTAAAAGTAAAGAGGAGTATGAAAGTCATTTAAGGGTTATCTTGCAAACCTTAAAAGAAAATAAATTGTATAGGAAATTCAGCAAGTGTGAGTTTTGGTTGCAACAAATTTCCTTCCTTGGTCACATTGTTTCTAAAGATGGGATAACTGTTGATCCTGCAAAAACAAAAGTTGTGGAAGACTGGCCAAGACCCACAAATGTAACCGAGATTCGTAGATTCTTTGGTTTGGCAGGATATTACCGAAGGTTTGTTAGAAATTTTTCACGGTTATCTAGTCCAATGACTAAGCTAACTCGGAAGGGTCTTAAGTTTATCTGGACAAAAGAATGTGATGATTGTTTTCAGGAATTGAAAAGAAGATTGGTGAATGCTCCAGTTTTGGCACTACCTTCCAGGAATGGTGAATTTGTTATATACAGTGATGCTTAATTGAAAGGACTTGGTTGCGTCCTAATGTAGAATGATCAGGTAATTGCTTATGCTTCATGACAATTGAAAACTCATGAGGTAAATTACCCTACACATGATTTGGAATTAGCTGCTGTTGTTTTTGCTTTAAAAATTTGGAGGCATCATTTGTATGGAGTAAAGTGTGAAATATATACCGATCACAAAAGTTTAAAGTATATATTCACTCAGATAGAATTTAACATGAGACGAAGGAGATGGCTAGAATTAATCAAGGATTATGATTGTACAATTCATTACCATCCGGGAAAAGCAAATAAAGCGGCTGATGCTTTGTGTCGAAAAAGTAATTCTTCATTAGCAATGTTGCATTTGGAACGTGATCCTTTGGTTAAGGATTTGATGAACTTTGGCATAGAAGTTGTTGGTGCAGGAAGTTCTTCTGTTTTGTTTCAGGTATCAGTGAGATCATCTCTATCAGATAGAATCAAGCAAGCACAGAAGCAAGACAGTGAGTTGCAGAAAAAGGTAGAGCTGGTTCAGAATGGTAAGTTGCCTGAATTCAACATTGATAATGATTTCGTTTTGAGATTTGGTAAGAGATTGTGTGTGCCTTGTGATTCACAGTTGAAGAGAGAGTTGTTATGTGAAGCTCATAGTTCTCCGTTTTCAGTTCATCCTGGCAGTACGAAGATGTATAGAGATCTGCGGGAGTATTACTGGTGGGATGGAATGAAAAGAGATATTGCTGATTTTACTGTGAAGTGTTTGACTTTTCAGCAGGTTAAAGCAGAGAGGTAGTTATCGAAAGGGATTCTTCAGCCTTTACCAGTGCCCGAGTGGAAATGGGAGAATATATCCATGGACTTTGTTGTGGGATTACCGAAGACATCTCGAGGTAATAATGCAATCTTGGTTATTGTTGATCGCTTGACTAAATCTGCTCATTTCCTTGCTATACGAGATACTTTTTCCCTAGATCAACTTTTCCATTTTTATCTTAAAGAGATAGTCAGGTTACATGGAGTTCCCCTCTCCATTGTATCTGATCGTGATCCCAGGTTCACTTTTAACTTTTGGAAAGGCCTTCAGAAGTCGTTGGGTACTGAATTAAATTTTAGTACAGCTTTTCATCCTCAATCAGATGGGCAGTCAGAACGAACAATTTAGAAATTGGAGGATATGCTACGAGCTTGTTCTATGGATTATCAGGGAAGTTGGGACCAACATCTCTTTTGGTTGAATTTTAATATAATAACAATTTTCATTCCAGTATACAGATGGCACCATTTCAGGCATTATATGGGAAGCGGTGTCGAACTCCAGCTTTCTGGGATGAAGTGGGAGAAAGGAAGTTGATGGGACCAGAATTGGTAGAAGAGATGGCAGAAAAAGTTCAGCTGATTCAGAAACATATGAAAACAGCTCAGAGCAGGCAGAAGAGTTATGCAGACAACAGGAGGAAGGATCTCTCTTTTGAGGTAGGTGATCATGTTTTTCTCAGGGCTTCTCCTTGGAAAAGTGTGATGAGATTTGGTAAGAAAGGAAAGCTGAGTCCAATGTTCATTGGACCATATGAAATTCTGGAGAGAGTTGGATCAGTTGCATATCAAGTGGATTTACCTCCGAGTTTATCTCAGGTACACAATGTTTTTCACGTTTCGATGTTGAGAAAGTATATGCCAGATCCATCTCATGTTTTGAGTCCAGAGGTAGTTCAGCTGGAAGAGAACCTATCATATGAGGAACAACCGATCTAGATTCTTAACCACAGGGAGCAAGTGTTACGGAATAAGGTGATTCATCAGGTAAAGGTTTTGTGGAAAAACCACATGATGGAAGAGGCAACATGGGAATCTGAAAATGCTATGAGGGATAAGTATCCCCATTTATTCGATAAGTAAATAAATTGCGGGGATGCAATTTTCTAAAGGGGGGAAGGATGTAACATCCCAAGTAAGTAATGAATAACAGATATTTTTATATTTTTATATTAATGAATTAGATAGTGTTTTAGAGGCTTAAAATGCAAATAAATCAAATCTTAAGCATGAAATACACTAATATTTTTTAAAAGATTGTTTTACTGCCTTTTGATGGCAAACCATTTTTGAATCTAGATTTTGACAAGTTTATAAGCTATTTTTGTCAAAATAAACTTATTATTTATGATTGGGACATCAAAATTTACTTTGTGTAAATTTTTGGTATTTTTCTAACAATGTTCATTTTTTAATGAATAGTGAAAAATACTGCATTTTACATCAAAACTGCTTCTTAATATAATTTATTTATATGATTAGATTATCTATTGAATTGGTTTTCAAGTGAAACCATAATATATTTTTACCATTTAATCCAATGGTGGTCATTGGAATCAATTTCACTTTGAAATTCGACATAAACAAATATCAATCTTTTGATATATATTGTTTCTTAAAAACACGCTATTTGTTTTGAAAGTGGGAGTTAATTATTAAATTAATTAATTATACTTATATTCTTTGAATTAGTTAATATAAACATCATTTTTGAATTCGGAATATCGAATATAGCTTAGAGTGAATTTTTGGTAATTTTCTGAAAAACTCCAATTATTGATGAATAGTGAAACCACTAAGTGGTAATCAAGCAAACTGATTTTTCAGTTAAATGAAAGTTTACCACTAATGTGTATTGAATTTTGAAAATCCGACATACATGGTTGTCATTAGTATGTAAAATGTGGTTCAATGGGATGAAAATAATTTTGTGGTGAATAGTAACTTATTAAGTTTTTAATAGGCATTAGTGGTAATTAGTGTAGTTTAAGCTAAAAATGATATTATAAAAATGTGAAAACACCATGACACTTGTCCTACCCCTATTGGATTAGTCATGGCCGACCAAGACAACCCATGGGTCGATTTAGGGGACCCTATGGAGCCTCTTGGGTGAGATAATGACTTTAATGCCTTTTTTTAAATAAAGGTGAAAATGACACTAACATAAATTGTTTTACTAAAACAATTTTTAGAAGGGGTTATACTAATAATAATTTTGTCTATAAATACTTTTTGGAAAGATAAAACAGTTTCCTACATCAGGATATTTTTTTATAATTTTTTGACATTAAATAAATTAACTTAATTATGACATCATGGTGATGCAACGATGACCTCATTAATGAACAATTTAAATAAAATGAAACGATAATATAAAATCTAAGACCTACACTTGTCCAAAAACTATTGGATGGGAATGTTTCAAAGCCTTATCTTCTTATCTTCAAAATATATTAACGTGGGACCTTAGAAATTCGAAACACTTTTGAAAATAAAATAATAGTTTCATGATTTCCAAAAGTGCCCCTCCTCTCCTCTTATAAAAGTCCCCCACCTCTACCTCATTTCACACACTCCTCAAGCCTTTGCCTCGGCCATACCCTGCCCATTTACTCTCTCCACATCCCTCTACTCATCCTAGAGGATTCCCTTTGGGCAGAATCCTTTCAAAGGAAGCCTTTAGGCTCAAATCAAAAGGAGTTACACTTTTAATGGTAATTCATTCTCTCATGTTCATTTGTATTATTTTGCTTCCCCAACACCCTAAACTCTTTTTATTTACTTCTTTTGTAACAACACCAGTATATTAAATATACTAGGATGTTGTTGTAAGATTTATTCGAGCTACACTCTCACACAACTATATCAAATGGTTAAAGAACATACGGTTTCCGTGGATGGTGAAATTCTGCCTCCCGAAACGATGATTGTTCAATACACATTTAACACCTTAAAAGGTGGACATTATGATGTCACTATTTTTATATATGATATATAATATGTTTATTCTTTCCTTAACCTTCTGTATTTTTCATTTATGGCATACCATTATTGTTTCCATTATGGGTAAACACGATATCTCCATTTTAGGAAATGCGGACTACCGCCCCCTGAAAGTGATTTGATTCGTTAATACCATATGTGTGATGTGTAAAGGATAAAGTTAATGATATTATATATGTTATTATACTGGAATTATAATATACTCTTATATCATTATGATTCCATTCCAGAAAATGCGAAATAGAAATGGAAGTAGCGTTCATGCGTACGTACGACTTACCGTCTCCATGAACGGTACATTTCAATTCTTACCTCTAAATGTGATGTAATATTATAAATACATGTATATGCTGAATATATATGATATATATTTTATCCAAGTCATTAATATCATTCTGTATATAACAAACCTTTGACCAAATTAACAACATATAAGTGTAAAAAGTCTATTTTTGACTTAAGAACCAAATACCGACAAAATGAACATTATTAACATAAATGATTACATGATGTTCATAACATGGTATAAAAGGAATAATGAACTTGAAAAAGGTTCTTAAGCAAGTAGAGATTAACTCAAGTTTATTATTCAGGATATTAAAGAACGGTCGGGTCAAGTCGGATACGAGGTATGGGACTTTGTCTCAATCTCCTTTCATTGAGGCATATTTTGTTTTATACACAACTTTCTTTTATACGGTGTACAAACCCCTTTGACTTTTACGTTTATTCAAAAGGAATCTTTTTTATACGAATCATTTACTAAACGACAAAAGGGAATGTTTTTGTCGTACGTATGTGGCGACAACGACTTTTCCGCCGCCGTGACCGTTATTTGAGTTTCGACTTCCTCTACAAGCCACACCTTCTTTTTGAAAGAAAAATTAATACCATGTTTTAATTTTCTTTTATTTTGGTATTGAAAATGGTTTTTATAATGTTTTTATATCAAAGTGTTGTATTGATATCTTGTGATTGAAAGGTGGAAATGTTATGTTTCCTTTATGCATGTTTTATGTGATTCGATTATATTGAGGTTCTTGGGCATTATTAAGAAGACGAGTGGTTCCGTGATAAACTAAGGGCGGGTGAGCCCGTTATAGCTCTCCAATGCATTGGGTAACATGAAGGAGTGAAATGTTAAGGTTTCTCCGAAGAGATTTAGAGAATATACTGTGATGGGTATTCCAAACGTAACCAAGAGGGTTACTCGCTACGTAAGAAAGTTATGAATGCCTCAAGTTACCTTTATGTCTTATGATTTCTATGATTTATTCATGATTTTATGAGGTGTGTTAAAGTGCCTATGTTTTATGGGTAAAGTATGATTTCATTCTTATGTATATATGTACCTATGTTTCCTTTCCATGTTTTTATATCCCTTACTGAGCTTTTTATTCTCATCCCAAGTTTTTTTGAAATGTTTTTCACAGGTCAAGGGAAAGGTACATGATATGATGATAGTGTCAAGGAAGTGTCAAGAAAGAATCCATGTTTATTTTAAATATGTTTCGATTGATGGGAATGAAGAATACTAACTTTATGTAACCACTTTGTTTATATGTGGAATGTAATGAATGTTTTATGATCTAATTCTCTAAAACTCTAAACCCGAAAAGATACCCAATGTGTAATCTTGTAATAACTCGAGATTAAGTAAGGTTTAAGGCTGGGGCCTTATAGTTGGTATCAGAGGTCGGTTTAGATAACTTTTGGAGTTAGAATTCTATTAAATGATTATCCAAAAATATTTTTTTATGGTCAAATTGAAGTGATATAGCATTTGAAGATTACCATGTTGCTTCATCTAAGACATGTTTGTTCAGAATGGTTTTCCGCAGAGGAAACAGGGAAGCAGTGCTAGGAAGGCATACAGAAGGAAATAACCTTCCGAATCAGCATACTGAGATTTTCAGAATCATAATTGAGCAGTTTACTGCAGTGATGGCTCAGTTGAATCAGGTGATAAATGGTGGTTGTGTTATTGATGATATTTTGGTGTTTTATAAAAGTAAAGAGGAGCATGAAAGTCATTTAAGGGTTATCTTGCAAACCTTAAAAGAAAAGAAATTGTATGGGAAATTCAGAAAGTGTGAGTTTTGGTTGCAACAAATTTCCTTCCTTGGTCACATTGTTTCTAAAGATGGGATAACTGTTGATCCTGCAAAAAAGAGTTGTGGAAGACTGGCCAAGACCCACAAATGTAATCGAGATTCGTAGCTTCTTTGGTTTGGCAGGCTATTACCGATGGTTTGTTAGAAATTTTTCACGGTTATCTAGTCCAATGACTAAGCTAACTCGGAAGGTTGTATAGATTATATGGACAAAAGAATGTGATGATTGTTTTCAGGAATTGAAAAGAAGATTGGTGAATGCTCCAGTTTTGGAACTACCTTCCAGGAATGGTGAGTTTGTTATATACAGTGATGCTTCATTAAAAGGACTTGGTTGCGTCCTAATGCAGAATGATCAGGTAATTGCTTATGCTTCACGACAGTTGAAAACTCATGAGGTAAATTACCCTACACATGATTTGGAATTAGTTGTTGTTGTTTTTGCTTTAAAAATTTGGAGGCATCATTTGTATGGAGTAAAGTGTGAAATATATACCAATCACAAAAGTTTAAAGTATATATTCACTCAGAAAGAATTTAACATGAGACAAAGGATATGTCTAGAATTAATCAAGGATTATGATTGTACAATTCATTACCATCCGGGAAAAGCAAATAAAGTGGCTGATGCTTTGAGTCGAAAAAGTAATGCTTCATTAGCAATGTTGCGTTTGGAACGTGATCCTTTGGTTAAGGATTTTATGAACTTTGGCATAGAAGTTGTTGGTGCAGGAAGTTCTTCTGTTTTGTTTCAAGTATCAGTGAGATCATCTCTATCAGATAGAATCAAGCAAGCACAGAAGCAAGACAATGAGTTGCAGAAAAAGGTAGAGCTGGTTCAGAAAGGTAAGTTGCCTGAATTCAACATTGATAATGATTTCATTTTGAGATTTGGTAAGAGATTGTGTGTGCCTTGTGATTCACAGTTGAAGAGAGAGTTGTTATGTGAAGCACATAGTTCTCCGTTTTCAGTTCATCCTGGCAGTACTAAGATGTATAGAGATCTGCGGGAGTATTACTGGTGGGATGGAATGAAAAGAGATATTGCTGATTTTACTGTGAAGTGTTTGACTTGTCAGCAGGTTAAAGCAGAGAGAAAGTTATCTAAAGGGATGCTTCAGCCTTTACCAGTGCCGGAGTGGAAATGGGAGAATATATCCATGGACTTTGTTGTGGGATTACCGAAGACATCTCGAGGTAATAATGCAATCTGGGTTATTGTTGATCGCTTGACTAAATCTGCTCATTTCCTTGCTATACGAGATTCTTTTTCCCTAGATCAACTTTTCCGTTTGTATCTTAAAGAGATAGTCAGGTTACATGGAGTTCCCCTCTCCATTGTATCTGATCGTGATCCCAGGTTCACTTCTAACTTTTGGAAAGGCCTTCAGAAGTCGTTGGGTACTGAATTAAATTTTAGTACAACTTTTCATCCTCAATCAGATTGGTAGTCAGAATGAACAATTCAGACATTGGAGGATATGCTACGAGCTTGTTTTATGGATTATAAGGGAATTTGGGACCAACATCTTTCTTTGGTTGAATTTTCATATAATAACAGTTTTCATTCCAGTATACAGATGGCACCATTTCAGGCATTATATGGGAAGCGGTGTCGAACTCCAGCTTTCTGGGATGAAGTGGGTGAAAGGAAGTTGATGGGACCAGAATTGGTAGAAGAGATGGTAGAAAAAGTTCAGCTGATTCAGAAACATATGAAAACAGCTCAGAGTAGGAAGAAGAGTTATGCAGACAACAGGAGGAAGGATCTCTCTTTTGAGGTAGGTGATCATGTTTTTCTCAGGGTTTCTCCTTGGAAAAGTGTGATGAGATTTGGTAAGAAAGGAAAGCTGAGTCCAAGGTTCATTGGACCATATGAAATTCTGGAGAGAGTTGGATCAGTTTCATATCGGGTGGCTTTACCTCCGAGTTTATCTCTGGTACATAATGTTTGTCACGTTTCGATGTTGAGAAATTATATGCCAGATCCATCTAATTTTTTGAGTCCAGAGGTAGTTCAGCTGGAAGAGAACCTATCATATGAGGAACAACCGGTCCATATTCTTGACCACATGGAGCAAGTGTTACGGAATAAGGTGATTCATCATGTAAAGGTTTTGTGGAAAAACCACATGATGGAAGAGGTAACATGGGAATCTGAAAATGCTATGAGGGATAAGTACCCACATTTATTCGATAAGTAAATAAATTGCGGGGAAACAATTTTCTAAAGGGGCGAAGGATGTAACATCCCAAGTAAGTAATGAATAATAGATATTTTTATATATGTCTATTAATGAATTAGATAGTGTTTTAGAGGCTTAAAATGCAAATAAATCCAATCTTAAGCATGAAATACACTAATATTTTTTAAAAGATTGTTTTACTGCCTTTTGATGGCAAACCATTTTTGAATCTAGCTTTTGACAATTTTATAAGCTATGTTTGTCAAAATAAACTTATTATTTTTGATTGGGACATCAAAATTTACTTTGTGTGAATTTTTGGTATTTTTCTGACAATGTTCATTTTTTAATGAATAGTGTAAAATACTGCATTTTACATCAAAACTGCTTCTTAATCTAATTTATTTATATGATTAGATTATCTTTTGAATTGTTTTTCCAGTGAAACCATAATATATTTTTACCATTTAATCCAATGGTGGTCATTGGAATCAATTTCACTTTGAAATTCAACATAAACAAATGTCAATCTTTTGATATATATTGTTTCTTAAAAACACGCTATTTGTTTTGACAGCGGGAGTTAATTATTAAATTAATTAATTCTAATTATATTCTTTGAATTAGGTAATATAAACATCATTTTCGAATTCGGAATATCGAATATAGCTTAGAGTGAATTTTTGGTAATTTTCTGAAAAACTCCAATTTTTGATGAATAGTGAAACCACTAAGTGGTAATCAAGCAAACTGATTTTTCAGTTAAATGAAATTTTACCACTAATGTGTATTGAATTTTGAAAATCCGACATACATGGTTGTCATTAGTATGTAAAATGTGGTTCAATGGGATGAAAATAATTTTTTGGTAAATAGTAACTTATTAAGTTTTTATTCGCGATTAGTGGTAATTAGTGTAGTTTAAGGTAAAAATGATATTATAAAAATGTGAAAACACCATGACACTTGTCCTACCCCTATTTGATGATTCATGGCCGACCAAGAAAACCCATGTGTCTATTTAGGGGACCCTATGGAGCCTCTTGGGTGAGATAATGACTTTAATGCCTTTTTTAAAAAATAAAGGTGAAAATGACACTAACATAAATTGTTTTACTAAAACAATTTTTAAAAGGTGTTATACTAATAATAATTTTGTCTATAAATACTCTTTGGAAAGATAAAAAGAGTTCCTACATCAAGATATTTTTTTTTAAATTTTTAGACATTAAATAAATTAATTTAATTATGACATCATGATGATGCAACAATGACCTCATTAATGAAGAGTTTAAATAAAATGAAATGATAATATAAAATCTAAGACCTACACTTGTCCAGAAACTATTGGATGGGAATGTTTCGAAGCCTTATCATCTTATCTTCGAAATATATCAATGTGGGACCTTAGAAATTCGAAACACTTTTGAAAATAAAATAATAGTTTCATGATTTCCAAAAGTGCCCCTCCTCTCCTCTTATAAAAGGCCCCCACCTCAACCTCATTTAACACACTCCTCAAGCCTTTGTCTCGGCCATACCCTGCCCATTTACTCTCTACTAATCCCTCTACTCATCCTAGAGGATTCCCTTTGGGCAGAATCCTTTCAAAGGAAGCCTTTAGGCTCAAATCAAAAGGAGTTACACTTTTAAAGGTAATTCATTCTCTCATGTTCATTTATTTTATTTTGCTTCTCCAACCCCCTAAACTCTTTTTATTTACTTCTTTTGTAACAAAACCAGTATATTAAATATACTAGGATGTTGTTATAATATTTATTCAAGCTACACTCTCACACAACTACATCAAATGGTTAAAGAACATACGGTTTCCGTGGATGGCGAAATTCTGCCTCCCGAAACGATGATTGTTCAATACTCATTTAACACCTTCAAAGGTGGCCATTATGATGTCACTATTTTTATATATGATATATAATATGTTTATTCTTTCCTTAAGCTTATGTATTTTTCATTTATAGCATACCATTATTGTTTCCATTATGGGTAAACACGATATCTTCATTTTAGGAAGTGCGGACTACCGCCCCTTGAAAGTGATTTGATTCGTTAATACCATACGTGGGATGTGTAAAGGATAAAGTTAATTATATTATATATGTTATTATACTGGAATTATAATATACTCTTATATAATTATGATTCCATTCCCTTTGAGAAAGTATATGCCAGATCCATCTCATGTTTTGAGTCCAGAGGTAGTTCAGCTGGAAGAGAACCTATCATATGAGGAACAACCGGTCCATATTCTTGACCACAGGGAGCAAGTGTTACGGAATAAGGTGATTCATCAGGTAAAGGTTTTGTGGAAAAACCACATGATGGAAGAGGCAACATGGGAATCTGAAAATGCTATGAGGGATAAGTACCCCCATTTATTCGATAAGTAAATAAATTGCGGGGACGCAATTTTCTAAAGGGGGGAAGGATGTAACATCCCAAGTAAGTAATGAATAATAGATATTTTTATATATGTCTATTAATGAATTAGATAGTGTTTTAGAGGCTTAAAATGCAAATAAATCCAATCTTAAGCATGGAATACACTAATATTTTTTAAAAGATTGTTTTACTGCCTTTTGATGGCAAACCATTTTTGAATATAGTTTTTGAAAATTTTATAAGCTATGTTTGTCAAAATAAACTTATTATTTATGATTGGGACATCAAAATTTACTTTGTGTGAAATTTTGGTATTTTTCTGACAATGTTCATTTTTTAATTAATAGTGAAAAATACAGCATTTTACATCAAAACTGCTTTTTAATCTAATTTATTTATATGATTAGATTATCTTCTGAATTGGTTTTAAAGTGAAACCATAATATATTTTTACCATTTAATCCAATGGTGGTGATTGGAATCAATTTCACTTTGAAATTCGACATAAACAAATATCAATCTTTTCATATATATTGTTTCTTAAAAACACGCTATTTGTTTTGACAACGGGAGTTAATTATTAAATTAATTAATTCTACTTATATTCTTTGAATTAGGTAATATAAACATCATTTTCGAATTTGGAATATTGAATATATCTTAGAGTGAATTTTTGGAAATTTTCTGAAAAACTCCAATTTTTGATGAATAGTGAAACCACTAAGTGGTAATCAAGCAAACTAATTTTTCAGTTAAATGAAAGTTTACCCCTAATGTGTATTGAATTTTGAAAATCCGACATAAATGGTTGTCATTAGTATGTAAAATGTGGTTCAATGGGATGAAAATAATTTTGTGGTGAATAGTAACTTATTAAGTTTTTAATCGCGATTAGTGGTAATTAGTGTAGTTTAAGGTAAAAATGATATTATAAAAATGTGAAAACACCATGACACTTTTCCTACCCCTATTGGATGAGTAATGGCCGACCAAGACAACCCATGGGTCGATTTAGGGGACCCTATGGAGCCTCTTGGGTGAGATAATGACTTTAATGCCTTTTTTTTAAAATATTGGTGAAAATGACACTAACATAAATTGTTTTACTAAAAAAAAATTTAAAAGGGGTTATACTAATAATAATTTTGTCTATAAATACTCTTTGGAAAGATAAAAATATTTCATACATCAGGATATTTTTTTTAATTTTTAGACATTAAATAAATTAATTTAATTATGACATCATGATGATGAAAAAATGACTTCATTAATGAAATGTTTAAATAAAATGAAATGATAATATAAATTCTAAGACCTACACTTGTCCAAAAACTATTGGATGGGAATTTTTCGAAGCCTTATCATCTTATCTTCGAAATATATCAATGTGGGACCTTAGAAATTCGAAACACTTTTGAAAATAAAATAATAGTTTCATGATTTCCAAAAGTGCCCCTCCTCTCCTCTTATAAAAGGCCCCCACCTCTACCTCATTTCACACACTCCTAAAGCCTTTGGCTCGGCCATACCCTGCCCATTTACTCTCTCCACATCCCTCCCCTCATCCTAGAGGATTCCCTTTGGGCAGAAGCCTTTCAAAGGAAGCCTTTAGGCTCAAATCAAAAGGAGTTACACTTTTAAAGGTAATTCATTCTCTCATGTTCATTTGTTTTATTTTGCTTCTCCAACCCCCTAAACTCTTTTTATTTACTTATTTTGTAACAAAACCATTATATTCAATATACTAGGATGTTGTTATAATATTTATTCGAGCTACACTCTCACACAACTACATCAAATGGTTAAAGAACATACGGTTTCCGTGGATGGCGAAATTCTGCCTCCCGAAACGATGATTGTTCAATACTCATTTAACACCTTCAAAGGTGGCCATTATGATGTCACTATTTTTATATATGATATATAATATGTTTATTCTTTCCTTAATCTTCTGTATTTTTAATTTATGTCATACCATTATTGTTTCCATTATGGGTAAACACGATATCTTCATTTTAGGAAGTGCGGACTACCGCCCCCTGAAAGTGATTTGATTCGTTAATACCATATGTGGGATGTGTAAAGGATAAAGTTAATGATATTATATATGTTATTATACTGGAATTATAATATACTCTTATATCATTATGATTCCATTCCAGAAAATACGAAATAGAAATGGAAGTAGCGTTCATGCGTACGTACGGCTTACCGTCTCCATGAACGGTGTATTTCATTTCTTACCTCTAAATGTGATGTAATATTATAAATACATGTATATGCTGAATATATATGATATATATGTTATCCAAATCATTAATATCATTCTGGATATAATGAACCTTTGAACAAATTAACAACATGTAAGTGTAAGAAATCTATTTTTGACTTAAGAACCAAATACCGACAAAATGAAAATTATTAACTTAAATGATTACATGATGTTCATAACATTGTATAAAAGGAATAATGAACTTGAAAAAGGTTCTTAAGAAAGTAGAGATTAACTCAAGTTTATTATTCAGGTGATTAAAGAACGGTCGGGTCAAGTCGGATACGAGGTATGGGACTTCATCTCAATCTTCTTTCATTGAGGCATATTTTGTTTTATACACAACCTTCTTTTATACGGTGTATAAACCCCTTTGACTTTTACGTTTATTCAAAAGGAATCTTTTTTATACTAATCGTTTACTAAACGACAAAAGGTAATGTTTTTGTCGTACGTATGCGGCGACAACGACTTCTCCACCGTCGTGACCGTTATTTGAGTTTCAGCTTCCTCTATAAGCCGTACCTTAATTTTAAAAGAAAAATAAATACCATGTTTTAATTTTCTTTTATTTTGGTACTGAAAATGGTTTTCATAATGTTTTTATATGAACGTGTTGTATTGATATCTTGTGATTGAAAGGTGTAAATGTTATGTTTCCTTTATGCATGTTTTATGTGATACGATTATGTTGCGGTTCTTGGGCATTATTACGAAGACGGGTGGTTCCGTGATTAACTAAGGGCGGGTGAGCCTGATATAGCTCTTCAATGCATTGGGTAACGTGAAGGAGTGAAACGTTAAGGTTTCTCCGAAGAGATTCAGGGAATATTCTGTGATGGGTATTCCAAATGTAACCAAGAGGGTTACTCCCTACGTAAGAATGTTATGAATGCCTCAAGTTACCTTTATGTCTTATGATTTCTAGGATTTATTCATGATTTTATGAGGTGTGTTAAAGTGCCTATTTTTTATGGGTAAAGTATGATTTCATTCTTATGTATATATGTACCTATGTTTCCTTTCCATATTTTTATATCCCTTACTGAGATTTTTATTCTCATCCCAAGTTTTTTTGAAATGTTTTTCACAGGTCAAGGGAAAGGTACATGATATGATGATAGTGTCAAGGAAGTGTCAAGAAAGAATCCATGTTTATTTTAAATATTTTTCCATTGATGGGAATGAAGAATACTATCTTTATGTAACCACTTTGTTTATATGTGGAATGTAATGCAAGTTTTATGATCTAATTCTCTAAAACTCTAAACCCGAAAAGATCCCCAATGTGTAATCTTGTAATAACTCTAGATTAAGTAAGGTTTAAGGTTGGGGCCTTATAATTGGTATCAGAGGTCGGTTTAGATAACTTTAGGAGTTAGAATTCTATTAAATTATTATCCAAAAATATTTTTTTTATGGTCAAATTGAAGTGATATATCATTTGAAGATTACCATGTTGCATCATCTAAGACATGTTCGTTCAGAATGGTTTTCCACAGAGGAAACAGGGAAGTAGTTCAAGGAAGGCATACAGAAAGAAATAACCTTCCGAATAAGCATACTGAGATTGTCAGAATCAGAATTGAGCAGTTTACTGCAGTGATGGATCAGTTGAATCAGGTGATACATGGTGGTTGTGTTATTGATGATATTTTGGTGTTTTCTAAAAGTAAAGAGGAGCATGAAAGTCATTTAAGGGTTATCTTGAAAACCTTAAAAGAAAAGAAATTATATGGGAAATTCAGCAAGTGTGAGTTTTGGTTGCAACAAATTTCCTTCCTTGGTCACATTGTTTCTAAAGATGGGATAACTGTTGATCCTGCAAAAACAAAAGTTGAGGAAGACTAGCCAAGACCCACAAATGTAACTGAGATTCGTAGCTTCTTTGGTTTGGCAGGCTATTACCTAAGGTTTGATAGAAATTTTTCACGGTTATCTAGTCCAATGACAAAGCTAACTCGGAAGGGTGTTAAGTTTATCTGAACAAAAGAATGTGATGATTGTTTTCCAGAATTGAAAAGAAGATTGGTGATTGCTCCAGTTTTGGCACTACCTTCCAGGAATGGTGAGTTTGTTATATACAGTAATGCTTCATTGAAAGGACATGGTTGCGTCCTAATGCAGAATGATCAGGTAATTGCTTATGCTTCACGACAGTTGAAAACTCATGAGGTAAATTACCCTACACATGATTTGGAATTAGCTGCTGTTGTTTTTTCTTTAAAAATTTGGAGGCATCATTTGTATGGAGTAAAGTGTGAAATATATACCGATCAAAAAAGTTTAAAGTATATATTCTCTAAGAAAGAATTTAACATGAGACAAAGGAGATGGCTAGAATTAATCAAGGATTATGATTGTACAATTCATTACCATCCGGGAAAAGAAAATAAAGTGGCTGATGCTTTGAGTCGAAAAAGTAATGCTTCATTAGAAATGTTGTGTTTGGAACATGATCCTTTGGTTAAGGATTTGATGAACTTTAGCATAGAATTTGTTGGTGCAGGAAGTTCTTCTATTTTGTTTCAGGTATCAGTGAGATCATCTTTATCAGATAGAATCAAGCAAGCACAGAAGCAAGACAGTGAGTTGCAGAAAAAGGTAGAGCTGGTTCAGAAAGGTAAGTTTCCAGAATTCAACATTGATAATGATTTCGTTTTGAGATTTGGTAAGAGATTGTGTGTGCCTTTTGATTCACAGTTGAAGAGAGAGTTGTTATGTGAAGCTCATAGTTCTCTGTTTTCAGTTCATCCTGGCAGTACTAAGATGTATAGAGATCTGCGGGAGTATTACTGGTGGGATGGAATGAAAAGAGATATTGATGATTTTACTATGAAGTGTTTGACTTGTCAGCAGGTTAAAGCAGAGCGGCAGTTATCGAAAGGGATGCTTCAGCCTTTACCAGTGCCAGTGTAGAAATGGGAGAATATATCCATGGACTTTGTTGTGGGATTACCGAAGACATCTCGAGGTAATAATGCAATCTGGGTTATTGTTGATCGCTTGACTAAATCTGCTCATTTCCTTGCTATACGAGATACTTTTTCCCTAGATCAACTTTTCCGTTTGTATCTTAAAGAGATAGTCAGGTTACATGGATTTCCCCTCTCCATTGTATCTGATCGTGATCTCAGGTTCACTTCTAACTTTTGGAAAGGCCTTCAGAAGTCGTTGGGTACTGAATTAAATTTTAGTATAACATTTCATCCTCAATCAGATGGGCAGTCAGAACGAACAATTAAGACATTGGAGGATATGCTACGAGCTTGTTCTATGGATTATCAGGAAAGTTGGGACCAACATCTTTCTTTGGTTGAATTTTCATATAATAACAGTTTTCATTCCAGTATACAGATGGAACCATTTCAGGCATTATATGGGAAGCGGTGTCGAACTCCAGCTTTCTGGGATGATGTGGGTGAAAGGAAGTTGATGGGACCATAATTGGTAGAAGAGATGGCAGAAACATTTCAGCTCATTCAGAAACATATGAAAAAAGCTCAGAGTAGGCAGAAGAGTTATGCAGACAACATGAGGAAGGATCTCTCTTTTGAGGTAGGTGATCATGTTTTTCTCAGGGTTTATCCTTGGAAAAGTGTGATGAGATTGGTAAGAAAGGAAATCTGAGTCCAAGGTTCATTGGACCATATGAAATTCTGGAGAGAGTTGGATCAGTTGCATATCGGGTGTCTTTACCTCCGAGTTTATCTCAGGTACACAATTTTTTTCACGTTTCGATGTTGAGAAAGTATATGCCAGATCCATCCCATGTTTTGAGTCCAGAGGTAGTTCAGCTGGAAGAGAACCTATCATTTGAGGAACAACCGGTCCAGATTCTTGACCGCAGGGAGCAAGTGTTACGGAATAAGTTGATTCATCAGGTAAAGGTTTTGTGAAAAAACAACATGATGGAAGAGGCAACATGGGAATCTGAAAATGCTATGAGGGATAAGTACCCCCATTTATTCGATAAGTAAATAAATTGTGGGGACGCAATTTTCTAAAGGGGGGAAGGATGTAAAATCCCAAGTAAGTAATGAATAATAGATATTTTTATATATGTCTATTAATGAATTAGATAGTGTTTTAGAGGCTTAAAATGAAAATAAATCCAATCTTAAGCATGGAATACACTAATATTTTTTAAAAGATTATTTTACTGCCTTTTGATGGCAAACCATTTTTGAATCTATATTTTGACAATTTTGTAAGCTACGTTTGTCAAAATAAACTTATTATTTATGATTGGGACATCAAAATTTACTTTGTGTGAATTTTTGGTATTTTTCTGACAATGTTCATTTTTTAATGAATAGTGAAAAATACTGCATTTTACATCAAAACTACTTCTTAATCTAATTTATTTATATGATTATATTATCTTTTGAATTGGTTTTAAAGTGAAACCCTAATATATTTTTAGCATTTAATCCAATGGTGGTCATTGAATCAATTTCACTTTGAAATTCGACATAAACAAATATCAATCTTTTGATATATATTGTTTCTTAAAAACACGCTATTTGTTTTGACAACGGGAGTTAATTATTAAATTAATTAATTCTACTTATATTCTTTGAATTAGGTAATATAAACATCATTTTTTAATTCAGAATATCGAATATAGCTTAGAGTGATTTTTTGGTAATTTTCTGAAAAACTCCAATTTTTGATGAATAGTGAAACCACTAAGTGGAAATCAAGCAAACTGATTTTTCAGTTAAATGAAAGTTTACCACTAATGTGTATTGAATTTTGAAAATCCGACATACATGGTTGTCATTAGTATGTAAAATGTGGTTCAATTGGATGAAAATAATTTTTTGGTGAATAGTAACTTATTAAGTTTTTAATCGCGATTAGTGATAATTAGTGTAGTTTAAGGTAAAAATGATATTATAAAAATTTGAAAACACCATGAAACTTGTCCTACCCCTATTGGATGAGTCATGGCCGACCAAGACAACTCATGGGTCGATTTAGGGGACCCTATGGAGCCTCTTGGGTGAGATAATGACTTTAATGCCTTTTTTTAAAATAAAGGTGAAAATGACACTAACATAAATTGTTTTACTAAAACAATTTTTAGAAGGGGTTATACTAATCATAATTTTTTCTATAAATACTATTTGGAAAGATAAAACGATTTCCTACATCAGGGTATTTGTTTTATAATTTTTAGACATTAAATAAATTAATTTAATTATGACATCATGATGATGCAACGATGACCCCATTAAAGAACAATTTAAATAAAATGAAACGATAATATAAAATCTAAGACCTACACTTGTCAAAAAACTATTGTATGGGAATTTTTCGAAGCCTTATCATCTTATCTTTGAAATATATCAATTTGGGACCTTAGAAATTCGAAACACTTTTGAAAAAAAAAATAGTTTCATGATTTCCAAAAGTGCCCCTTCTCTCCTCTTATAAAAGGCCCCCAGCTCTACCTCATTTCACACACTCCTCAAGCCTTTGGATCGGCAATCCCCTGCCCACGTACTCTCTCCACATCCCTCTCCTCATCATAGAGGATTACCTTTGGGCAGAATCATTTCTATGGAAGCCTTTAGGCTCAAATCAAAAGGAGTTACACTTTTAAAGGTAATTCATTCTCTCATGTTCATTTGTTTTATTTTGCTTCTCCAACCCCCTAAACACTTTTTATTTACTTCTTTTTTAACAACACAAGTATCTTAAATATACTAGGATGTTGTTATGAAATTTATTCGAGCTACACTCTCACACAACTACATCAAATAGTTAAAGAACATACGGTTTCTGTGGATGGCGAAATTCTGCCTCCCGAAACGATGATTGTTCAATACTCATTTAACACCTTCAAAGGTGGCCATTATGATGTCACTATTTTTATATATGATATATAATATTTTTATTCTTTCCTTAAGCTTCTGTATTTTTCATTTATGGCATACCATTATTGTTTCCATTATTGGTAAACACGATATCTTCATTTTAAGAAGTGCGGACTACCGCCCCCTAAAAGTGATTTGATTCGTTAATACCATATTTGGGATGTGAATAGGATAAAGTTAATGATATTATATATGTTATTATACTGGAATTATAATATACTCTTATATAATTATGATTCCATTCCAGAAAATACGAAATAGAAATGGAAGTAGCGTCCATGCGTACGTACGGCTTACCGTCTCCATGAACGATTAATTTCATTTCTTACCTCTAAATGTGATGTAATATTATAAATACATGTATATGCTTAATATATATGATATATATGTTATCCAAATCATTAATATAATTCTGCATATAATGAACCTTTGACCAAATTAACAACATGTAAGTGTAAGAAGTCTATTTTTGACTTAAGAACCAAATACCGACAAAATGAACATTATTAATTTAAATGATTACATGATGTTAATAAAATGGTATAAAAGGAATAATGAACTTGAAAAAGGTTCTTAAGCAAGTAGATATTAACTCAAGTTTATTATTCAGGAGATTAAAGAACGGTCGGGTCAAGTCGGATATGAGGTATGGGACTTCGTCTCAATCTCCTTTCATTGAGGCATATTTTGTTTTATACACAACCTTCTTTTATACGGTGTATAAACCCCTTTGAATTTTACGTTTATTCAAAAGGAATCTTTTTTATACAAAGCATTTACTAAACGACAAAAGGGAATGTTTTTGTCATACGTATGCGGCAACAATGACTTCTCCTCCACCGTGACCGTTATTTGAGTTTCATCTTCCTCTACAAGCCATACCTTCTTTTTAAAAGAAAAATAAATACCATGTTTTAATTTTCTTTTATTTTGGTATTGAAAATGGTTTTCATAATGTTTTTATATAAATGTGTTGTATTGATATCTTGTGATTGAAAGGTGGAAATGTTATGTTTCCTTTATGCATGTTTTATGTGATACGATTATGTTGAGGTTCTTGGGCATTATTATGAAGACGGGTGGTTCCGTGATAAACTAAGGGCAGGTGAGCCTGATATAGCTCTCCAATGCATTGGGTAACGTGAAGGAGTGAACCCTTAAGGTTTCTTCGAAGAGATCTAGGGAATATACTGTGATGGGTATTCCAAACATAACCAAGAGGGTTACTCCCTACGTAAGAATGTTATGAATGCCTCAAGTTACCTTTATGTCTTATGATTTCTATGATTTATTCATGATTTTATGAGGTGTGTTAAAGTGCCTATGTTTTATGGGTAAAGTATGATTTCATTCTTATGTATATATGTACCTATGTTTCCTTTCCATATTTTTATATCCCTTACTGAGCGTTTTATGCTCATCCCATGTTTTTTTGAAATGTTTTTTCACAGGTCAAGGTAAATGTACATGATATGATGATAGTGTCAAGGAAGTGTCAAGAAAGAATTCATGTTTATTTTAAATATGTTTCCATTGATGGGAATGAAGAATACTATCTTTATGTAACCAATTTGTTTATATTTGGAATTTAATGCATGTTTTATGATCTAATTCTCTAAAACACTAAACCCGAAAAGATCCTCAATGTGTAATCTTGTAATAACTCAAGATTAAGTAAGGTTTAAGGCTGGGGCCTTATAGAGCCTCACTAAAATTCCATGGCCATGACATGGTAATTATATATTGTTGGTTGAAACATATTAAAAACATGTAAAATAACTCTATTTATATTACAAACACAACCACACTGTTGTGACATGATTTATACTAAATTTCTGGAAAAAAACTTTTTTTTTACCAAAAGCTGCAAAGACAAAGGAACAAGGACTTATAAAAAGAGTAGAGATCACAAAGTTAGTTTTTTAATATGGAATTTGAAGGTCTATTTTTGACAATTATCCCCAAAATAACACTTTAATCAACCATAATGTTCCATCATTATTGATTTATTAAGGTAAAATACCATAGCTTCAAGTTCATTTAAAACACACAACCTAAGAAATAAAAAAACTAATATGGTATAAAAATAAAAACATAGGATGTAACTGTCTTGGGAGGAATTGATACTGTTAAAGATAAAACACTTATCTAGGTATAGTAAACTATTTAAGACCTAAAATTATATTATCATGTGTCTGTAAAATTGGAAATATGGTAACACATATAAGAAATATAATTAATTACATAATAAAAACTACTAAAAAAAGGAACCCCATGGCCTGAGAATATAAAAAATATAAGAAGTATTATTGAGTTATCTTAGTATCCCCATGATCATCAACATCACACTCCCATATTAAAATCCAAATAAAGTCCTCACGGTAGGGTCAGGTCAGGAAGGACAAATGGACTGGTGTAATAATGTAGAACCTCAATTTCCCTATTGGGAAAAAAATGAATACATAGGATCGATGAGTCTAATATTTAACTCAGGTCACACTAGACCAAATTCTAAAATTCAATGAAAATATATCCAGTCATCATGATAGCCTCCTCTATACTATTCTCTCCCTTCTAATTAGAACTCTTGTTGAGCTACAACATTCAAAACTAGAAAAAAATTTACAATATAATGAAATCTATGGATTCAAGGAATATATTCGCAATATCAAAATCTATTATACACTACTATCATGATTCATAATTATCCATAGTTAATTTTTTTCATTTATAAAATCTAAAAAATCGTCAAACGTAATGATCTGAGAAAACACAAAACTAGTAGGAGTAAAAAAGAATGATCGAAAAAAAACATTAGTAATATATCAAATAATATCCAAATCAACATCATAGTAAGAGGTTTTAACCTAGGAGTCCTAGGAAGAGGTATATCTAGTTCCACCATATATTTATTAACACCATTAAAAAATCACTAAATGTGTACTACATGGGAACTTCTATGAATTTTCATTGGATTTATTAGAAAATAATAATTGACACACATTTGACTTACCATAGGCTTACTTCTAGAAGAATAAACCATGGAAAATAAATATAGTGTTTTAATAATATCAACCACATTATCTGACAAAGATTATTTCTCATTTCATCTAGTATACCTCCTTCTATTGCTTCCTAGGACTGGTGAAACATTAACAACTTCAGGCACTCTAGAAAAAAACCAGTTTCTATTATAGTATATTTCTTCACCACCTCTTAATGCTTTATCATGGAAAAGAAAAGACACAGCTAATGAAATACCTTTTTTTAGTTCCCCATGCTTATATGGTCTTGGGAAGATTAGGGGAAGTTTAAATTTTCAATTACTATAAGGGTCAAATTTTGTTCAGGTATTCATAATTTGATTTTGAGAGTTGCTACATCTTAACGTGATTTTGTATATATGTTTTATGGCATATAAGGTATATAAATTTATTGGGGGAGACTTGGGATCTTCAATTATGTTCCAAAATCATTATTTGTTTTAGTGTATTTTCTCCAAGATGCATGGTTTGGGATGAATAATGAATACAAAAATGAGAATCATCCTAAATCTCATGTATTTGTTTCGTTATTTTTCTATAGTAAATTAATTGAATCATTGGTTAGAGAAAATTTAAGGAAAATCTATTTCAAATTATAGAAGAAACATTTAGTGGTTATATAGTGATTGACACTTTTAGAACATAGTTTGTAAAATTGTGTGACAAAACCATTTCAGGTGTAGTCCTTAAGACATATCCACCCACATGGTTGGTACAAATTTTCGTAAACCATACATGGTTCAGATAATGAGATAGTTTCATATAAATGTTTTTTACATGGTTTCTCCAAACATTAAACCTATTTGAAATTGGTAAATGAATAAAATACCCCATTATGTTGTCATATAATCCACTCCACTACATCATCCTTTGGATGTGCATGAACCAGGGGGTGTTACTCCCCCTTCCCCATTCTATAACCCCCTTGGACTGGGGTAACTTTTTTAGTGAACCCTATATGAGTTGAAGTTATTATTACTCCCTATAAACCACCTTTGATATTCACCTCTTATTATTAAAACTTTTATCCCCTTTAGTTTAGATTTAGAAATCGATTCCACTAGATCATGGTGTAATCATGATGCTTCTCATGGTAATTTTGTGTAGCCATCAAAGAAGAGATATTTAGATGGTTTTTTCATGCCTTTAGGGATAGTTTTGTTGATGTTATGTATTCCCACGATTTTAATTAAGTATCTTATATAAATAATAGAATTGTTTTGGTAATGAACTTCTTTTCCCATTAGAAATTTGGTCTGGAATGTGGTTAGGGTTATTTATTGGGTTTTTAGAAAGTTTTTACCTATAGTTTCAATATTTTAGGTCTTATAGATGGTTTTACTTTACTCTTTTCATTTAGAGTTGTTTTTTAAATTAATAATAATTAGTTATAATTAATTTTTATGGTGTCTTGGATTGAGTTCGGTACCCAGATAATGGTACAAGATTGGTGATATTTAGAAACATTGTCGTCCCTTGGGAATTAATATTTGAGGTAGGTGGTATTAATATTTTTCAATAATTTATAGTTATTTTATTGAATCATTTTCATGTATTGTTTCATTGAATCTTGCATACATGTTATAAATAATTAAATTGAACAATTTATTTTTCTATGTTATTAGATAAAACCTCATTAGACAATGAAAGGTGGGATGGTTTGGGTAGACTAATGTTGAACATTTTAATAGGTGATCATTTTTAGGTGAATTTATTTTTGTTGAACGAAATTGGTATTCTATGACTTTCCTTAGATTTATAATAGTTTATTTTGGAATTTTAGTTTCCATGGTTGACCATTCAGAAATTCTAGTGCACATGGACATGGGAATTATAATTGTAATTGGGGAATTAAAACAAATAGAAACCACATATGAAAGTGTTAAATTATTAAAATGTGAAATAAATAAAAGTGGATACGATGGCTTGTGATGTTAAATTATATATGTTGAATTCATGAAATAATAATATGCTGATAATTTTAGAATTTATCAAAGTATTGAAGTACCTAGTAGAGAATCCTTGGATTCTATTATAGCTAAATTGGTGATGAATTCCATGGAAAATCCATATATTCGACTAGGGGAATCATGTGAATTCCATTATCAAAAATATTCTTGTATTTAATGAGGTCCAATGATTTATAATTACTCAAGTGACCTAATGGATTCAAATAGTTTCATTACCATTAATTACCTGGGGAATATCCCCCCATAGATTTAGGTAATGTATGCATAGGTTGAATTATAAAATTGATGTTATTGATTTTTTTAGGGTTATCCTTATTGAATGTCATAATATGGGATCCAAACATTCAACCCAATTATTTTTTTGTATGTAATTACCTGGGTGTTTTATGATATTATTAAATAGTAATTTATTTAATGTCAAGGGTATTATTTAAGTTCATACCAGTTAGATGTTATTCTTGGGAAAGGAAAGGATAGATTTAATGCCTGGTCTGTATTGATTCCTCTCATACCACTTAAGTATAGTTTCTTGATTGATGCATCTAGGAACCAAAATGAGACCTGATATTTCTACCATGATCAATTTTACCAGTGAATTTATTAAACTCATATCATTATCCCATGTTTTCTCCTTACGGACCTTTGAAATACTTGGATTCTGCATTTATCATAGTTAATTATGATTCCTATAGATTTATTTATATTTTTCACAGCAATATCCTTCAAACATATAGATTATATTTGAATTTGAAACCATTTTAGGTGGATTTGTATGTTATAGTAACACCCTTATTATGCCAACATGGAACCCGGTTATGCGAGTATATTCCTCTTCAAAGTAGGTTATAGGTCTATGGAATCAACTGTGGGTTGACACCTAATGGTTGTGTGGATAGTTTAGAATATCAGATCCATGGGATAGGATGGAGAACCTGAATTATAAGGGTTATTCTATCTTTGGGTATATTCCATTTATTTTTATTTTCTTGGTTAATAAAATTATTGATTATTATATAATGATATTCTTGTTTTTGATATAGAATCATTATATTATCAGGTGGGTTGTAACTTGATATTGTAGAACCTATTTATTGTACTTGGTTGTGTTTTACGTGATACTTATTTTATTTTTGTTGTATTAGACTCTGACTATAGGGTATATTATCCCCAATATACAACCTATAGTCCCTCATTGATAGTCATAATCCTCTATAATAATGGGAATCATTCAAAAGAATGTTAGTGATAGCCATCCTGAATAAACATTAGTGGTCTAGGGGGTGGGGTAGAACAAAATTGTATCAAAGATATTTTCCTTCTATATTACTATTTGGAAATGGTAGATAAGGGATTAGGATCTGTTAAAACATGGAAATTAAATCATACTTGGGTGATTTGTCAGCACATGTAGGGGGAAATCAAAGGTTCCAACGATGGGATTTTTTGTTCCCACATTGAAATTTTATAGTTGGCTAATTTCCGCCTTGAATAGTGCATATGGGGAGATATTATTTATTTTTTGGAATCCTACTTTTTACCAGTATGGAAATTGGGATTATGTATCCAATCATCATGATAGGAACATATTATTTTTATTCCATCCATGTGTTTCCTAGGAATGAGGGATTCTTGGAAATTACATTAACTATTTTTTATTAATTATATATGGATTACCTCTATTACTAATATGTGTTTGTATGATTGATATGGATTGGATGTCTAAACTATGCACAAAAACTATTCGGTTTTTCTCACATATAAATCTATGGTGGAACATTACATTGAAAACTCAAAGATTAACCCCTTCTAAATTATGGATAGATATAAATGGTTTATTAAATATATTTATTTGGTTAAATAGTGTTATAGTAAAAAATGATTAATGTGTGATTTATTATAAATTATGAATGGAATCCTATATAACCAAACCAATGGTTGTGATATTTAAATAAATTTTTTAAGGATAAATCATGGAACCTTATTGGGTATTGAAAACGATTTAAAAATGATATTTCTTGGTGATGTTGTAGTGTGGATTTTTTGTTACGAAACTGTACTAGTGGTAGTTATGTTGGGTGTCAACCAAAACATAAAGAGAGTTTAACTCTATAAATTGTGTCTGAAACATCATGTTGATGAAATAGGTTGAAGGGATTGTAAAATAATGAAGAACTAAAAATGTTGGTAATGATAGAGATTTGGATATGATTGAAGATGATATTTGTTACATAATTTTCCAGTAAATAACAATAAGGTTTTACCTCATATATTATTAATGGAATTTTATTTTAATATTATTGTTGATGTGAGGTCCCATATTTTATGTGACCTAACCCTAGAGAGGGTATATGGGGCTCAGAGGAAGGTTTGTTTTGTGACTCTGTATCAATGATATTAAACCTTTTATAGGAATTTGAGCTATTGAGAATTGTCTTTTTTGAGTGTAGGCCTTGGGGATGGATTTTTTTAATTTATTATCTGAGACTCTGGGGAGAACCTCATTGATGACACATTGGGGTTTCCATTATGTTTATTTAAAGGGTGTTTTGTTTTGTGATCCAAGTTGGACATGTAACCCCTGTGGGTTTTCTAGGCCTCTACGGTGAGAGGTTGGTGAGACATTCAAATTTCCATATATTCTTTAGATTGGATATATGGTGTTCACATTAGACTATGGTGATGTGAGTTCTTACCCTTTGTTATGTGGGATGTTATTTTGTTTCCAAATGTGACTCAAGGTTTAGTGAATTGGAAATTGTTTTTTATGTTAGTATTTAGAAGGGTTAACCTTGTGTTTAGATTATTTAGGTCCATGGGGTGGGTAGATATATTATCATATGGAATAAATTCCTGTAATGTGTTGTTATAGTTTTGGTAAAATTAATGTTACTCCATGTATATTTTCTTGGAAAATTAGCAGATTTCTTGTGTTGGTTTTGAAACCAGTTCCAAAGTACATGGTCATTTGGATGCATAACCCAACATTTTAAAGTTTTTTTGATGCAAGAATAACAATTAAACCAAGGAAGATGAGTCTTGGGATGATATAACATTATTTTATTCATCATATTATGGTGAAAATTATATAATGAAGGGTGGTACTATTTTTAGAATTAACTCGTGAGAGATTTCAGTAAGGTTAGATGAAAGCATTAGATATCCCTTGAGTTTTGTGAGAGAAACCATCCAAGAGAAATAGTATGATTCTTGAGTCAGAGAATTATTCTGTAATTAGTATTACATGAATCATGGTATCTTGAGTGGTTCTTGGTGAATTTTCATAGTGGATCATGTGACCTTGTTGATTTTATGAGGTCAAAGTCATTGGCTCATGTTGAAGAAGCATGATGATGTTGGGGTTAAGTGATCAGGCTCAATGAGAGAAAAGAACCATTTACTCTTAGAGAGGTGACTATGATGGGAATTTGAAGTTCATGGGGATATAAATTTTGGTTTGAAAAAATGGATTGTGTAAATTGATATTGGGAATCAAATATTTTATTAGGGAAACATGAGTAGTGTGGTGACATTAGTTCCACCAAGAGTGTTATTTCATGATTTCATGGAAGAGAGATGTTATATGGTAGTGGAACACGAGACTCGTCCTGGATGGTGAGGACTCTTAAGTTCATCTAGGTGACCCGGGAATCAAATCAAGGTGGAATCACAATATCTAGCTACTATAGTAGTATTGTAGTGGGAACTGTGATGTATTATAGTTGGAACTATACCTGGAACAATAGCAGGAACGTTTTGGCAGTGTAGCAGTAGGTAATTTTCACCCGTTTGGGCTGTCGGGCCACTGATTTTATCCCTGAGTCCTTTAAGGCCTTCGGGCCACCTCAAGGCCTTCGGGCCACCTTATGTGTATATGAAAACAAGACAACCAATAAGTAACAAACTCTATTGGAGGATGAGCAAGGAGCTTTCGCCACAACAGAAGCTACACAGATTGCAAGAATGAGAGGGTATGGAACCAGCCATCAGGACAAGAATGTGCATGCAAGGGATAGCCTAGCCGAACAGCCATGCGAAGGTGGAGAGCCGATTCCATGATTAAGATGCTGGGGAGGAGTAGTTCCATGTAGTTTGTCTGGGTTGTATGTAATGTTTGAATCCTATGGGAAATGAAATCCTATAAGGCCTACAAGCCATGTAATTCTTACTTTTATGGGCCTTGTAAGGGTTCCACCTCATCCCTAGAAAGGTTTATTATCATAATCAATAAAAACTGAAGGCCTTCGGGCCATTGGATGGATGTTAGGTGGTTGTATGTTTTGGATACTGAGCCCCCCTCTATGTGACATGTACTTATGTAAATTATAGTTATTATTGGGAATGAGTGAAGTAACTATTATTCATAGTTGGAGAAGGTAGAATGAGGATTTAAAAAATCATTACTGGAGTGTTAAAACTTCATCTTATTCAGTGATTCAATACTTGTTAGAGTTCCAAGGATCTCTCATGAATTTTTTAAAGCACAAAAATTAAATGAATAAGTACCTCATTCAGTTCGATGTTTTTTGGACTATAGATTGTCACTAAAAAAATTTCCCTAAAGATATTTATTTGAAACCCATTAGATCATCCACATACAATTTAAGATTCTATGAAAATCCCATTCATCAAAATATGAGTGAAAACATGTATCTTTGACGATTCCTTTGATGCAATGATGATCTAATTGATCATATTCCTTCAATCAATGAAGGAATTCATATATCCATCAATAGGATATATCATTTCACTCTCTAGAATGTGGGATGAAAGTGGATCTACAAATCTATTAGAATTAACAGTTCCATAAGCACATATATAACTATATAGCAGATGTTAGAAATACCCGAATAGGTTTCTACAACACCCTTGTATTTAACATCCACTAAATAAGTAATAAATAAATAGTTGTGATGAACTAATTATTTCATAAATATTATTTATATTTTATCGCTTACTGTTAATATATATTAAATATATTATGTGATAAACTTGAGTCATTAACTTAACTTGTAATTACTGATAATATTAAATGACCTGTGAATATTAAAATTATATTTTCTAATATAATATTATTCCATGTATTTATATAAACTATTATAAGTAATTTAAATTAATATATTCAAATCAATTATTCTATAATCAAATAATAATGAATTTATTTACTTATCAGTGATCGTAAATAGTTGGACAATACTCGGACCTTGTGGTTGGTCTCATAATATCCAATACACATGTTCTCCATAATATGGACGACTCTTAAATATTTTATACTATATGTCCCTCTAAAACCTTATCTTAAAATTATTGAATATTACTTACAAGCTATGAGTTCATTCTAGAATCCCATCAAGTCCCCTAAAGTGAATAGTAATAGTTATAGAAATTAAAATCATCCTCCAAACATTCACTATGTAATATTATTTAATTTTATTATAATATCTCATAAAGAAATACTCACAACCTATGACATCATCCATTAATTATTTATTGTTTTTTATCTAATTGTATAGATTTACCTTTATCTAATATGGATATATTTTGAAGGAAGGTACTACCATCCTATTAAACTAGGTCTGAGATGTCACATCCTCAACTTGGAAGTGAAAAATTCTATCTTGACCATTCTATCAATGTCATTCCACCAAAGTGTCACCCAACACAAGATACCTCACCATGACATCAATTTTATTGTTTTTTTCATGCAAAAATTAATGAGATCAAATGGAACACAATTATAATGGTATGAATTCAAGAGACCAATACACATGTTCATATATTAGAACAACTAATGAAAACCAAAACATGTGGTGTTCCGATCAGTGGGTTTATCCTCATGATATCACCTAATAGAGATCACCAACAGAAAACTTCATGAGAAGAAGATTCAATGCTTATAAGACCCCAGCACTTGAAAGTCAAAAATAAACTATGTCCATTATGTATGATGTATCTAGAATATAGGACATATTATTTAAGATGAACTTCACAGTATCTTGGGTTCTTATATTATCCAAATAATAGTTATACCCTTATGATATATAAATTAATCTATAGACATTAGAATAAATACAGTGGATACAGATGTATCAATATTATTCTTTTGAAATAAAAACATCTATAATTAAAACTCTATGTGTGTAATGGTAATAAATGTAAATATATAAGTTGGGTATAGGGAACAAACATTCAACACTCCAACACTCAATACATCTAACTACTAACATGTCTCGATCCCCTAGCTCTAACATTATAATAATGCTTCTGCTGAGATATGGCTTTAGTCAAGGCATCCCCCACTTTATCTTCTTTGTCCACTCCACTAACTGTGACTTCGCATCTCTGGGAAAAATTCCTCAAGTGATGATACATATGAATATATTCTTTGTCCTCTAGTTTTGCATGGGCTATATGGAATACACCACTTCCGTAATATTATCACAATAAATAGGAATATGGTCTTCACTACTAGAAATAATCATAATTTTTGAGTCAAATCTGTATAGCTGGACAACCTCCATAGCTCCATCGAACGATACTATATACATATATTTTGGTCTAGAGTTAGTGAAATCATTTTTCATTGATATTCTCCAATTCACTACACCACTGTTTAGGAAAAATACATATCCCATCTAGGATTTCAGATCAACATGATATTTCTGGAGCCTATCATCGATGTATCCCCTCAATACTAGTTCATATACTCATCTTTATATAGGTAATATATTCTTTTTATACATCAAATACTTCAAGATACTTCTCACTGCTCCCTAGTGTTACTCACTATGATTATACTGATATATGAACACTGGGATTATAGAAATGTTAACACCAATTCTATCACAAAGAAAGGAATACATGATAGATCATTTTGATGATTCATAAGGGATTTCACTCATAAATGAAATCTCCTCATATTTTTTCAAATATATTTCCTTAGAAAGATTAATACCATGTGACATTGGGAACAACCCTCTCTTTTATTATTCCATTCTATATCTCTTGAGTACATTTTCAATACACTATCATTAACTTAGTTCTAGAAGCCTCTGAGATCTATATAGATAGAACTTGATACTTATAATGTAGTACACTTTACCTTAGTCTTCATGGGGAATTATTCAATTAACCAAGACATATATGACTATTTGACCATCACATTACTTCCAATAATTAAAATTTAATCAATAAATAATACAAGTATATTGATTTCATTCGAATTAATGTTATTATTGACACATGGATCACATTAATTTTTGATGAAACAAATGTCTTTAAAACTCCTCAAAATGAACAATTCATGGTCATAATTCATGTTTCGACCGAGCCCTATTCAGGGGATATTGAAGGAAGTGCATTTGATTTGGAAACGTATGGCTATACCAAAGTGTAGGCAGAATTCATATACAAATAGATGAAGACAAACCCTATATTTTAACGAGGGTGAATGTGAATTCATTCGGGTGTTTCCTAGATTGGGTCTCCACAAGATATGGAGGTAGGTCATGATAGAGCCCATGTTTGTAGGACTGTTTTAGGTGCTATAGATAATTGGGCTAGTTGTCATGAACCGTCCCCCGAGGCCCGTGCCGTGACTACCCCAAAACTGCCTTCCATAGGCCAGGGGCTGGCCACTAGCACCAAAGGCATAATTCCCTAAATATGGGATGGCATTGCCTTTATAACTGTAAACACACACAATAGAGCACACAGGTGGATACAAAACAGAAAGAAAAATAGTATAACAAGAGAGTGATAAAAAGTAAAGGGGTTGGAAATACAAACCCAACTCTAAAGAACAAGTACAACTGAAAAGGGACAAAACAGTTGAATGATGAAAACAAGCTCCTGGATCGTCCACCATGGATCCTACCTGAAGGGTAGGTATAGATAGCCTCCTTAGCACTCCATGTCTGTTAGTATCCTCCGGGTACCTACACGTTATGAGGTCCACCTCTGGGCATCGTCCATTCGTTGTACACTCAGCCTCAGTCATCGTTGACCATCGTCTGCATCCAACCCAACAAGGTGCAGACAAAGCCCATGCATGGGTGAGTATAATGATACTTAGTAGGGACGCCAAGACCCTCAAGGTCTCACAAAAACACATGGATAAACCACAAGGTATGAAATCAATAGATAACCCCACTTAGGTATATGACCATACATATACCTAAGATATCGAGTAATTCATCTCAATAATGAAGGAAACACAAATTTACTAACTCACCTCAAAAAGGTATACAACTTAGGTAGAGAGATAGAGAAGATCAGATGTAGCCACTGAATCATCTATTCTGTCAAACCCAGACGGGATCCAGGAACAGAAATCAGAATTGTTGAACCCTCACAGGATCCAGGAACAGTAAACGGAGCTGTCAAACCCACACAGGATCCAAGAACATTTATCGAAGCTATAAAACCGACACAGGATCCAGGAACAGTAATCAGTGTTATCGAACCCTAACCAGATCCAATAATAGCCGTCAGTGATGTCGATCCCACACAGGATCCAAGAACAGTCGTCAGTGCACAGCCAACCACAGTGTTCCGCACATAGAAATCTTGAATCCAGGAGGGTCCTCTCCTCAAGCCATGTGTCGATACATCAACTTCCATAAAGTCCCAAGTTGATATATCCAAAATATCAGTCTTTCCATAAGAAACTCAATGTGATAGACGCTGCGTCAATCGAACGTCCTGCCTAAGAGTTATTGGCATTCACGTTCCAAGGGCCGTGCTGGATTTACGTTTGATCCAACCCGGTCATACCCCAACTATGTCCAAAAATTGAGTGGGGTATACCAAAAAACCGTCTCATTCCAAGATTTCTGTCTCTGTAGACGGTTCGTCAATCGGATGCTCGTAGCTCAAGTTACGGGCAAAAGAGTTGAAAAAGGTCAAACAGGTCTAGGTCTGGTCCGGGCCAGTCAGACCGACGTGGGTCCGGAATGGGGTCTGACCTAGTCTGCGGGTCTGACCCAGTCCGCATGGACATCCCGACCTGCGAGGGTGGCCCGACCAGTGGGGGTGGCCTGGCCTACGCTGGGTCCACCCCATGATGAGTTTTGCCTACGCGATTGGCAGCCCACGCAGCTAGTGACCCGAGGGGTCTGCCCTAGACACATCTAAGGATGAGGCCGCACACCCTGGAAATTCCAAACGGCTTTTCCATTTTGGTGGAAGTCAATCCGGCGCCACGTGGCACCCGTTCGTGTGACGCAGGACCCAGCGATGGGTCCCGCTCCTCTCGGCGGGCCGAGCGGCCAGCCGCCTCCCACGCGGTGCAGTTCCGTTGTTCATCATCCAGCAAACCGGTGACTCGGGCTGCCAATCATCCTCATGGTCGGCCCTGCACCAGCCACTACTGCACCATTTTAGCCCCCTTTTTTCTCCACCACGTGGTACGGTTGCGTCGGGCCTTTTCTAGCGACCCGGCGACTTGGGCCACCAGTTTTCTTCGCGGCTGAGCTTGTGACAGCTGCTGCTCTACTGCCGTGGCCCGTCGGCCGCTGGTTACTCCTCTGGTGGCACAGTTGCGCCACCGCATACCATGCAGTGATGGTTGTCTCTCCATCCATTGGCGAAGTTTCTGCGGGTCACCGGACCGGTTCCGGTGGCCTGATTCTTGTTCCGGAAGTAGCTGGGCATTCCTTGGGATGTCACCCTCTATCCGAAATCAAAAATTTACTAGAATCACTCATCCGGGTCTCATTCCGCATTTAGCGTCAAATTCCAAAAAGAAGGTAGAGGGGCTAGGCCGTGTTTGTTTGGTCCACACCCTCCGCGTTAGGGTGATATCATGGGGCTTTGAATTATAATCCTTGATGGAAAATGAAGAACATGCAACAATTTACAAAGGTTGTACCCCTACCTTTTTACATTGATCATTGATGAAGTCGCAAAAAGGTAGACACAGATTTGTTGTAGATGAACGTGTCCTACATCGAGGAGGTTTGAAGGAAGGAATTCGAAGTCGGGATCGAGGTCTACGTTCATCGTCGGTTGGAGTGTTCTTCGTCGGTGGAACACGTTCATTGCTGGGAGCCTTCTCCCAAATTCTCTCCTCTCCCAAGTTCCTCCCAAAAGAAAAATGACAACCAAAATAATAGAATATCCTAACCTATGATTTAATCATTGGCACATAATTCAAAAATATTGAAATTAGTTAATTGATGTGCTCAATTAATTAATTGAGAGGATTTGACACTATAAAGTGGGGAGCTCAAGAGGTTTCTCCCCACATAATGGGGAGTTCAAGAGGTTTTAACCTCAGGTGGTCCCCACCATATTAAATATGAAGAGGAGGTTAGCTTTAGGTGATCCAGAGCACCATAACCTCTCATGGGAGGATAAGATGTGGTGGTCCCACCTTTAACTTCCATGTGGGGGTTTTAACCAACGAATAAAAATAAATCCACACACGTTTTTATTTAAAAAATTCTCTAAAAACCCCAAAACCAACTTTTATTCTCGACAAACTGCTGTCGAGGTGAAATTCTTCTTAAGCACATATCGGCGCTGCGAGTTCAATGGTGCCCTCAGATTTCAATTCCAAGCACTGGTTCAAAAGTTATAAAAACCCACTCGTATGTTTACTGAACGTACCCGAAAAAACATCAGAAATTGATTCCAGGCACACCAGGCATTAGAATCATGCGCCGCCAGTTTTCTCGGACTCGTAAAATTCCGATGTATTTAAGAAAAAAATTTCCACGAAAATTCTAGGTCTTTTCATTCTCCCCACCCCAGGGCTTTACATCCCCATAAGATGCAACTCGAACTAAGGGAACAAGTGGGGACACTGAGCACGCATCTGAGCCTCCTTCTCCCAAGTGCTCTCCTAGAGGTTCTCGTGCTGGCAACGAATGTGAACCAGAGGTATCGACCGTCCCCGAAGGACCCACTCCCGTTGATCCTCAATATCCACTGGAACCTCCATAAAAGTATCCCCATCGTTGTCGTTCAGCACTCCATGGTCGATGATGTGAGAAGGGTCGTGCACGTTTCCCCTCAACTGGGATACATGAATGACGTCGTGCACCCGGTGCAACTGAGGTGGAAGATCTAAGCGGTATGCTACCTCTCCAACTCTGCTAAGAACCTGAAAAGGTATAATGAAACTCGGAGATAACTTGCTACCTCGTCCAAATCTCCATAATCCTCATCCAGGTGAGGCCCATAGAAAGACGTGGTCGCCATCCTTGAACTATAGAGGTCTCTGTCTTATGTCAGCATACGACTTATGTCTACTCGTTTCAGTCTTCATCTACTCCTGGATAATTTACACCTTCTCCGTGGTAGCTCATACCATCTCTGGTCCCACTAGTGCTCACTCCATAGGGTTAGTCGATCAAAAGGGTGATCTGCAAGGTCGCTCGTATAACGCCTCAAAAGGTTCCATCCCTATGGTATAGTGATATTTGTTGTTGTATGAAAACTCCACAAATTTTAAGTGATCCTCCCAACTGCGACCGAAGTTGAGGAAACAAGCACGTAGCATGTCCTCAAGGGTCTGAATGGACTCCTTAGTCTGGCCATCCGTCTGAGGATAGAAGGTGGTTCTCAGATGAAGTTGTATCCCAAAAGCCTCCTGCAACCCCTTCCATAGTCGGGAAGTAAACTGTGTGTCATGATCGAAGAAAATAGAAGAAGGTAATCCATGTAGCCACACAATCTTCTGTATGTAGAGTCATCCCAAGAACACTACTGAACCCTACTCTCTGATCAGTAGGAAGTGGGCCAACTTGGTGAGTCGGTCAACGATAACCAAAATCGAGTCATGACTCATGGATGTAGGTGGAATTCCTATCATGTAGTCCATGGATATCCCATCCCACTTCCACTCTAGGACCTCTAAAGGATTAACCAAGACTGCTGGTACCTGATGCTTTTCCATCACTTGCTGACAAGTGAGGCATTGAGAGAAAAACTCCGCTACTGCCTCCTTCATACCTATCCACCAGTGCAGTCGTCGAAGGTCCTAGTACATATTCACCACACCTAGATATACCTATAAAGGTGATGTGTCGAACTCCCTCAGCACTTCCTCTTGAAGTGACACTGGTACCATAGTACATTTTTTGAAGAGGATGACATTCTCCCCACCTTCAGAAAATCCATCAGGTGCCTTCCCTGTAGATATTTGAGCACGTCATGTCTTGTAGTCAGCATCCCCATGATGCACCTCCCTGAATTTCTGAATAAGTGGGGGAGTGAATGTAAGGGACTGAAGGAAAGATGCTCCATCTCTATCCCAAAGGATATCTACAAAGTGGACAACTGCTCTGTCACCTCTCCTAGCAGCTATATACCAGATCTTTTGCTGAGTGCATTAGAAACAACATTCCCCTTCCCGGGATTATAGACTATCACAATGTCATAGTCCTGGAGAAACTCAATCCAACGTCGATGTCTCATGTTCTGGTCTTTCTAAGAGAAGATATACCTAAGAATCTGGTGGTCAGAGTAGACTGTGAAATGCTCTCCCATCAGATAGTGCCGCCACATCTTCAAGGCGAAGACCACTGCTTATAACTCAGGGTCATGGGTGGCGTATTTTTACTCATGTTGTCTCAACTGATGATAACCATAAGAGATCACTACTCGCTCATGCATTAGGACACATCCGAGTATAGTCCCTGATGTGTCACAGTAAACTACGTACCCTACGCCTTCCTCTAGAAGCCTCAAGATGGGGGCACTAGTCAGCCTCTTCCTTAGCTACTAAAATCTCTTATGGAATCTCCCCAACCACACGAAGGGTTTCCTCTTCTTTGCCATGGCCGATAGTGGTGCTGCAACTCTGGAGACGTCTGGTACGAACCTCCGGTAATAACTAGCCAAACCCAAGAAACTTCATACCTCCATTACATTCCTGAGTGGATCCCAAGCAAGTAACGCCTCAATCATCACTGGATCTACTGAAAATCTAGCCTCCGATATGACATGTTGCAAAAAGTGAACCCCTCATATCCAAAACTGGCACATCAATATATTTTTATAAAGCTGGTGCTCTCAGAGTGTTTCCAATAATACCTACAAATGGTAGGCATGCTCCTCCTAAGTAGTCGAGTAAATCAGAATTTCTTCGATAAAGACTACAAAAAATCAATCGAGGTATGGATGGAAAACCATGTTCCGGAGTCCCATGAACTCTTCTGGAGGGTGGGTTACGCCGAAAGTCATAACCAAGAACTCGTAGTGGCTGTACCAACATCTAATGGTCATCTTCTGCACATCCTCATCTCGAACTCTAAGCTTGTGATATCCTGATTTGAGGTCTATCGTTGAGAACCATCGTGCTCCCTTCCGCTAATCAAAGAGGTCATCAATCCTCGGTAGTGGGTACTTATTATTCACAGTCACCTGGTTCAAGAGTCGGTAGTCGACACAAAGCCTCAAGCTCCCATCCTCCTTCTTGATGAACAGAATTGGGGCTGCCTCGGGAGAAACACTGGGCCGGATGAATCCCTTCCCCTGTAAGTCTTCTAGTTGTGCCCATAGCTCACGAAGCTCAGCGAGAGCCATCTGATATGCTGGTGTAGATATCGGTGTCATCCCGGGTACAATTCAATGTAAAATTTCACCTATCTGCAAGGAGGTAGACCTGGGACATCATCAGGGAAAACATCCGCATATTGGTCCACCACTACAGGATAGCTCAGATTCTCCACATCTACTTTTCCGAGAGTAATGAAAGACAACTGATGAGTGATCACCTACATCCTCCTCCATTTAAGTCTATCCTATGCTGCAAAGGCTCCCTTTATTTCGGTGAAGGTAAACCTGGTACCATCCATGCAGACACACCACACTTGGTGCCAAATACAGTCGATCTGAGCATGGACTGTAGATAACCAGTCCATACCCAAGATGACGTCATAAGGCCTCGATGTTGTTATGAGAACATCCCAGCTAAAGCTCTCACCTCCTAGTGTAAGCTCACACTGCCATCATCAGTGCATGATTGTCGAGTCTTCTCCCGTAGGGGTCTCTAGCCGTAAGGATCGAGCCAACGGCTCCATCGGAATCTCCGAGCTCCGAACGAGGGTAGTGGAAATGAAAGAGTAACTATCACCTGGATCTATAAGAACTAAAAATATGGTGGAGTTGACACATATCATACCTAGAATCATCTCTGAAGCACTGTGATCGTAAGCCTCATCTTCCTAGAGGTGAGCTCTCACCTGTCCATATACTCCTTGCAGTCAGGGTGGACCACCTGGTGGTGGTGGAGGTAACACATAAAAATGTCACCCACTACTAGCTACATGACCAGCTCCTCTACCACATCCTCTTATTCCATGAGGATCACATTGATCGATCCTCTACCTCTTCCTGGGAGGTACCTCAACTGTTTGATGATAATCTGAACGACGGGTTGGACAGTCACGATCCATGTGACATTACCCGCAGCAAGTGAAACACTTCTTGTTCCTCGAATGAATGGATTTGTCTTGTGTTCCTCGTACAACTGAACCCGTGTCCTGATGCCTTCCACCAGATGTTATGGTCCACTTGGACCTCTGTGACATCTATTTTCTTCGAGTTGTAGAAGAATATTCTACGTGGTGCCCGGTGGTGGGTCTAATTGCTAGTGACTGCTGAGCAAGGAAAATATCCACTAAGAGGGCTCACTCCAACACCCCCACCTACATTGGGATGTTGAGGGAGATCATTGATGCCATGATCTCTTTCTTGAGCCCCTGAATGAAGGTCCGGGCCCTGAAGAATGGATCTCACACCATATCTGTGGTGTAGCTCGAGAGGTCGGTGAAACTTGCTGAGTATTGTGCCACCGTCATGATACCCTGTTATATATGAATTATCTCTTTTATCCACACTACTCGTAGGGTTGATGGGAAAAACTCCACCTGATACAGGCTCTCAAAGTCATCTGAGAGTAGTGTCACCTCGTCATGCACATGAAACATCAGGCTCCACCATCTGTCTGCTGCTACCTGATGGAGACTCGCGACAAGGATCACCATAAGGTCTGCTGGTGTCACTACCAGTTTGAAGACTCTCACCACAGCCTCCAGCCAATCCTCAGCTTCATGTGGGTCCATCTCTCCCTTGTACCTGGGCGACCTCTTGCATTAGAACTCGTGCAATGCGCTCAGGCGGCATGCAATTTTCGCTACTGGGGCTGCTAGCATCGGTGGACCAACGGGTAGTGGTACCGCGGGTGCCTCCGCTGTGATTGGGCCCTACACCAAGGCCTCATCGCTCGGTGGGCTTCCATCCCATACAAAGCCTGGAACCCTGGCTAGTTGTCTGCATGGAGGCATCCTAATGAGAAACAAGTGTGCCAGTGTCAAAAAGTTATACCTGGTGATCTGACTCAAAGGGATCACAAAGAAACTCCTCAAAACACACATGAAATCAGTGTTTTTGTACACTGAGTTAGAAATCAGAATTCAGAGTCCTGGTGGATGGATACATTGGCAGCTGGACCAACACTGGACTCCCTGAACTAAAAACCACACTCAGTGCCCTTAACTCTATTGCTTCACAGAAAAGATCAGAGTCCTATGTTCTGTGGTAGAACCAAATCCTCTTATACCTATTTTTCACGACCCATCCCCCAAGGCCCATACCATGACTACCCCACACTTTCTTTCCATTGGACAAGGGCTGGAGACTAGAACCAAAGGTGTAATTCCCTAAAATTGGGAAGGTATTGCCTTTATAACTGTAAACACACAAAACAGAGCACACAACTAGATACAAAATAGTAATAAAAACTATATAACAAGAGAGTAATAAGAAGTAAAGGGGCCATAAATACAAGCCCAACTATAAAGTACATGTACAAATGAAAAGGGACAAAATAGTTGAAAGATGAAAATCGTCTCCTGGATCGGCAACCAAGGATCCTACCTGAAGGGTAGGTACAGATAGCCTCCTCAGTACTCCACGTTTGTCAGTATCCTCTGGGTACCTACACGTCGTGAGTTCCATCTCTGGGCACCGTCCAGTCCTAGTACACATAGCCTTGGTCATCGTTGTCCATCATCTGTATCCAACCCAATGAGGTGCGGGCAAAGCCCGTGCAGGGGTGAGTATAACGATACTCAGTTGGGACACCAAGACCCTAATGGTCTCACAAAAACCAACTGGCATAAATAATAAGGTATGAAATAAGCAGATAACGTCAATTTGGTATATGCCCATACATATACCTAAGTTATCAGGTAATCCATCTGAATCATGAGGAAAACAAAAAGTTACTGACTCAACTCACACAGGTATACAACTTATGTAGATAGATAGAGATGATTAGATGTAGCAACTGAATCATCTATTCTATTGAACCCACACAGGATCCAGAAATAAAAATCAGAACTGTCGAACCCACATAGGATCCATGAACAGTAAACAGAGCTATCGAACCCACACAGGATCTAGGAACAGTCGTCGAAGCTATCAAACCCACATAGGATCCAGGAACAGTCGTCAGTGCACAGCCAGCCACAGGGTTCCTCAAAAAGCATACTTGATTCTAGGAGGGTCCGCTCATCAATCCAAGTGTCGATAAATCAACTGCCATAGATTCCCAAGTTATGTATCCAAAATATCCATCTTCCCATAAGAAACTCAACGTGACAGACGGTGCGTCAATCGGACGCCCGGTCTGAGAGTTATTGGTATTTCCGTTCCGAGGGCCCGATTGGATTTACGTTCGATCCAAACCGGTCATACCCCAAATATGGATAAACCTCAAGTGGGGTATACAAAAATAACTATATCCTTCCAATTTTTTCATCACCGTATATGGCACATCAATCTGATTCCCATAGATCAAGTTACGGGAAAAAGAGTGCAAAAGGTGAAACGGGTCCGGGTCCAGTTCGGTCTAGTGGGACCGACCCAGCCCAACCCAGCCCAACCCGGGTCTGGATTGGGATCTGACTCGGTCCGCGGGTCTGACCTAGTCCACAGGTTCGACCCGGTCCACAGGTCCAACCCGGTCCGCGGGGGTGGCCCGGCCCGCGAGGGCGGCCCAGCCCGCGCTGGGTCCGGCCCGTGCGGCTAGCGGCCCGCGCAGCTAGTATCCTGCAAGGTTGGCGGCCCATGGGATCCACCCTCACCGCATCCAGGGGGAGGCCACGCGTCCTGGAAATCCCAAACGGCTTACCCGTTCAGGTGGAAGTCAAACTAACACCACGTGGCGCCGGTCCGTGTCACACAGGATCCAACGATGGGTCTCGTTCCTCCCAGCATGCCGAGCGGCCAGCCACCTCTCGCGTGGCGTAGCTGCTTCGGGACTCCTCCGGCGACCCGGTGGCTCAGGCCGCCGGTCTTCCTCGCATCCGGCCTTGAACCATCCACCGCTGCAGTGTCGTGGCCCCCTTTTTTCTCCACCGCGCAACGCAGTTGCACCGTGCCTTCTCCAACGACCCAGCGGCTCGGGCTGCCGGTTTTCTTCGCGGTCAGGCTTGCCCAGGCCGCCGCTGCACCACTGCGGTCTGTCGGCCATGGGATACTCTTCCGGTTGCGTAGTTGTGTCATTGCCTTCCATTCGGTGATAGTTATCACTCCATCCATCAGCAAACTTTACTCAGGTCACTAGACATGTTCCGGTGGCCCAATTCTTGTTCCGGAAGTAGCCTCGCATTCTTTGGGACATCGCCTTCAATCCGAAATCAATGTTGACGAGAATCGCTCATCTCGGTCTTATACCATGTTTAGCGTCAAATCCCACAAATAAGGCGGAGGGTTTGGGCCGTGTTTATTCGGCTTGAACCCTTCGTGTTAGGGTGATATCATGCGGCTTCGAATTATAATCCTCGACGGAAAATGAAGAACATGCAACAATTAACAAATCTTGTACCCATTCCATTGTTTGTTGGTTGTTGACGAAGTATCCAAAAGGTGAACGTCAATTCGATTTAGAGAAACTCATCCTACGTCGAGGAGGTTCTGAAGAAGTAAGTCGAAGTCAGGATCAAGGTCAACGTTCTTTGTCAGTTAGAGCATTCTTCATCGGTGGAACACATTATTCACTGGGATCCTTCTCCTAAGTTCTCCCCTCTCCCAAGTTCCACCCAAAAGACAAATTCCAACCAAAATAATTGATTATCCTTTCATTTTATTTAATCGTTGGCACATAATTCAAAAATATTCTAATTAATTAATTGATGTGCTCAATTAATTAATTAAGAGGATTTGACACCATAAAGTGGGGAGCTCAAGAGGTTTCTCCCCACTTAATGTTGAGTTCAAGTGGATTAAACCTTGGGTGATCCCCACAATATTAAATATAAAGAGGTGGTTAGCTTTGGTTGGGGCCCACCACCATAACCTCTCATGGGAGGTTAAGGTGTGGTGGTCCCACCTCCAACTTCCATGTGGAGGTTTTAACCAACGAATAAAAATAAATCCACGCACTTTATTTTTATTTAAAACATTATCTAAAACCCCCAAAACTATCATTTATTCCGGACCAACTGATGTCGAGGTGAAAGTCTTCTTAAGAAAATATCGGTGTTGTGAGTTCAACGGTGCCCTCAGATTTCAATTCCGAGAATCGGTTCAAAAGTTATAAAAACTCGCTCGTACCTTTATTGAAAATACCCAAACAAACATCAAAAATTGATTACGGGCACACCGGGATTCAGAATCACATTCCATCAATTTTTCTAGACACGTAAAATTCCCATGTATCTAAGAAAAAATTTTCCACGGAAATTCCGGATCTTTACACTAGTGGAATACTGATTAGCCCATCCACATAAATTCAGTGCTATTAATGATTTTTTCTCATGTGTCCCAACTATAGAAGCATCGCCCCTAACCTTCTCATGTGATTTATATAGAAGAGGTTAACCTCGAGATAGATGCATCCTTTAAAGATAATCTGATATGTGTGATGGGTGGTAGTTACAAAGTGTTATGGGGAAAGATGATGCCATTAGTGCATGAGTATGGAAACATGGAAGTGTTCAAGAGGAATCATGGGAACATGAAACATACATGAGGGATCAATGGACCAATCGTTTTGGCTCAAAATGTTAGATATGTTTGGGAGTGCTGCTCAAGGATGAGCTGTTATAAGGTGGGAAGATTGTAAAATCCTGGCCTTTTCTGGAGTCAGCTCTAGCACGTTTTTAGGTAAATTTTGAATTTTTGAGTACCTTTGTTTTAGAGTAGTGGGTTGGGGTGTGTTAGGGTGAACTATAATGGAAAACTAATGTATTGTGGGTTGTGAACAGTTTTCGCATTTTTAAAAATATTGTGACTAAACCATTCCCAGCATGATAAACTGTACATAGAGGTCTGCATGGATTGTGCAAAGTTTGAAAAAATATCGGACCAAACCATTCCAACTGTGAAAACCTGGATAGAGAGGTCCACACTGGTGGTGAACCATTTTCCCTAACCATGTGCCCCTATCCAGGAAACTGTGCACATGGGATTAATTATCTGAAAAACTCTTTAAAACCCACCTTAACCCCCTGATACTCCAATATTTCGACCTTGGCTCAGGGTTTAAAATTATAGGTGATCTCAGAGCCTTCCAGAGGGATTACAAGGTCATCTGAACATCTTTTTTTGAGATTGAAAGCCTAGATTGAAGATCTAATCTTTTCCCAGTAAGTGGATTTCATCTCATCACTTCTCTCATTCATTCCTCTATCTTTTCTCGATCTTTTCATTGAAGATATTCACCATTTACAAGGATCTAAACATATGACTTGATATCTAGATCTAGGATTGGGGATCTAGATCTATATTTTCAAGATATTTATGCCTTTATTCTTAATTTTGGATTAGGGATTTAGATCTGGAGCATTATCAATGACGTTGTGCCACTCGGATTTTGGGGATTTTTCTTGGAATAACATTCATCAATAAATTGAGGTATGTAGTCTAAATTGAACTCCCTTAGTTGTGGATTTAATATGTGAATGTTATTTTATGAATTTTTAGCTTCCTTTGATAATTTATTTCCTAAATTGGAGTACTTAGTAATGTGTAATTGACTTTTGATTACATTGGCGACTCGTTGAAAATTGAATCATAGAACAAATGAAGGAAGGGTTTCCCAAATATATATTTGTTTGGTAGATTGGTTATGTGTTGAGATATTGTATTTGAGATATTGAATTGATTGTGTTAAGATAATTAGTTTAGGGGAAATTAATTATGAGACGTTGTTTGGAAATGTAAGATAACTAATTGTGAGAATTAATTATGTCCCATTATGTTAATAAAAGATAATTAATTGTGAGAATTAATTATTAAAAGTTGAGATTTGATATGGATAATTAACTGTGAATAATTAATTATGGAATGAGAATGGGGTTGATTTATTAATTAATTGATGAATTAATTAATGGGTTATGTTCTTAGTTAATTTTTGAGTTAACTAATGGCCTTTTAAATGTTTACCTAATCATTGGATTAGTAATGGAATGATGTGGCTATTTCTTGTGAATTAAGTAATGTTTAAATGGATGATATTTTTGTGGTTCTAGACATGGTGTTCTTAACCAATGAGTAGTTGGAACATGGAAATGGCATTCCTCCCCCAATAGATATCCAAGCTTGTGATTTTGGGGTGAGAGGCATGATGACATACACTGAATGAAATATGGAGTGATAGGCATGGTGGCCTACAACGAATGAGATTTGGGGTGCTTGACGTGACAACCAATCGCAAATGAATGATAATAATAAATGATGATTCAAATGGAAAACATGAATAGATACTTGTCCTAATGCGATGATTAAGATTAAATGAAAATGTGTTAATTGTTTAATTATGAATTATATTTATTTCTTCATAAAACGCCATACACTTTCTTTTGACTGGACTCATTTTAGACATTGTTGGTGGTGGCCTACTGAGTTTTAATCTCACCCTATTTGGGCTACCTGGTCATCACTCTTGTAGACTTTGTTGTTGCATGATAGGATAAGGGAAAGGCCTTGGGATAGGTTGTTGTTTGGGATTGGATCATGGGAGAGATAACCAGACATCGTTCGGGACCTCCATGGGAGTCGTTGTGTCTTTACATTTAGTTTCATTGTAGACACTCGACATTCACATTTTCGTAGCATATTTTACCTTTCAGTTTAGTAATTTATTTGTCTTGTTTTGAATATCACATGATATAGTAATGTCCTAGTTATTTATATGCTTCCACATTTAGTTATTGTTCTTTGATTTTGTTGGTGTTTTAGTATGATTTAATAGGGTCTAGTCTCCCAAATACTGACTTACGAGACCCTCAGTTCTATTCGTCACCCTATGGCATATAGGGAGGCGCGCTTGAGGGCATGTGGCCAACTAGCTCGAGGCACTATTTAGTGGCTCCTGAGTCAGGACGTCACAATGCCGTTGAGACATTAACTTCGTCCTCTTGGGTTCCAAGACCTGTTTCTAGATATTAAGCTTGAAATTTAGGCAAACCCACCTACTGCAAAAAGAAAGGGGCCTAGAGGGTCACACACTAAGAGTATCCAATATCTCAGGTAAATAATTTATTTTTTAACAAGTCAAATAAATATTATTCCCGGTTGTGGTTTACTAATTATTCAAGTATGCCTGATCTTATTTATTTTGTCAATAGTTATTTGATGGAATATATATTGCAAATAGAATATTTATTTATTGGCGACAAATGCAGTTTTATTTATCTAATAAATAAATAGTCATTATTCGTGGCCAGATAAATATTGAGGATGATTGGGGTACCATGTTATGGGTCTCATGAGAAATAATATTAAATATTATTTTGTTAAAAAATATTCAAATATAACTTCTATGTTAATCACATTTCATGGAAATAATTGAATTAATATTATTATTTGAAATGGAGTTTCACATTTAATAATAAATTAAGTAACAAAACTTGTAATAATTATTTATTATTACCTGGTGAATTAAATTCCCGGTTATGTTATTATTCTCTAATTAGACAGGGGTTCATTCCACTGACTAACCAATGGTTGTATTCACGACATACATAGATAAAATCTCTCAATCCTAGAGAACTCTTCCCTATCCATAAATTCTCTAAAGAATTAGAGAGATCCTCCTATACCGGATCACGTATAACACTTTGGAAGCAATTCTCAATTCGAGCAAATACATACTTCACCAGCACAAGTATATTCTATGCTAGCACCCATAGACACCTTTAACAACGTCCATAGATACGTGGAGCTCATGCGGATCACCTCTAGGGAAATCATATCCTTGGATTATACATCGCAACAGTGGCGCACCTCATACCCATGGTCGGACCCATCAATTAAGAAAGGATCACCTTGTAGGTAATTCTTTAATTTAATTTAATTAATTATAAACAATATATGTCGATCCAATATTCTCCGTTTTGGGTTCTCTCCTTTTTATTTTATCTTTGATTCAATTATGTGGATATTGGCCTTTATTGTTGTATTGATTATGAATTAATGATCGATCATGGAAAATTACTAAGTTGGGTACACGCTCATCCTATGCTTCTGCTTTTCCTAGAACCAACAAGTGGTATTAAATAAATCATATTTTTGTTTATAAATATTTAAATAATTTGTTGATGATTTAAACTTTAATAATTTAGTTTTTCAATTCATTTTTAATCATTCTTGTATTCTGAATTTCGAGATCTATTCTTTTCTTTCGTTTCTTGAATATCTAACATAAACAAAAAAAATTGTATTAAAATTACATTGAGGATCTTATCATGAGGCACTGAAGATTTTTTTCAGGTAACATGACAGTACATGCTGTTTATTTGTAATTATAAACCATGTAATCTGTCACCCAGGTCTGGTAATTTGGATTACACATCGTGTAGTTGTGTTCAACATGCCTAGAGTAATTCGGAAATTACCCAATTTGTGTCTATTAATGACACACGGTGTAGTTAATTCATGCAATGTAGGTTGACTAGGAAATAATGGCACACAATAATCTAGACTATAAGTCGTGTGGCCCACTAGACACGGCGGGTAGTCCCTTCGGGTCAGGGTTATGTTGTGTATCCAATACACGGCTTTCCCCCGGGTGACTATGTAAAGTGGAGTCTACAAAGTGTGTGGACTATTGGAAACATCGTGTACTCTAAAGATTTTGGAAGTAAAACTCACACATCATTTACCTAGGCATGTGAATCTTATGGACTGTGCGGAGGGTACATGCCATGTATTCAAATCTACACACCGTGTATGGTTTCCAAATTACACAAATTGAAAATTTTATTATTATATTATGTGACCCTTGAGACTTGTACATTCATTTGGGTGTATGTAACACCCTGAGATTTTATGAAAAATATTACTTTCATTGATGTATTGAATTTTATACTACACCAAAATTAGCTTTTACTATACACAACACCGTATTAGCTTGCAGTATACACAACACTATTCTTGGATCGTGTTACACATAATTTTAAGTTCGTTTGATAGTAGTTATTCTACGCAACATTGAGTGTGTATATATATATATATATTCAATGTATAAATGAAATATGGTTGGATTCTTTTATACAAGACAACAAATGATTCTTGCACTACACGCAACCCCGACTTCGTTTGCGATACACGCAATCACGACCTTCTTCGATAATGTGTGTTGTACGCAATACCGGATTTCACTAAACAATGATATATGGTTATAATATTATTATAAACTAGACTTTATGAATATTATTGACTAAATTTTTAATTTTAGAACATTATTATTCATCTTACACATTTTCTAGAACATGGTATGAGAACAAAAAAAATTTCTTTGGGTAAAATAAGTATTTTTCAAAAAATGCAGCTTTGCCGCCTTTTGATGGCGCACCCATTTTAAATATAATTTTTTAAAAGTTTATAAGTTGAATTTGGAAAAATAAACTTATTCTATTGAATCAAGATATAAAAATTTACATTGGATAATGTTTTGATATTTTTCTGATAACTTTCATATTTTAATGAATAGTAAAAAAGATGCTATATTTTAATTAAAAACAACTTCTTTCATCCTAATAATTTATATGGTTAAATTATAATATTGAATGGTTTAAAAGTATAATTAGAATATATTTTTACTATTTCTTATAATTTATGTCATTATCATTGATTTTACATTGAATTCATAGGTTAAATCAATTCTATCTTTTGTAATGTTTTAAACAAAAACCTGTTTTCTTTCAACAAAGGGGTTAATTTAAATATAATTTCTACAACTACTGTGTATTTAATTTAAAAAAATTTATTCCATATTTGGAATAAGTGGGTCAAAATTTTGTTAATAGGCTACTTTTTATTTTTGGGAATTATGAATATTAACCACAGTAAATTTTATTTTCTTTATTTAAAGGTAAACCGAGTAATTAAGGGTAAATATAATATTATAAAATTACCCTAACACGTGCGAAAACTCTATTGGATGAATAAAAGTAGACCAATATCACCTAAGGGTCGGAATAGATGAATTTAATGGACTTTTGACCATGAAAATGCCATAATTATTAATAAATCCAATGAAAGTGACAATATGTCACTCTCTTAAATCTTATAAGTATAATAAGTTAAATATAGTGATAAAATTAATGAAATTTCGAAGATGAATAATCTCAAGAAAGATAATAATATTATCTACACCATTTGAATTTATTTAGAATTTTTAGGGATTAAATAATTATCATTAAAGGTGACACAATAGTGATGTTGAAATTATTTTATTGATTGAAATATCAAATAAATGGTTTTAAAAATAGTAAAATAAATATTATATGAAATATTTAATGTTCTCCACAAATTTTATAGATAAATATGACATGATATGAAGCTATTAAATATTTTAGTTCGATCAAATCTTCTGTGTGGATATTTTTTAAATTCACATAAATGAATAGTGTCAAAATTGACACAATTGTTATTTTATAAAAATAACATAATATAAAATCATTTAAAAATCTCAAAAATGTTTAAAAATATTAAATTAAACTTTATATGGTCTACAATTTCATTAATTATACAATTATGGACAATTCACAACATATAATTAATTATTTATAATGATTTAAAATTTAGAATATTATTACCACAAATAATATTAAATAGATTATATAAGGATAAACCAAGTTGATAGTGTTTAAAATAAATTCCCAACATGTATAAATTTTATTGTTTGAGGCGATTACAACCCTATATAATCTAATATTCGGATTTGAGTAATTTTTGGAGGTTTTTAAGTGGGGTTGCAATTTATTATAAATTAATATTTCTTATACTTCCAAAGGTGACCCTCTCCTCCCTTATAAAAGGGAACCTCCTCCCTCTCCTCCTCACACAATTTTGAGCCTTCAAGATCGGCCAAACACTGACCATTTCCCTTCTCAACTTCCTTAGAAACATACTAGAAGTACTGGTCTTCTTTAAAGACCAAATTTAGTGCCCTAATAGGAGGTTTCAAAGAGGCGTGTCGAAGAACATGTAATATCTGTTACCGATTCTTTCAAATTTATTTCTTCTTATACTTCCTCTTCATTAGTTGTTTCATTACAAAGTAAGAGAATAAATATCACTCATATACTTATATGTTATTATAAATATGAAACAACCCTATTTCATCTTTCTATCCATCCAACGGAAAATGAAATCACCACGCATGCGTACGTACGGAATACCGTCTCCACGCCGTGGTGTTATATGTTTTCCACCACCACCTTAATTGGATGGGTATAATGGTGTAAAGAATAACTATATTTGATTATTGTAAATTGATATTGATTCCAAAATAGTATACATATACTTGAATACAATTCCACGATCATGGGAACGATATCATCGCTCGTGCGTACGTACGGCCTACCGTCTCCATGATGTGATGCAACTCGTTCTACATGATCTTCATTCAATAATGATTATATAAATGAATTTAATGAATAAATATGATATATATTACATTAATAACATTCTATAAATTAGTTATCTATAACCTAAAATGAGGAATAAGAATTTATTTGACAAAACATGCATAAGAACATAAAGAAATGAACACCCGAATAACAAGTAGCAATGAAATATTACTAATAAGATGATAAGAATATGATCATATTTGATATCATAATAATGAATATTATTATGTAATAATTCAATGAAATTATTTAAAAAATTATACATGAGGTTTAGACACGTACAAATCATATCGGACCTATGGTAAGGGATAACATTTCCAATCTTGTTTTTTTCCGAGATTGTTTATTCGTAAGTATTTACTGGGGTTATTATTATCATCCATGTACATGTTTTCTAGAAATTTTTTCATGTATTTTTAAAGTCCTTTTCATCAATTTTTACTTTTACTACATGGTATGTAATGAATCTTTTGTCGTACGAGATTCCTTTTTGACTTTCTGGAAAAAGTACGAGAAGAACGTTTTTTTATCTTATATGGCCTGAATGAATTTATACATTTTCATAAAGCCTTATTTTCATGAAACTTACTCTACAATATTTATTGATTATTTTCAAAAAAAATACTTTTCTTTTAAAATTGTATGTCATTTTGAGAAAAGAAAATGATTTTAAAGAAGAAAGGATATTTTCCTCAAGAATTCATTTCAAGTGTTTTATCAAAACCATTTTCCATATAAGATGGCATTTTTTCATATGTGTATGTTTCATGTATAAAGGGAAGTCAAATGCGATCACAATTTGTGATGTTGAGTATGAAAACGATGTTGGGGAATGAATAAGTGTTTATGTAACATGATTCTGAGATAATGTTGTGGAATCTCATTTAAAGTATCATGGAATATTGGAATATCAATGTATTGGATCATTGGGGTTTTTAATAATTTTATGGTACTCATAACCATGAAAAGTGATTGAAATATTTTTGGAAAGAAGATGAAATTTGCATAATGAAGGGATAAGAAGAAAATAATATGTATGATAATAGTCATGAGATCATGACTAATATAAGGACAAAGTGATATCATGGTTTGAGTATATATAAATTTTGGGATTTTGGTATGTGGAAAGAGTTAACTTTTGACAGCATTCATGTTTTCACTAAGGATCAATGGGTATTAATTTTTCAAGAGAATACATGATTGTTGACGCTCCTTTCGTCACAGAATCTAAAGATCGGAAAAGGGAATATCTCAGCTGAAAGTGATTCATCCTTTGAAGAAAACATGAAAAATCGACAAAGGAATGAACAAAGGATCAACAGAAAATCCACCGCGCAAGTTATACCACTGCCGCGCAAGTATACTTGCGCGGCTACCTTGGTTGCACAGGTGACTTGCGCGACCTAAATGGTAACCGCCCGGTAACCGCCCTGGGTCTTCTTTTGCCTATAAATAGACCCTGTGGGCCCCCCATTCGAGAGGATCTTTTTCTAGAAACTCGGATTGAAGCTCCCGACGCCCAAGTCTCTTCTCAAAGCTTCCGGAACACTTCTAAGGTAATTTCTTACCTAGAACGGAAGATCTAAAGAGAAGAAGGAAGTACTAAGTGTTGAAACTTATCAAACACTTGCGCGCCGACTTAATTCCTTCAATATAACTTGCGCGTCCCTTTTCTGGAAGAACCTCAAGGGGATTCTAAAGGGTTTTATCAAGAGTCGCTCAAGTATTTCAATTCTGATTGAAAATCTCGCAAATACACCATGTGTCGCGCAAGTATACTTGCGCGGTCAATACTTGCGCGCCGCCGTAGGACTTGCGCGCCTTTCAAGACTTGCGCGCCCCTATCTTTTTGGGTGCCCATCTTGCCCATTTTACCCCTCTTAAGCCATTTCACCTTTCCTTTTCAAGATTCAGTCTTCAAGACACTCTTCAAATCCATTTATGGCATGATTTCTTGATTTGACTTTATTATCTGAAAGGAATTCTGTGGAATCTCTCTCGAAGTCTAGTGATTTAAATATCCTTATGTCACTAAAATACGGAGAGTTCATTCATTCAACCTCATCCTTTAAAATGAGAAAATCCTAACCTTGGGTCTCCTTTTCAGGAATAATCCCCAGTTATAAAACCTTTAATATGGGCATCTTCCTCAAGACTAAGCCCCAACCTCAAATATGGGCATCTTCCTCAAGAGTAAGCCCCAACCTCAAATATGGGCATCCTCCTCAGGAGTAAGCCCCAAACCTTAATCCCTAACCTGGGTCTCCTTTTTCAGGAATAAGACTCAGTCATAACCTTGGGCTTCCTTTTCAGGAGTAAGTTCCAAGTCCCTTAACCTGGGTCTCCTTTTTCAGGAATAAGACTCAGTCATAACCTTGGGTCTCCTTTTCAGGAATAAGCCCCAAGTCCCCTTAAATTTCTCTTAACTAGTCATAATTTACCTTTGATTTGGGTTTCCTTTTCAGGAGTAAAACCCAATCATAAATCGCCTCCTAACTTGGGCATCCTCCTTAAGAGTAAGCCCCAAGATTAGAGTATTCAAATATCCATGAAGCACATATAACTTTATGGACCCTGTTCATGGATTTTCTCCCTAAAAGTAAATCCTAAACCTTCATCTATCTGGGCAGTCATCCATACATAAGCCCCAAACAAATTCTTATGATTGCATCTTTCATGGCACAATTGTCTAAATTTTACTAATACCTCTTGTTTCTTACACCGAGCATGACTCACGTGAGCTTAGAGTGTAAAAGTAATTATGACATTCATCTTTGAGCCATCAATCATAAACATCATACTCCATTTCTCAAACTACGTGGGTTATGATTCCTTTTCCAAAACAAAGGATACGTAGGTAGCACATTTATGGGTTCGATCCCAACTTTGAAATAATCTCTTTCCTTCTGAATGACGATAAACTTCAAGTGCCCCACTGAGTGGCTTTAAAACCAGCCTGGTCATCATAATGACCAAGAGACTTTTATATAAATGTTTTGAAGGATACCATTGACCAAGAATCTCTAAACAGATATAAATGATTCTCTATTTATGAAGAACCTCGAATACATATAAAAGATTCTCTAAAATTCTTGCATATTTAATCATTGATTGTTAAAACTAAAGGAAAACACATTTTATACTTGGTAATGTAATAAGGATTCACGAACATAACTTAAATCTATAAAGAGAGTCTCGGAGTAGACAATAATTCCCCTAAAAAAGGTGTGATGAGTCCGACCTCCCATCCTCTCGACCAATGCAAATTCCTAAGCCTCATTAGTCCACAAGCTAATGAGCGCCTGCCTTTGGAAAGTAGGTCCAAACGGATGTGGAATCATTGGATGTTTCCGGTTCTATGAACAAACCCGTTAGAAACCGATCGGAACGTTTGAATCTCCCGTCCAAGAGGTCATGCCCGGATTCCATGCGAAACAAAAAATGGTGAACCCGACTTGAATCCTTAACCAAGTGAAAGTGATGTTCTTCTTCTTTGTTAAAGCCCCTTGGGCCAACAAAGCAATCATTGACATGTGCTCATCCAAAAGATGCAGTGGCCGGATTCATCTTGATTATGTCTGTTACATGGAACAGGCACTCTTTTCTCAAGATCTTCTGCAAAAATGGCTTTCCTTAAATTCACCCCTGTGAATACTGCTGTTGTAAACACCTCTACTGTGAGGTCTGCTGCTGTGAAAACCAATGCTGCTACTCCTGCTGGAACGTCATCCGCTCTGAGGATGACATCACCAACTCAACGTCTTCAACGCTGTGTTTCTAGTGCACTGGTTAAGGAGTACCGTCGCAACGGTACTATCCCAACTCTGGAGGCCACTCGTCAAGCCCTCCAAGTTAACAACTCTACCTGGTCGTCCGGACAACGGTGGCCAGCAATCAAGAAGCAGACGGTGCTGACTACCGTCTCCAACCGTTTCGGGTCGTTATCCCCGAAACACAATTTCCATTCACTCCCTTACTCTGAGGAAGTGAATCAGCAGGTCCCTCGGGGCCTTAATTAAAAAATACAGGAGTCCTTCCCGAGGGCTCCCATCAACAATCACCGCCAGACTCGTGCGGTAGTGCGCCCTCAACATGATGAGGGTACCAACTCCAGGCATTCAGCTCAGGTTCCTCGAACCCGATCAGGCAAGATGAACCACCAGAGACAGAATCCGGTTAACAATAGGCAGGTTGTCATCCCTGCCATCTCTGGAGAAGTCCACCAACCTAACTTGGTGGCAAACGAGCAGGCATACACACCTGTCCGTTTTAATTCAGCTGTCCAGCAGACTCGTCTGGCAGCATCAAGCCGATCCCGCCAGGCAATTCCGGCGGAGTACCATAGGCAGGAACATACACCTGCTTATACATCACCAGTTAGTCAGCAGGCTCGTCTGACTACATATGATGGATCTCGTCAACCGCGTTTGGCGAAGTGTAATCAGCAGGCACATACACCTGCTAATACTGATCAGGCCTACCAACAGTCTCGCTTGGTAGCACCCGGAGAAGTCAGTCAGAAAGTCCCGATGACAAACAGGGGGCAGACTCAACTCTCTGCCTCCACACTTGAGTACTGTCAGGATTCACTGACAGGAAAAGGAGGACAGGAGCAGGCACATACACCTACTCTAAGCCCGGAATGGACGTATATCCCCATTCCGGCGGCTGAAGTCACCAAACATATTTTGTCAATGATGAAAGAGCAGAAGCAAATTCCTGCTCATATTCTGGATGCTTGCCAGGATATCATAACAGCTTCAGCATCATCTCAGGGACAGACACTTAAATCTATCCCTAGCAATGGAGTGACACATCAACGATTCACTCCAGAACAGACACACGCATCTGTTCCAGTCCAAGAGGGTTATGGGGAATACTCCCCCATATCATACGGACAACCAAGTCAGGAACATACACCTGATTTGAGTGAAGATCATCAGCCTAACCTGACCATCTTTCCTGATCAGGAACATACACCTGCTCAGAGCAATCACTTTCATCATCAAGTGGTTTCTAAAGCGAGTAAGAAGGCATCTAAGATAAAGATCCGCCCAGCACAGTCAGGAGATCAAAGGCCAATCTGCAACAAGGCCTTGCTCGATGCTGGAGTTCTTGAAGCCCTCAGACATTTATCTGTCGCAATTCAAGATTCTACTCCCTCAGTTCCCAATAACTGGAACATTAATTCTGAAGGTCTTCAACAGACACTTCCTCATGAAGACTTTCTTCATGAAAATTCGGTCAATCATGAAGTTTCTTCTTCAGATGAGAGCCACAGGAACCCTCTGTGTGGTCAGAAGGCCAAGGAGAAAAAGACTTCATCTTTTGTTGTAACCCATCATGACGGTCCTCCTCATGGTGATGAACTTTGCTACGAAAGTCCTCTCCGCAGTAGTGATTCACGTTGTCTCGAAAATTCTTCAGAAGGCAATGTAGTGACGAGAAAGCCCTCCTATCTCGAGGCACTTGCAAACGTAAAACCAGTCATGTCTGATGATTTACTATCGGCAGGTGAAACTCTTTCTCCATCAGAAGATAGCCTGGGGTTCAGGTTATTCTCCGAACCATCCCTGGGTCATTCATCTTCCAGCATGAATAGTGATTTCTCTACCAATCTTGTTGAATCCGATGAAGCAACAAGGAAACACCAACTCTGGTCCAAACAGGTAGAAGAATCTTCATTTAATGATAAAGAGGAAATGCTGAACATGAGGAAAAAACTGGCAAAAGGTGAAGTACCAGTCATGTTTTGGCCTTTGGATGACTCCCAGTACGACATTCCAAAGATGTTGACGGATGATGGAATCCATGATATTCGTCTCAACATATGGAAAACTTTTTGTCAATTAAAGAAGAAGGTATTATCTTACGATGAATATGAAAATCATCTTAAGATAATAGAAGGGTTACAACGCCAGATTGATTTGGCATCTCTATCAGTCTCTCTGTATCCAAAGGCCGAAAAGCAATAGAGAACCCTTCAACGTTCATGCCTTGGCGCACTAAGAAGATTGCGTTAGTTAATTTCCAATGCTCCATCTGATGTTCATATCAGAGGATGGGGTGTTCATAGAGCACTACATTTCACAGTGCTTTCCGGTCAGCAAAGCCCGCTGAAAATGGTATCATGCAATGTTATTGCCCATGGCCGGCCACAGTCAATGGGCTTTGTTCATAATCAAAAGATTGCTCAAGAACAAGCTTCAACTAGTTCCTCTCAAAATAAAGTATATAGAGAACAAGTTGTTGAATTGCTCCTACATCAAGCAGGCGAGAATATTGCACAAGCTTCTCGTCTGGAGCAAACACGTCATCAAATGACAGATGTTTCGGAAATCATCCAACGGTCTGTTGAACCAGGTGATAAAAGTGGATACAGGTTAATGCATCCAGCTAATTTCCGAACTAAGATTCGCAAGATCAAGAGAGATTTTAAGAAGATCTCAGACATAGCATGTCAAGAGACACCCCAGCTTTCCAGACTGGGGACTTCTCTAACCCAACCCTCAGAGTCAACGAATGGGATTCGAGGAGTTGAGTGGAAGCAGCAGGAACATCCCCAGTCCACCGGACTGGGGAATTTTTCAAATCTTCAATCCTTCTCTCAGAGAAAGTCAGTATTCTCTCGATTAGGGAATAAGCCTTAAGAGGAACGAAGAGCCAAGCTGTCAGGAGATTCTCTCCAAGTGACGGTTCTCTAAGAAATTCCTGAGGGATCAAGTCAACGGAATACCATGTCTCATCTTGGACATAGAAGGAGACAATATCACAGAAATGCTGATAGAAAGGATTCCATGCAATATGCATCCATCAATGTCATCAATGTCGTTGCTGCTGATTCACCAGATGAGGCTCAATCAGAGGGATCAGACGAAGAGGTTCCTGCTCAAGAAGTCACGCACACAGACATAAATGAAGAAGGTGTGCGCACACGTAATCAAAGGCTTACCCAAAATCTGGGTATTCCTTCAAGTAACCCACTTCCCCCTATCCGAAAAGGATCCAATAAGGGGAAAGGAAAGAATCAGGTTACTTCTCACCCTTCCTCTGAAGGAGGTCAATCACTCTCATTAGAGCAAAGGTTTGCACAACAGGAGGAAGAAATGAAAGAATTAAGAAGGTTGAATGCAGAACTACTTCAGAGTAGTCTTCTTCTTAAGAATGATGAAGTCCGACAGCCGAAGGAATTTGTTGTAACTACTGAGATGGATCAAGAATATCCTACTTTATTAGTACACCCATAGAGGTCTAATCCTACGGGTCAAACGCAACAACGGTTGGCAACACTACCATCAGTTACAGCACCAACCACCACGTCTGTCCAAGCTCCATTCATTGCACCTACTCAAAACCAAGTTCAACCTGACGTTTCTCAAAAGTTAATAACTACTATTGAGTCATTAACAGCTCGGTTAGAAACTATGGAAGGGAAACGGGCGCAAGTTCAACCTAAAAAGAAAGTTTACCCTAAATGGGTAGATTCAATTTCTCCTCCATCCAGTTTTGGAAACCCTATTTTCCCTACTTTCAATGGATCAGGCGACCCTGAACAACATTTGACGAATTACGTGTCTTGGTGTGATCCTATGATTGGAACTCCAGAGCAGCAAGAAGCAGTGAAACTCAGATGCTTCGTGCGAACCTTGCAAGGACCAGCTTTTGTCTGGTATACAAGCTTGAAATCCCGGTCAGTCATCGGATGGGAGGATCTTCCTCAAAAATTCCTTCTTCACTTTAGCTCAACATTGCCAAAAATGACAGTTTTTGATCTTACAAACTGCAAGCAAAGGGAGAATGAAAGAGTCTCTGATTTCATTGCTCGTTGGAAGGGATTAACGTATTCCTTGAGTTTATCACTGCCTCAGGAGGAATTGTTGCCAATCTGTGTGGCAAATTTGCGTGACGAATTACGCACGCCATTGATCCCTATGAAATACACAGGAGGGTTTCGAGACCTTACTTCAATCGCTCAACAGATTGAAGATTCCCTTATACAGGCTAAGGTTAAATCTCTTGTAATTCCATCAGCTCCAGGAAGAAGAATGGGTAAAGCAGAAACTGCTACAGTTATGCTTAAACAGGAACCTGTACCTATTTCTACTTCAAAACATTCATCTTCTCGAAGGGCTCCACCTCCTGAACGCCAACAACAAAGGCTGTTTCGTCCAAATGATCAAAAAGATCAACGACGAAAACAATTTGAGGATATGAAGAGTAAAACATACTCTTTCCGAAGTGAGCAAGTTCCTGGTTACTTCATTTCGGCTCTGGAAAATAATTTGGTTCAATTACCAGTGCCGAAGAGGCCAAACAAGGAATGAGATGAAGACCGTCCCAATTATTGTCCCTTTCATCAAATGTTGGGGCGTCCCATCCAGAGGTGTTTTGTCTTTAAAGACCTCCTGCAAAAGATGGTCGACTTGGGACAAGTCAAATTGAAGGGTTCTTCAGCTCATGTAGCGTGTATTACCGCTACAGATCCAGAAGAAGGAGGCGAGTGGCAGGAAGTCAAAAGAAAAACTGCGAAAAAATATGATGATTGGATTGTCAGAAAGACAATCAATCGGACCCATTCCATTTTGCGAACACAATTGAAGAAGCCAATTGTGTCTCCTACAAAAGCTGCAGTAAAACCTCCATCAAAAGACAAATCCTCAAAAGGGCAGTGCAATTCAAAGAAGAAAGAGGAATAAGGAGAAGATGAGTATGCATCAAAGCCTAAATTGTCTTTGACTCTGGCAGATTTCATGCCATCTACTTCAAAGCCACGGGCACCGTCCCACCAAACGGCACAGCCTAAACAGGCTAACCAGGCAGAGTCTTTATCAGACGAAGAGTTAATCTTTGGTTCTATTAATATGATTCAATTAACAGATTCATATTCCAGTCTTGATGAGCCTGAATTCCCTATATCAAATAAGGGAACCCGAGGAAGTTCTAGAGGTTCAGGATATAGGGGAAGACGTGGATCTTTCCGAAGCCACTACTCTAATTCTACCCCTGCTAGCACTGTATATGCAGCAGAAACTCGTGGTAGAGCCCTTCAGCGAGCTCAAAAAGAACAAGCAAGTTATTCTGCCAATGGCCAACTCAGTTTCGGCACAGTTATTTTGGAAGACCGATTAAAGGTTCCATATTCTTTATCTCAGCAAGTAAATGGATCTAATCAGTCTAATTTTTCAAAACCAAGGATGTTGCCAACTTCAATACAAGATGCATCAGCTTCCAAAGCATCTGCTTCCAAAGTACCTGCTAAACCGCATATTCCTATTGGGAAACGCAGACCTCTAGATAAAAAGTATGATATATTGAAACACTTGGCCCAAGTACCAGCCAATTTATCAATTTTGTATGCTTTGAATCTGTCAAGAGATCTTCGGGAAGCACTCATCGAAGCTTTGTCAAGTCCTCAGGAGTTTGAAACTGAAATTGCTGCAGCTGAAATCTATCACATAGAGAATAATCCTGCGGAATGCCATGCAGTGATATCTTTTACTGATAAAGATGAAGATGATGTTGTGCATGGGCACATAAAACCTTTGTACTTATCTGGAAAAGTCAATGGTATAGATGTTCGAAGATCTTTCATTGACAATGGTTCAGGAGTCAACCTCATGCCCATTCGCACACTTCGTCGATTGGGCCTCACAGAATCTGATTTATCTCCTTCTACCATGATGTTGCAAGGATATGATAAAAATGAACAAGAACCACTGGGAGAAGTTACGCTCAGAACTCAGTTTGGAGATCTTGTTTCCAATTCGGATTTCATGATTGTTGATCAAGACTCAGCTTTCAATATCTTGCTTGGAAGACCCTGGCTACATCAGCATGCAGCTATTCCGTCATCATACCATCAATGTCTCAAATACTGTTTCGATGGTCAAGTTGGAACATTGTATAGTGATAAGGCCCCGTTCAAGACATGTGAGTCTCAATACATTGAGGCGGAATTTTATCACATGAAGGGAAGAGAAAAATCTACAATGAAGGAAATTACCAAAGTTAATGCTCCGTATGGTTTGGAAAAAATTCCAATAAATCCATTTTCACATGTGATTACAGATTATGTGTTACCTATCAGTCAAATTGACAAAATAGGCCCAAATCAAAATACTCTTATGGAAAGATCCATAATGTCAATTATGGCAATCGAGCCAGACAACATGGGAGAAATTGGTAACTTACCAAGCAGTGATGAAAGAATAAGTGGTGACGTTTTCATTTCGTCTGCTGAAATCCAACAAGTCTATACTTCGCTAATCAGGCCAGAAGAAGTTATAGCAACACCAGAGGTGAATATTGATGTCGATTCTCAATCCATCATCTCCTCTTTATTTCCCAAAGAAGACCCTTTCTCATCAATAGGGTCGGAAATGGAAGCTTCTTCTTCAAAATTTGAAACTTTTGACATCTCTTATGATCATGAGAATTTCGTTTTTTCATCTACTTTGCAAGTAGAAACGGAAGAAATAACACATGATGAAGAGGAAGAGGAAGATCTTAGAGATGCTCCTCCAGCATTTGAAGAGGGTATCTCTACCACTGTGGATTAACTCAGAGAAGTAAATCTGGGTACAGAGAAAGATCCACGCCCCACTTTAATTAGTGCGGCCATGACCCTTGAAGAGAAAGAGATGTATATTTCTTTTTTAAAACAAAATAAAGATATTTTTGCTTGGAATTATACAGAGATGTCTGGCCTTGATCCTGATGTTGCCACCCATCATTTGGGTTTGCCAAAAGAACATCGAGGATTCAAGCAAGATGCGAGAAGAACACACCCAACCTATGCTGCCAAAATCGAGGCTGAAGTGGATAAGCTTATCAAAGCTAACTTCGTCAGAGAAGTTCAATATCCCAAGTGGTTGGCTAATATTGTCCCTATAAAGAAGAAGAACGGACAAATTAGAGTTTGCATCGATTTCAGAGATCTTAATCGGTATTGTCCTAAAGATGATTTCCCAGTTCCGATTACAGAACTCTTAATTGATGCGACAGCTGGCTATGAAGTACTTTCTTTCATGGATGGATATTCTGGATATAATCAGATCCGAATGGCCCCAGAAGATTAGGAATATACAGCCTTCAGATCTCCTCAAGGTGTGTTTTTTTACCGGGTAATGCCCTTTGGTTTAAAGAATGCAGGTGCAACATATCAACGCGCCATGCATCGTATCTTCAAACCTCTTTTAGGGAAATTTGTTGAATACTATGTAGATGATTTGGTGGTGAAATCCAAACAACGTTTTGATCACTTGGCTGATTTGGAAGTCATTTTCCACAAGCTTCGACAACATAATTTGAAGATGAACCCCTTAAAGTGTGCTTTTGGGGTAACCTCAGGAAAATTCCTCGGCTTTGTTGTACGCCATCGTGGTATTGAAGTCGATCCTGAGAAGACCAAATCAATCCTTGGTATGTCACCTCCTCAGAATTTGAAAGAATTAAGAGGAATTCAAGGACACTTAGCCTACATTCGGCGTTTCATCGCCAATTTGGCAGGCAAAAGTTTACCTTTTACCAAATTATTGAAGAAAGGAGTCACTTACCAGTGGACTGAAGAATGTCAAGAAGCATTTGATGTCCTCAAGAAATACCTCTTGAGTCCACCAGTACTCATGCCACCTGTTGAGGGTAGGCCTCTTATCCTCTATGTGACAGCTTTAGAGCGATCATTGGGTGCCTTTCTCGCTCAAAAGAATGATGCTGGGAATGAAAATAGTCTCTACTATCTCAGTAGAACTATGCTTGAAGCAAAAACCCGGTATTCGAGTATTGAAAAGTGATGCCTAGCATTAATCATTGCAGTTCAGAAACTGAGACACTACCTGCAACATCACGAGGTCCAATTGGTATCTCGTAATAATCCACTCAAATTCATCCTTAGTCATACAATGCTTACAGGACATCTGGCAAGGTGGGCTGTTATTCTACAGCAGTTCGACATCCAGTATGTGTCTCAAAAGGCAATTAAGGGCCAAGCTCTGGCTGATTTCCTGGCTGAACATCCTTCAGTGGAAGACACGTATTCAGATATCGAACTCCCTGATGAGGAAGTTTTCTCTATTCAAGAGAGTCCTCAAACATGGGAAATGTATTTTGATGGTGCTTCTAGAAGTACAACAGGGAAGAAAATGGAAAATCCTAAATTCAACAAAGTTGGTTTAGGAATTGTGCTCATTTCTCCAGATAAGGCAGTGTTACCTTATTCCTTTTTGTTGTGGGAAGGTGGTACCAATAATGAAGCTGAATACCAAGCTCTCATTACAGGCATGGAGTTAGTGCTTCAAGCACAAGTGAATCACTTAAAGGTGAAAGGTGATTCAGACCTGGTAATCAAACAAGTCAATGGGGATTATGCCATCAGAAAAGAAGAATTAATCCCTTTGTATGATTACGTCAGAGAATTAATGTCGGAATTCCCTTCAGAACCGACATTTTCTTATGTCCCAAGATCACAAAATGCTCAAGCTGATGCACTGGATAATATAGCCACAGCTTTAGAAGATCCAAATCAGGACAAGACAACCATCTGTATTGCCCACCGTCGTGCAATTTCACCTAATGTTCAAGTCAGAATAGAAGAAATTAATGAAATTAGTCCCATTCTTGAACCGTATGGTCATACTACAGGATGGATGTCACCTATCAAGGAATACCTTCAAAATGGAACACTTCCACCTGATAGAGCCAAGAAAGAACAAATTCGGCGACGTGTGGTCAATTTTACTCTTTATGATGGTCCAAACCACCTCGAGAAAATTCTCTACAAACGTGGTTTTGATGGAGTTCTCTTCAGATGTATTGATGGTGAAGAGACAATGGCTGTCATAAAAGAAGTGCATGCAGGAGTCTGTGGTGCCCACCAGTCTGGACATAGACTGTCTGATCAAATTTGAAGGATTGGATACTTCTGGCCTTCAATGATACAAGATTGTGTTAATTTCACAAAGAAATGTCATTCATGCCAAGTATATGCCAACTTCATTCATCAACCTCCAGAGTTGCTTCATACAGCTAAATACTCATGGCCATTTTCCACATGGGGAATGGATGTGGTGGGAACTTACCCTTCAGCTACGGCCAAGCAGTTTAAGTACATTCTTACTGCTGCTGATTTCTTTTCCAAATGGGCAGAGGCAGTACCTCTCAAAGAAGTCAGTTCTAAATGCATTGTTAGCTTCATCAAGTCTAACATCATTACTAGATTTGGTGTCCCTCATACCATATTGACGGACAACGGCACCAACTTCTGTTCTTCTGAGGTAAAGAAACTGTATCAAGAATACAACATTAAGTCCAACCATTCATCTCGATATCATGCAGCGGCTAATGGCCAGATAGAGGCCTTCAACAAGACTCTTTCAAACATACTGCAAAAGATGGTGGAAAAAGATAAGAGGTCATGGCCTGATAAACTCTTTCATGCTTTATGGGCTTATCGGACTACCACTCGCAATGCAACGTGGTCTACTCCATATTCATTGGTATATGGAACAGAAGCAGTCTTGCCAATTGAAGTTCAATTGCTCTCACTCAGAATAGCCATTTGTGATTAGTTATCAACAGATGAGCAATCCCAAAAGCGGTTGAATGAATTGGAACAGTTAGATGAGAAAAGATTGAGAACTTTGCACCACTTGGAAATCTATCAGAATCGGATAGCACGAGCTTTTAACAAAAAATTTCGTCTTCGTTCATTCATTCAGGGAGAATTGGTATTGGTTCTCAGAGCACCAATGATACCAGGAAAGAAGCCTCCCAAGCTTGAACCAAAATGGGAAGGACCTTATTCAATACATAAGGTCTACTCCAATGGAGCGTATTCTCTGATCTCAATGGATGGAGAACACATCACGACTCCAACTAATGCCAAATTTCTGAAGAAGTATTTTGTATAAACACAAAATATTATTCCCAGAACCAAGACTCTTACAATTGGTTCATACAGCAATGGTCCAGTATGACCTTAAACTGCAACTTCGTCCAACATGACGTTAAACTGTGTCACCTTCAATGTCTGAGATGACATTAAACTATATTTTGTCCGAGATGACATTAAACTATACTTTGACCGAGATGACATTAAACTATATTGTGTCCTAGCAACATGACATTAAATTGTGTGGCACTTTTATCGTCTAGCATGACGTTAAACTGTAAAAAGTCCCCAGAACTGATATCCTCATATTGGTTCACCTTAGTCCTAGCTACATGACTTTAAACTGTACAGCACCAGTTCGTCCTTGCTATATGACGTTAAACTATACAGCAATGGTCCAGTATGACTTTAAACTGCAACTTCGTCCCACACGACATTAAACTGTGAAAAAGTTCCCTAAACTGTCCAGCATGACCTTAAACTGCATCATCCCTGGTCCATGTATATGACCATAAACTATTTGCAAATCCCTTATGTCCAGCAAGACGTTAAACTGTGACGTCCTAAACTACATGACGCTAAACTGTATAAAAGTCCCTCACGTCCGAAAAGATGTTAAATTATATAATAATCAAAGGTCCAGCATGACATTAAACTGCACCATCCACGGTCCATGCATATGATCTTAAACTATTGACACTTTCGTCCGACATGACGTTAAAATGGTACACTCTTTTGTCCTTACTGCATGACATTAAACTGCACAGTCCCCCTTTCGTCCAATATGACGTTAAACTATTTTATCCCCATCGTCCTAACTACATGACGCTAAACTGTACAGAAAATCCTTGATATGTCCTACATGACATTAAACTGTACATCGTTAAGGTTGTTATTACCTCTTGTTTCTCACACCGAGTATGACTCACGTGAGCTTAGAGCGAACATCAGCCATAACACTCCCTTTGGGCCACTAACCATGTGTAAGTCCCAACAAATTTTTTTATTAGATCATTGTCCACAAGAACAACTTGATCATTGATTCATTCTTTAATTGAACTACACGGACTTTGATCCTTGCCCTCCAGGCTGGGTATGTAGGCAACCTCCCAGGGTTCAAGCCCAAAAACAATCTCTTCACATCGGTTCACCACAACCTCATATGATGTTGATTTGTGAAACCGCCCCTGGAATCAATATCTTTACATTGATTCACTTTCGTCCTTGTTATATGACGTTAAACTATACAACACTTTTTGTCTGGTACGATAATAAACTACAAATATTCTTTGATTTCCTCATTTGAGAAGGAACCATTATTGACATTGATTTTTTCAATCATGGTTTTCATTTTCAAAAGACTACGTGCATACATGGTAATGCCTGAACTTTTTATCTTAGGTTAAACCATCATTGCACTAAAGTCCCCTTTCACCCTTCACATGTACGAACAAAATTTGTACAAAGGGCATTTCTAGAACTAAGTGGACTTGATTCCCATCCTTATGGGATACGTAGGAACATTCGAGTGTCCCTCGAATCCAATCCCAAGTCTTTTGGGCCTAACCCCAAATTTCACTTTCAGTCCCTTGGCTGAAAAGTCCTCATGAAAACACACACTGTGTATTCATTATTATGGTCCGAATTCTATGACCCTAAACTAAGATCACTCATACTTTCGTCCTGCACGATGTTAAACTGCATTTCAAGAACTACGTATGGCTTGATTCTCATTCTTATTAGATACGTAGTGAAGTCCAAGTTTTCAATTCAGGACCCAGCCACAACATGATTATGGTTTTTCATTGACCTATGTATCTCTATATACATTGGACAATACCCATATTTATGTGTTATAATCCTAACCTTAAATATTTTCAGATCTTCATAACCCTTTTCATGACTTCTAGTCACAAAAATGTCAAACTTCTGAGAATTATTTTGCCTGACTATGCAGCACGTGCCCATAGGTGGCCTTGCATAAACAGTCCACATAACAGACTTGTCAGCCAAAAGATGCTATTCATTTGACCATGCAGCCAATGCCCATAGGTGGCCCTGCATATTTCAACCCCCTAACGGGTTTTGTTAAATAATAGTAACTTCATTCTTGGGAAGAATGCCTCTTTTGTCCGTATTTGTCTTAAACGACAATATGAAGGGATCCGCAAAAAAAATAGCCATCCTTAACATATTTGTCCCATATCCTTTTTCATGATCTGAAAGTATTCAAGTCTATAGTTTATTTTTCTTCCCTATGTTTGGGTCAGACCTTCGTAGGAGTGATATTCATCCAGTTCTTCAATATTCTTGTTTGGAAATATCTTCTCCATATTCAAGTACCTCTTTCCATACAACAAACTCTATACATTAGAAAATTTGAATCTCCATAAACTTTCACTGGATTTTAGCACTAGGAAAGTAAATTTCTGGGAGTTCTTTTGCCTGACTATGCAGCACGTGCCCATAGGTGGCCTTGCATAAATAGTCCACATAACAAACTTGTCAGCCAAAAGATACTATTTATTTGACCATGCAGCCAATGCCCATAGGTGGCCCTGCATATTTAAACCCCCTAACGGGTTTTGTTAAATAATAGTATCTTCATTCTTGGAAACTACTTCTTCTAATGCATTTTATCTCTTTTTCATATCATTCCTCAGATTTAAATATTCTTAAGCCATAGTTTACATTTTTTCCCTCATACTTGAGTATGGTAATATGTTTTCAGATAAATTGTCAAGGAATTGAATCCATTTTTAATCCATTTTCAGTCAAAGCTATTTCGACCTTAAACATTAGCCCCTTTATGTCCGGTGTGCATGACTTTAAACTGCCCACACAAAAGACAAAGGAACTCTGAATAAAAGTCAAGTTCCAGCTCACTAAATATATATTTTTTGTATGATTTAGGTAATATTGAGCAGTTAAAAGATTCAAAGTTTGTAGGGTTATTTGTAATAATCCTAGTAAAAATCAAACTATGCTTACTAGGCCCATTGGCTTAAGTAAAATTGAAGCAGGTAATGAAAGAATGCAGGTACAAATGATTGAATACAAAAGTGTTTTTAATTGATACACAGGAGATAGAAAGACATCCATAGACTGGAGTCTCTTCTATTTTTCAAGAATTACAGAAGATTGTCAACATAAGTCTTCATTTGATGTATAGCATCCTGAGCCTTATCAGCAGTTACTTGAAGCTCGTGCACTTGACCATCTTCACTCTTTTCAGCTTGCTGAAGTGCCTTCTTAGCATCTGCAATGGCTTTCATTCCATTCATATGAGTTTCATGCAATGATTTATTAAGCTGATCAAGTTCCCCAGTAATAGCATCTAACTGTTGCTGGAGTTGCACCTGCTGGACGACCTTTTCTTTGATTTTTTGCTTCAGATCCTTCATCTTGACAGCATAATCAGCTTCAGCCTGGGATATCGCAGCCTCAAATTCGCCTATGTTGACTGACAATTTCACTCTGGTCAAATCTTCGCGACTTGTCTGCACTTGCTCCCTCCTGAAAATGATCTGTTTCACCGCAACATGGATCTTTTCATACCCAAAACCACCAAGTCCCATTATAACAAATTGGGATGACAATCGAGAAATTTTTTATGGTAGCTCTTCTAAGGGTACCCCCGATATGATGTTCCATATGTTATTCCATGCCTTATGTCGTGAAAAGATGAATGCTTTAAGCATATCTGGATCTGATTCAATATCATCGTCAAAAGGGGGTATGTAATCTGGAATTAGCGCGCTTAGAGAGGTGCCTTGTCCTGCTCTTTCCCCCCTAACTTGTGCTTCTTCACTTTCAATTCCCATTGGGGAAGAGGCTGAGGCCTCATCTTCAGATCTAGTCATTGCAGTTGATGGTCCTGCATGATTAATTGAAAGGTTTAGTCAGCTTCAAAGGATAACAAAAGAATGGATTGTCTTGCGAATAAAGTACAATCACAAATATTGTTATCCATTACCCAATGGTGGTTCAGCAACCTGAGATGACTTCTCCCTATCTTTCCCAGTTACAACAGGATTTTCAAGATGGGTCTCAGGAGAGTTTATTGGATTTAGCTCTACATGAGCTAATGTTTCTGCAATGATAGGGTTGACATCAGTGTCCACACCCTCTTCGGGCATTGGCAGTTCAGCGGCTTCTACGGAAGAAACTGCATATTATTTTCCATCATGGTTAGAAGTATATTTTTTTAAAAAAAATTTGGGCGAAGGGTAGCACTCACGCCCAAGGTCTTCTAAATCACATGACAACTTAGCATGATCATAAAATTCTTCAAAAGTCATTCCTTGATTCATCATTTCATCCAATGATACTTCAGAATCTTGGTTAGTCTCACCAGTGGGAACATTTGCTACGTCTTCTTGCCGACTTATGTCCTGCAACCCCTGACCCTGGACAACATCTTTAGTAATAAGAGGGATACTGGGAATGGATGGTAGCTCTTCTCCAGGAGCAACCAAGTCAGCCTGGGTCTGTGATTGTTCTACAGCACCTTCCACGACCTTTGAAGAAGGATCAGTCCCTTCCCTCAAGGGGGAAATTGAAGAAGCCCCTGCAATCCTCAGAAATATGAGTAACCATATGATTATGGGTATAAACTCATGATTCTTCGAAGGACTTACCACTACTAATGAAACGTTTAGTAATGGATTTCCTCCTTCGTTGCCTTGGCTTCTTTTGTTTTTTCGGAGTATCAGTAGTCTCCCTTATTGGCACTTGGATTGGCGAATGAAAGGCTATGTCCAGTGCCTCATTCATGGCCTGCTGGCCTGGAGATATCTTGCCTGGTTCGCGAGGAGAATCAGCAGCAGCCCCGATAGCAGTACCACCAAGGCTATATTGTGGCGAAGGAACCCCAGTTCCTTTCTTTGCAAGCTGCAAGATGAAGAAAATAACTTCCTTAAGTAACAAAGCTTCAACTAAAATCAAGTTGCAAAGAAAATAAGGAAAGAAAACTTACATCTTCAGGAGCCACGTACTCTTGCCATTCCTCATCTCCAGAACCACCATCCCCCTCAGTGGTGCCACGATCAATCATTTCCTTCACCCGCCTGGTGATAGGAACCGAATTATCAGTGGCATATATGAGCATTTCTAGCTCTCTGATGTAAGCTCGCACTTCATTGGGGTTGTCTCCGTATTGAAGGTCTTTAGAAGCTAGAACATATCCTATCCCAGAAAGTTGTAGGCCCTCACACAAATCCAGCCAGGCGGTCTCAGTATCACAGTATAAGCTCTGCCATAGCTGAACAGCCTCTGGTCTTAGATATAAAGGCTGTGAGGAAGGTCCTACAATTTTTTATTTTAATTTCTTCCCGACTCCTGCAACTACAGATAGAGAATAAGAAAGTAAGACTTATTACTTTATAAAGTAGAAGTGATTGAAGTTATTACAATCAAATAACTCACCAGGAGCTGATGGAGTGGGTCTTTTAACTCTGGCCGGAGGATTATATCGGGCATGAAATCGCTTTGCTGCCGGTTGTGCCTCATCATCCCAATCGTGATAATCCGATGAATCCGTTCTAGAAGAGGAGTCTGTTGAACCTATTTCAGGTGGAGAAGCGTCACCATCAAGAGGAAGAGTTTCTTTCTCTACAGTCCTCTTCCTCTTTCCCACTTGATATACTGGGTGATTCAATATCCCTTTAGGGTATGATGCTATCCAGTGTTCGGCATAAAATGTAGTCAGATAATGTGCCGCTTTTTCAACTGGTAGATCAAATACTGCCCCAGTCTTCTCTCTTGATGTCAGCAACCATAGTTGTCGAGAAACCATCGGATGTTGCTCTAACCTGACATGTACTGGAGGGGATACAACAATCTGTTGCAAACATTTGAATTGGCGTGCAAATCTATATGGAGCATAGGCCTCGCATATGATTTCTCCATCAATCCCGGCTACTAACACGCCATCCCTGCAAGCTAGCATGTATGCCCTCAAATCCAAATGGGCTTTCCCATCATCAACAAACCGCCTGGATGGCGGACTTCCATAAGGAATGAAGTTGAATTCCTTATACATGCTTAGTCTTACATTCATGTCATAACCATTAACATCTAATGGAGCAATTCCAGAGAATGCTTGCACTGACAGTCTGAAAGAGCTTCCAGGAATTTGTAATCCATTCTTTACATTGTATGTCCTGAAGTGAGTGGCGATCCATCCCCACAAAACCTGGAATGGTCCCACTATTCTTAAAGAAGATTTACCCTAGAATACGTGAAGTAAACTCCTGTGAATCTTTGCTAAAATGGGGGTAGCTAACACAACCATTTTTCCCTCAGCCAACTTGGCCGCAATGACGAAGGTCCCTATCCTAACGCCTCCCTTCGAATCCCTGACCGGCAAGAGATAAACACTGAGCCACATTGCCAAGAAACCCGCCAGACGAGTTTTCTTTGGAATTCATTGATTCACTTCATATCCCCATTTTTCAAACTCTCCTGCTTCTAGAGTTGGCCAGAATGTGCCAGGAGCTTCTCTCTTCTCAGGTTTTGGACAAGTGGTAGGACGTCTGGGCCGTGTATCCTTGGATTTCTTTTTCTTGGATCCTTTTTCTTTTGGATCTATCCCTTTCTTCTCAGTAAGAAACACATTCATCCATTCTTCTGGATGAATATATTTTCTAAAATGAGTTAATGAGGTCTCTGAACTTTTGAGCCTGTGAAATATTTTAAATAATTCTAGAGCCAAAGCAGGAGTCTTCTCTGAATCATTCCAAGTCACCTTGGGAGGAATGAATTCATCATACATATCGCCCAAGATTGGAGCTCCTGAAATCTTGTGGACATCCCACAAACTGATACCTACTTCTCCATGAGTCAAATGGAAAGAATTAGTCGCTGGTCTCTAGTGGCTGAGTATCTCTGGCACGAAGTTATCATGTCTGTAAATATATGTTTGCCCAACCCAAACAGCCTCATATGTTACAGCTCTCTTCAGATCCTCAATAAACTCTGCGCAAGTCTGTCGCACCCAGTATGCCCACATCCAAGTTGGCTTCACACCTCCCCTAGGACGGAAATCCCAACTTTTCTTCCAGCCTTTGGATTGATCCATCTGAGCATTTCGGAAGATTGAAGGATGACAATGTGGTTGAAGCTCAGGTGTATGTTTTTTCAGATCTGGTGTGCAAGGGCTATGATGCATCACATAAGCCTTCTCCACTATTCCAGCAGTTTGAAATACTCCTCCACCTGAGATATTTGCTGAAGCAAAATTGGTATAATTCTGAAACAACGAAAATGGAAGATAATTCTTTACTTCTGGAATAATGAATTCTTGCAGATGACCATGACCATACAAAGGTAGATAAGTGCAGTGAGGAAAGTCGCGATGATATTTCTTCAGATACTTAGCCAAATCTGGAAGAGTACTGTCTTTTACAGTATAGTAATCAGGGCCAATGATATCCATCATATCATCTATCCGCTTGCTAGCCAGTTCATCATTTAATCCAGGTCTAAGAGCCATTGAATCTGCACAAGAGTTGAATAAATTTAACTCTTAAATGAGTTTATTTTTTTCATAAAATTTGTGAAAGAATTCGAAAAAATGGCTAAGGCATTAAGGCGTGCAAGTATGGAGATGTCGCACAAGTGATACGTGTGCCGCGCAAGTTTTTGTCGCGCAAGTATTACCGCGCGAGCCCTATTACCTTGAGAGTAGCGCGGCAGCGAGGAAACAGTGAAATCAAGAGACTTGCGCGGCGAGGAAGACTTGCGCGGCGAGAGCTAGAGAAATCCGAAAATCCAGATGCATGTAACGGAGGTGAGGCCATGTATTTATAGGCAAGGAAGCCTACCTGCGCGCCACACCCAGAGCGCTTAAGGCCTGCGCGACGCAGACTTGCGCACCGCCCTCTGCGCACTGAAAGACTTGTGTGCCCTCCCTTTTCCTTTGGAGGGATTCGATTTCCTCATAGTCAAATCCTCATTTCTCTCCAGATCCAACTCTGAGGGGGGACTTTTGTTGATGCTCCTTTCGTCACAGAATCTAAAGATCGGAAAAGGGAATATCTCAGCTGAAAGTGATTCATCCTTTGAAGAAAACATGAAAAATCGACAAAGTCATGAACAAAGGATCAACAGCAAATCCACCGCGCAAGTTATACCACTGCCGCGCAAGTATACTTGCACGGCTACCTTGGTCGCGCAGGTGACTTGCACGACCTAAATGGTAACCGCCCGGTAACCGCCCTGGGTCTTCTTTTGCCTATAAATAGACCCTGTGGGCCCCCCATTCAAGAGGATCTTTTTCCAGAAACTCGGATTGAAGCTCCCGATGCCCAAGTCTCTTCTCAAAGCTTCCGGAACACTTATAAGGTAATTTCTTACCTAGAACGGAAGATCTAAAGAGAAGAAGGAAGGCCTAAGTGTTGAAACTTATCAAACACTTGCGCGCCGACTTAATTCCTTCAATATAACTTGCGTGTCCCTTTTCTGGAAGAACCTCAAGGGGATTCTAAAGGGTTTTATCAAGAGTCGCTCAAGTATTTCAATTCTGATTGAAAATCGCGCAAGTACACCATGTGTCGCGCAAGTATACTTGCGCGGTCAATACTTGCGCGCCGCCGCAGGACTTGCGCGCCTTTCAAGACTTGTGCGCCCCTATCTTTTTGGGTGCCCATATTGCCCATTTTACCCCTCTTAAGCCATTTCACCTTTCCTTTTCAAGATTCAGTCTTCAAGACACTCTTAAAATCCATTTATGGCATGATTTCTTGATTTGACTTTCTTATCTGAAAGGAATTATGTGGAATCTCTCTCAAAGTCTAGTGATTTAAATATCCTTATGTCACTAAAATACGGAGAGTTCATTCATTCAACCTCATCCTTTAAAATGAGAAAATCCTAACCCTGGGTCTCCTTTCCAGGAAAAATCCCCAGTTATAAAACCTTTAATATGGACATCTTCCTCAAGAGTAAGCCCCAACCTCAAATATGGGCATCTTCCTCAAGAGTAAGCCCCAACCTCAAATATGGGCATCCTCCTCAGGAGTAAGCCCCAAACCTTAATCCCTAACCTGGGACTCCTTTTTCAGGAATAAGACTCAGTCATAACCTTGGGATTCCTTTTCAGGAGTAAGTTCCAAGTCCCTTAACCTGGGTCTCCTTTTTCAGGAATAAGACTCAGTCATAACCTTGGGTCTCCTTTTCAGGAATAAGCCCCAAGTCCCCTTAAATTTCTCTTAACCAGTCATAATTTACCTTTGATTTGGGTTTCCTTTTCAGGAGTAAAACCCAATCATAAATCCCCTCCTAACTTGGGCATCCTCCTTAAGAGTAATCCCCAAGATTAGAGTATTCAAATCTCCATGAAGCACATATAACTTTATGGACCCTGTTCATGGATTTTCTCCCTAAAAGTAAATCCTAAACCTTCATCTATCTGGGCAGTCATCCATACATAAGCCCCAAACAAATTCTTATGATTGCATCTTTCAGGGCACAATTGTCTAAATTTTACTAATACCTCTTGTTTCTTACACCGAGCATGACTCACGTGAGCTTAGAGTGTAAAAGTAATTATAACATTCATCTTTGAGCCATCAATCATAAACATCATACTCCATTTCTCGAACTACGTGGGTTCTGATTCCTTTTCCAAAACAAAGGATACGTAGGTAGCCCATTTATGGGTTCGATCCCAACTTTGAAGTAATCTCTGTCCTTCTGAATGACGATAAACATCAAGTGCCCCACTGAGTGGCTTTAAAACCAGCCTGGTCATCATAATGACCAAGAGACTTTTATATAAATGTTTTGAAGGATACCATTGACCAAGAATCTCTAAACAGATATAAATGATTCTCTATTGATGAGGAACCTCGAATACATATAAAATATTCTCTAAAATTCTTGCATATTTAATAATTGATTGTTAAAACTAAAGGAAAACACATTTTATACTTTGTAATGTAATAAGGATTCACGAACATAAGTTAAATCTATAAAGAGAGTCCCGGAGTAGACAATAATTCCCCTAAAAAAGGTGTGATGAGTCCGACCTCCCATCCTCTCGACCAATGCAAATTCCTAAGCCTCATTAGTCCACAAGCTAATGAGCGCCTGCCTTTGGAAAGTAGGTCCAAACGGATGTGGAATCATTGGATTTTTCCGGTTCTATGAACAAACCCGTTAGAAACCGATCGGAACGTTTGAATCTCCCGTACAGGAGGTCATGCCCGGATTCCGTGCGAAACAATGATTAAGGTATTCACATTATTGGAATGTGACCAACAAAATATATCGGGGATAAATTATGGTATTCACATGCTCGATAGATGAAATTTCTAGTAATTTTATTCTTTATACTATGAGCTTGGACAGAAGTATTTTAGACAAGCCTAAAGATTTGAAATGGATTATGTTGGACATAAGTTAGTATTGTTTAAGGCTAGAACTGTTTTCGATATTATTGATGGAATGTTATAAGTATGTAGTTTTAGAAAAAGGACAACCAGCAGGACGAGCGGCAACCCGTCGCGTCAGACAAGGATGTGGGAATCAAACCCACAACCAAAGTGTGATAGGCCTTTATCGCCTACCACTGGCCTACAGGAAGTCCCTGGTTAGTAGAAAGTAGTTTTATTTTATTAATAGGTATGATAGATGAAGTATAAGACCATTTTTTGGAACCATATATGATTAATCCCACCATAAGATGGACTTATATATATAGCTTTTTCTAACATTATGTTTGAGACAGATGTAATGACCTATAATTCTATCACATGATCTGCTAACACTTCACGAATAACAAATTCAACTTCATTTCTTTAAAAGATGAAGTGGAAATTGTTTAAGGTCCGAACAACAGTAAGATTGTGCCCAAATCGTGTAAGTATTTTGTTTAATTCATCAACATTAGGGAAATGATCTTGAAAACCCAAAATATTGTCCTAGTATCCTCATATACTATGAATCTGATGGTACCTTAGATCATCACAAATTTATGGCTTTGTGATTGTCGTCTTTTTCATAGCAATGTTTTCTACCACTCTCCATCAGAACTTGATGGTTAGATTTTATATTTCATTTCAATATTTTCACCTATGTTCTCTTATGTGGAAACCCAGTGATTAGTTAATTTAAGTAACCGTTATGTTTCATACTATTTTTTTTAAATATAAGTTTTAGTATTCATTTTTACGATATCGGTTTCTATTTAAGAAACTTTCAAGTAGTAAACCATTTATAACCCCGACGAATTCTGAGGGAGAAATTCATTTTAAGGGCGGTAGAATGTAACACCTATAGATTTTATGAAAAATATTATTTTCATTGATGTCTTGTGTTGTACGCTACACCATAATTAGCTTGTACTATATGCAACACCGTATTAGCTTGCAGTATACACAACACTATTCTTGGATCGTGTTACACAAAATTTCAAGTTCGTTTGATAGTAGTTATTCTACGCAACATTGATTGTATATATATATATATATATATTCAATGTATAAATTTAATATTGTTGGATTCTTTTATACGAGACAACGAAGGAGTATTTCACTACACGCAACCCTAACTTGGCTTGCATTACACGCAATCATGACCTTTTTCGATAGCGTGTGTTGTACGCAATATCGGGTTTCACTAAACAACGATATATGGTTATAATATTATTATAAACTAGTCGTTATGAATAGTATTAACTAAATTTTTAATTTTATAACAGTATTTTTCATCTTACACATTTTCTAGAACATGGTATGAGAACAAAATAATTTTTTTCGGGTAAAATAAGTATTTTTCGAGAAATGCAATTTTGCCGCCTTTTGATGGCGCACCCATTTTAAAAAAAAAATTAAAAGTTTATATGTTAAATTCTACAAAATAAACTTTTTATTTTGAATCAGGATATAAAAATTTACATTGGATAATGTTTTGATATTTTTCTGATAACTTTCATATTTTAATGAATAGTAAAAACACGCTATATTTTAATTAAAAACATCTTTTTTCATCGTAATAATTTATATGGTTAAATTATAATATTTAATGTATTTAAAGTATAAATAGAATATATTAATACCATTTAATATAATTTATGTCATTATCATTGATTTTACATCGAATGTGTTGGTTAAATCAATTCAATCTTTTGCAATGTTTTAAACAAAAACTCGTTTTCTTTCGACAACAGGATTAATTTTAATTTAATTTCTACAACATCTTTGTATTGAATTTAAAAAAATGGATTCTATATTTGGAATTATTGGGTCCAAATTATGACAGTAGTATACTTTTTATTTTTAGAAATTATGAATAGTAACTATGGTAAATTTTATTTACCATAGTTTAAGGTAAATCAGGTAATTAAGCATAATATAATATTATAAAATTACCCTAACACTAGACAAAACTCTATTGGATGAATAAAAGTAGACCCATATCACCTAAGGGTCTGAATAGATTAATTTCATGGACTTTTGACCATGAAAATGGCATATTTATTAATAAAACCAAAGAAAGTGACAATATGTCACTCTTATAAATCTAACTATAATAATTTTAATATAGTGATTAAATTCAAGAAATTTTGAACATGAATAGTCTCAAAAAATCTAATTAAATTATCTACATCATGTGAATTTATTTAGAATTTTTAGGGATTAAATAATTATCATTAAAGATGACACAATAGTGATGTTGAAATTATTTTATTGATTGAAATATCAAATAAATGGTTTTAAAAATATTAAAATAAATATTATATGAAATATGAAATATTTAATGTTCTCCACGAATTTTCTAGGAAAATATGACATTTTATGAAGCTATTAAATATTTTATTTTGAACATATCTTCTGTGTGTATTTTATTTAAATTCAAGTAAATGAATAGTTTCAAAATTGACACAATTGTTATTTTATAAAAATAAAATAATATAAAATCGTTTAAAAATCACAAAAAGATTTAAAAATTTTAAATTAAAATTTATATGGTCTATAATTTAATAAATTATACAATTTTGGAAAATTCACAACATATAATTAAATATTTATTAGGATTTAAAATTTAGAATATTATTACCACAAATAAAATTAAATAGATTATATAAGGATAAATCAAGTTGATAATGTTTAAAATAAATTCCCAAATTGTCTAAATTTTATTTTTTGATGAGATTACAACCCTATATCATCTAATATTCTTATTTGAGTCAGTTCTGGAGGTTTTTAAGTGGTATAGAATTTATTATAAATTAATATTTCTTATAATTCCAAAGGTGCCCCTCTCCTCCCTTATAAAAGGGAACCTCCTCCCTCTCATCCTCACACCATTTTGATCCTTCAAGCTCGGCCAACCCCTACCCATTTACCTTATCAACTTTCTTATAAACATAATAGAGGTCCTTGGCTTCTTCAAATACCGACTTTAGTGCCTTAAGAGGAGGTTTCAAAGAGGCGTGTCGAAGAAGAGGTAATATCCATTACCAATTCTTTCAAATTTATTTATTCTTATAATTCCTCTTCTTTTGTTGTTTAATTTTGAAGTAGTAACATCAGTATCACTAATATACTTATATGTCATTATAAATATGAAACAACCCTATTTCACCATCTATCCATCCTACGCAAAATGAAATCATTGCACGTGCGTACGTACGGAATACCGTCTCCATGCCGTGGTGTAATATGATTTCAACCACCACCTTACTCGGATGTGTATAATGCTGTAAATAATAGCTATATATGATTATTGTAATGTGATATTGATTCTGAAATAGTATACATACACTTGAACACAATTCCACGATCATGGGAACAACATCATTGCTCGTGTGTACATACGGCCTACCGTCTCCATGATGTGATGCGACTCATTCTACATGATCATCATTGAATAATGTTTATATAAATGAATTGAATGAATAAATAGGATATATATTTCATTAATCCCATTCTGTAAATGAGGTATCTATAACCCAAAAAGAGTAATGAGAATTTATTTGACAAAACATGCATAAGAACATAATGCAATGAACACCCGAATAACAAGTAGCAATGAAATATTACTAATAAGAAGATATGAATATGATAATATGTGATATCATAATAATGAATATTATTTTGTAATATGTCAATGACATTATTTAAATCATTATACATGAGGTTTGGATATGCACAAAGCATATCAGACCTAAGGTAAGGGATAAATTTTCCAATATCGTTTTTATCCGAGATTGTTTATTCGTATGTATTTACTAGGGTTATTGTTATCATCCATTTCCATGTTTTCTAGAAATGTTTTCATGTATCTTTAAAGTCATTTACATGAATTTTGACTTTACTACATGGTGTGTAAGGAATATTTTGTAGTACGAGATACTTTTTTGATGTTTCGGCAAAAGTACGAGAAGAATGTTTTTTTAACTTATACGGCATGAACGAATTTTTACGGTTTCATAATGGCTTATTCTAATTAAAACATACTCTACAAGATTTCAGGATTATTTTCAACAAAATAATTTTCTTTTAAAAATGTATGTCATTTTGAGAAAAGAAAATGATTTTAAAGAAAAAAGGATATTTTCCTCAAAAATTCATTTGAAGTGTTTTATCAAAACCATTTACCATATAAGATGGCATTATTTCATATGTGTATGTTTCAAGTATAATGTCTCTATGATTTACATGGTTTAACGTTTCTTATAATGAAATGATATCCATGTTTTTGTATGTATTATTTTATGATTGGATGATGTTTATGAAACCCATTTTATACATTGGGTAATGATGAATGATTTATGTTCATGTTGTGGCACAAGTAAGAATTATTTCATTATGAGATGGGTGGGACCTATATCTCCCTGCAATGCATTGGGTAAAGATTTATATCTACTGAGATAGACATTTCAAAAATGGAATGTAAATCTGGTTCAGTAATACAGGGCTGGAACGACACGTAAACCCGGTTCAGTAAGGGACTTTGTCCACTAAGATGGTATTGGCAGCAATGCCTTGGCTACTATGGAAATAATATCTTGTGCTTAATATTTTTACACAATTACAAGTTTTATTCCCATGATATTTTATCTTGATTGATGTCCCATTATGATCTATTCCTTACATACTTCCATGTTTTATTTCATTGCTCAAGATTTTGATGTTTAAACATTATGTTCATGTTTTTAAGTTCAAATATATATGGTTTGGTTTATTTTCACCATGCTTACCCTTACTAAGCATTTGAGCTCACCCTTTATATGTTTCCTTTTCCCTAGGATTTAATGAAAGGTTTTAGTTAGGAAAACAAAAGGGGGAGATCTTTATGGGAGATGTTGAATATCTTTCACTACGATTAGAAGATTATGTTCCGAGTTTCCAAAGACACTACACTATTACAGTCCTTGAGTGTTGGTTTTTTTATGTATTAAGTATTCTGAAAAAGTAATGTAATGTCCATGTACGTCATGCTTTGGGTCATTACAGTTGGTATCAGAGGAAAGGATTAGTTAACCTTTTGAAACTAGGATGCGATAAATTTAGTGAGATCCCTAGAGATATTTCTAACGTATGTCTAAGGATTTCCCTAAGGTTAAGTATTAGTATAGGTTATAGTCCTACGATTACGGTAACAATCATAGAATTAAACCTAGGATATTAGATATTGAAAGTAATCCCCCTTTATTATGTTGTTTTCCTAGCATGATTTTGGCCTCTCACACTATTCTTTTTGGGTTTTAGATGATGGCTGGAACCCGAAGGAACTGTGTTGATCAATGTAATGGACAATGCAATGATTGTCCTCCTGAACAAACCAATGTTATGGGAGAGGGAGTACAAAATATTATTGCTATATTTACGGAATCTATGAATCATCATGGACATCCAAATTTACAGAGAAAGGAACAATATTCTATTGAGCCCTTCATGAGGCAACGTCCACCTTCTTTAAGTGGGTCTTCTGATCCAATTGTTGCTGAATAATGGATTAGTACCAATGAAAAGATATTTTGCATACATCATTGTTTAGAACATGAAAAAGTTATTCTAGCCGTTTACCGTTTAGAAGGTGAAGCAGATCAATGGTGGACTCTAATTAAGAATACGAGGCCCCGAGATGAAATTGAATCCATGGAATGAGATGAGTTCAAGGAATTAATTTTCAATTAGTACTTCCCTCATATTCTTCGAACAAAGATGGAAAAGGAGTTCCTTGAGCTTAAGAAAAAGGATTATGAATATGATGGTATATACGAAGCGAATTTTACAAGGCTTGGAAGGTATGAATCTGGATTTATCATTAAACATGAAAGTAAAGTTGATCGATTCTTCAGTGGCTTAAAACCAAGTCTTCAAAGGGAATTAGCTATAAGAGACTTCAGTAGCTATGAAGAAATTGTGTGTTTCACTATCAAGGTAGAACTGGAAGTTGGTGTTATATATCCATCTCATGTTTTTTGACAAGAAACGAAAGATGGAGTTCAAGGAGAAATCTCAAAACAATGGTGAAAAGAAGATGAATGTTTCTTTATGCTCAATGTGGGGAAAGAAGCACGGTGGAGATTGTCTAAAAGGTACTAAAAAATGCTTCAAGTGTGGAATAGAAGGTCATCGAGCAGCTCAGTGCCGAAGTAATTCAAAAAATGTTTCTAATGACATGAATAGAGAAAACACTACCTAGAACGCTCCACCAACACTTCAATGCTTCAAGTGCAAGGAAATGGGGCATTATGCTAATCAATGCCCTAATCCAAGGGTTAATGATGATTGATGTGAGAACCATCATAAGGCAAAAGATAATGGGAATTCACATGCGATCACAATTTGTGATGTTGAGCATGACAATGATGTTGTGGAATGAATAACTGTTTATGTAACATGATTCCGAGATAATGTTGTGGAATCTCATTTAAAGTATCATGGAATATTGGAATATCAATGTATTGGATCATTGGGGTTTTTAATAATTTTATGGTATTGATAACCATGAAAAGTGATTGAAATATTTTTGGAAAGCAGATGAAATACACATAATGAAGGGATAAGGAGAAAATAATATGTATGATAGTAATTATGAGCTCATGACTAATATAAGGACAAAGTGATATCATGGTTTGAGTATATAGAAATTTTAAGATTTTGGTATGTGGAAAGAGTTAACTTTTGACAGCATTCAGGTTTTCACTAAGGTTCAATGGCTCTTCATTTTTCGAGAGAATACATGATTAAGGTATTCACATGATTGGAATGTGGCCAACAAGATATATCAGGGATAAATGATGGTATTCACATGCTCGGTAGATGAAATTTATAGTAATTGTTTTCTTTATACTATGAGCTTGGAAAGAAGTATTTTGGATAAGAGAAATGGAATATATTTGACATAATTTTCTATTGTTTAAGGATATAACTATTTTCGATATTATTGATGGAATGTTATAATTATGTAGTTTTAGAAAACGGACAACCTACAGGACGAGCGACAACCCGTCGTGTCGGATAAGGATGTGGGAATCGAACCCACAACCAAAGTGCGACATGGCTTTATCGCCTACCACTGGCCTACAGGAAGTCCCTGGTTAGCAGAAACTATTTTTATTTTATTAAACGGTATGATAGATGAAGTATAAGTCCATTTTTTGGAACCATATACGATTAATCTCACCATAAGATGGACTTATGTATATAAATTTTTCTATCCTTATGTTTGAGACGGATGGAATGACCTATCATTCTATCACATGATATGCTAACACTTCACGAATAACAAATTCAACTTCATTTCTTTAAGAGATGATGTTGAAATTGTTCAAGGAATGAACAACAGTAAGATTGTGCCAAAATCGTGTAAGTATTTCTTTTAATTCATCAACATTAGAGAAATGATCGTGAAAACCAAAAATTTTGTCCTAATGTCCTCATATCCTATGAATCCAATGGTACCTTAGATCATCACAAATTTATGGATTTGTTATTGTCGGCTTTTTCATAACCATGTTCTCTTCCACTCTCCATAAGAAATTGATGGTTAGATTTTTCTTTCATATCAATAATTTCACCTATGTTCTCTTATGTGGAAACCCAGTTATTAGTTAATTTGGGTAACCGTTACGTTTCATACTTCAGTTTTTAATGATAAGTTTTGGTATTCATTTTTACGATGTGGGTTTCTATTTAAGAAACTTTCAAGTAGTAAACCATTTATAACCCTGACGAATTTTGAGGGCGAAATTCATTTTAAGGGTGGTAGAATCTAACTCCCCTAGATTTTATGAAAAATATTATTTTCATTGATTTCTTGTGTTGTACGCTACACCAAAATTAGCTTGTACTATACACAACACCGTATTAGCTTGCAGTATAAGCAACACTATTCTTGGATCGTGTAACAAACAATTTCATGTTTTTTTTATTGTAGTTATTCTACGCAACATTGATTGTATATAAATATATATATTAAATGTATAAATGAAATATTTTTGGATTATGTTATACGAGACAACAAAGGATTCTTGCACTACACGCAACCCTAAATTGGCTTACATTACACACAATCACGACCTTCTTCGATAGCGTGTGTTGTACGCAATATCGGGTTTCACTAAACAACGATATATGGTTATAATATTATTATAAACTACTCGTTATGAATAGTATTAAATAAATTTTAAATTTTATAACACTATTATTCATCTTACTCATTTTCTAGAACATGGTATGAGAACAAAATAAATTTTTTTCGGGAAAAATATATATTTTTCAAAAAATGAAGTTTCACCGCCTTTTGATGGTGCACCCATTTTAAATATAATTTTTGAAAATTTTATAAGTTAAAATCTAAATAATAAACTTCTCCTTTTGAATCCGGATATAAAAATTTACATTGGATAATGTTTTGATATTTTTCTGATAAGTTTCTTATTTTAATGAATAGTAAAAATACGCTATATTTTAATTAAAAACATTTTTTTCATCGTAATAATTTATATGGTCAAATTATAATTTTGAATGGTTTTAAAGTATAAATAGAATATATTTTTACCATTTAATATAATGTATTTCATTATCATTGATTTGACATCGAATTAGTTGTTTAAATCAATTCAATCTTTTGCATTGTTTTAAACAAAAACCAGTTTTCTATCGACAATGGGATTAATTTTAATTTAGTTTCTGCAACATCTTTGTATTGAATTTAAAAAATGGATTCCATATTTGAATCAGTGGGTCCAAATTATGTTAATAGGATACTTCTTATTTTTGGGAATTATGAATAGTAACTACGGTTAATTTTATTTACCATAGTTTAAGGTAAATCGGGTAATTAAGGGTAATATAATATTATAAAATTACCCAAACACCTTCCAAAACTCAATTTGATGGATAAAAATATTCCCATATCGCCTAAGGGTAGGAATAGATTAATTTCAAGGACTTTTTACCATGAAAATGGCATAATTATTAATAAAACCAAAGAAAGTGACAATATGTCACTCTCTTAAATCTAAGTATAATAATTTTAATATAGTGATAAACATCATGAATTTTCGAACATGAATAGTCTCCAAAAATCTAATAAAATTCTCAACATCATGTGAATTTAAATAAAATTTTTAGGGATTAATAATTATCATTAAAGAAGACACAATAGTGATGTTGAAATTATTTTATTGATTGAAATATCAAATAAATGGTTTTAAAAATATTAAAATAATTATTATATGAAATATGAAATATTTAATGTTCTCCATGAATTTTATAGATAAATATGACATGTTATGAAGCTATTAAATATTTTATTTCAAACATATCTTCTGTGTGGATTTTATTTAAATTCAAGAAAATGAATAGTGTCAAAATTGACACAATTGTTATTTTATAAATATAAAATAATATAAAATCGATTAAAAATCACAAAAATATTCAAAAAAATTAAATTAAAATTTACATGGTCTAAAATGTCATAAATTATACAATTAAGGACAATTCACAACATATAAGAATATATTTATAATGATTTAAAATTTAGAATATTATTACCACAAATAAAATTAAATATAATATATAAGGATAAATCAAGTTGATAATGTTTAAAATAAATTCCAAACATGTATAAGTCTTATTGGTTGATGATATTGCAACCCTATATCATCTAATATTCGAATTTGAGTCATTTTTGGAGGTTTTTAAGTGGGGTTGGAATTTATTATAAATTATTATTTATTATAATTCCAAAGGTGCCCCTCTCCTCCCTTATGAAAGGGAACCTCCTCCCTCTCCTACTCACACCATTTTGAGCATTCAAGCTCGGACAACCCCTACCCATTTCCCTTATCATCTTTCTTAGAAACACAGTAGAGGTCTTGGGCTTCTTCAAAGACCGACTTTAGTGCCCTAAGAGGAGGTTTCAAAGAGGCGTGTCCAAGAAGAGGTAATATCCATTACCGATTCTTTAAAATTTATTTCTTCTTCTACTTACTATTATTTTGTTGTTTAATTATGAAGTAGTAACATCAGTATCAATCATATAATGATATGTTATTATAAATATGAAACAACCCTATTTCACCTTCTATCCATCCTACAGAAAATGAAATCACCGTGCGTGCGTACATACGGAATACCGTCTCCACGTCGTGGTGTAATATGTTTTCAACCACCCCCTAACTTTGATGGGTATAATGGTGTAAATAATAACTATATATGATTATTTTAATGTGATATTGATTCTGAAATAGAATACATACACTTGAATACAATTCCACGATCAAGGGAACGATATCATCACTCGTGCATACGTACGACCAACCGTCTCCATGATGTGATGTGACTCGTTCTACATGATCATCATTGAATAATGTTCATATAAATGAATTGAATGAATAAATATGATATATATTAAATTAATACCATGTTTTAAATGAGTTATCTATAACCCAAAATGAGTAATAAGAATTTATTTGACAAAACATGCATAAGAACATAAAGCAATGAACACCCGAATAACAAGTAGCAATGAAATATTGCTAATAAGAAGATAATAATATGATCATATATGATATCATAATAATGAATATTATTATGTAATAAGTCAATGACATTATTTAAATAATTATACAGGAGGTTCAGATACACACAAAGCATATCGGACCTAAGGTAAGGGATAACTTTTCCAATCTCGTTTTTATCTGAGATTGTTTATTCGTAAGTATTTACTGGGGTTATTGTTATCATCCATGTCCATGTTTTCTAGAAATGTTTTCATGTATGTTTAAATTCATTTAAATTCATTTTGACTTTTACTATATGGTATGTAAGGAATCTTTTATCGTACGAGATACATTTTTTACTTTCCAGCAAAAGTACGAGAATAATGTTTTTTTAACTTATATGACATGAACGAATTTTTACAGTTTCATAACGCCTTATTCTAATTAAAACATACTCTAAAAGATTTCATGATTATTTTCAACAAAATAATTTTCTTTTAAAATTGTATGTCATTTTGAGAAAAGAAAATGATTTTAAAGAAGAAAGGATATTTTCCTCAAGAATTCATTTCAAGTGTTTTATCAAAACTGTTTTCCATATAAGATGGAATTATTTCATATGTGTATGTTTCAAGTATAATGTCTCTATGATTTACATGGTTTCACTTTTCCTATGATGAAATGATATCCATTTTTTGTATGTATTATGTTATGATTGGATGATGTTTATAAAACCCATTTTATACTTTCAGTAATGATGAATGATTTATGTTCATGTTGTGACACAGGTAAGAATGATTTAATTATGAGATGGGTGGACCTATATCTCCCTCAAATGAATTGGGAAAGATTTATATCTCGTGAGATAGACTTGGCAGGAATGGAAAGTAAATATGGTTCAGTAATATAGGTTTGTGATGGCAAGTAAACCCGGTTCAGTAAGAGAATTTGTCCACTAAGATGGTCTTGGCAGCAATGACTTGGCCACTATGGAAATCATATCATGTTCTTAATGTTTTTCCACAATTAAAAGTTTTATACCCATGATATTTTATCATGATTTATTTCCCATTATGATATATTCCTTACGTACTTCCCTATTTTATTTCATTGCTCAAGATTTTGATGTCTAAACATTATTTTAATGTTTTTAAGTTCAAATGTATATGGTTTGTTTAATTTCCTCCATGCTTACCCTTGCTGAGCATTTGAGCTCACCCTTTTTATATTTTCTTTTCCCCAGGATTTAAATAAAGGTTTTAGGTAGGAAAACAAAAGGGGAAGTTCTTTATGGGAGATATTGAAGATCTTTCACCATGATTAGAAGATTATGTTATTAGTTTCTAAAGACACTACACTATTATGGTCCTTGACTGTTGGTTTTTGTTATGTGTTAAATATTCCGAAAAATCAATGTAATGTCCATGTAATTCAAGATTTGGGTCATTACAGTGTAAATATAGGACTGAACATGTGATAGGTTATATATATATATATATATATATATATATATGAGTGTTTGTGTGTGTGTGTTTAAATAACATATACATAATTTTCATATGTCTTCACATAATGTATAAGTTGTATTACAATTATAATTCTTTATGCATGCTTCATGTCACAAAGTAGAATGTATAAAAAAGTATAAATACATACTGGGTAGTTTTAGATGGGAATTCAGAAGGTTTTCTCTAAGGTACAAGTTATGTATAAGGTTATGGATGAGAATCTCTTGGAAATTCAAAAAAAGGATTAAGATAAAAAGGATTGATTAAGTAAAGAAAATGATTAATCGATTCAAGCATAATTTATTTTAGTAAGAATGATAAAATAATTGAATGATATTATTATTAACTGCATATTTTGTTACATGTTTGTGGATAATAATGAGATAGACCAGATTATTGTATGTGATAGGTTCCCTTTTAATTTATTTATTTAATTAAATTTTTTTGGGATGCGTACCTTCTTCTCATTAATGTGCAGGGCCTGCGTGCCTATGGTTTCATTTAGGTAAACACCTTTTACCCCTCACCTTCATGTGAGTTAAAATCATATGTCATGGATGAAACTCCAAATCAAATGGAGGCAGTTCATGTTAGGCGCTAAGGTGAAATCAATCCAAGGAGATACAAGGGTGGATAGGTGGAGAGCTATAAACACAATCCATAAACGGTTCAAGGTGTTTATGCCCTAGGTGAGGCATAGTTAATCAACCACTATATAAACTAACCAATAGAAAATCGCATGATTATATGCTTTATATTATTCCTTTTAGTTGTATTGTTATTCATTATGGATGTTTTCCACGATCACATAATTAATGAACTAACAACCATGCAAGATGGAACTAAAATAAAATGGATTATGCGTAAATATTATCTATACATGGTTAATCACATAAGTACATCCCACATAATATAAACAAGCATGTGAAAAGATATTAATTGTAAATTTACACATAAAGGATAAAATCCCTCAATTAAGTATTAAGTTGGTATAGACATTCATTAATTTGGTTAGAATCAAACGATAGTCCAAAGTGATTGACCAACCCTATTGGGGGTGATTTTAATTAATGTGGAATTCTAATTTGAGTTTTTGGGTTGGATAAACTTATTTTAATTCAAGTGTTGACTTCCCTAGTAGGAATCAGTGTAACTGAGAGGAAGGGGTTGAGGAAATATAAATATAAGGATTTCAGTATTAGGGAGTTCACTCAACAGGTCAAGGAGCTATGAGTTAATGCAGTTGGAATTTGGAATGCTTACCTAAAACCATTCATGTTTCTTCACCAACAATACATGGGGTAATGTGAATGGAAATATGGATCCATTCCACTAGAATATCTAAGAAATAGAATATTCTAAATCCAATGGTGAGGGCTATTAGGTTTTGATATAATAGTGAGAGTGTAATAAATAGTTATTTATTTATTCATCTAAATTTATCAAGATAAAGTACTAAAACTATTTTCAACTTAATTTGTATAAATATTAATCAAAATTACATCTAACATATCATCGTGATCCATACATAAAAAGTAAAACCTTCTCACTAGAACTAATTTCCAAGAGTTAAAAAGGCTCCTTCGGGTTATCCATCGCCATGAGAGGATACTTTATGTGTTGGAAGAACCATTATTAGTTGCACCTGAAAATGAGAAAAGTGATAAGGAACTCTATGTGTATGAGAAACATTTTAAGTATTCTATGGATGTCCAGTTCCTCATGTTATCATCCATGACCAATTATATCTTAATGAAACAAGAGGAAATGGATGCATATAGAATGATGTCTCACCTTAAGGATCTCTATCAAGAGAAGGTGAGGTAGGCAAGGTACGAGTTCTCAAACTCATTTTTCACTACTAATCTTGGATAATCGGTTTTAGATGGACAACATGTAGTCAATATTATTGGCTAAATTGAGTGTCTGGATATCTTAAGGATTAAATTCCTAGTTGAGCTGAGTTCATATCTCATACTACCCTCACTACCCAATTCCTTCACAAGTTTTATTATGAATTATAATATAAGAAATAATGAAAAGAGATTATTGAAACATATGACCCTAATTCACCAACTCGATTAGGACATGGGGTGTGACAAAACAACAATCCTTATGGTGAATAGGAAGAGGAAAGATAAAGAAAAGGGACCTAAGATTTATAATCAATAAAAATCTACTAAGAATCATCTGACTAAGATGAAGTAGATCAAATGGCAGGGAAAAGAAAATAAGTCAGTAGGATTTGCATGTGGAATGTTGGGACACTAGAAGAGGAACTGCACCCAGAGGCACGGGGAAGCCAAAAGTGCGTTTATTTATCGAGTAGAATCTTCAATTTCAACCCATTGGGTATTAGATATAGCTTGTGGTGCTCAAAACTATATTCAAGTGTATGAACCAATTAAATTTCAGAAACTTTTCAAAGGAGAGGAGGATCTTCAAGCTTCAAATGGTATGAGGCTTGATGCTCTTTCCATTGGTGACTACCACCTTTCATTGTCGACTAGGACGAATTTGGTTTTACATGACTTCTATTCTGTACCATGTGTTACTAATAACATAATTTCTATATTGACATTTGATAAAGTTGGATTTATTTTCTTGTTTAGAAATAAATTTTCTTACTTCTATAAGGGCTACATATGTTATAGTATGGCGCATTTAAATAATATCATGTATGTGTAAAATTATGAGAATCAGGTGTTGGAAATTGATAACGAACCTAATTCACATGACTCATACAACACCCAGTTGTGGCTTCACCGTCTCAGTCATGTAAACAATATGAGTTTCACAAATCTCTTTCAATATGGTTATTTAGACTCTTCTAAGATAAAACCACTTGATAGATGTCACACTTGATTACAATGGAAAATGAATAATCCACCATTTGGTGGACAAGGTTATAGGTCCCCATAGCTTCTAGGATTGGTGCACACTGATGTGTGAGGGCCATTTCCAGTAGAATATAATTTTCTATATTCTTACTTTATTACTTTTATTAATGACTTTAGTAGATATGGATGTGATTAATTAATGAGGTATAAGTATGATTCCTTTGTGAAATTCAAGAAGTTCAAGAATTAAGTATAGAATAATATTGGTAAGAAGATAAATAACCATCAATCAAATCGAGGTGGAGAATATCTTATCCAAGAGTTCATCAACATTTTACAGGAGTCTGGGATTCTATCTCAACTCACTCCACCTTATACACAACAGTGGAATAGTGTTAGTGAAAGGTGGAACCGTAACATATTTGACATGGTATGGACGATGATGAGTCATGGAAATCTTTTCTAATCATTTTGGGGATATGCATTTCTAACTAAGACATACACATTAAACCAAATATAAACTAAGGTGGAAAATTGGATTCCCTTCGAGTTGTGGAGTGTAAATAACTCCACATTGTTGAATACATTATTATTGGGATGTGAGGAATTTGTAAAGGCTTTATCAAGGAGCAATGTAGGACCCTACGGAACGAAGTGTATCTTCTTAGTGTATCCCAAGGAAACAATGTGATACTACATATACAACCCCTCAGACAAGAAAGAGATTGTTTCTAGACATGTCGTCTTTCTTGAGATGGGGTAAATACTCCAAAAGGATATTTTGAGAAAGATTAACTTCGATCATGTTGATGCTCATGTTACACGACAGTTTGAACAGGAACAAGCCCAACAAGTCTTTAGGGAAGTGGTAGTTCCTGAAATAGAAGTACTACATTGGATTACAAGAGAGGTATGGGAAACCAAGAGATATGGTTTCCTTGTCACCAAGGATGGTGACTAATTATTGTTCGAAAATGATGAATCTCTCTCCTACAAGAAAGAAGTAGAGATCTAATAAGATGTAAGATGGATAGAAGCTATGAATTCTGAGAAGGATTCCATGTATCAGAATAGATTCTAGGATCGGCTCTATGTTCCTTTTGATGTAAAAATTGTTGGGTGTAAATAGGTATTCAAGAAGAATTTGGACATGGTGGGTCAATTTAGTACCTATAAAGCAAGGCTAGTGGATAATGGTTTTTAATATCATCATGGGAATGACTATTATAAAACCATTTTTCTAGTTTCTATGTTTAAATCCACAAGAATCTTACTTTCCATATCAGCTTTCCATGACTATGAGATTTGGAAGACTGATGTAAAGGATTCATTATTTAACGGTAATGTTCAGGAATATGTCTATATGACACAACCAAAAAGGTTTTGTGACACCAAGTGATGCTAAAAGAGGATGAAAGTTGCAGAGATCCATTTATGGATTAAAGCAAGCATCCATGTCATGGAACATTTTATTTGATGAACCCATAATAGAATTTGGTTTCATTAAGAATGAATGTGAGACATGTATTTAAAAGAAGTTTATTGGGAATTTGGTTGTTATCCTAGTAGTGTATGTTGATGACATATTTTTAATTGGATATGACATACCAATCATGATGTCAGTAAAGGACTAGTTGAACAAGTTCTTCTCCATGGAAGACTTATGTGAAGAATCCCACGTTATAAGGATCATGATCATTTGTGATAAATCCAATGAGCTTCTTGGACTAATTCAATGTACATACATTGACCAAAAAGTAAAGAGATTTACTATGGAACAGTGCAAGAGGGGATTGGTTCCAGTGTCACATGTTATACATCTTCCCAAGAAAATGGGTTCCTAGACGCAACATGAGAAAGATTGGATGAGAAATAGTTCATATGCTTCAGCGATAATATCTATCATGTATTCCATGTCATATACCATAATACAAGTTTCCTATGCACTAAGCATGGTGGGTAGATGTCAAGAATATCTAGGAGAAAATCATTGGAATATTATCAAGACTATCCATAAGTATCTGAGAAGAATTAAGTATATGTTCTAGGTGTATGGAGGAGATGAAGAGCTTGTTATCAGAGGGTATGTTGATGATGGTTTCCAGATATATCAGAATTATCAGATGTTTCCATCAGGATATGTTTTCTATCTCAACAGAGGAGTTATGAGATAGAAGAGATCAAATTAGCTAGTTATCGTTGATTCTACAGTGGAGTCTTAATATATAGCTTCTTCTGTTGTAGGGTGGGAATCCATCTAAATTCAAAACATTGTTCAAGATCTTTATTTGGTACTAAGAACTAAGGATAAAATTTCATTTTATTGTGATAATACTATAGTAGTGGCTCTTAAAAAGGAGATATGGTTAAATCAACAAAAAAAGAACATACTCCAAAATTATCACCTCCTTAGGGATTTCAATCAAAGGTGTGAAGTTGCAGTGAGCAGAGTGTCAAAAAAATAGAATATGGAGGACCCCTTTACTAAAGGATTATCTCAGTAGAAGCATGAATATCATGTGAGAGCTTTCAGATGAAGGTTATCAATAGTTGGATCCAGTGTAAGTGGGAGTCTGTTAGAGTTGGTTCTCTAGACACTAACATCTTTTACTTTATGATAAACATTTATTCATTTCATGAATATTAATAAAATAAATATCACATCAAGATTTTTCTTCTGCATGACATAGTATGTGATAATGTAATAAGAATACTTGTTGCACTAAAAGTCCATAGTAGATCCTTACTATGTTGAGAATCTATAAGTTCTGTGACACTATTCTAAAACATATGTTCTATAGCTGGATGATATCATTTGATGGGACAAAAATGAAACAGGCTATCATGGGTGGGGACTCATGAATCATTGAGGCACATTCTCATGGTTTGCACCCTTGGTGATATCCAGGAGGATATTATGAGAACAAGACCTACCCATATGATATCTACATTCATAAGGGTCATTTTATGTTCCTATCTACAAAAATTTGTATTGGTCCTTGTACTCTGAGATTATTATTAATGGGTATTATGACTCGCGCACTTATATGTATTGACGAAAACTGTGACGACAGATGTTCGCCGCAAGGTAGGATATGTTGGGTGCATCACGAGTAATATTGCATTATTGAATAATGAGATAATGGGTTTTTCACTTTTAGAAAAGTAGATATCTCAATCCCTTTGTTGGAAATTATATAGCCCAACTAAATCCAATCCCCTGGAGTTCTCTAGGCAAGTTCAATTATAGGAAGTAAAATAATGAGAAATCGAGCACATTGGTTGATGTCACATTCACGGAACCCACTAGATAGGAGATATAGGTATTAAGGGATTATAATACATTGTAATCATTTGTATGAGGTGACATGTCATTGCAACATTAAATTATTTCTCTTCGGTTCCATGACCTGTTTCTAGATTGTATTATGGGACTTTAGGCAAGACCACCAAAGGACAACGAGAAAGTGGCATAGAAGGTCACACACTAAGTGTAGCCAGAATCCCATTTAAATAATTTATTATTTAACAAGTTGAATAAATATTATACCTAGCTGTGGGTAATAATTACTCAAGTATGCCTAATCTCAGGTATTTATCCTCTAGTTATTCAAGAGAATATATTTCGGATGGAATATTTATTTATCGGCAAATAATGCAGTTATATTTATTTAATAAATATGTAGACATTTTTCAAGGCCCGATAAATATTTAGCAGGATTGGAGGATTGAGTTATGGGTCCGGTGAGAAATAATTTTTAATATGATTTGGTTAAACAATATTTGAATGTAACGTGCAAATTAAGAACATGTCATGAAAATAATAGCATTATTATTTTTATTTGACATGGGGTTTTGCATGGAATAATAAAATAAGTAACAAAAAATATGTTAATTATTTATTATCACATGGTCAATTAAATTCCCTATTATGTTATTATTCAATAATTGGCCATGGGGTAATTCCATAAACTAACCAACAGTTGTGTGTAGAAAATCCTTGGAGAAAACCACTCGAGCCTAGAGAACTCTTCCCTATCCAAGAACACTCTCAAGAAAGAGAGATATCCACCTCCATCGGATCAAGTAGAACGCTTTGGAAGCGATTCTCAAGGTGATCAAATCAATACATCACAAATGTAAGGATCTTCCGTTCTATCACCTAGAGACTCATACGGCGACACTAGTAGATACATGGAGAACATGTGGATCACCGCTAGAGGAATCCAATCCTTAGATTATTCATCACAACAAAGCCGCACCTTAGACCCATGGTCAAACATTTCATCGAAGAAAGAATCACCTTAGAGGTAATTATTTAATATAATTAAATTAATTATAAATAATTTATTTCGATCATATCTTCTCAGTTCCATGTTCCCTCCTTTTTCATTTAACATTGATTCAATTTTTTGGATATTGTTGGTTATCTTTGTATTATTCCTGGATTAACCATCAATCATGGAAAATTACAAAGATGGGTACATGCCCATCCCATGCTTCCGTTGTGCCCGGAACAAACAAATATACCCTAAAATATTGTCTACATGATGTGTCGATAGATTCCATTTTGTTATCCAGCACCTATACAATTCTCTTAAAATCTTATAACCTTCTTCTCTTGATTTCTCCTGATATAAATCATGGGGATGAGTTAGAATCCTATAAAAATATTCATCCTCATGACCTTTTTTTAATTAACTGGACATATATGAAAACATGATACACTATATATCTAGTGAATCATATATATGCCTTTTATATTTATCTTTAACCTCATTGATGGCTTCATGGGGGGTATCAACACGAATTGAGGATTGTAGAACATAAAGCTTCTTCTCCTAGAATAGTATTATGCACAAGTTCCTATTCCACTCCTGGATGTTTTGGTCGTCCATGCTATATTTTTTTTCTATTATTTATTATAGTGATAATGTGTTGGTGGCATTGGTGATTTATATTTTTTCTACAAAAAAATATTAGTTAATATTTTATCTAATTACCTTTTAGAAATTATCAATTAATTAATTAAATCACTGAATGTCACAGACTATCTAATTGTACCCTAGCGTCTATCAAGTTTATTATCAAAATACTATGTGTATTGAGTATTCTAGTGGAATGAATCCTTAAAAAATCACTTCATATTTTATGATCTTTAGCTATACCCCAACACGAAGTGATTAATGTATGCATTTGACTGGTTAACCATATTAACACATGGTTACTTGAACTTTTGTGTGTAGTCACATGTTCAAAAATCATCAACCTGATTTATTCAATTTTTGTCTCTAAAGTTGCAAAAACATGAATTAATATACTTCCTTTCTACCAAAATCTATTAATTCAACATTTCACCCCCATAAGAACTCCCTAGTTGTACGTGACACCTTCAAGTTTGGGTGATGGGCATCCTATAAACTCAATTTTCTTCAATTTTGAGCGATGGAAGATGTTAAGGATTTAATATTTATTTGAGCGATTGTTAATGCTTTCCAAAAAAATTAATCCATTTATATTAAATACTTTTATATGATTTTTTATTTCTCATACTTAACAACAATCTAGTAGAATACATTCATCGCATCTTAATGAATGTTATCAATTTATTATTTAATGTTGTCTTGAAAACATTAAAATGTATAAAATTAAGTATATTTCATAATGGAAAAAAATTAGTTGAATGGTCTTGATCATCAAAAAATAGTTATTCCATTTAAACAAAATGGATCAATGGTGGTCTAGGTGATTCATACCTGAGTCAAATCATGACTTGTTCCACAGCACTCCCTTAACTAGTTTTCTAAATTCTCTTCTAGGAGACAACCTCTTCTTTGAATGGTTTGTGTCTTAAATTGTCATCATCAATAGTGAAAATGTATTTACATTCATTAGAGGGGGTCTTAAAATACATAATATAAATACATATATGAATTGAATAGCCTGCCCTAAAAACATATTAAATGAAACAATTGATTCGCAGACCATTAATAAAAAAATAATTATTAGAGACATCCCACATAGTTGTAAAAAATATTTAAATAATTAAACCAAGATATGAAAGTGGTTGATCATTGATCAAGACTAGTCATCAAAAAATGTAAATTCTTGGTAAACTTAAATGAAATAAATATCATTTCTAGGGCTAATAAAAAAATTAAACTGATTAATTTAATTCAAATATTTTTTTTCTGATCATCTTATTTTTTCAGTATGACAATTAATTTATTTAAATTCCATAAATAAATTATTTATATTAATAATGAAATTAATATTTATTATATTAAAAAAACTATAAAATTAAAAAAATATATTTAAATTATCCCAAAACCTGGAACCCTATCCAGAACCATTGTGGGTCTAGTTGAACCCGTCGTGACTCATTTTGGGTCGGGCACACCCTATGAAAGGATGTTCTAGTCCAGGCATGTTGTGGGTCAGTCGTACTCCACATTATCACTACGAGGGAGGTCAAATAAAACATGATTCACAGCATTCCAACAGTGGCCCGATCTGGGTCGGTTTGTGGGTGGACTATCAGTATAGGTCTGTATGATAGAACCAAATACGATAGGGGCTCTTTAGTGGTTCAATCATGGAAAAAATGAGCCTAACCATAGTAGCCTCATGTGGTGATGACCTAGTGTCAATAAGAGAGGTGGCTCAGGGTCGGCTTGAAGTAAGAGGGGTTTCACCAACCATGCAAGAGGCCATATGGAAGAAAATTGGCATAGGGGGGAATTTTTTTATTATTTTTATGGGATTATTTTTTTAATTGGTTAAATGGGTTAGATTAGAACCACTTCAAGTGGTGTTGTATCTAAAAAACACTAAACTTCCACTTGAAGTGGAATTGTGGGTTTTCCACCATCAAAGCACCACTTCAAGTGGTGCGAAAGTGGTGGAATGGTTCAATGCCACTTGAAGTGGCGCTAACCAGTATACCCTAAAGTGATCATGGCCACTTCAAGTGGCGCTAATTGTTAAAGATTAAACCCATCATTGCCACTTAAAGTGGAGCCTAAATATTACCCCATATATAAGGGGGCTCTCCCCTCCCACTCCCCCCCATTACTGCACCCCATTCCCACACCACCTCTCTCTCTTAAACTTCTCTCTCATACACTCTCTTAAATTCATCTCGCTTCTCAACCTCACTTTGTCGGTGTAGCTATTGTGTTTTGAAGTATCAACACCTTCAACAAATTTAAGGTAATTATAATTTTCAATTTGTTTAATATTTCAATTTATTTATTTCTTTATTAAGTTCATATAAATGGTTCATAAATAATGTAATATATTTAGAAATAATATTAGTTTATTTTTAGTAATTATGTGATTAATTAATTTTAATTAGGTGTTTAATAATCTGTAATTATGTGTTTAATTAATTGTAATTAGGTGTTTAATTAATTATAATTATGTGTTTAATTAATTGTAATTAGTTGTTAAATTAATTCTAATTAGGTGTTTAATTAATTGTAAATTGTTAATTAATTAATTTTAATATGGCAATTAATTAATTGTAATTAAAAAATTAATTAATTGTAATTAGGAAATTAATTAATCGTAATTAGGAAATTAATTAATTATAATTAGTCAATTAATGAAGTGTAATTAGGTAATTAATTAAGTGTAATTATGTGTTTAATTAACATTATTTAGGTAATTAATTAAATATAGTTAGGTGTTTAATTAATTGTAATTAGGTGTTTAATTAATTATAATTAAATGTTTAATTAATTGTAATTGGGTAATTATTTAATTTTTATTAGGTAATTAATTAATTGTAATTAGGAAAATAAATAATTGTTATAAAGAAATTAATTAATTATAAATAAGAGTTTAATTAATTGTAATTAGGTGTTTAATTAATTGTAATTAGGTGCTTAATTAATTGTAATTCGGACTTTAATTAATTGTAATTAGGTGTCTAATTAATTTTAATTATGTAATTAATTATTTGTAATTATGTAATTAATTAATTTTAATTTGGAAATTAATTAATTTTAATTAGGTGTCTAATTAATTTTAATTATGTAATTAATTATTTGTAATTATGTAATTAATTAATTTTAATTTGGAAATTAATTAATTGTAATTAGGCGATTAATTAATTGTTATTAGGAAATTAATTAATTGAAATTGGGTGTTTAATTAATTATAGTTAGATAATTAATTAATTGAAATTAGTAAATTAATTAATTGTAATTAGTTTTTTAATTAATTATAATTAGGTGTCTAATTAATTGAAGTTATCTAATTAATTAATTGTACTTAGGTAATTAAATAATTCTAATTAGATAATTAATTAATTATAATTATGTGTTTAATTATTTGTAATGAGGTGTTTTATTAATTGTAATTAGGTGTTTAATTAATTGTAATGAGGTCATTAAATAATTGTAAATAGGTAATTAATTAAGTATGACTGGGAAATTAATTAATGGTAACTAGTTTATTAATTCTAATTAGGATTTAAATTTATTGTAATTAGGTAAATAATTAAGTATAACTAGGTAATTAATTAATTGTAATCATGCAATTAATTATTTGTAATTAAGTGTTTAATTACATGTGTTTAATTAATTGTAATTAGGGGTTTAATGAATTATAATTAGGTAATTAATTAATCGTAATTAGGTGTTTAATTAATTGTAATTAATTAAGTGTAACTAGGTAATTAATTAATGGTAACTAGGTAAATAATTATAATTAAGAAATTAATTAATTCTAATTATGCTATTAATTAATTTTAACTAAGCAATTAATTAATATTAATTAGGCAATTAATAAATTCTAATTTGGCAGTTATTTAATTATAATTAGGAAATTAATTAATGATGATTACAAAACTAGTTAATTATAATTCGGAAACTAGTTATTTCTAATTATTCATATAATTAATGGTAATTGGGAAACTAATTAATGGAAATTAAGAAACCAATTAATGGAAATTTGGAAACTAATTAATAGTAATTAGGCACCTAATTAATGGTAATTAGGAAATTAAAGGGTTCTAATTTGGAAATTAATGAATTCTAATTAAGGTCTCCATTAAGTGTAATTAGCCAAGTAACTATATTTAGTATAACTAGGGGCTTCGTTAATTAGAACTTATTAATTCTAATTAATTCTAATTAGGAAATATATAGTGGTAATTAAGAAACTACTTAATGGTAATTAGAAAAGTAATTATATTAATTATTGAAGTAACTACATTAATTATCAAAGTAATTATATTAATTAGATAAGTAATTATAATAATTACGGAAGTAATTATATTAATTAATGAAGTAATTATATTAAATTGTGAATTAATTATATTAATTAGAAAAGTAATTATAATGATTGTTGCAAATCATTTTTTTTCATTTTATAATAGTCGGTTTAGGGGTGTTTGGTGCCCAACATACAATGCCAAAGAAATAAACAAGAAGGAACACCAATCAGCACAGAGTTATACATCATAATAATCATAGTCATCACCACACCCCAAACTAGATCCATCTTCTCCAGTAGCCGATTCCCACTCCAGGTTTCTCCAAAAACCCGCACTTTGAACACGATTCCTAAGCTGGTCTAGAGGAGCCATATCTAGTGAATAATTCTTAATATCACTGCCCTTCTTGACTACAAAGACCACCTTGTTATTATTTTTTTAAGTAGACCTAGTCTGCATTGGTCGTGGGAGATATGAATAGTCCTTCATTGGTCTTCTTGTTGAAGTTGCAGCCAAAGGTCCTTCACCTGCAACCTCTTTCTGAGTCCCTTTTTGAACAATATCACTTAAAGAACGGCCAACCGGAGTTCTCAATATCCCCTTTCCTCCCATAGATTTATTCTTTCCCTCCCTGGACTATTCAACATTGCTTCCCCACCTTTGGTCTAGCGAGAAATTCTCCCTCAAAGGAAGACGCTCGACCCCCAAATATATACTCTCCTCAATTGTGGTATGTGCCTCTATCCCTAAAACTTCTGCCTGGAAAACTAGAACCTGCCCCATGCCTTCAATATTCATTCCTTCAACATTCAGGTAAACTGGATCCAATCCTTCCGCCAATGTGTAGCTCCTAACCATATTGGGGTTGCCTTCCATATTCAGAACAACTGGATCCTGCCCCATGCCTTCAGCTGGTTGGACCACCACAATCTCCCTTCCATTCCTAGGTTGTTCAATCCCTCTATCTTTAGGCTGCTGATTTTCTAAGACCACCACCTCACCCCCCCTCCCTGTATCCTCCACCTCTATTTCTTCATCCAACATGTCCTCCAATAGTCTGTTAAACCTATTACTCAAAGCAATAAAAGGTACTTCCAACAGATCTAGACCTTTAGAATTTCTATCAACATTCTTGGCAACCACCTCTTCTATGTTCAAAACCCATTTGGTCCCAGACTGTTCAGAACTCATCACAACCATTGAACTAGAAGAAACTCTAACATCCTCCAAGGAAGCCTTACTAGATCCTATTGTTTTACTTTCCATAGCCAAACTAAACACACATGAGCCCCTCCCTCTGTCATCAGGTCCTACCAAATTTGAATCCCTGCCCATCTCCACAGCTTCCCCCAAGGCCTTGCTTCTATCATCATCACTAGTGATCACATGAATACCTTTCTCCTTCCTACAATCCTCCCTCAACCGTGCTGGATGTCCACTTCTGTACAGCTCAACTGAGTGACGCAGTCTCTTGCATGAACCACAGAACTCGGTCCAATTATCATAGATAACCCTCCGCTTACAATGACATTCTTCTCTGATCGTGATCCAAATAAAATAAAATGGGATTCTAGATGCATCAACTTCAACACATACCCGAGGATTCACCGAGTGGCAAACTTCCGTAGTGTGGCTATCAGAACATAGAAAATGACCCACCAAATTCCCCAACATTTGGATAATCGAAGGATTCTGAAACGGAAATGGAAGCTTAGGAAAACCTACCCAAACCACGATGGAAGGAGAGTCACGATTCATATGTAGGTCAAAGGACCACCGAAGAAGTAGGAAACGAGATCTATTGAAGATGCGTGGTGCCCTCGACCATGCTTGAATAATATATGCTTCCATTTCGTACTGGATCATGTTTTTTTCTATCGAACAAGCCGACCACCGCTCATTCTTGTAGATCCCAAGACCCAAAGAAAAAATTGTCAAAGGCATCAACGGAGGACATATTTTTCTCTAATCAGGCCACCAATGTAAGATTTAACAAGCCTGAAGCTTCAGAAAACTCAAAAGTGGAAAGTTGAAGATTTGGCACCCCGTCAACAAAATCAGGAACCTTAGGGTTTAACACCGCTTTCAGAAAGGGAGGAAGAAATTCCGGGTTGGATAAAAGTCGGAAGAACCTTGCCCTCTCATGAAATGATGATTCCCCCTCCCCTACCAAGGGGGGAGGAGCCAGCGTGGAGGCCACCATCATCATCGAAGTGATTTTATTAATTATAAATTGAATTATATTAATTAACGAAGTAATTTTATCGAATTAATTATATTAATTAGAAAAGTAATTGTATTAATTAGAGAAATAATTTTTTTATAAATTGATTCTAAAACATAACATTGCATTACAATAATTGTATGATAATGAATTTAGTTTTTCATCTACCTTGAACTCAGTTTGTAATTGGTGTTATGAACTTAAATTTAGTTATTGAATGTATTTTGTACATATTAAGTGTTAGGGTTGTCATTAATTGAAAACTCTCTTTAGTAAAGTATCCCCAGGTAGAGGGGATTTGGGTCGGACCACATAATTTTTTGGAGGCTTTCCTTGTCTAGGAATGTGAATGGGGTTGGCTATCTGTCACTCTGGGTTTACTTGTGTAGAGTCTTTCAATCTCATATAACACTGTACTTTTACATGACGTGTTTGTGTACCTCATTCATATGATGCATGTGGATAAGTAGGAATATATTTGAATTTTATTTTTGGGTAAGTAACACAAACTCGTGGGTTGTGTAAAGAGTTACATATCTATATGATTTGAACATACTGATTTGGTGGAGGGATTAGGATTCCAACCTAAATTACTAGAATAATGCATATATAAAATGATTATCCGATCATATTTAATTAATAATGATGTTTTATTTAAGATAAAAAATTGGTTTCCTATATTTATTACAACGGTCAAATAATTGATATTGAATAAGGATGAAGTTATACTATATGACCAAAAGGTGTTGTGATGCTTGGAGGTTGTACAAATTTGGAATCTCTTCAAAGGAAAATTAATCAAAATTTAAAATTGACAAGAAATAATGTGATAGAATCTATCACAAACAGACATCTTTAAATTTTAGATATGTTTTGGAATGTGGCCATCCCATATACAGCTGACGAAGAATTGGAATACATACTTTTATTGGTTAAGTATCAACCTGAGAATCCAATGATAGGTTTTTTTGACCATTTTACCATCTGTGGAAGCTTTTAGACATTCCATGTATTTTTGGAAGATTGATGGAACATATCTGTATGGAAATTATACAAGAACATTATTTATTGTCACCACAAAAGATGGAAATTGAGCACTCTACCATTGGTATTTGCAATTGTGTAGAAGCAGAACATATCATCATGGGGATGGTTTTTGGAATGTCTTTGAGAGTTTGTTATAGAAGTAGAAGGGATTTGTCTTATTTTAGATCACCGTCTTTCAATAAATGAGGAAGTATAGTTTGAGGGTATTTCCTAGAGACAACCCATTTCCCATCAGTGATACTATATTCTCCACATTGATAGAAATTTGCAAAAAACGTTCAAGATCGAGTCGATGAAGATAACAATCATAAAAAATGGTATGAATAACCTTTTTAATTTTACAAATCAGTATCATTGTTACTTTTATATGTGTTCAGAGTTGTTTTTGTTTGATAGAATATGAGCCTCAACAACAAATGATGGAGGAGAATCTTGATGACATTTACTGAGATAATATAGAAGTTTATGTTTACATGATGCAAATACCATAACAGAAATGGTTGTCGGTATATGATGATGGGAGGAGATATAAACATATGGCGACCAACATTGTAGAACACATAAATGGAATTTTCAAGGGAGTTAGGAAATTACATATCACAGGTAAATAATAATATTTGATTATATGTTACTCAAAATAGATAAAATTATTATATAAAATTATTATAATGTTTTAAATCTACATTTCAGGTTTGGTACAAGAAACATTCTATCATAGTGTAAACTATTTTCTAGAATGAGGAAAGAGGCTGATGAGGGTCTAAATAGAGGGATATGCTATGGAAACCATTTCCAACATGAACGAGATAGAGTTCTTCTAGAGGATACAACTTATAATGTAACTACATTTAATCATCTAGAGCAACTAATTAAGGTCGCTGATCCTGGTGATGTTGTGGCTTGTAGCAATGGTTGTGTTTTAGTGGTTTTTTTAGATAAGGTTACTGTGAATGTGGGAACATTCAAGAAGTGAGATATCCTTGCGGCCTTGTGATTGCAGCATGTGCTTACGCACACGTATCATGGGAGTAGTTCAATGATCCAGCTTATCGACTAGAGAGTATCAACGAATGCTACAGTTCTCCATGGATTCCAATAACAGAATATTATAATTTTCGGATGTCTGATGGCGCACCCACACTTCTACCGAACAACACTAGGCTTCCACCTAATGGGAGTCCAAAGATGACTTGTATTCAGAATGATATGGATTTCTCTAGTGAATGAGCACCTGGATAAAGGTGTAGCATATGCCTCTATGACGTTTATATAAGACATGTTTCTCTCGACACATAAGGAAATCATCTAATACTTAAAATGAATCATGTACTTTATCAGTAATTGTAAAAGATCATAATTATAATCATTTTTATCATTATGATCGTTGACTTTATTTTTTAAATTTCCAACACACCATGATTAGCTTTAAACAACCCATATCAACTCAAAAAAATAATCCACCTGTATAAGAAAACAATTATTATGAGTAATACTACAAAGAAATAAATTAAACATAAAAATTATATAATAAATTAATTTTATAGAGAATGATTTTAGTGTGAAAATATCAGGATTATCTTTATATCTTTTTAAAGGGTATCTTTGATCCCGGTATATTCTAATCACCAAAATAAGGATTCTTTGCGCACTTCAGTACTGTTGGTTAATAACCGCTTAGCATATCTTATGATCTTAACTTCATGCCCAACGTCCCCATGATTCTCTCAATGCACACATGCTCTCCACCATATGTAACATATCAGCATTAAGAATTCATTTTTCTTTCTCTTCTTACACCCATTTACTAATTATAAAGATTTATGATGCATGCCGATGCATATATATAGTAAATGGGTGGAGGTAGAGAATGAAAATTGAATTCTGGGTGGTGATATGATACCGATGGTGGTGAGTGTGTGTGCGATGAGGGCACCAAGAGGGTGTTGTGCATGAAGTTCCTATCCCATTATATGCTAATATGTAGTTAACCAACAATAGTGATGTGCACAAAGAATCCTTTGTTTGGTTATTAGATTTGTGAGTGATGCACAACAAATCCATGTTTTAGATTCAGGAGTCAAAAGTTCAGTTGGAATATCTGGAACCAAAAGGATTCATCTATCCTAGTACTTCTCTTAAGGTTATCATATTCTTTTCACTAAGAAGGCTGATTAGATTTTTCAATTATGTATGGATTATTGAATACTGAACAAAATGGCAGTAATGAATTGGTATCCCCTTCCACACATCAATGATCTCTTTGATCAAATCTGTGGTTCCAAGATCTTATTGAAGATCGAATTTAGATCATATTACCATAAATTTAGGGTGATACCATATAACATTACACAATCTTATTTTAACAGTATGTATAGATTTTATTAGTTCTTGGTAATGTCATTCGATCTAACGAATTCAAAAGGAAATGTCCAAGAAACAAAGGCCTACAAGGTTTTCAGAGCCTCTACCCATTCTGAAATAGAAGTGGGTTGATTTCACTATTGATTTAATGACATGATTATCTAGGACTCATAAAAATAATAATTTTGTACGAGTGATCATGGATTGACTAAAGAAGGTATGTTATTTCTTTCCTCTCAGGGGTAACTTCACCATTGATGATACAAGAGCATCAAATTATTTTTTATATGCTCTATTTTTCAATGGTTTGGGTTTGGTTGTGGAGTGATTTTATAGTGTTATAAACATAAACACACTAGTGGGGGTGTAATCTAAATATATCAAACATTGTAAGGAACGTTCTTCTGGTTGGCTACAATTTCATTTTGGATATATTTGTGATGTAGATTATAAGATTCTATATAATTCTATATATGGATTGGGTATTTCTATACTAGGCTAATATTGATTATTATGGGATGATAATTTTTTTATCCATAAGGGGAAGCTACATCCATTAGGAAGATTAGTATATTTGAGCTGGTCATGCAGTAACAATTCAGTTCAAATTAGATTGACTAATGGATCATATAGAAAACGGTTTTATGCTTATTTCATACGTTACATGATAAATTTCATACCTTAAATGATAAATGTCATATGTTACATGAAATTAATGTTTTAAAATTTGTAAATTTAGATGGAGAAACCTCTATTTTCTGCCCAAGAGATACACGTATTGAACGATGTGTTGGCACATCAACCTGTTAAACATATTGTTATTCAGAGATCCGGTCATTTTCATCACGATTCACCCCCAAAATTAATTTTCCAATACCTCAGACATTCTTGATTTTATTGAGTTGATATATCTGACATAAATACCACTGATCACCATTTGATAGCTGCATTGGTTTATAGACAGTTTCCAGAGACACAAATTTCCTCTCTAAGAGGGGGAGATGAGCCTTAATTTAGAGGACATCACCTACAATATCGGTTTACCCTTCCACGAACATGTAGTTACGGGTTCCACTTGTGGTAACTGGTCTTTATTCATACAACTTCTCCTAAGAATTGATGTCATCGGTGTATGAGGTGTCCTCCAGGTTTCGCGCTTGTGCATGGGGTGGCTTTATGAGCATTTTGTCGACATTCCTGATGATGCATGAAAGGATACGCTTATTCAGCCAACACGTGCATATATTTTTCCACTGATCAGAAGCATTTTGTGCGTCGACTACTCCACTACTTCGGTACACATGATGTACCTCACATTACTTGAGGATCTTGATCAGATGGCTAAATACAGCTAAGGTTCCACATTATTGTCACAACTATATAGATGTTTCTATACTGGTTTTCATGTCGATGCACGGTATATTTCAGGTAGTATTGGTTCGGTATAGATTTGGGCCTTGGATCATTTTCACACATCACTCCTTGAGTTTTCTCACCACTTGCCCCGAAGCTATTCTGGGACTGTCTTCAGGGACGCTGGTATGTTTGTGTTATTACATTCGGTTATTTAGTATTACTGTTATTGTTCTTTATTAACAGACCATATATTATTCTTTTTTAACAAGGTGGAGTCAGTCTAAAAATTATTCCCAAACTCTGAGACATAGTGAGCACAATTTTCGATTGATATTTGACGCCATAGTTCCAGGTGAAGTAAGCTAAACATTTTTTAGTAGACAAATTTTTTTTATTAACTTTTAAAGTTATTTCAATGAAATATTAGTAAAATTTTCATGATATTATATGAATTGTTTTTTGAGTTTATATTTCATGTTTCATGGACTCCGTATATAGATGTTTTTCAACACATCACTTCCACAATACTGCACAGTTATGATGGGATATCGGGTTGCAATGGTTCCACTCATCCACTTCCAAATCATTGAGTGGCACCATCCAGACCAGGTCAGGCACAAGTTTGGTTTTATATAGTATATCACCATGACACCATGATAGGATGATGCGTTAAATTTGATTATTATTATAGGTAGACAAACAAGAGACGCGTGGCAGTTTCATGCAACTTATATTAAGATTTGGGACACATGTGTCCAATATGGTATCTTTCCATACAGATATCCCACAACACGCTATCAGTTATCTGATAAGGGGGATTATGAAGACTGGTATCGATGAACCACCATCATGCACCTTGCACATCAGGGGATTTTCATTCAATAGTTTGTATGTTTACTCTGATTTATTATAATTTTTCAACTCACTTTTGGTATTAATTTGAGTATTATTGAATTTGATTTTTATGGAATTTCTTATCTTTCTCATATCACACACCCTCAGGAGGAGACATATATTAGGTGGGATGTAGTTCACTGAGATGCGTTGGCTCTCAAAAATCATCTTTGGTTCATATATGATAGTTTCTATGATGAGGTTCCATAGGTATATCTGAATCCATATCCCCTAGATAAAGCTTATGCAGATGATGATGTCCCTGCATTACCTATTGAGGACAATGCACCACCACTGCCACCGCCAACTGGAAGGTAGAGATGACTACATCAAGAGGTGAAGAGGAAATGTCATAGATATCCAAGAGCAGCTCCTGTAGATGTTGATCTACCACAGAGAGATGATTCTGCCCAGCTGACTGATGATCTTGAACAGTAGGGAAATGATTATATAACACATATGTCATCACTGATGAATACTTTGGACTACGACCTGGGTGTGGTAACAAATATTGTGGTGGCCCCCTCTCCTGCCGACAAGGACTTATTCAATGTCCAATTTATTCCAATTTTAGGAGATTCAGGGATATATGGAACCACATAATAATTTGGGTCGTCCTCCACATGTGCGGTTGTCCATTCCTCTATAAAGCACCATGAGGAGGCACCATAAGCACAAGAAGAGAAGGAACCCCTAGCGAGGACTGTAATGCCCCAACCCTAGTTACCCATCATTGGTGAAATATTAAATAACATTGGAATGATCACAAGGAAATCATGTCTCGAAAGACCGATCAGTTTAGTATTAGTGGAATCAAGATTCATACATAAGTTCAACTTTACAGCATGAAGAGAAATTCAACACAAATATATTTCAATAGTAACATCCAAGCCTCCAAGATTATTCCTGTAGGTCACTCATAAATAAGTTCTTCATATCTTGGGAAAATGAAACATAAGAAAGGGGTGAGATCAAACACTCAGTAAGGGTAAGTAATATAGTAGAAAATCAGATAAAAATTAAGCATGGTGAATAATAGAAACCACATGTCTTTACCAATAACAAACATGAATACTTTTATGGAAAGAATATGAGCTGAGTAAATAATTTCATAATAAATCATAATCATGGATATTCTACTAAACGAATGACTACATGAACCATAAATATTATTTTCATAATGAGGGAATGTTAAACGCCAGACATTCTGAAACATTTTGTCAAGGCCTAGGCCAAGATGTCTAGAAATGATTAAGGCCTCACCTGAAACCATATATCAAAATTGGGAAAGGCCTTGGCCAATTACACATCTAGTTGTCTCATGAGACCTACTGATACATGGAAGAACTATAGCGGGCTCCACCCGTCACTTACTAAGTCCAATACATTCCTCATTTGAAAAGGTTTAAACATATCATAAACATTCGTATTAAAACTAGCATATGAAATGTCAATACTTTAACCATAAACCATGAATGGTATAAAAATAGCACATCTACAGTCAAACATATCCCAAAACCTTCAATACAATATGGGAGATTTTTATCATAATAAATCAACTTCAAATAAACATAAAATCCATCAAAGGATGTTGACATAGATGAAATCAAAACCCTTTTCAGAAAAATATTGCTTTCTATTTTGAAATAATTTAAGAGTCACATAATTATAAAGAAAAAAATTATTTTGAAAATATTCTTATAATCTTTTAAGGGAATCTTTGATGATGTTATAACAGTGAAAAATAGTCGCACCCTCCATATAAGTTAAAAAAACATTCTTACCTTAAATTTGTCGAAAAGGTCAAAAAGTACCTTGTTTGAAAAATGACGGAAAGATTCAATTAAAAACACATAAGGGTATAAATGAATTTAATCAATTATCTAGTAAATAGAAATTTTTTTGAAATATATATTTAAGAAACATGGATATGAATGACAAAATGGGTCCTAGTATATACTTACGTAAAAACAACCTCGGATAATAAAGAGATTGTGAAATTCACCCTTACCTTGTATGTTTCCTTGGTCGAGGGTTGGTTAATCTCCTGTATAATGGTGAAATAATTGTTATTAAATTATACAAGCATCATATACATTAATATTATATCATATATGATCTTTTAATATTGGTTTGTTAATAATATCTTTGTATTATCGTCATTTCGGGTGTTAACGTACTCGTTTTCTTTCATATGTTTTGTTACATAAGTCGTGTTTGTTATTGATATGTTGTATATTATTCATATACATAATGATATCAAGTCCTTAAACATTATTTTTAATTATAAAATGAGAATTAGTCTTGAATTGATGCGATGGAGAATGAATCTCATCGCGTTCGTGGAGATGGTAGTTCTTACGTACGCCCGAGCGAAAATATCATTATTTTGATATTAAAATAATATATAATTTGATGGTATATCATATATAAAGAATAATTATCATGTTATATTTATTATTTACATCAATTACACATCGTTATTATACCCATCCAAATAATGATGTATTGAATAACAATTACACCACGACGTGGAGACGGTAACCCGTACGTACGCATGATAAATGTCATTCAAAGGATGGATAGAATAATGAATATGGTTGTAAAATATTTATAATAACAACATATTATATATAATATACATGATTTATTATTTTATAATGGTAATAACAAAGAAAGAAAAAGTGGAAGAAGAAAAGAACTTGAAAGTAGGTGGCGAAATATTTACCTCTTCTTCGGGTTCTGCCTTTTGATTTGATCAAAAGGGCTCCTTAAGTTGGATTTATGAATAAAGGAAGGACTCTGGGATGAATTGAGGGAAGTTTAGAGAATATTATTTCAGGTTTTGGACGATCCAAATGTATTTAAAGGTGTGGATTAGAGGGATGGGGAGTGCCCTTTTATAAGAGGGGTGAGGGGCACCATAGGAAAAGCTAGAAATATTATTTTATAATAAATTAATATTCGGTTTCTAATGGATATAAAGTATATTTCATAAAGGTTAAGGTGGTTATAGGTCTAAAACCACTCAACCAATAGGTTGTACACAGTTTTGGGTCACTATATTAACATTATCTTTTTTATTTAACTCTTAGTTAAATAGTTTGACATTTATCATGCCTCTTTGTATTTTTATATTTTATAGTTAATAAACATACTATACACATCCAAGAGACCACCAAGTGGTCCATTAATGATACAACTATCATTATATAAGTCTTTTTTAAGAATAATATATTTTCAGTAATAATATATCAATTTATAATATAATAGTTTCTTTAAAAACTCATTTATGTCAATTTTGGAACTATTTAATAATTGATTTTTGTTAAAGTCTTAGTAACATTATTAATTCTGAAAAAACTCATTTAATAAATATTAACATGTCATATTAACCTATAAAATTCTATTATGACATCAAAACTTTCAAATTATATTTATTTTATCATTTATAATACCAATTATTTGATTCTTTCATTAATAAGGAAAATACTGCATCATTATTATGTCATAAATAAATTTAATTATTCAATGTCTAAAAATTATAAATAAAATACCATTATGTAGTAAATTGTTTTTTTTCTAATGAATATTTATAGTCGAAACTATGACATATATAACCCTATGTAAAAATTGTTTTTCTAAAAGATATATGCTTATGTCATTTTTGTATTTATTTTAACTTAATTAATATAAAGTGTTATTATCACTTACAAGTGGCTCCATGGGGTCCACAAATCGACCCAAAGATGACCATGGTCGGAAATGTATCATTACATAGGGTTAGGACACGTTTTAGGGTAATTTAATATTATTATAATATTATTTGTTTACCTTTATTTACCAGATTTACACTTCAGCCTTGGTAAATAAAATATTTACCGAAGCAATTATTCAAAATGTCTAAAAATAAAAGTTACCTATTTACAAAATTTGGACCTCCTAATTATAAATATGGAATCCCTTTTTCTAAATTCATAACACAGAAGTGGTAGAAATTAATTTAAAATTAATTCCCGTTGTCAAAACAAAAAGCGTGTTTTTAAGAAATAATAACTATCAAAAGATTGACACATACTTATATCCAGTTTAATTGTGAAATTATATCTAATGACCAAACATGGATTAAATTTTAAAAACATAATCTAATTATACTTTAAAATCACAAAAATACATAATTTATCACTATTAATTATTTCGATTAAATAAGTTGTTTTTAATTTAAATTTAGTAATTTTCTCTATTCATCAAAATATAAAAGTTATCAGAAAAGTACCAAAAATTCACCCTAAGATAATTTTGATTTTCTGAATCCAAAAATGAAGTCCATTTTGAAAGATAAAATTTATAAAATTTTAAAAAGTGGGTTTTACTATTCATAACGGATAGTTTGATTGGTTGTGGTGTGTATTAGAACTCGAAGTTGTGTACAACACACGCAAATGTATTTTTCAAAGAGAAGTGTACTGTGGAAGCTTGGTGTGTTACATTTCCCCTCCTTCAAATAATTTCGTCCTCAAAATTTCTAGAATAATATTTCATAAAAAGTCTCTGGTGTTTCTTCATCATCAGTTCCTCGGGTTCCCACGTTTCCCCTTCCATCTTATGGTTTATCTATAGAACTTTTACCAGACGAGTCGTCCGGTTTCTTAGCACTTGTTCTCTCGTATCAGAATCTTGACAGGCTCTTCGCAATAAGACAGATCAGGTTCCAGTTTTAATTCCTCAAAGGTGAGCACATGCGTTGGGTCAACCATGTATTTTCTCAATAGTTATACTTGGAACACATTGTGATCTTTGGAGAGACTTAGCGGAATTTCTAAACGGTAAGCTACAACCCCAATTCGTTCTAGAACTTCAAATGGTCCGATGTACCTGGGACTCAATTTTACCTTTTTACTAAAATGTATAACATCCTTCCATGGATATACCTTCAAGAAAACATGATCTCCTATCGGAAATTCCAAATCCTTCCTTCAGTTAGCGGTATAGCTCTTCTGCCTAATTTGAGCTGCTTTGATGTGGGGTTGGAATACCTTTACCTTTTCCATTGTTTACTCAACTTGTTTTGGGCCTACAAGTTTTCTTTCCCCAGCATCATCCGAACAGGTTGGTGTGCGACATTTGTTTCCATATAACGCTTCATATGGTGCCATATGAATACTTATAGAAGCTATGGTTATAGGAAAATTCTACCAGAGGTAAGTATTGATCCCACATACCTTGAAAGTAATGTGAGCATGATCTCAACATGTCTTCTAAGGTCTGAATAGTTCATTCTGATTGTCCATCTATTTGAGTGTGGTAGGCAGTGCTCAAACGAAGCTCAGTATCTAGTGATTTCTGAAGACTTTTCCCAAATCATGATGTAAAACGTGGATCACAATTAGAAACAATCGATAGGGGTACTCCATGAAGTCTTACAACTTCATTAATATATAGTCTTTCTATATGTTCAAGTGGTAGATCTTCTCTTATATCAAGAAAGTGTGCTAACTTGGTAAGATGATCAACAATGACCCATATTGCATCGTTCCTTCTAAGAGTATTTGGTAGTCCCAATACAATGTCCATCTTAATATTATCCCATTTCCAATCCTGTATGGTAAGAGGTTTCATGACTCCTCCAGGTTGTTTCCTTCCAACTTTCACTTGTTGACAAACCATATATCTTGACACAAAATCAGTAATCTCCCTCTTAATTTTGTCCCACAAAAATTGTTCCTTGAAATATTTAGACATTTTGGTGCTCCCAGTGTGTATAGAGAATTTGGAACTATGAGCATCATCCAACAATTCCCTTTTTAGATCAGGTATACCGGGAACACAAAGTATCTTCCCAAACTTCACAATTCCATCTTCATACACAAAGTCACTCAATCTCCCATTATTCATAGCTTTAATTTTCTTTTGAAACTCTTCATCACTAGTCAAATAACTCTTTATCCTTTCTAGTAAAGATGTTTTTGCAACCATTTGAAAAAAATTGATGTTTCACCATCCATTTTTATTCCCATATCCATCTTTACAAGATACATATATATAGGATTCTTTTCAACTCTCATCTTCTTCAAAACTCCATGATCCTTTATACTCAAAGTATCTGCCAACTTATTTTTCTTCCCTGGGTGGTAGTGTATAGTGCAATCATAATCCTTGAGTATTTAAAACCATCACCTTTGCCTCATGTTGAGTTCTTTTTGTGAGAAAATATACTTCAAACTCTTGTGATCAGTGTAAATCTCACATTTTTCACTATAGAGGGAGTGTCTCAACATCTTCAAAGAAAATATTATAGCTGCTAACTCAAGATCATTAGTAGGATAGTTTTTCTCATGAATTTTCAGTTGTCGAGATTCATAGGCAATAACTCTATCATTCTGCATAAGGACTCAACGAACTCCTTTCTTCGATGCATCACTATAAATAACGAAACCATCATTCCCTGATGGTAGATTCAATATAGGATCATTGAATAATATTCTCTTCAGTTCTTCAAAACATTATTCACACACTTTTTTCCAAAAAAAATTAATGCCTTTACATGTGAGCTTCATTAATGGGTTAGCCAATAGGCAAAAATTCTGGACGAAACGTCGATAATAACCTGCTAAACCAATAAAACTGTGTACCTCATTTATACTCTTCGGTGCTATCCATTTGTGGATTTCCTTGGTCTTCGAAGGATCAATAGAAATTCCATCCTTAGAGACAATATGGCCAAGAAAATAAATCTCCTGAAGCGAGAATTCACACTTGCTAAAATTTCCATATAATTCATGTCTTCTAAGAGTCATCAGGATAATGCACAAGTGATTTTCATGATCTTCTTAGATTTTAGAGTATAATAAGATTTCATCAATAACTACTACTAAAACATTATTGAGATATTACTTGAAAACTCTGTTCATTAGATCCATGAAGACAGATGGTGCATTATTCAATCCAAAAGGCATTACTGTAAACTCGTAATGCCCATACCTGGTTCATAATGCTGTCTTAGGAATGTCTTACTTCTTCACACACAACTGATGGTATCCAGATCAACGTTAAATCTTTGAAAAGTATTGAGCTCCATGAAGTTAGTCAAATAAATCATCAATGCGAGGTGGATGATACTTGTTATTTATTGTTATATCATTGATTTCACTGTAGTCGATACATAACCTCATAGATCCATCTTTCTTCTTAACAAAAAAGATAGGGGTTCCCCATCGAGAAACACTAGGGTGAATAAATCCCTTATTACTAAATTCCTCTAGTTTTTTCTTTAGTTCAACTAATTCCAAATTTTTCATTCTCTAAGGGGTCTTCGATATGGGCCTTGAACTAGGAATTAAGTCAATGGAAAACTCAATTTCTCATTCTGTAGGATGTCCAGGTAAATCTTCTGGAAACACATCAACTTATTATTTCACAATACTAACATCTTCTATTTGAGCATTCCTTTCCTCACCCATAGTTATTTCATTCCCTTTCTCCCCAATAATTGAATTTAGTGGAGCTACTGGGGGTGGATTTAGATAAGAATCTGGTGGTGACGATTCTGCTCTAAAGATAAGGTGTTCTTTATCATTGTCATAAAAAAATCTTAACCTCCTTCTTCTTACAAAAAAATTTTGCATCATCGTCCGAAAGCCAATCCATACCGAGGATTATATCAAATTCAATCATGGGTACGATGATGAGATCAGCAGATAAATAACATTTATGTTCTCTAATGGGGACAGATTCACAAAATTTTGTTGCAATGATACTCCCCTTAGGAGTTTTGACTGAAAACTCCCTTGTTAAATAAAATTGGAAATATCTAATTTTCATAGAAAACTAGGAAGATATGAAACAATGCGATGATCCAGAATCAAATAAAGAATTTTCTAAACTTGAGGAAACCATTAAATTACCTACCACCATGTCATTCAGGGCTCCAACCTCAGTAGTAGTGATTGCATAATCTTGGCCTTGATCCCATGGCCTTTTCTAAGGTAAGTTTCCCTGACACATAGGAAATTAATTTGCATAATGTATCATCTCCTTGAAATTGTATCCTTGAACATTGGTATCATCTTTCTTTCCTTTACAATCACAAGCTAGATAGCCTTTCTGTCCACATTTGTTGCATACTCCCTTTCCTTTTAGACAGGCACCATGGTTCTTCCTTCCACAATTATCACAGGGTGGAAATTCATTTCTTCCCTTCATCCCTGATTCCTTATTTCCTTTCCCAGAGTGTTTAGCATATCACTTCTTCTCTTTCTTTTATTTAAAGTCATATTACTAAGGGAATTCGTTTTTTGTCTTGATAGCACATGATGCAATATTTTCTTATGATGAGAAGGATTGTGATACAAATTCTCGACGGAGAAATTGTTTTAACCCATCAAAGAAACTACCAATATTACTTCTTGGGTTATGTATATAATCAGTATCATGCCTCTCTATCCTTGTAAAGTTTTTCGCATACTTTGTGACATTATCATCCTCTTTTTACCTCAGACTTAGAAATTGTCTTTCCATATCCGGTCGATGGTCATGAGGAAAGTACTTTTCTAAGAAAATTTCATTAAACTCCTTTTATTCCATATTTGATACTTCATCATCTTCCTTTTTGTTTTGAATCGATGAACACCATTGATCAACATCTCCAATGAGGCGGTAAACTGCCATGACAACTTTTTCCCTTTCATTACTCCCCAAAGCGCGGAATATTTTCTATAAGGAATTTATCCATTACTCAGCCACTAATGGATTTGTATTCCCATTGAATGTCAGTGGTCGTTGCCTAATTAAGTGATCTAACATTGATCCTCCATGCTGCAGATCAGGGTTCTCCATATAGTTAGGTTGTTATTCATAACCTGAGTGAGTTGTCCCAGTATGGTGATTCGATGATCAGCACCAATTGCATCACCAGCTCCACTATAATTATCTTGAGCAGGAGGGAAATAACTACATGGAGTGTGTGCATTGATACAATTTCTATTTCATTTACTAGGCTTTATTTCTAAACAATGGCATACACTAGATTAGTTTATGAATCGCAATACAAAAATCCAAACTTGTAAAACACTTAACATGAATTGAACAGTTTATTGATATAATTCGCAATCATAAAAAATGTTTTCTTTGAGGAAGTAATTACTCAAAAACCCTTCATAATGGTTTGTAATGAAAATGAGAATTATCCTAAGCATATCCCCTGGGAGAGTCGTAACCAAGAGTGCAGTAAGGCCCATTGTCGTCTACAAGTTCCCATTCGAGTCTTGCTCAAAGTGGTTTTTCGGGTATTACCCCTAGGTACATTTGTGCCAGAGCTGCCTCTATCTACTCGTATCCAGGCAGGGATGTATTTCTCGGAAAACTCACAATATCTCTACAATACAAAAAATTATAGGAAGTTCTTCTATCATAATCCTCAAAGTACATCTTAGGTCTATGTGCTCTAATAAGAGTTTATCTAAATCTAGTTTCCAAGGTTTGTACTAAACATCCTCTGATACCAACTGTAATGCCCTGACCCTAGTTACCCAGAGTCGGTGTATTATTACGTAACATTGGCATGATCACAAGGAAATCATGTCTCGAAAGACCGATCAGTTTAGTATTATTGGAAACAAGATTCATACCTAAGTTCAACTTTACTACTTGAAGAGAAATACAACACAAATATATTTCATTTGAAACATCCAAGCTTCCTAGATTATTCCTGCAGGTCACTCATAACTAACTTCTTCATATCCTGGGAAAATGAAACATAAGAAAGGGGTGAGCTCAAACGCTCAGTAAGGGTATGTAATACACCTGAAAATGACATAAATATTATTCATGGTTAATAATAGAAACCACATGCCTTTTCCAATAATAAACATGAATACTTTTATGGAAAAAATATGTGCTGAGTAAATAATGCTATAATAAAACAGAATCATGGGTATTCTACTAGACTAATGACCACATAAACCATCAATATTATTTTCATAATGAGGGAATGTATAATGCCAGATATTCTAAAACATTTTTTCAAGGTCACGGCCAAAACCATATATCAAAATTGGGAGAGGCCTCATCCAATTCCATGTCTAGTTGTCTCATGAGACCTACCGATGAATCGAAGAGCTATAGCGGGCTCCACCCGTCACTTACAAAGTCCAATACATTCCTCATATGAAAATGTTTAAACATATCACAAACATTCATATTAGAACTAGCATAAGAATTGTCAATAATTTAACCATAAATCATGCATGGTATAAAAATTGAACATACACAATCAAACATATCACAAAACCTTCAATACAATATGGAAGTTTTGTAACATAATAAATCAACTTCAAATAAACTCAAAATCCATCAATGGATGTTGACATAGATGAAATCAAAACCCTTTTTAGAGAAATATCGCTAACTATTTTGAAATTATTTAAGAGTCACATAATTATAACCAAAACATTTATTTTGAAAATATTCTTATAATCATGTAAGGGAAGAGTTTATGGTGTTATAATGGCAGAAAATAGCCTCACCCTCCTTATAAGTTAAAACAAACATTCTTACCTTAAATTTTTCGAAAAGGTCAAAAAGTACCTTGTTTGGAAAACGACAGAAAGATTCCTTTAAAAACACACAAGGGTATAAATGACTTTAATCCATTGACTATTATATAGTAAAAATGTTTTGAAATATATTTTTAAGAAACATGGATGTGGATGATAAAAGGGGTCTTAGTATATACTTACGTAAAAACAACCTCGGATAATAAAGAGATTGTGAAATTAACCCTTACCTTGCACTTTTCCTTGGTTGAGGGTAGGTTAACCTCCTGTATAATGGTGAAATAATAATTATTAAATTATAAAATAATAATATACATTAATATGATATCATATATGATCTTTTAATATTTCTATGTTTATAATATCTTTGTATTATCATCGTTTCAAGTGTTAACTTACTAGTTTTATTTTATATGTTTTGTTAAATAAGTCACGTTTATTATGGATTGGTTGTCTATTATTAATATCCAGAATTATATCAAGTCCTTAAAAATTATTTTTAATCATAAAATGAGAATTAGTCTTGAATGGATGTGATGGGGAATGAATCTCATCGCGTTCGTGGAGATGGTAGTCCGTACGTACGCACGAGTGAAAATATCATTCTTTTGATATTAAAATAATATATAATTGGATGGTATATAATATATACAGAATAATTATCATGTTATATTTATTATATACATTACTTACTCATCATTATTATACCCATTCAAATAATGATGTATTGAATAACAATTACACCACAACATGGAGACGGTAACCCGTACGTACGCTCATATGGTGACATGTCATTCAAAGGATTGATAGAATAATGAATATGGATGTACCATATATATAATAACATCATAGTATATAGAATATACATGAGTTATTATTTTATAATGGAAACAACAAATAAAGAAAAAGTGGAAGAAGAAAATAACTTGAAAGAGGGTGGTGAAATATGTACCTCTTCTTCGGGTTCTTCCTTTTGATTTGATCAAAAGGGCACCTTAAGATGGATTTATGACTAAAGTATGGCCTCAAGGATGAATTTAGGGAAGTTTATAGAATATTTTTTCAGGGTTTGTCCAAGCCAAATGGCTTTGAAGGTGTAAATTAAAGGCAAGGGGGAGTGCCCTTTTATTAGAGGGGTGAGGGGCATCTTAGGAAAAGCTAGAAATATTATTTTATAATAAATTCATATTCAGTTTCTAATGGCTCCAAAGTAGATTATTTAAAGTTTAAGGTGGGGATAGGTAGGAAAACACTCAACCAATAGGTTTTAAATATCTTTGGGTCACTATATTAACTTTATCTTTTTTATTTAACTCTTAGTTAAATAGTTTGACATTTACCATGTCTGTTTGTATTTTTATATTTTATAGTTAATAAACTTACTATATACATCCAAGAGACCCCCAAGTGGTCCATTAGTGATAGAACTATAATTATATAAGTCATTTTTCAGAATCGTATATTTTTAGGAATATTATATCAATTTATAATATAATATTTTCTTTAAAAACTCCTTTATGTAAATTTTGGCACTATTTAATAATTGATTTTTGTTAAAGTCATAAAAACATTATTTATTCGAATAAAACTCATTTAAGAAATATTAACTTGTCATATTAACCTATAAAATTTGTGTATGTCATCAAAACTTTCAAATTATATTTATTTTATCATTTATAATACCAATTATTTGATTCGTTCATTAATAAGGAAAATACTGCATCATTATTGTGTCATAAATAAATTTAATTATTCAATGTCTAAAAATTATAAATAAAATTCCATTATGTAGAAACTCTTTTTATCTTTCTAATAAAGATTTATAGTCAAAAATATAACATATATAACCAAATGTCAAAATTGTTTTTCTAAAAGATATATGCTTATGTTATTTTTGTATTTATTTTAACTTAATTAATATAAAGTTTCATTATCACTTACAAGTGGCTCCATGGGGTCCCAAAATCTACCAAAATATGACCATGGTCAGACATGTATCATCCAATAGGGTTAGGAAATGGTTTAGGGTAATTTAATTTTAATATAATATTATGTTTTTACCCTTATTTACCTGATTTACCCTTTAACCATGGTAAATAAAATATTTACCGACGTAATTATTAAAAATGTATAAAAATAAGAGTTATCTATTTACACAATTTCGAACACCTGATTATAAATATGGAATCCATTTTTCTAAATTCAAAACACATAAGTGGAAGAAATTAATTTAAAATTAATTCCCGTTGTCAAAACAAAAAACATGTTTTTAAGAAATAATAACTATCAAAAGATTGACACTTACTTATGTCCAGTTTAAATGTAAAATTATTTCCAATTACCAAAATCGGATTAAATGGTTAAAATATAATCTAATTATACTTTAAAATAACTCAAACTCAAAATTTATCACTATTAATTATTTCGATTAAAAAAGCTGTTTTTAATTAAATTTAGTAATTTTCACTATTCATCAAAATATGAAAGTTATCAGAAAAGTACCAAAAAATTCACCCTAAGCTAAATTTGATATTCCGAATCCAAAAATGAAGTTCATTTTGAAAGATAAAATTTATAAAATTTCAACAACTGTGTATTAATATTCATAACGGCTAGTTTGATTGGTTGTGGAGTGTGTTAGAATTCAAAGTTGCGTACAACACACACCACTGTATTATTCAAAGAGAAGTGTATCATGGAAGCTTGGGGTGTTACAAGGACACCAGAGTGATACAGACATGGAGTGGGCGTGAGGTTCAAATTCCACGTTGCGGTACATGGGGGAATCAATGTTGATTTATTCAGATGTCATGTTTTATATATGAAACAACATATTTACTATGATAAGTAATTGTTGTTTTAGACAAATAAACAGAAATTCAATGTCCTATAATTGTAACATTATTAGGTTTCATGTATGTGACTTTATAAGTGTATAAAGTATAAAGTACAAATACAATCCAAATGAAATTTGTGACACTACCTAGTAAATGTAAATTTATAATTATATATTTAATGATTATATTTATTATTATAAATTTATACGTGTTTCTATGTTAATGAATATTTATAATTGCATATATATATATATATATATTTAAAATCAAATAATTATTAATAAAATTCATAATTATTTAAATATAAATATGTATATTAATATATAATTATTAATATATATATATATATATATGTTTATTTATTTATAAATAAACTTTCAATATTTATAAATATATAGTGATATTTAATTATATATTTATGAATATAATTATAATTATATTAAATATATTAAATTGTAAATATTTATTTATTTATAAATAAATTTAAAATATTTATAAACATATATTAATTTTTAAATATATTGTAAATAATTAAATATAATTAATTAATTTATTATATGTTTAAAAATATTTCAAATTTATTTATAAATAAAATCTTAAAAATATATAAATACATATTTATAATAATATAATTATAAATAAATTTTTAAGTATAATTATAATTATAGATTTGTTTTGAATAATTATAATTATATATTTATTATAAATATTTATAATAATATATTTATTATAAATATATATTTTCATAATTACAAATAAATTTTATATATATGTAACCATATTTTAATAATTATATATTTATAAATATATTTACATTCATAATATTATAAATATTTATATATAAATAAATATAATGAATTTTGATTTTGTATTTATTATATTTATTTATTATATTTATTGTAATTTTATCATTATTATATATATAATTAAATATTTTTTGTAATTGTAAAATTTTCATAATTATATAATTATTATAATTATATAATTACTATAATTATAATAGTTGTATTTATTATTATTATAAATTTATTATAATTATATAATTGTTATAAATATAAATATAACTTTATTAAATTTATTTTAATAATTATATTTATTATAAATATATATATTATAATTATAATTATAATTATATTAATATATATATATGGGGATTGTGGAGGGGTGGCTTGGGTATTTTGGGGAAAAACCGTGAGTGCCAAATAAATTGGAGCTAAAGGAATTCAATCAAAGCGCTAGATGATTTGGTTCTCAAGATACCCATTTTCTGAAAAAAATCTAACTTAAACCATTTAAATTAAAAAAAATTAAAAACACCCATTTTACAAATTTTCCCAGGATGGCAGCACTGGAAAAAGTGGTGGGTGTTGTAGGGGAGACTAATGAAGATGGGGATAGACACAAATTCTTCTAGAATCATTGTGGTGATAGTGATGGGGTCTTGATGGGGAAGCGTAAGAAGGAATGGTCTAGTGAAAGTAGGGGGTGATTTCTGTGGTCAATAGTGCTTGCAAAGGTCGAGTATAGTGGCGGCCAGGACAACGGATGATGGAATATGCCATATAAAGAAGAGTCCACAGGGTTGGGAGGAAGATAGAGTTTGTTGTGGTGGACCTATGAGTCAGTGTGGGTTTGATAGATTACATGAGAATCCATCTGTTTTTTTAATTTAAATAGGTTTTTTAAAATAATGAACCTTTTTATAACCCTTATAGAGCTCGAACCACAAGTTGTCTCCTACATGTCTCCCCTATTTAGTATAATGTGACTTCATTTTCAACAGTTTATTACTTCTAGGGAAAAATAATAATAATAATAATAATATTTAATAGTTATTTTAAACAAATCACCCATAAGAAGTAGACATCACACCAATCGAAAAAATCACATCATATGGGTTCGGGAAATCAGATTCTGGTAGGAAACAATAGGTTCGCTGGAACTCACACTACAACAAATATGGCCTTTAATAGCACGCAAAATAATTTTTAACAATGATAAAAAATCATCATTAATCACATCACTGATAATGGTCTACCCACCTGTAAGGAATTATTTATATAACATCACACCCAAACTGTAATTTAAAATCATATAACCACACACCCAACTTGCAATTTAAGCACATCACACCTAGAGTCAAACTGAAATTTAAAAAGCACAACATAAGAAAACCTACTCTATATATTTAATTGACATCAAGAATGAAAAACTATCCACTCATGGTATATACAAAAATAAACACAATTATTTAAATTTTAAACAAAATGTTTTATATAATTATATTTACAATTTTCCAAAAAAATTCTAAAACATTAATATTTAATATTTTTACATATGTGATTCCCTCTCAAAAATCTCCACCCATAGTATTAGTTACAGAAACAATCATCCCAACCCAATAAAAATATTCCACCCTTATAAGAAAACAAATGTTATTTTATTAATACTATAAAGAAATAAGTTGAACATTAATATGAATGGATACATTAATAAAAATGTCAATATTTAATAAAAATACACTTTTGGAGTTATACCAGTCACATTGTGCATAATATTGAGGTGGGGTTGATTCATAAACATTGCAAATGGGTTATGGATCATTTTCCCAAAATATCAAAACAATCAGAATACATTTTCCCAGTTTTGAGTATGTTACTTGTTATTTTGCTAAAATTAATGTCAATTTTAAATAATGACACCTTTGGAGTTATACCAGCCAAAATGTGCACCATATTGAGGTGTGAAGGATTCCCAAATATCATAAATTAATAATGGATTACTGTCCTTGAGAATCAAAACAATTCAAATGTGTTTGCTCAGTTTCCATAATGTCAGTTGTGTTTTTTTCTGAAATGTCATTTCAAACTAAAAACACGTATTTTGAGTCATAATGGTCACATAATTCATCGTTTTTATGTGATGCTAATTCATATATATCACAGATAACTTATTAATCATTTTCCTAAACTATTTAGTCAATAGGATTTCGTTTGTTTGGCTTCCAATGAGTGACATGATTTGGCCTAAAATGTCAATTTCAACCTAAAAATGGAAACTTTTAGTCATAAAGGTCACACTAAGAATCTAATTTAGGTTTGGGTGATTCCAATACATTATATGTTAATCATGGATCATTTTCCTATAGTATCAATACAATACAAATGTGTTTTCTCGGTTTTCAATATTTCACTTGTTGTTTTTACATAAACCTATGTCAATTTTAAATAAAAAAGAGAAACTTTGAGACATACCAACCACACTGTGCATTGTATTGAGGGGTATGATGATCCCTTTGCATCATAAATTACTAATAGAACATTTTCCTAAAGTATCAAAACAATAAAAAATTATTTTCTCAGTTTTCAGTATGTCGCTTTTTTTACTTAAATTAATGTCAATTTTAAATAAAAAAGACAATTTGAGTTATACCAGACATAAGTTGTGTAGTATTGAGGTATGGTTTATCCCTTCATGTCCTAAATGAAATATATATCATTTTCCTAAAATATCAAAAAAAACCGAATGTGTTTGCTCTGTTTTTAGTATGTCACTTGTTGTTTTTACTTAAATTAATGTCAATTTTAAATACAAAAAGACAGTTTGAGTTGTAACGACCACACCATGCATCAAATTGAGGTTAATGTTACTCCTATACATAAAAAATGACTCATGGATCATTTAACTATAGTATAAAATTAATATTAATGCGCTTTTTGGGATTTAAGTACATCACTAGAATTTTTTACTTAAATTAATGACAATTTTAAATAAAAAGAGACACTTTGAGTTGTACCAGCCACACCATGTGTTTTTTTGAGGTGCAAAAAATCCCAACACATAAACAATTACAAATTTATCACTATTATTAGACATCAAAAAAATCCTAAAGTGTTTTCTCAAATTTTAGCACGTTTCCTGTTGTTTTTACTTAAATTAATGTATATTTTAAATATAAAAAAAAAGACACTTTGTGTTGTAACAGCCACACCATGCATCTAATTGAGGGTTTTTTTACTCTTACACATCCAAAATGACTCAGGTATCATTTTCCAAAAGTATAAAAATAGTCTGAATTCGTTTCTTTAGTTTTAAGTATGCTATTTATTGTTTTTACTTAAATTATAGTCAATTTCAAATAAAAAGAAATACATTGAGTTGTATCGGCCACACAATGCATCATTTTGAGATGAGGATAATCTCTACATATCAAAAAATACTAAAAGATTATTGTTCTAAAATATCAAAACAATCCAAAAGTATTTTCATGATTTTCACTATGTCACTTGTTATTTTTACATAAATTAATGTCAATTTTAAACAAAAAGATAGACTTTGAGTTTTACCGGCCACACCAAGCATCTAATTGAGGTGTATTTTACTCCTACCCATAAAAAATTAACTCATGAATTGTTTTCCTAAAGTATAAAAATAATCAGAATGTGTTTGTTCGGTTTTTAGTTTGTCACTTTTTGTTTTTAGTTAAATTAATGTCAATTTAAATTTAAAAGAGAAACTTTGAGTTCTACTAGCCACACCATGTGTAGTATTGAGGTATGGCTAATCCCTACACATGGAAAATGACTAATTGATTATTTTCCTAAAATATCCAAACAATATGAATGTTTTTTGCTCAATTTTCAGTATGTTACTTGTTGTTTTTATTTAAATTAAAATCAATTTTAAATAAAAAGAGACACTTTGAGTTGTAAAGGCCCCACCATGCATCATATTGAGGTTCAATTGAATTTTAAACATCAAAAAAACCTCATAGATCATTTTATTAAAGTATCAAAGCAATTCATATGTGTTTTATTAGTTTTAAGTATATCAATTGTTGTTTTTACATAAATTAATCTCAATTTTAAATAAAAAAGAGACACTTTCTATTGTATCAGCCACAACCTTCATTTTTTTTGTAGTTCAGTTGATCCCTACATGTCAAAAATGATTAATATATAATTTTCCTAAAATATCAAAACAATCCGAATGTTTTTTCTCAGTTTATAGTATGTTGTTTTTTGTTTTTCCATAAATTATTGTCAATTTAAAAAAAAAGACACTTTGGGTTGTCTCTGCCACATCGTGCATCGGATTGGGGTTGTATTTACTCCTATATGTCAAAAATGACTCATGTATAGTTTTTCTAAAGTATCAAAACAATTATAATTTATATTCTCAGTTTTCAGTTTGTCACTTATTGTTTTTACTTAAATTAATGTAATTTTTTTATAAAAAGAGACACTTTGCATTCTACTGTTCACACTGTGTAACATATTGAGGTGTGGATAATACCTATACATCACAAATGACTAATAGATCATTTTTATAAAATATCAAAACAATGTGAATTTGTTTTTGTGGTTTTTAGTATGTCACTTGTTGTTTTTACTTAAATTAATGTCAATTTTAAATAAAAAGAGACACTCTGAGTTGTACCGGACATCTTAGACATCATTTCTAAAACGATTCCTAATAACCTAATGATATGAAACATACAAAAGTATGATCATAGATGTTCAATTAGTTTAATAATGGAGATATCAATGATCATATACAGATAAAATGAACATACAGATGTTAGAAGGTGATACTAACATTTGAAATTCATACCCTGCATATAGAAGTCACATTTTCATTCTATTTTTGTACATTATTTCATAAGGTATTCTTCCATTTTGTTTGTGAGTGCATCTATATCATCTCAAGAATATAATTCTTTTGAATAATCATAGTTTTATAGGAAAAATTTAAATTCACATGGGATTAATAAATATTTTAAATTAAATAGTAATTATCTTCGAAAGTACCTCTTTAGGGATGCTGGTTTGTTCATGAAATATGATCTATCTAATAAATTTACAAACATAATAATCACAATCTCTTCCATTGGTTATTTTTAGGCACTACATAATCGTTTATGAGAATAAGTAATTTGTTTTGATATGTGTTTTGGATAGTGAAATCTTATTATATATACCATAATAATTTTCCATTCATAGTACTTGTATTCATCCTTATCCTTAGACCCTCACCTCATTCCTTTTTTCACATGACATTGATGCACCACCCTGTTATAACATTTTCCTCATTAAAATATAATATAAATTATATTACTTAATGTTTAGTTCTAAAATATTGGCTATAGTGTATTAGAAATTGACAAACACCGTCATGTGGGGATGGGTTATTGGATATCCATGAAAAGATTCCCGGAAATAAATATTTAGAGTATCTAAATTTACTGTAATGAGCATCCAATGCTACCAAAAAATAAAAAAGGGAATATTTATTGAAAGAAATGAAAATATATTTTATATTATTAAATTGTAAAGTCTCACCCTTATATTGTTGGTATTAAATAGAGCCTTTCATCTAAAATTTTTCTCTCAAAGGATTTGATCAGACCTATCACTATTTCATCCTTTTTGTGGGTTCTATTTTAGCTTCTACTAATGAGGTGACATGAGGACTATTGAGTTTTAACTTGTTATCATTGGAAAATCCCTTCAATTGTTTTTCATATATATGCCTGCCAAAAAATTGAAATGTATTTAGTCATATTTAACACATCATATCATATATTTGAAAATGAAATCCAAAAATACATTCCTCATGTATACATTTAAAACTAATCTGCCTAGATAATCATAGTCTTTGATTTCATTTTCACTCCCAACCCTAGTTAACTCTTGATATTTATATCTATACATATTTTTGTAAAATTCAACTATGTGGTGTCCACCATCTTTTGACGTTGTATCCACATGATGCTTGAATGGTTGTAAATGTGCAGGTAGAACAGGTTGGGTAATTGTGATTTAAATAGATCTCTATTGATCATTTGGTAGATCCCATAAATGGTTTTGATATTGTATTTCATTTCATACCCTTCTCATTGTTCATCTGTAAAAACATTCATCGATTTAGAACTTTTTCATTAACTACTAATGGTTTTACTTGAAAAGTAAATTGGGAATTAATACCTCCTTGTGAACATGATTTTTTAAAATTTGTGATAGCTATGATATGAATATTCCAATACCTTTTTCAACTGTGTTATTATCATCCTCTTGAATTGGTATAGGTAGCTCTTTTCTCGGCTCATGAGTTGTATTGATCGACAACCACACAAAACCTTTTGTAAGTGGTATGTTGTGTAGCATGTCCCTTTTAATATTGAACACTATAGCCATGTGCACAAGGTGATGAGAGGGTGTTTCTAAATAAAAATAACATTCATTATCACCCTATAGAATAGAAGTAGAAGAAATGTATTAGTGTCTGTCTAATTCACTTATGAAAGAAACATTTATTAGAAAATTTATTACCTCTTCTAAGATATCTCTTTAAGGGGAATGGCTATCCTCATAGCTGGTGGGAGTGGGGAGGGATATTCATGAGGTGGCTATTCTTGATTTTCTTCTTCTATTTGCCTATCCCTCATTAATATTTCCATCATCTCCCTTTTCCATTAGAATTGTCTTTTATGTGTAGCTATTCATTCTCTCATATGTTTTTTTAATTCACTTTGATATACCTCTTGTGTTTTTTCAAAATATTTTCAGGGTGTCACCCCAAAACCCATACCTCTGATTTTTCCATATTGTTATGGCTGCTTCAAGACAACTGATAGTTTTTGTTCATCTGGAACTAGTTTTGTTGATTCATTTGACAATGTCAGATAGAAAATTTTGTAAAAGAAGAGATCATTGGTACATAATAGTGATTTAAATCAGAAAAAATATAATGTAATACTTACACATGATTCTAACACTTTTTGTGTGACCTATGCTATTAGTATCCCATATTTAGTTACATTTGCCTCCTTCAATAGTACATAATGTGGAATGGAAGTGGCTTTGGATTTCAAGCCATCAATCTGCATATAAATAGAGGAAAATAATTATGGTGTTGTTTCATGTCATAGAAAAGTATTACAATATATTTAAAATACGTACCTATTTATTTCCAAGTGAAATGTATCGCATCTATGCTTTATGATATGGGTACGCTGGTTTTTCTGCTCATTCCTTATTTTCAGCACTCATTTTCTATTTTATAGATTAAAAATTGTCAATAAAAGTGATGAATAAACATATCACCAAACAACATATTACTATTCAAAATGTACATGAAAACACACATCTATACGATAACCAATAAACATATCCCATTCTTCTTTTTTTATTAAGTGTTCATAAATATGTGGTGGTTGTGGGTTTATTTTCCCTTTAGTATCTTTAATATGATGTCTTTTTAGTATTGTGTGAAATCATCTATGAATCCTTATATAAACAATTAATACATGATTCTCATGGGAGTCGTCTACTCTAAATGCACTCTATAAAGGATAATGAAGACTAAATTAATGTTTCATTATATTATCTTTCTTAAAATAAATAAATGATTTCATAATGTCCCTGTAATCTCTTCCCACATCAGTGTCTTAATCCCAGTCACAACATGGTGCCATGATTCTACATCAATCGGCACAAATTTTTGAGTGATGAGTCCAATATAAGTACTGAACATGGCCTTGTTGGGGTTAATATGATGACCATGTGCATTACATCTGAACTCGTATATGTTTCCTTTGGACCTCTCTATAATGCTTTTCCCTAACATCGTCAAACCACAGTTCTCCTTTTTTTTCTACAATGTATGTCCTTTGTTGCATACCATTTCCCCAAAATCAACATCGTCAATGTGTTCCTTTGGAGCAGTGGCATATGCATGTGAATATAGTTGTTGTACCTCTACACTGAGAGTAGCAGTAGGTTGAGAAACCTATTTTTCATTAGGAATAGGAGCACCAGTATGTGCGTAAGTTCAATCCTCTACACTGCGAGCAATAGTAGGTTGAGAGTCCTATTGTTCCTCTGGAATGGGAGTACTAGCATCTTCCAAAGGTTGCTCCTCTACACTGCCAGAAGCCACAGGTTGAGAGACATGTTGTTCCTATGGATTGGGAACACTAGAAAATGAGAAATTCATTATCTATATAAGTGGTTTAACATTTCATTTATAATTCATAGATGCATAAAAAATGGGTAATAACATTAGATAACATGATGTATATTGAGAATGAAATGTAACCTAATTATCGAACTCTCTTTTTCTTTCTTAAATGATGACGGGATTTGAACCCTCTATCAATGATCCAAATCCCTTCATTATGGTCTCTTCTGACATAACAAAAATGTCTACATTAGGACCGCTATGAAATGTTTGCGATGTCCTAATGAAAGGAGTTATCCTCTGTTGAATTTTCATCTGAACATTCAGTGGTTTTATTCGATAACATAACAATTGACCACTTTTAGATTGCAGGATGTTTAAAATAAAATTATTGTACTGGTTTTGATTCCATTATAAATGGTTCGTCTTTGTAGCCTTCCTTACTAAAATCAATTATCATGAATCCCAATTTTTTTATTTTAACAAAAATCCTACAATCAACACAATTGAATTGAAAAATTGGCACATAGAATGATATATAATCTAACTCACATATTTTTTTGATGATGAAAAATTATGACATATTTTTTAGAGTTGGTGTCCTACAACTATCTATTTGTACATTGATTACATGGATATTTAATGTATTTAAATATTAACCATCTTATTGTATATTGTTCATTGCTATGCAGGACTATGTTGTAATAATGTCATTGAGTATTTGTTGCATTGATTAGGTCATGGAAGTTTCATGCTATGATGAGAACCTTGAAATGATATTAAAATATCCTTAAATATAGATTTTTGGTTGGATAACATACTATGATGGGACACAGATCATGAAGACCGTCAGGTGAGAGTAATCATAAGAACATTAGACTTCCTCTCATTAAGTTATCACTTGCTAATCACTAAGACATGAGATTATGAGAATAGACCTGTTAGTAGGAATTCTTCATGTTGTGGTTTCATCAGATATTAATATCTTCAAGTGTGTGTAATTATCCTTAGACATTTATATTATCATTAATATGTACCATGAATAGCGCACATTGATTTACTGATGAAAACTATCACGCAGACAGTTGGACGGAAGTAGGGTAGATTGGGTGTGTCACAATTTTCATGTTATTAATGGATAAGTCAAGGAATTATTTGTCCCTTCCATTTATGGAAGTTGATATCTCGGTCCTTTGATTGAAATAGAACAGTTGTATGAAATTCCATGCCCATGGTGTAATGACGAGTTTATTTCGGATAGTCAAAGAATGATGTATCAAGCATAATGGTTGATGCCACTATCATGAAACCAGTTTGATAATATATTGAGACAAAGGTATTATATTACATTGGGAGCGTTCTTATGTGGATGTCATTGTTGCGACTTTGAGTTCATTCTCTTTGTTCCATTGATTTGTTGTTAGAGAGTACTCTTGGACTTTTGGCAATCCCACCTATTTCCAATGAGAAAGAATCCTAGAGGGTCCCACTCTAAGTGTTTCTGGTGGTATCAGTTAAATTCAATTTGAATTTAGTTAATAAATATTCTTCAAAAGATAGTGGAATAATTTTCTTCAACTTAAATTGATTTTATAAATTAAATTGATATTTATTCACCGATTTTTGGGAAAAAAAAAATTTTTTATTGAAAATTTAATAAATATTTATTTACTAGTTTTTAGATAAAATATTTATTTAAGAGAATAAATTGTTTATTTATTTATTCGGGTGTTCAATAAAGGGAAGTAGAGTTCAGAAAAACTAAGGCTAGTCCGGTAGAAAAATAATTATTTCCAAGATGGTAAATAATTATTTAACTAGTTATAACATAAAAAATAACACTCCAATTATTTGGTGATAATGAATTTTATTTATAATTTCGTTTTTCACAAGTTGGCACACAATAAATAATGGTGTCATATTATTTTTAATATTTTGGGTTTTCTCTAAGGTTATGAATGTATTTAATTGTTGTTTCACTATTAAATATTGTAACTGAAGCCCCATGTCGATAAATAGACACATACATCTATTGTTCCATGTACCGAACTACACTCCCAGTGAATTGAGAATTGTTGAGCTAAACTAGTTATCTCTCGAATCCTCTTCCTGCCCCTCTCAAGAATGAGAGACGTTCTTCAAGACCAAAGAACAAGTGATAAAGAACGACTGACTCAAAACACTAACTTTTCCGTACTAGCACCTGGAGAACGAGTGGTGTCGATCAGAGGCCATCAGAGCACGTGTGGATCACTGCTAGAGGGGTTCTATTTTAGATCCTCACAAGAGAAATGTGATAATCCAGAAAGGTCCTTACGGATGATCAATATCATAAACTAATAAAATATCGAAAATCCAAGTATTATTTTCATTGTGAAATTAATTAAATTCATTATAAACATGATGTTCAAGATCATATATAATGGTTTTGGGCCTCTTCCTTCTTTATCAAAATCATTGATTCTCTCCTGTGGAGACTAGAACTCATTTTCATATTGATTTCAGAATAATCATTGATCATTACAAAAATTAAAGTTGGGTGTCAACCCAACAATTCTTCTGCTACACCTCGAACCTACAAGTGGTATCGGAGCGGTTACATCATAGTTTATAATTATTTAAATATTTAATTGATGATTTATAGTTTAATAATTTAGTTTTTTCAATTCAAGGTTAATCATTCTTACAATCTGGATTTCGAGATCTAATCTCTATATTTTTATTTATTATAGATTTCATATAAAAAATTATTTTTTAATTAAAATTAAAACATATAAATCATACATAGGCTCTGATGATTCCTCTCAGGTGACACAAAAGGGCGTGTAGTGTGTTCAGACTTACATGTCGTGTTCTGATATAAAATTTGTGTAATCTAGAATACACATCGTGTAGTCTTGTACAGTGCATCGAGAGTAATTCGGAAATTACTCATGTCATGTTCATTTATTACACACGGTATAGTTAATTTTGCACTGCGTGTTGACTGGGACTGATAGACACACGCTTACTAGAGTACACGCCATGTGTCCCACTAGACATGGCGTGTAGTCTCTTCTAGTTAGGGGCCAAACTGTTTATTCCATACACATAAAATCTCATTGGTAACTATGTAACGCGGAGATAACATCGGGTGTATCCCACTATACACGCTGTGTACTCCAAAATTTCTGAAGTACGCCTCACACGCCGAGTCCCTAGGCGTGTACTTCGGGAAGGACAGTTAAGGTAATACATGTCACGTATTCGGAACTACAAACTATGTACTTTACCAAATTACACAATGTTAAAACTTTAATGTTTTTGTAATGATTGGAACTACTTTTCATGTATAAATCGTATTATAGGTTGTTACTCTATGCATTGATGCATCATGTATGACATATTTTAGAAGAGTGAAATTTTATACAAATATAATACATATTGGGTATAATCAAATGGGTATTCACTAGCTTACCTCCAAGGTGAATTTATGTACCACAATGAGAATCTTAAGTAAATTAAACAAACATTTAGATAAAAGGATTGATTAATTAAAGAGAATATATCAATCGATTCAAGAGAAATATATATAAATAATAATGATTAAAGAATTGAATACTAGTTTTATTAAATATGTAATTCGTTTCATGTATGTGAGTGATCATGAGCTAGACCGAGACCTTTTTTATGTGATTAGTTTTCTTTTAATCTATTTATTAAATTAATTGTTGGAATGCGAGCCATCTCTCCTCATTAATATGTAGGGCATGCGTGCCCATGATTTATTTTATGTAAACCCCCCTTTTTACCCCTCACCTACGTGTGAGTTGAAAGAATATGTAATTTATGGAACTCCCCAACTAGTGGAGGTGGTTTATGATGGATCCAAGACGAAACCAAACCCAAGAGATGTAGAGGTGGATATATGGAAAGCTGTAAACATGAACCCAAAAAGTTCAAGGTGTTTCTCCTCGAGGTATGGGTTATTTTAGAAACCAATAGATAAACTAACCATTAGAAAATCTCATGATCATTACCTTTTCATTATTTTATTTCCGTCAGTTGCACGGTTTATCATTATGCTTGTGTTTTCGCGATCACATAATTTATTAATTGAACAAGCATGAAAAATGGAACCAAAATAAACTAAGATTATGTGTAAATATTATCACTACATGGTTAATCACTTAATTAAGCTCCACTAAATATTAATAATCATGTGATAGTGATAGTAATCAATTCACGCATAAGAGATAAAAATCCCTCAGATTATATATTAAGTTAGACCAAGCCTTCTGTTACTTAGCTAAGGACAAAAATGAATAAAACTATGGGTTTGACCAACCCTTGTTGGGACAATTACTTTTATACATGAATACCTTATGAATGGTTTCAGATTGACTTAACTGTATTACATCAAGTGGAGTAGCCTTGATAGAATTGGTGTAATATTGGAGGAAAGAGTTGAGGAAATCTAATGTTTGGATTTTAGGATTGGGGAGTCCACTCAACAGATCAAGGAGCTGTAATCCCATAGTTTTTAAAGACCTTCCTACCTAAATACCTTCAAATAACATGACCAAACCCTGTTGGGGGTATGTGAATGTGAATATGGATCCTTTCCACAATAATTTCATGGAAACTGGACATTATAAGTTCAATGGTGAGGGACATTGGGACTAGATAAAATAGTGGGAAACTTAATAAAATTAATTTATTATTTCTCATAAAATGTAATCAAGAAATTAATAACTAAATGCTCTTTTAATTTTAGAATAGAATGAAAAACACTTCAACCTCACTATCCCTATGATCTATTCTATAAAAAGACAACATCTTCACTAGCAGTAACTTTCCAGAATGGTTTAGACACCTTTGGGTTATTCTTCACCATGAATGGAAGTCTTACATGCTAGAGTTAGCATTACCTGATCCACCTACCCAAGAGGAAACTGATGAAGAGTTCTTGGTCATTGAAAAACATATAAATGACATGGTCGACATTTAATGTTCGATGTTATCATCAATGTCCAGTGAGCTCATGAAATCTCATGAAAACATGGCTTCCTATATAATTCTCAACCACCTCTGTGGTCTTTAACATGAGAGAGCAAGACAAGAATGGTTTGAGATCTCTACGGCACCCTTTCAAATTAACCATGTAGAGGGTGCCCCAACTGGACCCCACATAGTCAAGCTCATGGGCTACATTGAGAACATGGAGATTCTAGGGTTTATACTCCCTAATGAACTAGGTACCGATCTCAATCTTTCATCACTCCCTCATAGATTCTCCAATTTTGTCGTTAATTTCAATATGAACAACCTTGAGAAGTCTCTATCTAATCTTCTTATTCTCATTCTCTAAGTGGAAAAATATATAAAGTTTGAAAATCCCTCAGTCCTTATAGTGAATAGAAGCAAAGGGAAGGAGAAGAGCATTAATCCCAAAGCTTCTTCACGCCCTATCAAGAAAAGGAAGATCAAAGGGGAGGCAAGGGAAAAGAACGATGTTTGTTTCGCATGTTTTAAGAAGGTACACTGGAACAAGAACTGTACCCAGCCTAGTAATCAAGTGCGAGATTCAGGTGCATTTGTTATAAAATGTAATCTATCTGTTTTTAAAAATTGGGTATTATATATATCTTGTGGTGCTCATATATTTATCCAAATACAATAACCAAGTGGATTCAAGAAGATTGACCTGATGGGAGGTATATCTAAAAACTACCAACAGCTCCAGACTTATTGTTGTAGATGTTTGGGACTACCACCACATGTTGCCAACTAGAATGATCTTGGTATTAAAGGGTTGTTATCATGTGTTGTCTATTACTAAAAACATTATTTATGAACCCAGAGTAGATAAAGATGGATATTTTTTATGTTTGGACATTAATATTTCTTATTTTACAAATATATCATTTATTTTGGTAAGGAATATTAATACCACCATTTTGATGTGTCAGATTACACAAACCAAGTAATGGAAATTTAAAACTAAAATACTTCACGTGACTCATACCACACAAAACTTTGGGATCACCATCTAGGTCTTGTAAATGAGGAAATCCTGAAAACGTTACATCAAAATGGATATTTATATTCTTTAAAATTAACATCACTTGGCGTATTTCAAGTATGTTTACAAGGAAAAATGACCAAAGCCCCATTTAATGGGAATGGTTAACGGGCTAAAGAGGTTGTTGAATTGGATCATACCGATGTCTGTGGACCATTTTCAATTGATTCAAGGGTAGAGTACTCATACTTCATAAATTTTACTAATGATATTAGTAGATATGGATATATCTACTTAATGAGGTATAAGTCGTATTATTTTGATAAGATCAAAAAAAAATAAGAATGAAGTTGAGAACCATCTTGGTAAGAAGATTAAGAAACTCTACTCAGACTAAGGTTCAGAATAACTTAATCAATACTTTATTTATTACTTACAGGAGTTTGGGATCTTATCCCAAATCAATCCTCCTTATACGCCCCATTGTAACGGTGGGAGTGAAAGGAGTAACCACACCTTGTTGGACATAGTGAGATCAATGATGAGTCATGCAACTCTTCCATTATCCTTTTGGGGATATGCGTTACAAAAAAAATGCACATACTAAACCATGTACCAACTAAATAAATAATTGTTATTCCATATGAGTTTTGGAGTGGAAATAAATCTATGTTATCGAATTAACATGTGTGGGTAAGAGATGCATTTGTTAAGGCCTCTTAAGGTAACAAACTTTAACCTTGAGGAAAAAGTATACCTTTATAGGATACCCAAATAAAACAAGTGGACATTATCTATACAGTCCCCCAGATAAAAAATTATAGTGGAAAGACACAACATATTTCTTGAGAGGGAGCACATATACCAAAAAGATAGTGGGAGCGAGATATAATTCAATGAAGTCGAGGATCAAGGTACACAAGAGTTGGTACAAGAATACAATCAAAAGATCCATGTGGAAGAAAGAACTATTCCAGATACACAAGAATTGTGTAGCATTACAAGAGAAGTTAAAGAATCGGAATGGTACAGTTTTCTAGTTACCAATGATGGTAACTCATTATTAGTTGATAATAATGTTACTCTAACCTAAATGAAAATAGTAAGATTCAAAAATGATGCCATGTGGAAAGAAGCCATGAATTCTAAAATGGATTCCATGTACCAAAACAATGTCTAGATTTTGGTAGATTATCCAGTTGATGTTAAGCTTGTTATTTGAACATGGGTATTCAAGAAAAAACTAGACATGGAAGGAAAAGTTAGAACCTATAAGGCATGCCTGGTTGCAAAAGGTTTCAAGAAACGTCAAGGTATTGAATGTGATGAAACATTTTCACCATTTTCAATTCTTAAATCCATTATATTTCTATTGTTCATTGCCTCTACCATGACTATGAGATTTGTAAAATGGATGTCAAAACAGCCATCCTTAACAGGAACCTTCATGAATATATCTACATGACACAACCTGAACTGTTTGTGACTCCAAAGCATGCCAATAATATATGCAAGTTGCAGAGACCAATTTATGGTTAAATGAAATCATCCAGTTCATGGAAGATTCATTTTGATAAAGTCGTAACAAAATTTGGTTTTATCAAGAATTAATGTGAGTCTTGAGTATACAAATAGTTTAGTGGGAGTGCAGTTGTTTTCTTAATATTATATATTGATGAAGTTTTACTTATTGTTAATGATATACCATTCTTATAGTCTATTAAGGCATGGTTTAATTGATGCTTCTCCCTGAAGGACTTGGGTGAGGCATCATATATTCTGGGGATCGAGATCCATCATGATATATCCAAGATATTGTTGTGCCTAAGTCAAAGTACATACATTCATATGATAATAGGGAGATTCAGTATGGAGAAATCTAAGAGGGGATTGATTCCATTATCACATGGAATTCATATTTCTAGGAAAATGTGTCCTTAGACACATGAGGAAAGAAATATAATGGATAGGACTCCATGTGCAATAGTGATTGGGTCAGTCGTGTATTTCATGCTATGTACTAGGCTGGATGTCGCCAACGCATTGAGTGAGGTAGGAAGATATCAAGCTGACCCAGGTGACTACCATTGGATGGTAGTCAAGACTATCCCAAAGTATATGAGGCATATTAAGGGTATTTTTCTAGATTATGGAGGATATACGTAACTAGTCATCAGAGGATATGCATATTCTAGTTTCCAAACTGATCATGATGACATGAAGTTGCAAATGTGATTCATCTTCTCCTTGAATGAAGGTTCAGTAAGCTATAAGAGATCAAAGAAGAGTGTGGTTGCAGATTCTACAGTAGAGTCTAGTTATATTGTAACTTCCAAGGTAGATAAAGAAGAATTTTGGATATAAATATTTGTCCAGGAGTTGGATGTGGTACCTATAAGTAAAGATCTCATCACACTCTATTGTGATAATAATACAGCGATGACTCTTGAAAAAGATCCATGGTCACATCATAGGAAAAAGCACATACTTTAGATGTATCATCTCTTGATGTATTTTTCTAAGAGAGTTGAAGTTGTAGTGAGAAGTATTTCCACGAAAGACAATGTGGTAGACCCCTTGGCTAAAGCCCTAACTCAGCAGAAATATGATCACCATGTGAAGTCTAGTGGACAGAAAGTCATAGGTAGTTGGAACTTTTCCAAGTGGGAGTTTGTTAGAGTTGGTTCCCTAGAACAAAATATTAGTACTTTGATTACATTTATATTTAATATATTTAAATATTAATCATCTTGTTACATATTTTCCATTTTTCTACCTGACTACGATGTAATAATGACCTACAATATTCATTACATTGATAAGGTCATGGAAGTTCCCCACTATGATGAGAACCATGAAATGAAATAATAATATTCTTAAATATAGTTCTATAGTTGGATGAAATACTATGATTGGATACATAACATACAGACCGTCAGGTACGAGTACTCTTAAGTAGATGAGACTTCCTCTTAAAGAGTTTGCACTTGGAAATCTACAAGACATGAGATTGTGATAACAGACTTTCTAGTAGGAATTTCGCATTTTAAGGTATCATCCAATATTCCTACCTAATATCATGTGTAATTATCCTTATACTTTATGATTATCAATAATACGTGTCACGACTCAGTGACTTGGATTTACTGATGAAATCCATCACACAGATAGTGGGTTGGATGTTGGGTACATTGGGTGCGTCATGAGTGGCATGTTATTAATGGAAAAGTCAAGGAAGGATATTTTGCTTCCATTTATGGAAGTTGATATCTCGTCCCTTTGATTGAAATTGAACCATCGCACAAAATTCCATTTCCATGGTGTAATGATGACATTATTTCAGGTAGTCAAAGAATGACGTATCATGTATAAAGGTTTATGAAACTATCATGAAACCATCTTGATGAGATATTGAGACAAAGGGATTATATTACACAGGGATCAATCATATGTTGATTTCAATGTTGTGACTTTACGTTCATTCTCTTTGGTGTCCTGACCCGTTTCTAGATAGTACTATTGGACTTTAGGCAATCATGCCTAATGAAAACGAGAAATAATCCAAGAGGGTCACACACTAAGTGTTTCTGGTCGTCTCAGATAAATTATATTTAAATTTAATTAATAAATATTATTCTCAAGATAGTGGAATAATTTTATTCATGTTTAAATTTTTTCATAAATTAAATAAATATATATTCACCGGATTATGGGTAAAATATATTTATTTATTTTATTGAACATTTAATAAATATTTATTTACAAGTTTTTAAAAAAAATATTTATTTAAGAGAATAAATTATTTATTTATTTATTCAGGTGCTCAATAAATTCCAGTGTATTTCTAGCGGACCAAGGCTGGTTCAGTAGTAAAATAATTATTTGCAAGAAGGTAAATAAATATTTAACTAGTTGTCATAGATTAAAATAATAATAATTCTCTTATTATTTTGTGACGCAGAATTAAATTAATAATTCTATTTTTTGGATGTTGGCACACCATAACTATTGATGAGGTATTATTATTAAAATCATTGATTTTCTATAATGTTATGAGTTTATTTAATTTTTGTTACATAATTAAATATTGTAACGGAATCCCCATGTTAATAAATAGGCACGGTTTTCTATTGTTCCGTGCACCGAACTTCTTGCCCTTTGAATTGAGAATTGTTGAGCTAAATAATTTCCCCCTCAAATACTATTCCCTCCCCTCTCAAGAATGAGGGACATTCTTCAATGCTAAAGAACAAGCAATCAAGAACGACTGATGCAAGACACTTTCTTCTCTACTCTAGCACCCGAAGAACGAGTGGTGTTGATCTGTGGCCATCAGAGCATGTGTGGATCACTCCTAGAAGGATTCTAGTTTGGATCCTCGCAAGCGCAATGAGAAAATCATGAAGGGTCATTTGGGACTATAAACATCATCAATGAATAAAATACCTAAGATCCAAGTATTCTTTTCATTATGAAATTAATTAAATTAATTATAAAGATAATATGCAAGATCCTCTTTAATGGTTTTAGTACTATACGTTCTTTATCTAAATATTTGATTGTATTCCATGGAGATTGGAATTCATATTCATATTGATCCCGAATTAATAATTAATCATGGTAAAAAATTAATGTTGGGTTTCGACCCAACCACGCTTCCACTACGCCCGGAACCTACAATATTTACATAATTTGGATTTCTGCCCAGAGTAATAGAAATAGGCATCGCCTCATCCATGAGTGTAACTCCAATATTTTTATGGTACGGTCTTCATCATGATCAATTGTATAGAACATATAACAATTAATTACATAACCTTTGTAAGATAATATATACACACATGCTCCTCCAGCGAGCCACCGACCTCGTTTTAAATTTGAATCTGGATTTTCATCTGAAATTTTTAAAATATGGTTTTTAAACCATCCTATAAATTTTTTTATCTATATTTGATATCAATCTTTCATCCATTTATGGATTCAAATTCCTAATAATTTCATTATGGTATTCAAAATATGGGGAAACCTCCAAACTATTATGAAAAAACAAAAAGGTGGGTCGGCTCCCGATCTGTAATATTGATTATGATAACATCTCTTCTAGAAATTCCTTCATCTGCAAGCCACCCAGTGTGATGATATTTCTATATATCAATGCTTTCCACACTAGATAGGTATTCATTACATAATTCAGTATCTTCCTCAACAATATATCGCTCTGTAATACTGCCTCTAGCCGACTTGTATTTTTGACATACCCTTCCAAAATCCTCATATACTGTTCAATAGGGAACATCTATATATAGTGTCTAGGACCACGTAGTCGAATATCTCTCAAAAATTGAACCATCGTATCAAATAATCTTGGAGGGAAGAATATTTAAAATTCACATAATATGATGACAATTTCATTTTCTATATGAAGAAATTTCACTAGGTTCATAACTTTACAGCATATAGATTTGAAGAATAAATATAATTTGGTTAATATGTGATGAACATTCTTGGGAAAAATGCAATATAAATCTATATGCATTATATCATGCCTCAAAATATGGAAGTGATGTGATTTCATACACTTTAAATTGAAATCGGTCATTGAAACAACTTTCTTGATAATCGATGAATACCCCTCAATAACCTTTACATCATTCATTGGCGCCAACTATTCAACTATTCCCATACCAACCATGTCCAACCTAGCCATAATTTCTTCATCTGTATTATCAGGTGAATTTAAAAATGTTCCAATGACAATATCACGTACTTTTTTTCAACATGCATAATATCAAGAAAGTTTCAGACATATAGAAAATTTAATTATGGTATTTAAAAAAATTGACCTCTTTTTTCAACTAGTTTTACGAGGTTTTTTGTATATGGTTTACCAAAAGTAGTGTCTACATCTTTTACTTTCTCAAACAGTTGATCACCTATTAGTGGAGACAATGTTATACATTCTTCTAAACATCTATTTAATGATGTTTTCCAATATCGGTACATATGTCATTGAGGTAGAAATCTACGGTGTCCTAGACACACGTATTTCGATGAATGTTTCAACCTAATTAACAATGTACCTTTTTCATAGATGGGAAAAAATGATTTCTTTTAATGATATATCCTGAAACATTTCTATAAGCTGGAAATTCATTTATCATCCCATACAACATGGATCTCAAAATGGAATCTCCATTTATGTAAGAATCATACATCATAACACCTTTATACAACAATAAATTCAAATACTCGATCAATAGAGCCAAATAAACATCAATATCATTACCGAATTGTTTTGGTCCTGATATAAGCATTGATAACATGATGTGTTTTTGTTTCATGCATAACCATGCTGAAAAGTTATAATTTACCATCATAATAGGTCATATATGGTGAGTGCTTCTTTGAAGACAAAAAGGATTCACTCCATCCATAGAGAATGCAAGATGAAGGTCTCTCAGCTCGTTTCAAAATTCTGGATACTCATGATCAATTTTGTTCCACTGAGGAGAGTCTACTAAGTGATGTAGCCTCTATTATTTATTTATTATGTTTATATTCCACATCAATTTCCCTATAACCTCATCACATTCATATAGCCGCCTAACCCTTGGAATGATTGGAATGTACCATGAAACTTTCACAGGACCAAATTAATTTTTCTTGTATCAAGAACAACCACACTTTGAGAATTATCTAAGTGATTTGTGGTTCTTGTGAAATAGTATACAAATATTTTAAAAGGTGTGTATTCTTTTAGAGATCAAACCCATCTTGCATAGAATTCATTTGTCGTTGTATATTCAGCTTGGGGGATCGTTATATTTTAGTAACATATCATTAAAGAGTGCATGTAATTCCTAAAAACTGGAATCACTCCAATCATTTCTTGATTTAAAATTATACAACATCATTATGGCTGAAAGTGTAGTATATTTAGTGCAACCATCATACAATGGTGTATTTTCACAACTTTTTAACTACTCAAACAATTGTGGGAAATCAAGAAGTTCATCTGCAGCTGTCCTTATCATTTCCTCAGTACGATCTTCATTATCATTCACATCTACAATCACACCCTCGATTCTGTCTTCTTTATTATACACACTTGTAATCATATCATATGATGTATAAAACATAGTTTTTTCCCACCCAATAGATACATTTACTTTTTCCCCATGTTTATTCCTACATTTATAACATCTATCTATTCGGTAACTGATCAAGTGGTCTTATTACTTTTATGGGCTAAATTTTCTTGTATAACAAGAGAGTAAATATGGAAAAAGGATTTGAGAAGGGTCATATGCATGATCTTTTGAAAACTTGGTAAACTCTTTCACACCATCTCCATACTCTTCTGTCACGTGATTGGAATCCATTCATTCTTTATTGATATCCATCCTATTTGTTTCAAAGATATTAGTATTTAACAAAATAAATACACAAAATGTTAATATAAAATTTAACCAAGGATAAAAAAATATATAGACATTAAGTATTATATGAATACTATTTATCAAATCAAAATTGATATAAAATTAAAAACCAACCATTTACACAATTTATTCTTTAAAGTAACACCTCATTTTTAATATAAACCGATCAGTTTCAAACACTCTTTCTCAAAACCCCAATTCATTTTTTTAAGAATTAAAGGAAACTTCATGACTAAAAAATCATAATCATTTATAATAAACAAAAAACCCCTATATTTTACAAATTTTCATTTTAAACATCAAAAATCCCTTGTTAAAATTAAAACAACATTTCTTACACTTCCAAAACATTCACATCCCATTATTAAGGTTAATCAAATGCGTTGACAAATACTTTGCATGAAACCTATGTCCATGGCAAGTGTTTAAATCGTTTTAAAGGTATTTAAAACCAAAAAAGGAATGTTGAAAACATATAATATTTGAAGAAATAATTCAAAACACTTGAATAATTTTTAAAAATTCTACTAAGGCATTTTCATAAAGATATTAATCCCAAGAGAGGAAATTTACAAAGGATACTTGAATAAAAAATAACTAACCGTTTACGAAATATAAAATTATAAATTTTTTATCAAGTATCTCATGAATAAATAGTATGAATCATATAGGTTTCTCCCATAATACTACTGATGAGTGAATTAGTGATAGATAAAAACATAAGTGTCACTTGACAGTAATACTTTTTTAACATAAATTCATATCTCTTCAAAGTGGGCAACCATCTTCCACTGGATTCTAAATTCATGTACTACCTAATCGTGACCCTTATTATATGGTACATTAGAAAAAAAAATCTCCTTCTTGAGGGTATAGATTAAGTCAAAGTAAAAGGACTCTAAGTACTCATACCTTCATCGCTATCAATGATTAATTTCACTTTGTGATTAAATATATTTCAATAACTATTTATGCTTATGATTTGTGTTTTAATAAATATATCATTAAGATCACAAAATGATATCTCATGAACCTCTAAGAAAAAAACTATACAACATTCTTGGATAAGTCATTTTTAGTGCTTCCAATCAGGAAGAATCTCAGTTGAACCTCTGGTAATAAAAGTGAACCCCTAAAAAATCAACAAAAATAAAATTCTCATTCCATCTTCCAAAGACTCTTGTGAAATTATTTTTCTTCTCAATGAGTATTTCAAAATAAACCACTATCACATGTTTCTTGTTCATGTTTTCCCACTTTCTTATAGTAAGTATCAACTATTTATCTATTTTCATCGACTTCTAAATTTTCATGGAAGTATCCCCATTGAATATGTCGACTTTCTAACACATGTATCATGTTCAGCTAAAACATTTCACTTTTTATGAATAGATAATGTCACTCATAATTTTCAATGAATGAATCTTAAATTCCAAAAACATTTTCTCTATCCAATGAGGAGAATAGCTGAACATATCACCATTAAAACACCAATATTTTTAAAACCATAGCTTCTGTTCATAACGTCTAGACTACTTACTAATCCAATATCCATTTCTAAAAATCATATCTTTCCAAATTACCACAACTATTGGATATTTCATTAAATGCATCTTATATAAAAAATTGAGGTTGTGTTCTAGAGACTCTCCATTTTGTTTAATTAATCAGAAAATGAGTAAGGATTCACATTCCAAATATTTTTCATTCTTGAAGACTACTTCATCGAGACTAGAAATCATATAACTCTTTTACACAAGAAATAAACTGTGGTACTATACTAACAGATTGTATGATTTTCCATAGTCTATTTACTAAAATCTTCAAAAAGACTTTCTAGATGACATTATAAAGACTTGTCAACCTAAAATCCTTAACTGGACTCATAGCAGTAACCTCTAGAATCAAAGATATGAGATTATCATTATAAGTCTCAAGATAGTTCTTACCTCTACAAAACTCATTCATGAAGTCAACAACATCAAATCCCAAAATAGTCTATAACCTTTTAAATAAAATTTTATAAAGAAAATTTAGGTTAGGTACCTTTGATGAATGCATCAGCCTAAATGCCACGAACACTTTATAACATTGAATAATAATAGTTATTAATTCATTCATATAATTTGTTAAATTTGTAATAAAATAAATATTTATATATTTAGATATAAAAATATGGTGAGAAGAAAATATTATTTGATAAAAATATGTTATTAAATTCATAATGCGTTCATTTGTATCAACCCATAACCAATATCAGCCTATAACTGTGAAATATGGTTATTACTCCATTTAACAAAGACATTTTGATAAATGAACGAAGTGTTTTTATATACTTCATTAACATATATGTCTCATTTTAAAAAAATGGAACACTTATTAAAATCATGAAACCCCTTTAAACAATAAAAAACACCACAAATCTATGTTATGGGTTGTTGTCTAGTGAAGTGTTTAGTCATTATCACAAGTCATTTCAAATGCCTGATTCCACACTATAAAATACAAAATGTCATATTAAAATGTTCAAAAATCACCAACCAACATGCAATCCATTTAGTGCGAAAACAAGGACAACTAATGACCACGATTTTCTTTGGGATGTTTAGCCTGTACAATTCACAACATCACCATCAATATCAAACTGTAATAAAATGCGAACAATCTGTATTGCCCCTTTCTATTTAATTATCCCGATATTATCTTTGATTAGTGTGGTTCAACTATAAACCATAGGAAATAAAGAGTAGAACCCTCCCACATGATACACATATAAAGATAAACTAAAGAGAATCTATACCTTAAAGAATCTTTTCAACTTGTCCGTGTACCGCAGGTTAATTTAGGATGCCCAAACGCGACGACTGCACCTCTAGAAACATGGATCAACCTAAACTACACCAGAATATTATTAAAACATGTCCTAAACATGAACCTCTAGAAAAACTACAACACTGCAGCAAATTTCAGGGAAAGAACAAGAGGAAATAGATGACAAAGTGAAGAAAACTAACCGCAAAGGTGTGGTTAAGCACATGGCGGAGTTGCATTCATGGTGGTAGAGAGGCATGTATCAAAGGATTCCTCTGATGGAGGAGAGGCACATAGTGGAGGAGAAATGTTCAGCAGAGGAGAGGTGTAGGGTGAAGGGGAGGCGCGATGACAAAGGATTCATCTGACAGAGGAGAGGCGCACCATAGAGGAGAGACGTGCATTAGAGGAGACACATACGACATAGGAGAGGCGTGATGGAAAAGGAGTCAGACGGAGAGGAGGAGGAGAAAGAGGCGGCGACAATGGAAGAGATTGGCATCCATGAGAGCTTTATGGGTGTGAATAAGGAGGAGAAAGTAAGAGCTTCTTTATAAAACCTGGTGAATGTTTTATCAGTTCTAGATAAAAAGTGTTGATAAAGGTTTTTTTTATCAATGCTAAAATAGAAATCGTTGATAAAACATGCCTTTATTAGTGCTTTTTTAGCGGGGATTAAGATTGGCCTTTATCATCACTAAAAGAGAGCTGATAAAGACACCTTTTATCATCACTTTTATAGCGATAATAACGATTGGCCTTTATCAATGCTAAAAAAGCACTGATAAAGATATAATGTTAATAATTTATTTATATTTTTATAAATATATAATTATATATATGATAAAATTATATATTTATTTATTCATAATTATAAAAATAAATAAATAAATATAATTATAATTATAAAATTATAATTTAAATAATTATAAAATTATAAGAAATATACTTATTATATTTCTAATCATATACATATATATAATAAATATATTATTTATATATTTATAAGATTATATATATATAATTATATTCTGTCTAATTTTATAATTACTTATATGAATATATATATATATATAATTATAATTATAAATTAATATAAATTTATTTATAAAAATAATTATAAAATTATAACAATTTTATATTTATAATATTTATAATTTTATTAATAAATATAATAAATATATTTATTATAATTTTTTAATTATTTAAAAATATTTCTATTTATTTATAGCTATAAATATAAATATTTGTATTTATTTATCAATAATTCAATATATTTATAAATATATGTATGAATAAATTTATTTAATTATATATAATATTACATATGAAAATAATCAATATATTTTTTAGAAATTAATAATTACATAAATAAATATGTCTTTATTTATATTTATAACTAATAAATAAATACTTCATTAATTGTAATTAAAAATTATAATAAATAAATACTTATTTATATTTGTATATATATATATATATTTGTAATGGTAAAATTATAACAAATATATTTTCTAATTTTATAAATATATATAATTAATATATTAGTTATAATTTTTTATTTATTTAAATATATCATCATTTAATTAGAATTATATTTATAACTATTTGTATTTATTTATAACTATTTCTATATAAATATATATAATTAATATATTTATCATAAGTTTTTAGTTATTTAAATATATCTATATTTATTTTTGAATTTTAATTATAAATATTTGTGTTTGTTTAAAAATATTTGTATTCATTAGTAAATATATTTATTTAGTTCTATATTTATAACATTATAAATAGTAAAATAAATATATTTATTATAATTTTATAATTATTTACATATATGTATTTATAGTTTTAATTAAAATTATAAATAAATATATTTATAAATATTTGTATATAATTATAAATATAAATATATATAATATTATAATATATGTATTTATTATAATTTTGTAATTATTTAAATATATATATAGTTATAATTATAATTACAAGTAAATATATTTAAAAAGTATTTTTATATAATTAAAATTTAATAATTATAAATATAATAAACATATATATTATTTATATATATTTAATTTAATTTTATAATTATTTTTGAGAATATAATAGTATATATGGGTAACATGAATTATTCACATGCTTACCAAAATATACATAATAAAAGATGAACCATCACTGGACAACATGAATAATAAGAAGGGTGTAAAGTATAAATGAACATTCATGATGATACATAACATATATGCATGCATGATCAATATTTTTATTTACCAAATTCATTGGAAACACATATATATTTAATAATTATAGTATAAATATATATATTTATAAAATATTTTTATATATTAATTATAAATAAAATAAATATATTAAATATACCAAATATAATAAATATAACGAATCGAATAAATATAATTAATCTAATAAATCTAATAAATATATTTATTATTTAATGAAATTTATTGTAATATTATAATTATTTTAATTTATATATATATATTTAATTATAATCCTACAAATAATTTTTTTAAAGATTATAGATATATTTTTGAATTATTAAAATATATATATTAATTATAAGCATGCATTTTTTATATAATATATACAAATAAACATTATTTTTTAATATAAATATAATAATTTTATATAAATTATTATAAAAAACTTTTATCATTGCTAAAAATAGCTCTAATAAATGTACCCTTTATTAGTGCTAAGAAATGTGCTAATAAACATGTACCCTTTATCATCGTTTTTCTTATGATTGATAAAGGGTACAATATCAATGATTTTATCTAGCACTGATAAATACCCCCACCACTTATCAGTGCTTTCTACATAGCGGTGATAAAACAAGGTTCTTCCCTGTCACCTTTTTGTGGTATTGTCTCCAAGCTCCAGAAGAGGTACAAGGAAATGACATGAATATTTTAAAGAAAAAAATAAAATGAAAATGTATCTAGTTTGGTTCAATGTGTATTTGAATGTAGACCATCGCTAGTGACCATTGAATAATGGATCTAAAGTTAAACACCATTGGATCATCCACATTTGAATCAAGAATTTTTTTGTATTTTGTTAATTGAAATCTGGGTTATAGCACGGATATTCGAGGATTCGTTTGATGTTACGATGATCATGTTGATCTCATGCCTTTGATCCCTAAAAGAATCCATAAATCACTAAATTGGATAGAGTCTTTATCTCTATATAATGAAGGAGGATAAGGGATACTCAATCCATTGGAACAAACAATTTCATGGAAATAAGAACCTATATACTTATATAGTGGATGTTAGAAATAAATGGATAGGGTTCCCGACCCTCGCATATTTAACATCCACTAAATAAGAAATAAATAAATAGTTATGAAGAACTAACTACATCATAAATTTTATTTAAATTTTTTCTCCTGCATTAAATATATATTAAATATATAATGTAATAAACCTAATTCATTAACTTGACTCATAATTCCCACTTATATTAAACAAACCATGAATAGTATAATAATATCCATTTGTATAATATTATTCCACGTATTTGCATAAACTCTTCTAAATACACTGAATAAATTAATTTAACTCAATTATTCAAATACTCTAATAATAATAATAATTATTTTTTAATTTTTTGGTGATTGTTAGTAATTAGACAACACATGGATCCCATGGTGGGGCCCACCATGTCCTATACACATATTCCCCTGAATAGTGATGTCTCTTAAATATGTTATTGCATGTAAACCTCTAATCCCTTATCTAAATAGGAATTCATATTATTCATAGACTAGTAGTAGATTCTAGTAACCCATCTAGGCCCATAAACATATAAGGAATAGTCTTTACATTGACAATTATCATATAAACATGCAATTTGTAATATAATCTATTTTTCCTACAATAAAAAATAAAGAACGATGTACAACCTATTTCATCCTCTATTCTTCCTATATTATTTGTTCATTATTCTATAAGGATTTAACATTCACTATCATGGCCATGGATTTAATGAAGTTACTACAATTCAGATCAACTAGGCCCGTGATATCACTTCCTCGACATGGATGTGATAAATTCTATATTGACCATACAACCAATTCACTACCACCAAAGATACACCCCATACATGATACCCTTCCATAACATTAATGTCATGTACATTTACTTACATCATATTATGTAATAAAATGACTCACATTGATAACGATCTCAGGTTAGGAGACCAGTACACTTTTTCATATATAGGAACAACCAAAAAACCCCAAATCATGTGTTATTCCTATTCATTGGTATGTCCTCATGATATCTCCTACATTATATCAAAAAGTGAGAACTACATGATAATAAGTATCAATGCATATGATCCCCCATCATCTAGTAGTCAGACATCAACTATGTCCAATCCGTAAAATATTTCTAGACCACATGTCATGTTATTTTCAATTAATGTCGTAGTATCTTGAAGTTCCAAATATATATTGGGAAGCTCTATAAACATTTGATTCCAAAATTAATCTACATGAATTACCATAAATATAGTGAGCATATAAGTATCAACACTATTATGTTATGATAAGAACATGTATATGAATAAATGTATACACGTAACTATAATCAATGAACATACATATTTTGGGTCTAGGGAATACACTTTAATCAATGAGGCTCGATGATTTTGGTTGGGTTTTATGATTTCTTATAATTTTGGTGAAATCACTAATCGATCATAGTGAAATGGAAAGACTGCTAATGTTTGAACCAGATAGATTCCTTAGGGGTTGATGGATGTATTGAGTATGGCTTGTAAGAGTGAAACATGTATATTTAAATGAAATGGTTACTGGAATAATATATGTAGGCCTTGGAAATTTACTAAACCATTGGTAATTCATGACGTGTCATATGAGGTAGGTGGTATAAATGATTTCCCTTAATTTATAGCCCTTTTAATACATAGTTGGCATGTGTGGTTGTGTTGACTCATCAACGCTTGACCAAAATAATTAAAAAGAATGGTTTGGATTCCTTAGTAATGAAAATAGACTTCTTCAGACTTAGAAAGGTGGGATATTTTTGGAACACTCTTTTCGAACTATTTTAGTGGCGAGACTTGTCATTCTTATGGTATTTTTTAATCTAAGGGATTATTCTATAGATTCTCATAGTATTTCAACTATTTATTTTTGAATTTTGACTTCCTTGGTTGACCCTTAGGAATTGACAGTTCACATGGCATCGGAAATTGTAAAAGAAACTGAGAATTTGAATTAAATATCAAGCTTGTATGGATGTGTTAAATTTATAAAATGTGAAATAAGCCAAATTGGTATCGGAGGATTAAAATATTAAATTACATAATTTTAATTCATGAAAAAATGAATTTTTGATTATATTATAATTATATGTGACGATATAAATTACATAGAGAGAATCATAGGATTCCTTCATATATGAATTGGAGTATAATTCCATAAATGAGTTGGGGGTTTCACTTGGGGGCTCAACTGAATTTATGGAGTGGATAATTCTTTTTATTAAATGTGGTAAAATGTTATTGAAAGCCTTAGGTGATTTAGAGGATTATATATAGATTCAATACCATTAATTCCATGGGGATACACCCCCCTTGTAGTTAGTTAACGTATGAATTATTTGAATATCATAGATTAATATCATGGATTATTTAGGGGTACCCTTTCAGAATGTTATAGGATGAGATCCCCAGATTTAGATTGATTATTTTGGTATGAAATTCCTTTAGATGAGCATGGATTCCAACTGAGGTGTACTTCTGAATGTTAGTGGAGGTAACTTGAGTTTAGATTAATTAAATGATTGTTCTCGGTTACAGATGAGTGAGAATTTCTATATAACCCAAAAGTATTCCTCTCATGAAACTTGAGTGTGGATGCCTCTATGATGTACCTAGGAACAGAGTTAAGACCTAATATTTCAACACTAAAGTATTCCTCTCATTTTCTGTTTATTATGCCATTCATAAAATAAATATTATTATTCAAATTATTGTAATCCAATACACATGGTGTGATGGAAAACAAGTAATGGAAAATCTAACATAAATTTGGATATGTGTCTTTCCTTTAATTATTTACACATATCTTGGATCCTTACCCCATGTTTGTAAAATTATTATTGAAAAATAATCACATGGAATTCATAATTTTTGAAGCCCTGGATTACTTATATCTTGATGGTAACCCTTTATGATTAATAAAATTTAAATATTACATCATTATTAGATTCCATTGTGGAATTTCCCTGATCAATGTTCAATGGAGGCCCTAAAAATGAGGACCTCCAATGAATAGTATAAATTGCTAAATTATTATAAACAAATGAATTCCTACTAAAACTACCAACTTGATGGGATTGCTATGTAAATTTACTACCAAAATTTCACATTGTAATTGTGTCACAATGAACCAAAATGGATTTCCAAATAGTTTCAACACATGAAATTTCATAATACCAAAATGGATTCAACTATTCTTTTGTACAAGCTTAGTTGGATTAAAATTTAATGAAAATCTTTTTTGTTTAAATTATGAAAAACCCCTTAATAAAAATATCCAACCAATGCCACTATAAATTTTGTAGGATGGGGGATAGAAACAATATATTTTTTTAAAAAATTCGATTTTAGATATTAAAGATTTACATGTTAAATATTTTAAAAAGTGTTTATAAATTTAAAATATATAAAATATACGTGTTTGTATTAATTTATATGTTATTAAAATATTTAAGAATGAAATGTTTATATTAATGTATTATTTAAAAATTATATAATACCTTACAAATGAATTTTTTTATATTTATATGATAAAAAATTTAAATAAAATCTAGTGTAAGATATTCAGTTTTTGTAAATTGTTTACATTAATACGAAATGATTATTATTCAATAATAAAATTGTTAATAAATCATCGCCTATTATGGAATTTTAAGGATTTAATATAAAAACAATATAAATAAAAAATTAAATGTTCATATTTGAATAACATTAATTATTCAATTTTATCAATACATCATTTAAAAAATTATTATAAATCTGTTATTTCTGAATTTTTCGTAATATTATTATCACTAAATTAAATACGTGAATTTTTCATTTATTTATTTACTGCCTATATTATTCACTAATATAAATTGTTATGTTATGAATTATTATGTATTATTTATTTTAGACTGTTAAAATACTACTATATATAATCAGACATACATATAAGAAGATAGATGATAGGTTTGATAATGGATTTCAATTTAATCTGCCTTGACATTGGATTTTATAATGTCATCAGAATTAATTATTTATTTAGTTATGATATATATATATATCATAGTTTTAATATTAATTATGGAATTAAAATCTATCTTGAGTGATGTTTCTGTGGGTAGACAAAATTTGGGTTGGACATTTCACTCTCAATGAGGATTGTGAATTTCATAGAAATGTGGGGGTTTATTAGTAATCGGTCAAAGCTTACACATATAGTGATTGTTGGATCTTTATGATTTTATTTCTTTTCATGAAACTTTTTCACATTGCAAACTCATGGGATGGATTTAAATATGTATCAATATAGTTTGATTATAATGTTTATTACTAAAACAATCCATGAGATTTATCACGGTTTAAACAACAATATGTTCTATACATATTGATATGGGAGATGGAATATGATCCAATTTAAATCACTATAATTATTAATTAATAAATGGGATACATAATATATGTTGGATGGATTATATTTACTTTAAAATACAAGGTTTTATATTTATTCCAGTGTGTCTCATTTCATGTCCTCAATCATCTAACAAGTTAGTCCATTCCATTGTTAGGGGCCTCTAAATTATATTTTCAAAAGAACAAATGTAATTAGTGACCCTAATAGGATTAGGTGTATCATGAATTAGTCTAGGAAAACCTTTATCTTGGAATCTGAACCATCCTATAGAATTTATATTGGGGTGTTCACAATTCACATTGGTTGGTGAATGTTGATAGGGAATCAAATGAAAATATTTGGGAATTATTTCCCTTGCTAAATCAATAAAAAGAAAATAAATCATACATTAAAAACATATATGACCCTTATCTATATTAGAGTTACATTCCAAGAAAATAATAAATTATGAAAAATGGGAACTATATAGTACATTAGAAGATAAGTGTCTCAAATAATAATAAACGAGCCAATAAACATAACCAAAACATCCCAAAATAATAAACAATAACTGATAAAACATAAAGATACTAAAGAGTTTGATACATCAGTGATACCAAAATAAATAAAAATGAAAAAAACACAATCCCCCATCTTAATATTTAATTACAACACCTCTAATTTATATCTCCACCATTCTTAAACCAAGAATCCATCAATAATCTAATATATCTAACAAATCTAGATTAAGCTATAGTATGATAGGTGTGAGCATGAAATACCCACTATATAAGCACCTCAGACCCCTGTATAACCTTTAATGTTAAAACCATTTAATTATAGTTTGAAACACATTTGGAAAATATTTATTTCATTTCCTTTTAAAATTAAACAAAATCACATTCCATTTAAAATTCATTTTTAATGTGTAATAAGGATTAACTTATACAAAATTAATTGATTGCACAATATTTCATGAAAACAAACATCGGGGTGGGAATGGTTTGAAAGAATCTCTTTATAATGTTAAATAAAAAGAAAATATAAATAATTAATAGTGATACATGTCAATATACATGAAAAAAAATTAAACATCATGCGAACCAAAGGGACTTTGTGATGACATAAACATATCGAATAAATCAATATATAAAAAACTCTTGTGTCAAATGTCAATAAATATCCCTAATGCTTGGTATTTCTTTAGGTATCCTAAATGAGTGGCCACTCCCTATGCAGAGAAAACTCTAACTATGGGGAGACTATTTAGAGATTAATCATACAATAGTACAAATGGTTTTATAAACTATTTCAACTAGATACTAATGGTTTCCCTTGAAAATAAATTATAGGTGATCAAAATAAACATTAAATATGACACAATATTATAAATAAAAAAGAAATATCAACCTCCCCTACAAATACACATCATAGAAATAAACCCATATTTCGAAAAAAATAAGGGAATATAAACTCATCCTAATATGGATTTCATCATAATATCACAATTTAAATAAATAATTTATAAAATTAACAATTTTTTGTTTCAACGGATATTATTTTATAAAAACCATTTTTATAAACCATTAAATCTACAAGTACTCATTTAGAAATGATTTTCCTCAATCAAGTTTTAATCCAAGTCATATATATATTATAAAATCTTAAGATTCCAAAATAGTTAAACTCCCATTAATGAAGAATGAACACCTTTATTTTGGAAAAAATACTATTAATATTTCAAAAACTCTATAAAATCTTATTAAATAAGGAAATTAAATTAAAATAGTTAATTTTGAAATTAAAAAAAATTGCATTATATTTCAAAATAGAATTTACAATTTGGAAAAAATGAAAAAATCTATCAGATTTTTAGGATATTTAAAATATAAGTACTTTTATTTGGAAATTATTAATTAATGTACTTGATAGATATTTTGAAATATATAATGTCACATTAAAATTATAAAATAAATAATAATACTGAATTTAAAATATTTTAGATGGAAAAAAATACTACAAATATTGTCACTCATGCATTTGACAGTGATGATCACCCACACCAAGACTCGAGAAGGTATACGAATCATAGACTACCACTCAAGAACCATAAAACATAAAAAAATATCATTAAAATTTGATCAAAGGGAAACCCTAGGTCACAACGACCTTTCTAGGGATATGGAAAAAACATTGAGGGATGTAAATGAGGAGTTATAAGGGTTGGAAAAAGATTACCTTGAAAATTTTGTTTCATATCATAAAAAATCCATTGACTTGAAAAAGTAGGTGTGGGAAAAATATGGGAATCAATGAACAGAAGTTGGTAGTTGTATATTGGATGGGATAATGTCATTTTTGGTTAAATAAATAGAGGGGTAGTTTTATTTTTGAAATTTTAATGACATAAATTGGATATATAGTTTTGAAAATTGTGCACCAACTAGGTGATACTCAATAGAAGACCTTGGCCTTGAGTATGGTAATTTTATATTTTTGGGTGAACCATATTAAAAACATGTAAAATAACTCTATTAAAAATACAAACACACCCACATTGTTGTCACATGATTTCTACTAAATTTCGGGAAAATAACGTTTTTACCAGAAGTTGCAAAGGGAAAGGACCGAAGACTTATAAAATGAGTAGATATGAAAAAGTTTGTTTTTTAATATGGAATTTGAAGGTCTAAGGGTGATAATAATCCCCAAAATAACACATTATTAAACCATAATGTTCCATCATAATTGATTTATTGCGGTAAATTACCATATCATTAGGTTTCTTCTGAAACACACAACCTATGAAATCAAAAATAAAAACTAATAGGGTATAGAAATAAAAACATATGATGTCACTATCTTGGGGGAAATTGATACTATTAAAGATACACCACATATCGATGTAAAGTAAACTATTTAAGACCTCAAATGAAATTATCAAGTGAGAGTAAAATTGTAAATATGGCGACACGTATAAGAAAAATAATTTATTACATAATGAAAAATTCTAAAAAAATGAACCCCGTGAACTGAGAATATAAAAAATATAAGAAATATTATTGATTATTCTTAACATCTCTATGAGAATCAACATCACACACCCATATTAAAATCCAAATAAATTCTTTAAGGTCGGGTCAGGTCAGGAAAGACAAATGGACCGGTGTAATAATGTGGAACCTTAATTTCCATATTGAGAAAAAAAGGAATACATAGGATCGATGAATATAATATTTAACTCGGGTTACAGAGGACCAAATTCTAAAATTCAAGGAATAGATATCCATTCACCATGATATCATCCTCTATACTATTCTCTCCCATATAATTAGAACTCTCGTTGAGCTACAACATTCAAAACTAAAAAAAATTAAAATATAATGAAACCAAAGGATTCAAGGAAAATATTAAAAATATCAAAACCTATTATACACTATTATCATTATTCATAATTATCCATAGTTAATTTCTTTCATTTATAAACACTATAAAATACTCAAACACAATGATCTAAGAAAACACAAAACTAGTAGGAGAAAAAATAATGATCAAAAAAAACATTAGTAATACATCAAATAATATCTGAATCAACATCATAGTAAGAGGTTTTAACCTAGGAATCCTCTGAAGAGGGTTATCTAGCTCCACCATCTATTTATTAACACCATTACAAAATCACTAAATGTGTACTACATGGGAACTTCTATGAAATTTCTTGGGATTAATTATAAAATATTCATTGATATACACTGGTTTTCCAAACTTATGACATACCATAGTCTTACTTCTAGAAGAATCATCCATGGAAATAAATATAGTGTTTTAATAATATCAGCCACATTATCTGACATAGCTTGTTTCTCATTTACTCTAATAGACATCCGTTTATTTCTTCTTAGGACGGGTAAAACATTAACCACTTCAGGCACTCTAGAAAAAACAGTTTCTATTCTATTATATTTCTTCACCACCTCCTAAATAATTTTCAAGGACAAGAAAATAAACAGCTAATGAAATACCTCGTTTTAGTTTTCCATGCTTATATGGTCTTGGGATTATTTGGGGAAGTTTTAATTTTCAATTACTCTATGGTTCAAATTTTTTTCAGGTATTCGAAATGTAATTTTGAGAGTTGGTACATTTTAACGTGATGTTGTATAGATGTTTTATGGATTCTAAGGTATATAAATTTCTTGGGGAGACTTGGTATCTTCAATTATGTTCCATAATCATTATTTGTTTTAGTGTATTTTCCCCAGGGTGCATGGTTTGGTAAGAATAATAAACACAAAAACAAGAAGCATCCTAAATCTCTGGTATTTTTTAGTTTTTTTTCTATAGTATATCGATTGAATTCTTGGTAAGAGAAAATTTAACGGAAATACATTTCAAATTATAGAAGATACATTAAGAAGATATTAGTGTGGTTATATAGTGATTGACACTTTTAAAACATATTTTGTAATATTGTGTGACAAAACCTTTTCAGGTGTAGTCCTTAGGACAAATCCACCCACACGGTTGGTACACATTTATGTAAACCATACTTGGTTGAGATAATGAGATAGTTTCATATAAATGGTTTTTACCTGGTTTCTCCAAACATGAAACCTATTTAAATTTTGTAAATTAATAAAATACGCCATCATGTTTTTATAAAATCCACTCCACTACTTCTTCCTTTGGATGTGCATGAACTAGGGGTGTAACTCCCACTTCCCCATACTATAACCCCCATGGTTTGGGGTATCTTTTGTAGTGAACCCTCTATGATTTGAAGTTATTATTTCTCCCTAGAAATCACCTTTTATCTTCACCTCTTATTCTTATAACTTTTATTCCCTCTAGTTTAGATTTAGAAATGGATTCCACTAGATCATGGTGAAATTAGCTTCGTCTCATGGTAATTTTGTGTAGCCGTCATAGAATTGATATTGATATGGTGTTTTCATGCCTTTAGGGATACTTTTTTGATGTTATGTGTTCCCCCAATTTTAATTATGTTTCTTACATTAATAAAAATAATTAATTTGGTAATGTACTTATTTTCTCCTTAGGAATTTGTTCTGGAATGTGGTTAGGGATATTTATTGGGGTTTTAGAAATTGTTAAGCTATAGTTTCAATGTGATGAGGTCTTATAGATGGTTTTAATTTAATCTTTTCATTTAGAGTTGTATTTTAAATTAATAATAATTGGTTATAATTAATTTTTATGGTGTCTTGGATTGAGTTCGGTACCCCGATGGTGGTAAAAGCTCGGTGAGTTTTGGAAACATTGTATGCCCTTGTGAATTAAGTAAAGAATTATTTGAGGTAGGTGGTATTAATATTTTTCAATAATTTATAGTTCTTTTATTGAATAATTTTCATGTATGGTTTCATTGAATCTTGCATACATGTTATAAATAATTAAATTGAAAGATTTATTTTCCTATGTTAGTGGATAGAACCTCATTAGACAACGGAAGCTGGGATGGTTTGGGTAGACTAATGTTGAAAATTTTAATAGGTGATCCTTTTTAGGTGAATTGTTTTATATTGAACTAAGATGGTATTATTTGACTTTATTTAGATTTATAATAGCTTATTTTTGAATTTTAGTTTCTAAGGTTAACCATTCGGACCTTCTAGTGCACATGGACTTGAGAATTATAATTTGAATTAGGGAATTAAAACAAATAGAAACCATAGATGAAAGTGTTAAATTATTAAAATGTGAAATTAACAAACGTGGATACCATGGATTTTGATGATTAATTATATATGTTTAATTCATGAAATTATAATATGATGATAATAATAGAATTTTATCTAATGATATAAATACATAGGAGAGAATAATTGGTTTCTATTAGAGCTAAATTGGTGATGAATTCCAATGAAAATCTTTATATTCGACCCGGGGAATCATTTGAATTCCATGATTAAAAACATGAATGTATTTAATGAGGTATCAAGATTTATAAGTACTCAAGTGATCCAATGGATTCAAATAGATTCATTACCATTAATTACATGGGGAATATCCTGCCAAGGATTCAGGTATTGCATTCATTGGTTGAATTAAAAAAATTATCGTTGATGATTTTTAAGGGTTTTCCTTATTGAATGTCATAAGATGAGCTCCAAAAATTCAACCCAATTATTTTTTGTATATAATTACTTGGGTGTTTTATGGGATTATTATATAGTAATTTATTTAATGTCCGTGGGATCATTTAAGTTCATACCAGTCTGATAATATTCTTGGGAAAGGAAAGGATAGATTTCATGGATGATCTGTGTTGATTCCTCTCATACCATATAAGTATAGTTCCTTGATTGATGCATCTGAGAACCATGATGAGACATGATATTTCTACCATGATCAAGGTTACCAATGATTTATTAAACCCATATCATTATCCCATGTTTTCTTCTTATGACATGTTGAAAGACATGGATTCTTAATTTATCATAGTTAATTATTATTCCTATAGATTTATTTATATTTTTCACACTAATATCCTTCACACATATAGACTATATTTGAATTTGATACCATTTTTGGTGGATTGGTATGTTATAGTAACACCCTTATTTTGCCAACATGGAACCCGGTTATGTGAGAATATTCCTCTTCAATGTAGGTTATAGGTCTATGGAATGATCTCAGGTTTACACCTAATGGTTGTGTGGATAGTTTTGAATATTAGATCCAAGGGCTTGGATAGAGAACCATAATTATAAATGTTATTCTATATTTGGGTATACTACCTTCATTTTAATTTTTTTAGGTATTAAACTTATTTATTATTATATAATGATCTTCTTATTTTGGATATAACATCATTATATTATCAGGTGGGTTGTGACTTGATATTGTAGAACCTATTTATTTGACTTGGTTGTGTTGTACGTGATGCTTATTTTATTTTTGTTGAATTGGACTTTTACTAGAGGGTATATTTTACTTAATATACAACCTATAGTCTCTCATTGATAGTCATAAACCTCTATAATATTGGGAAGAATTCTTAAGGAATGTTAGTGATAGCCATTCTGAACAACAATTAGTTTTCCAGGGGGTGGGGTATAACAAAATTGTATCAAATATATTTTTCTTCTATATTAATATTTTTAAATAGTAGATATGGTACTAGGATCTATTAAAACAAGGCAATGAGATCATACATGGGTGTTTTGTCAGCACCTGTTGGGGGAAATCAGATCTTCTAATGATGGGATTTTGGATCTCACATTGCAATTTTATAGTTGACTAATTTCATCCTTGAATAGTGCACATTGGGGTGATAATATTTATTTTTGGGAATCATAATGTTAACCAATATGGAAATTTTGATTATATATCCATTCATCATGATAGGCGCATGTTATGTTTATTTCATCCTTCTTTTTCCTAGTATTGAGGGATTCTTGGAAATTACATTAACTACTTTTTATTAATTATATATTGATTACCTCTATTACTAATATGGATTTGTATGATTGAGATGGATTAGATGTTTAAATTATCTACAAAAACTATTTCCTTTTTCTCACATATAACTCTATGGTGGCACTTTACTTTGAAAACTCCATGACTAACCCCTTATTAATTATGGAGAGATATAAATGGGTTATTAAATATATTTATTTGGTTAAATAGTTTTCTAGTAAGAAATGATCAATGTGTGATTCATTATAACATGTGAATGGAATCCTATATAACCAAACCAATGGTTGTGATATTTAGATAAATTATTTAAGGATAAATCATGGAACCTTATCGAGTAATGAAAATGATTTAAAAAAGATATTCCTTAGACATGTTGTAGTGTGGATTTTTTATTATGAATCTATAGTAGTGGTAGTTATGTTGGGTGTCAACCAAAACATAAAGAGAGTTTTACTCTATAAATTGTGCCTAAAACTTCATGTTGATGAAATAAAGTGAAGGGATTGTAAAATAGTGAAGAACTAAAAATATTGGTAATGCTAGAGATTTGGGTATGATTGAAGATGATATTAGTTACATAATGTTTTAGTAATGAAACTATTAGGATTTACCTCATATATTATTAGTGGAATTTTATTTTAATATTATTGTCGATGTGAGGTCCCATATTTTATGTGACCTAACCCTATAGTGGGTATATGGGGCTCAGAGGAGGGTTTGTTTTGTGACTCTGTATCAATGATATTAAACCTTTTATGGGTATTTGAGCTGTTGAGAATGGTTGTTTTTGAGTGTATAACTTGGGGATTGCTTTTTAAATTTATGTTCTGAGACTCTGGGGAGAACCTTATTGATGACACCTTGGTGTTTCCATTATGTTTATTTAAAGGGTGTTTGTTTTGTTATCCAAGTTGGAATTGTAACCCATGTGGGTTTTCTAGGCCTCTAGGGTGAGAGTTTGGTGAGACATTCTAGTTTCCATATATTCTTTATATTTGATATATGGTGTTCACATAAGACTATGGTGATGTGAGTTCTAACCCTTTGTTAAGTGGGATTTGCTTTTGATTCCAAATGTGACTCAAGGTTTAGTGAGTTGGAAATTGTTTTTTATGTTAGTTTTTAGAAGGGATAACCTTGTGTTTGGATTATTTAGGTCCATGGGGTGGGTAGATATATTATAATGTCGAATCAATGCATGTAATTTGTTGTTATAGTTTGAGTCAAATTAAGGTTTTTCTATGTATATTATCTTAGAAAAACAACAGAGTTCTTGTGTTGGTTTTGAAACTAGATCCAAAGTAAATGCTTATTTGGATGCATAACCCAACGTTATAAATGTTTTTTTATGCAAGAATAACTATTGAACCAAGGAAGATGAGTCATGGGATGATATAAAATTATTTTATGCATCATATTATGGTGAAATTCTAGTTTGAAGGGTGGTACTATTTTTAAAATTAACACATGAGAGATGTCAGGAAGGTTAGACGAAAGCATTAGATATTCCTCGAGTTTTATAAGAGATACCATCCAAGAGAAATAGTATGATTCTTGAGTCATAGAATTATTATATAATTATTAATACATGAATCATGGGGTCCTATGTGGTGTTTTGTGAATTGTCATAGTGGATCATGTGAACATGGTGATTTTATGAGGTCAAAGTCATAGGCTCATGTTGAAGATGCATGATGATGTTGGGGTTTAGTGATCGATATCCATGAGAGAAAAGAACCATTTATTCTTAGAGAGGTGAATGTGATGGGAATTGGATATTCATGGGGATATAAATTTTGGTTTGAAAAAATGGATTTTGTGAACTGATATTGGGAATCATATATTTTCATAGGGATACATGAGTTGTGTGGTGGCATTAGTTCCACCAAGAGTGTTATTTCATGATTTCTTTGAAGGGATATGTTAGGTGGTAGTGGCACATAAGCCTTAGCCCGGTCGGTGAAGACTCTTAAGTGAATCCAGGTGACTTGGGATCAAATCCAGGCAGAGGCACAATTTCTGGGTACTATAGTAGTACTATAGCAAGTACTATAGTGGGAACTGTGCTATACTATTGCAGGAAATGTAACGGGAACAGTAGCATGTACTATTTAGCACTGTAGCAGCAGGAAAGTTTCCCCTATTTGGGCCTTCGGGACATTGATTTGGTCCCCGAGTCCTTTAAGGCCTTCAAGCCACCCAATCCTTCAGGCCAGTAAGGCCTTCAGGCCACCTCAAGGCCTTTGGGCCACCTTAAGTGCAGATGAAAACTAGACAACCTACATGGAACAAGCTCTATAGAAGGATGAGTAAGGAGCTTTCACCACAGCAGAACCTACATATATTTCAAGAATGAGAGGGTATGTCACCCGCCATCGGTACAAGCCTATGCATGCACGAGATGGCCTAGATTCACATCCATGCGAGGGTGGAGAGCTGATTTCACGATGATGATTTTGGGGAGGAGCAGTTCCAAGTATTTAGTCTAGGTTTTATGTAATGTTTGAAGCCTACGGGCAATGAATTCCTCTACGTCCTATGGTCCATGTAATGCTTACTCCTACAGGCCGTGTAATGGCTCCACCTCACCCCTTGAAAGGTGTATTATCATAATCAATAAAAAATGAAGGCCTTCAGGCCATTGGATGGATGTTAGGTTGTAGTGTGTTTTGGATACTTAGTCCCCCTATATGTGACATGGACTTATGTATATGATAGTTCTTATAGGGAATGTGTGAAGTAACTATTATTCATAGTTGGAGATGGTGGACTGAGGATTTAAAAAATCATTACTGGATTGATAAAATTTAATCTTATTCAGTGATTCAATCCATGTTAGAGTTATAAGGATCTCTCATGAATTTTTCAAAGCACAAAAATTAAATAAACAAGTACCTCATTCAGTTCTATGTGTTTTGGACTATAGATTTTCACCAGAAAACATTTACCTAAAGATATTTATTTGAGACCCTTTAGATCATCTACACACAATTCAAGATTCTATGAAAATTCCATTGATCAAAATATGAGTGAAAGCATGTATATTTGATGATTCCTTTGATGCTATGATGACCTAATTGATCATATTCTTTCAATTAATTAAGGAATTCATATATCCATCACTAGGATATATCGTTTCACTCCCTTTAATGTTGGATGATAGTGGATCTCCCAATATTTTAGAATTATCAGTTCTATAAGCACCTATATAATTATATAGTAGATGTTAGAAATACCCAGATAGGATTCTACAACACCCTTGTATATAACATCCACTAAATAAGTAATAAATAAATAATTCTGAAGAACTAATTATTTCCAAAATAGTATTTATATTTTATCACTTTTTGGTAATAAATATTAAATATATTATGTGCTAAACTAGAGTCTTTAACATGACTTGTAATTACTAATAATATTAAATGACATGTGAATATTAGAATGACATTTTTAATATAATATTATTCAATGTATTTATATAAACTCTTATACATATTTTTAATAAATATATTCAAATAAATTATTCTATAATCAAATAATAATGAATTTCTTTACTTCTCATTGATCGTAAATAGTTGGACAATACTAAGACCTTGTGGTTGGTCTCACCATATCCAATACACATGTTCTCCAAAATATGGCAGACTCTTAAATATGCTATTCTTCATGTCCCTCTAAAAAATTATCTTAAAAGTAGTGAATATTACTTACAGAATACGAGTAGATTATTGAATCCCATCAAGTCCCCTAAAGTGATAGTTAATGGTCATAGAAATTAAAATCATCCTCCAATGTTTCACTATGTAATATAATATAATTTTATTAAAATATCTCATAAAGAAATACTCACAACCTATGACATCATCCTTTAATTTTTTTTATCTAATTGGATAGATTTACCTTCATCTAGCATGGATATATATTTAAGGAAGATACTACCATCCTATTCAACTAGGTTTGAGATGTCACATCATCAGCATGGAAGTGAAAAATTCTATCTTGACCATTCTATAAATGTCATTCCACCAAAGATTCACCCAACACAAGATACTTCATCATGATATCAATGTCATTGTTCTATTTTCATGCCGAAATTTATGAGATCAAATGGCACACAATGATTACGGTATAAATTCCAGAGACCAATACACATGTTCATAGATAGGAACAACCAATTAAAACTAAAACATTTGGTGTTCTAATTAGTGGGTTTGTCCTCATGATATCACCTAATAGAGATCACCAATAGAAAAATTCATGATAAGAAGTTTCAATGCTTATAAGACCCCAACACCTGAAATTCAAAAATAAACAATGTCCATTATGTACGATGTATCTAGAATATAGGACATATTATTTAGGATTAATTTCATAGTATCTTGGGTTCTTATATTATCCAAATAATAGCTATAACCTTTTCATATATAAATTAATCTATAGACCTTATCATAAATATAGTGGATACATATGTATGAATATTATCCGTTTGATATATGAAAATCTATAATTAAAACTCTATAAGTGTAATGGTAATCAATGTAAATATATATGTTTGTTATAGGGAACCAACATTTAACACTCCAAAACTCAATACATATAACTACTAACATGTCTATATCCACTAGCTCAAATATTAGAATAATGCTTCTTCTGAGATATGGCTTTAGTCAGGGCATCCCTCACTTTATCCTCTTTGTCCACTCCACTAACCATGACTTCACATCTCTGGGAAAAATTCCTCAAGAGATGATACATCTGAATACATTATTTGTCTTCTAGTTTGACATGGGATATATGGAATGCACCACTTCCATAATATTATCACAATAAAAAGGAATATAGTTTTTACTAATAGGAAGAACCCCAATTTATGATACAAATCTTTGTATCTGGACTACCTCCATAGCTCTATCGAATGATACTATATACTCAGATTTTGGTCTAGAGTAAGTGAAAATATGTTTCATTGATATTCTCCAACTCACTAAACCACCATTTAGGAAAAATACATATCCCATCTATGATTTCAAATCATCATGATCTTTCTGGTTCCTATCATCAGTGTATCCCTTTAATACTAGTTCATATACTTGTCTTTATATAGGTAATATATTTTTTATGCATCACACGCCTCGAGAAACTTTTTACAGCTTCCTAGTGTTACTCACTGGGATTATCTTGATATATGAACACCAGGATTAAATAAAGGTTAACATCAATTCTATCATAATGAAAGGAATGCATGATATATCATTTTATTGATTTATAAGGTACTTTAATCATAAATTTAATCTCCTCATATTTTTTAAACATATTTCCTGGGAGATATTAATACCATGTGACATTGGAAAAAACCCTCTCTTTGATTATTCCATTCTATATATTTTGAGTACATTTTCAATAAAATCACTTTAACTTAGTTCAAGAAGCCTCTGAGATCTATATCGATAGATCTTGATACCTATAATGTAGGACACTTCACCTTAGTCTTCATGGGGAATTATTCAATTAACCAAGACATATATGACTATTTGACCATCACTTTAATTCTTATAATTAATATTTAATCAATAAATAATACATGTATATTGATTTCATTCGTATTATTGTTCTTATAGACACATGGATCACATTAATTTTTGATGAAAAAATGTCTTATAGACTCATCAAAATGAACAATTCATGATCGTGATTAATGTTTTGACCCATAAATTGATCGCAACCTCTTTCACACAATATTCAAATTCTTTGAGTAAACAAAACCATTGGGTTTAGTCAAACATATGCCTTTTACAAAAATCCCATTTAGAAAAGTTTTTTTGAAATCTATTTTCCATATATCATAATAAAATAGGTCTAATATTGTATGTGGTATTATAATAGATTTTAGAATAACTAATGGTGAGAATTTTTTTTCATAATATATGTCCTGAAATTTCTTGACACCCTTCTAAACCAAAAATTCATTATATATATTATCATTACCATCTATGCCCCTTTTTTTTCTTGAATTTCTATTTTCACCCAATGGGTTTTACAACAACTAGTGGTTCTACTAAAATACAATCATGATTTTAGTACATGTAATCCATCTCGTAATATATATCTTATTTCCATTTGGCAGCATCCTTTTATTCTAATTCATCCTTATAGGTTATGGTTCATTATTCTCAAGGAGTAATGTGTCACCAGACTCAGTTAAAAGAAAACTATAATTATATAGTTCTATAATCAATTAATATTATCTATACATTACTTGTGTATTGGGAAAATGTTCATATATCATTGAGTCTTTTGGAGATGGTTCTTGTACTAAATATTGATCATATGGACATCAAATTCATCGATGAGAATCTTCTCCAACTATCCCCATTTGAAATGTGTTACCTTTCTAGAAATATGGAATATATTACTAAAATCACTTTTCTATCAAAAGGGTTATATACAAAATATCCTTTTATTTCTATAGGATAACCAATACATATGTACTTTATTGGTTTTGGATGATAATTTCTCACTAAGTAAAGTTTTGTAAAATCCTCACATCTCAATAAACATGTGTGTGAAAAATTACGGTTCTTTCCACACCATAATTCACATGTATTCTCATATTTCACTTTTCTTGGTAGAAATTCCAAATAAAATTATGAAGAATGATGTTTTTTGGGTTTTTTTAGATTTACTAATAAAGGTAACACATTTATTTCCTATGAGGGAAACATTTATAGTATAGTAGTTGGGAGAACTGTACATGCAAGATACTATTCGTTTACATGGGGTGACATGGACTATAGTTTTAGATTGTTGTTCAATATTTACATCACGCTTCCAGTAGGGATTACAGAAGGCACTTGGTATATAGGTTTTTTATGTACAACCTTCCACTCACAGACAGATGGGCAGTCAGAGTGTACCATACATGTGTTAGAGGATATTCTATGAGATTATGTGCTAACATTGGTGGTTCATGGGAGAAGAACTTGGATTTGGTGGAGTTCGCTTATAATAATAGTTATCAGGAAACTGTACAGATGACTCCATATGAGGAACATTATGGAAGACCTTGTAGATAATGGCTATGTTGGATAAAGGCAGGTGAGTTAGAGTTGTTGTGACCGAGTCCTGTTCAGGGGATATCGGAGGAGGTGCAGTTGATTTGGAAACGTATGGAAATGTCTCATAGTTGGCAGAATTCATATGTAAATAGATGAAGATAACCCCTATAGTTTAACTAGGGGGAACTTGTATTCCTTTGGGTGTTTCCTATATTGTGTCTCAATAGGATATCAAGGTAGGGCATGTTGGTGCCCATGTTTGTAGGACCATTTTAGGTGGAAGAGAGAATCAGGCTAGTGGCATACCGACTAGCCCATCCACATAATTTTAGTGCTATTAATGATTTTTTTCCCATGTGTCACAACTATAGCGGTATCACCCAAAAAATTATCATGAGATTTATGTGTAAGAGGTTGACCTTGAGATAGATGCATCCTTTAATGAGCATCTGATACGTGTGATGGGTGGTAGTTATAAAGTGTTATTGGGAAAGACTTTTCCATGGTAATGTTCTTGTTATTTATATGCTTCAACGCTTGGTTATTGTTGTTTTATTTATTTGGTGTTTTAGTCTAATATAAGAGTGTATAGTCTCCCAAATACTGACTTACCAGGCCCTCAATGCTAGTCGGAACCCTATGGTGTACAGGGAGGCGCGCTTGAGGGTATGTGGCCAACTAGCTCGGGACACGATTTAGTGGCCCCCAAGTCAGGATGTCACAATGTCGTTGCGACATTAACTTATTCCACATGGGTTCCATGACCCATTTCTAGACAGTAATGTTGAACTTTAGGCTAGCTCACCTAATGCAAACAAAAAAGGGTCCAAGAGGGTTACACACTAAGTGTATCCAATATCTCAGTTAAATAATTTATTATTTAACAAGTCGAATAAATATTATTCCCAGTTGTGGTTTAATAATTATTCAAGTGTTCCTGATCACGTTTATTTGGTCATTAGTTATTTTAGGGAATATATATTACAGAAAGAATATTTATTTAATAGTTACTAATGTAGTTATATTTTTTTAATAAATAAATAGTCGTTATTCAAGGACAGATAAATATTAAGGATGATTGGCGTACCAGGTTATGGGTATCATGAGAAATAATATTAAATATTATTTGGTTAAATAATATTTAAATATAACTTCTATGTTATTCAAATTTCATGGAAATAATTGAATTACTGTTATTATTTGAAATGGATTTTCACATTTAATAATAAAATAAGCAACAACACTAGTAATAATTATTTATTATTACCTGGTGAATTAAATTCCTCGTTATGTTATTATTCTCTAATTAGACATGGGTTCATTATACTGGCTAACCAATGGTTGTGTTCACAACATACTTAGATAAAATTTCTCAATCCAAGAGAACTCTTCTCTATCCATGAATACTCTAAATAATGAGAGAGATCCTCCTCTACCGGATCAAGGAGAACACATTGGAAGAAATTATCAATTCAATCAAATGCATACATCACCAGCACAAGTATATTCTATGCTATCACCCATAGACACCTTCAACAACATCTAGAGATACTTGGAGTACGTGTGGATCGCCTCAAGGGGAATCATATCCTTCGATTCTACATTGCAACAGTGTCGCACCTCAAACCCATGGTCGGACCCATAAATTAAGAAAGGATCACCTTGTAGGTAATTATTTATTTTATTTAAATTAATTATAAACAATATATGTCAATAAAATCTTCTCATTTTTGTGTTCTTTCCTTTTTTATTTTATCTTTGATTCAATTCTATGGATATTATCCGTTATTGTTGTATTGATTCCAAATTAATAATAAATATTGGAAAATTGAAAAGTTGGGTACATGCTCATCTTGCGGTTGTGCTTTTCCTGGAACCTACAATTGGTATCAAATGGATCATAGTTTCGTTTATAATTATTTAAAAAATTTGTTTATGATTTACACTTTAATAATTTAGTTTTTCAATTCATGTTTAATCATTCTTGTATTCTGAATTTTGGGATCTATTCTTTTATTTTGTTTCATGAAGATATAACATAAATGAAAAATATTTGGATTAAAATTACATAAAGGATCTAATCATGAGGCACCAAATATTTTTTTCAAGTAAAATGATAGTACATATTGTGTATTCGTAATTACAAACCATGTAATCTGTCACACACGTCTTGTAATTCGGATTACACATCGTGTAGTTGTGTTCAACATGCCTAGAGTGGTTTAGAAATTACTCAATCTATGTCCATTAATGACATGCAGTGTTGTTAATTCATACACTGCATGTTGACTAGCACAAAATGGAATACATTCATCTAGACTATATGTCGTGTGGCCCATGGGACATGGCGTGTAGTCCCTTCAAGTTAGGGTTAAGTTGTGTATCCCATACATGGTTTTCCCCACTAGTGACCATGTAATGTGGAGTCTACACTGTGTGTGGACCATTATAAATGTTGTGTACTCTAAAGATTTCATAAGTAAACCTCACACATCATTTCACTACATGTGTATATTGGATGGACGGTGAGGAGGGTACATGCCATGTATTCGAATCTACACACCATGTATGGTTTCAAAATTACACAAATTTAATTTTATTTGTTATGTTATGTGATCCTTGAAACATGTAAATTAGTTTGGGGGAAAATCTAAGACACAACATGTGATAGGTGTCTGATATATATATATATATGAGTGTGTGTGTGTGTGTGTGTTTAATTAACATCTATATAATATTAAAATATCTTTACATCATGTATAAGTTGTATTACAATTATAATTCTCCATGCATGCTACATGTCATAAAGAAAAATGTATGAATAAGTATAAATACATACTGGGTAGTTTTATATGGGTATTCACTAGGTTTCCTCTAAGGTACAAGTTATGTATAAGGTTATTAATGAGAATCTCTAGGAAATTCAGAAAATAATTATGATAAAAATGATTGATTAAGTTATGAAAATAATTATTTGATTCGAGCATAATTTATCTCAATAAGAATGATTAAATAATTGAATGCTAATTTTATTAAATGAATAATTAGTTTAATATATCTGGATGATCATGAGATAGACCAGACTATTGTATGTGATTGGTTCCCTTTTAATTTATTTATTAATTTAAATTTTCCTGGTTGTGTGCCTTCTCCTCATTAATGTGTAGGGAAAGCGTGCCCATGGTTTCATTTAGGTAAACATCTTTTACCCCTCACCTTCATGTGAGTTAAAATAATATGTAAGGGATGGATCTCCCATGAAAATGGAGGCATTTCAAGTTAGGTGTTGAGGCGAAACCAATCCAAGGAGATACAAGGTTGGAAAGGTGGAGAGCTGTAAACACAAACCCTAAATGGTTCAAGGTGTTTATCCCCTAGGCCAGGCTTTGTTTATCAACCACTATATGAACTAACCAATAGTAAATCTCATGATTATGCACTTTATTTTATTCCTGTTAGTTGTATTGTTATTCATTATGGATGTTTTACATGATCACATAATTAATTAAAAAATAAGAATACAAGATGGAACTAAAATAAAATGGATTGTGCATAAATATTATCTATACATGGTTAATCACTTAAGTATATACCACATAATATTAACAAGCATGTGAAAAGATATTAAGTGTAAATTTACACATAATGGTTAAAATCCCTCAATTAAATATTATGTTGATAAATCCTTCCATTAATTCTGTTAGAATCGAACCATAGTTCAAAGTGATTGACCAACCCTAGATGAGGTGCTTTCAATTATCATGGAATTATAATTTGAGGTTTTGGGTTGGATTAACATATTTTACTTCAAGTGTTGACTGCTCTAGTAGGTCTCAGTGTAACTGAGAAGAAAGGGTTGAGGAAATATAATTTTAATGATTTCAGTATTAGGGAGTCCACTCAACAGGTCAAGGAGCTATGAGTTAATGCTGTTGGAATTTGGAATGAATACCTAAAACCTTTCAAGTTGTGTGACCAAACATAGCTAGGGTAATGTGAATGGAAATATGGACCCTTTCAAATATAATATCCAAGAAATATGATATTCTAAAGCCAATGGTGAGGGCTATTGGGTTTCGACATAATAGTGAGAGACTGATAAATATTAATTTTTTTATTTCTCTAAATTTATCAAGATAAAGTACTAAAACTTTTTTCATCTTAATTTTTAGAAATATTAATCAAAATGACATCAAACATATAATTGTGATCCATACATGAGAAGTAAAACCTCATCACTAGAACTAATTTACACAATTGGAAAAGGCTCCTTCAGGTTATGCTTAACCATGAGAGGAAACTTTATGTGTCGGAAGAACCTTTACCGGTTGTGCCTGGAAATGAGGAAAGTGATAAGGAACTCTATGTGTATGAGAAACATTTTAATGATGCTATGGATGTCCAGTGCCTCATGTTATCATCCATGACCAATTATATCTTAAAGAAACATAAGAAAATATATTCTTATAACATGATGTCTCACCATAAGGATCTCTATCAAGAGAAGGTGAGGCAGGTGAGGCAGGTGAGGTATGAGATCTCCAACGCACTATTCACTGCTAAGCTTGGAGAGTCTGTTTTAGTTGGACCACATGTAGTCAATCTTATTGGATACATTGTGTTTCTAGATATCTTTGGGATTAAATTCCTAGATGAGCTGAGTGCATATCTCATACTATCATCACTACCCAATGCCTTCACTAGTTTTATTTTGAATTATAATATGAGCAATAATGAGAAGAGAATATCAGAACTTATGACCCTAATTCACCAAGTGGATAAGGACATGAGGTGTAACAATACAAAAATCCAAATGGTGAATATGAAGAGTAAGGATAAGGAAAATTGGTATTATATTTATAAACAACCAAAAAATACTGAGCACTATCTGACTAAGAAGAAGTAGATCCAAAGTCATGGCTATGAAGATAATGCAGTATGATTTTCATGTGGAATGTTGGGCCACTAGAAGAGGAACTGCACCGAGAGGCAAGGGGAAGCAAAAAGTGTGTTCGTTATTGAGTGGAATCTTTCAATTTCTACCCATTGGGTATTAAATATAGCTTTTGGTCCCCACATCTATATTCAAATGTTGGAACAAATTAGATTTCAGAAAATTTCCAGAGGAGAGTGGGATCTGCAAGCTTCCAATGGTTTGAGGCTTGATGCTCTTTCCATTGGTGACTACCACATTTCGTTGTCGACTATGATGATTTTGGATTTACATGACTGCTATTATGTACCAAGTGTTACTAAGAACATTATTTCTATATTGAGTTTCGATATAGTTGGATTTATTTTCATGTTTAGAAGTAAATTTTGTTACTTTTATAAGGGAAATATATGTTATGGTATGGAACATTGAAAAAATATAATGTGTGTATAAAATTATGAGAATTAGGTGCTGGAAATTGATAACGAACCAAATTCACATGACCCATACAACACCCAGTTTTGGCATCACCGTCTCAGTCATGTAAACAAGAATATTATGACAAAGCTCTATCAAGATGTTTATTTAGACTCTTCTAAACTAAAACCACTTGATAGATGTCACACTTGTTTACAAAGAAAAATGGCCAAACCCCTATTTTGTGGACAAGGTGTAAGGTCCTGAGAGCTTCTAGGATTGGTACACACTGATGTGTGTGGACCATTTCCAGTAGAATCTAATGGTTGCTATTCTTACTTCATTACTTTTATTGATTACTTGAGTAGATATGGTTATGACTAATTAATGAGGTATAAGTCTGATTCCATTGAGAAATTAAAGGAGTTTAAGAATGAATTATAGACTAATATTGGTAAGAAGATAAATAACCATTAATCATATTGAGGTGGAGAATATCTTATCAAAGCGTTCATCAACATTTTAAAAGAGCCTCAGATTCTATCTCAACTCACTCCACCTTATGCACCACAGTAGAATGGTGTTTGTGAAAGGTGGAACCGTACCATATTTGACATGGTATGGTCGATGATGAGTCATTCCAATCTTTCATTATCATTTTGGGGATATTAATTTCTAACTAAAACATACACATTAAACCAAATATAAAATAAGGTGTAAAATTGTATTCCCTTTGAGTTGTGGAGTGGAAAGAAATCCACTTTGTTAGATACATTTTTATTGGGATGTGAAGGAATTTGTTAAGTATTTATTAAAAAACAAACTAGGACCCTAGTTAAAAAAGTGTATCTTCTTAGGGTATCCCAGGGAAACAAAGTGATACTGCATATAAAACCCCTCAAACAAGAAAGTGATTGTTGTTAAACATGTCATATTTCTTGAGATGGAGTAAATCCTCCAAAATGAAAGTTTGAGAAAGATTGAATTCAATCAAGTTTATCCTCAAGATACACAAGAGTTAAAAAAGGAACATGTTCCACAAGTCTTTTTGCAAGTGGTAGTTCCTGAAACACATGTACTGCATTAGAGTACAAGAGAGGTATGGGAAACTAAGAGATATGGTTTCCATGTCACTGAGGATGATGACTAATTATTTTTTGAAAATGATGAACCTCTCTCCTACAAGAAAGAATTAGAGATCTCAGAAGATGCAAGATGGATTGAAGCTATGAATTATGAGTTGGATTCCATGTATTAGAACACAGTCTATGTTCGGGTCTATGTTCTTTTTGATGTAATCTTTGTTGGGTGTAAATGGGTATTCAAGAAGAAACTGGACATGGTGGGTCAATTCAGTACCTATAATGTAAGGCCAGTGGATAATAGCTTTTAATAGAATCAAGGAAACTACTATGATAAAACCTTTTTTCAAGTTTCTCTGTTTAAATCCATAAGAATCTTACTTTCCATAACAGCTTTCCTTAACTATGAGATTTGGTTGACCAATGTCAAGACTTCATTCCATAATTGGAATGTTCAAGAAGATGTCTATATGACACAACCAAAAGGGTTTTTGACACCAGGTGATGCTAAAAGGGTATGAAAGTTGTAGAGATCCATTTATGGTTTAAATCAAGCATCCATGTCATGGAACATTTGATTCGATGAACCCATAATGGAATTTGGATTCATTAAGATTGAATGTGAGACATGTATTTTCAATAAGTTTAAAGTAAATGTGGTTGTTATCATAGTTTTGTATATTGATGACATATTTCTTATTAGAAATGACATACCGATCATGCAGTCAATCAAGGACTGGTAGAACAAGTTCTCTATGAAGGACTTAGGTGAAGCAACCTACATTATAGGGATCATGATCAGTTGTGATAAATCCAACAATCTTCTTGGACTAATTCTATTTACATACATTGAAGAAAAAGTATAGAGATTTACTATGGAACAATCCAAGAGGGGATTGGTTCCAGTGTAACATGCTATACATATTTCCAAGAAAATGGGTCCCTAGATGAAACATGAGAAAGATTGGATGGGAAAGAGTTCATATGCATAAAAACTAAGATCTATCATGTATGACATGTTATATAACATACTTGATGTTTCTTATGCACTGACCATGGTAGGTAGATATCAAGAAGATCCAGGAGAACAACATTGGACTATTATCAAGATTATCCTTAAGTATCTGAGAAGAACAAAAGATATGTTCTAGGTGTATGGAGGAGACAAGGGTCTTGTTATCATAGGTTGTGAAGATGATGGTTTACAGATATATCAGAATGATCGAAATATTCCATCAGGATATGTTTTCTATCTCAATAGAGGATTTGTGAGCTGGAAGAGATCAAAGTAGCTAGTTATCATTGATTCTATAGTGGAGTCTTAATATATAATGGATTCTGTTGTAGGACGTGAATCCTTCTAAATTCAGAACTTTTTTCAAGAGCTTTATGTGGTACCTAACAGTAAGGATACAATTTCATTGTATTGTGATAAAACTATAGTAGTGGATCTTACAAAGAAGATAAGGTTAAATCAACGAAAAATGCACATACTATGAAAGTATCACCTCTTGAGGTATTTCAATCAAAGGGGTGAAGTGGCAGTGAGCAGAGTGTCCACAGAAGAAAATATGGGCGACCCCTTTACTAAAGTATTATCTCAACAGAAGAATGAATATCACGTGAGAGCTAGAAGAATGAAGGTTATTCGTAGTTGGATCTAGTGCAAGTGGGAGTCTGTTAGAGTTGGTTCCCTGTAAACTAACATCCTTGAACATTATGATAAACATGTATTCATTGCATGAATATTAATAAACCCATTATAACATTATTATTTTTCTTCTTCATAACATACTATGTGATAATGTTCTAAGAATAGTTGTCGCACTAAAACGCCATGGTAGATCCTTTCTATGATGATAATCTAGAAGTTCCATGACATTATTCTTAAATATATGTTCTATGGATGGATGATATCATTCGATGGGACAAACATTAAACAGACTATCATGGGTGGGGACTCATGAAACATTAAGGCACATTGTCATGGTTTGCGCCCTTGGTAATATCTAGGAGGATATTATGAGAACAACACCCGCCATTATGATATACACATTCATAAGTGTCATTTTATGTTCCTTTCAATGGACATTTGTATTGGTCCTTGTACTCTAAGATTATTATTAATGGTTATTATGACTCACGCACTTATATGTATTGACTAAAATTGTGACCACAGATGTTTGCCGCATGGTAGGATATGTTAGGTGTGTCACGAGTAATATTTCATTAATGAATAATGAGAGAAAGGATTTTTCACTTCGACAGAATTATATATCTCAATCCCTTTGATGAAAATTATATAGCCCAACGGAATCCATTTCCATGGTGTTCCCTATGCAAGTTCAATTCTGGGAAGTAAATAATGATAAATCGGGCACATTGGTTGATGTCACATTCTCGCAACCCGCTTGATTGGAGATATCGGCACAAAGGGATTATATTACATTGTAAGCATTCGTATGAGGTGACATGTCATTGCGACATTAAATTCTTTCTCATGGGTGCCTTGACCTATTGCTAGATAATAATCTTTGACTTTAGGAAAACCCGCCTAAGGACAACGAGAAAGAGGCCTAGAGGGTCACATACATAGTGTAGCGAGTATCGCATTTAAATAATTTATTATTTAACAAGTTGAATAAATATTATACCTAGTTGTGGTTAATAATTACTCAAGTATTCCTGATCTCATTTATTTCTCCCCAAGTTATTCGAGAGAATATATTTCGGATGGAATATTTATTTGTCAGCAAATAATGCACTTATATTTATTTAATAAATAAATTTTCATTTTTCAAGGCCCGATAAATATTGAGCAGGATTGGTGGACCGAGTTATGGGTATGGAGATAAATAATATTGAATATGACTTGGTTAAACAATATTTGAATGTAACGTGCCAGTTAAGAACATGTCGTGGAAATAATAGATTTGCAATTGTTATTTGACATGGGGTTTCAATGGAATAATTAAATAAGTTATGGAAGTTATGCTAATTGTTTATTATTACCTGGTCAATTAAATTCCCCATTAGGTTATTATTATATAATTACCAAGGGGCCATTCTATAAACTAACCAATGGTTGTGTGCACAACATCCTTGGAGAAAATCACTCGAGCCAAGAGAACTCTTCCCTCTCCAAGAACACACTCAAGAACGAGAGAGATCCACCTCCATCAAATCAAGTAGAATGCTTTGGAAGCGATTCTCAAGGTGATCGAAGTCAAACATCACAAATGTAAGGATCATCCGTTCTAGCACAAAGGGACTCATTCAGCGACACTCATAGATACATGGGGAACATGTGGATCACTGCTTGAGGAATCGAATCCTTGGATTATACATCACAATGAAGCCGCACCTCGGACCCATGGTCAAACGTGTCAACAAAGAAAGAATCACCTTAGATGTATTTTTTTAATTAAAATAAATTAATTATAAGCTTAGTATTTCGATCATCTCTTCTCAGTTCCATGTTTTGTCCTTTTTATTTTAGCTTTGATTCAATTATTTGGATATTTTTGGTTATCTTCGTATTGATCCTAGATTAATCATCGATCATTTTAAAATTACAAATATGGGTACATGCTCATCCATTGCTTCTGCTGTGCCTAAAACCTACAAATATACCCAACAATATTGTGTACATGATGTAATGATAGATTCCCTTTTGTTAGCCAGCACCTATACAATTCTCTTAATATCATATAACCTTCTTGTCTTTATTTCTCCTGATATAATTCATGTGGATGAGTTATCATCCTATAGGAATATTCATCCTCAAGATTTTTTTCAATTGATTGGACATATATGAAAACATGATACACTATACATCAAGTGAATCATATATATTCCTTTTATATTTATCTTTAGCCTCATTGATGGATTCATGTGGGGTATCAACACGAATTGAAGGTTGTAGAACATAAAGCTTATTCTCCTTGAATAATATTATGCACAAGTTCCAATTCCACTCCTGGATGTTTTGGCCATCCATGATATATTTTTTTCTATTATTTATTCTAGTGATAATGTGTTGGTGGTGTTGGTGATTTATATTTTTTCTACAAAAAAATAGTAGTTAATATTTTATCTGATTACCTTTTAGACATTATCGATTAATTAATTAAATCATTGAATGTCACATACTATTTAATTGTACCCTAGTGTCTCTCAATAATTATATCAAAATACTATGTCTATTGAGTATTCAGGTGGAAAGGAACCTTAAAAAATCACTTCATATTCTATGAACTTTAACTATACCCCATCTCGAAGTTATTAAGGTAATCATTTGACTGGTCAACCGCATTAACACATGGTTACTTGATCTGTTGTGTGTAGTCACATATTCTAAAATCATAAACCGGATTTATTCAAAATTTTTCTCTAAAGTTGCAAAAAGTTGAATTTGGATACTTCCTTTCTACCAACATCTATTAAGTCAACTTCTCAACCTCATAAGAACTCCCTAGTTGTATGAGACACCTTCATGTTTGGCTGATGGGCATCATATACACCCATTTTTCTTCAATTTTGAGTTATAGAAGATGTTCAGGATTTAATATTTATTTGTGGGATTATTAATGCTTTCAAAAAAAATTAATCCTTTTATATTAAATACTTTTCTATGATTTTTTCTTTCTCATAACTGAACCTCAATCTAGTAGAATACATTCATCGTATCTTTATGAATGTTATTAATTTATTATATAATGTGGTCTTGAAAACATGAAAATGTATAAAATTAAGTATATTTCATAATGGAAATAAATTCTTTGAATGGTATTGTTAATCAAAAAATTGTTATTCCATTTAAACACAATGGATCAATGGTGGTCTAGGGGTATCATACCTGAGTCAAATCATTACTTGTTCCATATATCTCCTTTAACAAGTTTTCTTACTTCTCTTCTAGCATACAACCCCTTATTTGAATGGTTTGTGTCTTAAATTGTCATAATCAATAGTGAAAATGTATTCACATGAAGTAGAGGGGGTCTTGGAATACATAATATAAATACAGATATGAATGGAAGAGCCTGCCCTTAAAATATATTAAATGAAACAATTAATGAAAAAACCGTCAAAAAATAAATAATTGTTATAGACTTCCCACATAGTTGTAATAAATATTTAAATAAGTAAACCAAGATATGAAAGAGGTCGATCATTGATCAAGACTGGTCCTCGAAGAAGGAAAATTCACAGCTAAATTAAAATACAATAAATTTCATTTCTTGGGTTAATAAAAAAATTAAACGGATTAATTTAATTCAAATATTTTCTTCTAATGTTATTATTTTTTTCAATAAGACAATAAATTTATTTAAATTCCATAATTACATTATTTATATTAATAATGAAATTATTATTTATTATATTAAAAAATTAAAAAATTAAAAAAAATATTTAAATTATCCCAAAACCTGGAACCTTATCCAGAACCATTGTGGGTCTAGTCGAACACACCGTGACTCATTTTGGGTCGAGCACACCCTATGAAAGGATATTCTGGTCCATGCGTGTTGTGGGTCAATCATACACAACATTCTCACTATGAGAGAGGTCAAATAAAATATGATTCATGAGATTCCATCAGTAGCCTGATCAGGGTCAGATTATGGGTGGACAATCGGTATGGGTATGTATGATATAACCAAATACTATAGGGGCTCTTTGGTGGTTCAATCATGGAAGAGGGGAGTCTAACCATAGTAGCCTCATGTGGTGGTGACCCAGTGTCAATGGGAGAGTTGGCTCAAGGTCGGCTAGAGGTAAGAGGGGTTTCACCAACCAAGCAAGAGGCCATATGGCAGAAACTTTGGCATAGTTGGGGAGGAATTTTTTTATTATTATTATAGGATTATTTTTTTAATTGGTAAAATGTGATACATTATCACCACTTCAAATGGTGTTGTATGTAAAAAACCCTAAAGTTCCACTGGAAGTGGCGTTGTGGGTTTTCCACCATCAAAGCACCACTTTAAGTGGTGCTAAAGTGGATAAACGGTTCAGCACCACTTGAAGTGGCGCTAACCATTATACCCTAAAGTGATCAGGGCCACTTCAAGTGGCACTGATTGTTTAGGATTAAACCTATCAGCACCACTTCAAGTGAAACCTAAATCTTACCCCCTGTATAAGGGGCTCTCCCCCTCCCCATTACTACACCCCACTCCCACACCATCTCTCTCTCTTTAACTTCTCTCTCATACACTCTCTTAAATTCCTCTCGGTGCTCTACCTCTCTTTGTCCGCGTACCTCTTATGCTTCGAAGGATCACCACCTTCCACAAATTTGAGTTAATTCTAATTTTCAATTTGTTTAATATTTCAATTTATTTATTTCTTTGTTAAGTTCATAGAAATAGATCATAATTAATGTAATATATATAGAAATAATATTAGTTTATTTTTAGTAATTAGATGTTTAATTAATTTTAATTAGGGGATTAATAAACAGTAATTAAGTGTTTAATTAATTGTAATTAGGTGTTTAATTAATTATAATTAAGTGTTTAATTAATTGTAATTAGGTGTTTAATTAATTGTAATTAAGTGCTTAATTAAATGTAATTAGGTGTTTAATTAATTGTAATTAGGAAATTAATTAATTTTAATAAGAAAATTAATTAATTGTAATTAAGTAATTAATTAATTTTAATTAGGCAATTAATTAATCGCAATTTGGCAATTAACTAATTATAATTAGGCAATTAATTTCGTGTAATTAGGAAATTAATTAAGTTTAATTAGGTGTTTAATTAATTCTAGTTATGTAGTTAATTAAATATAGTTAGGTTTTTAATTAATTAAAATTAGTTGTTTAATTAATTATAATTAAATTTTTAATTAATTTTAATTAAGTAATTAATTAATTATAATTGGGTAATTAATTAATTGTAATTAGAAAATTAAATAATTGTAATTAAGAAACAAATTAATTATAAATATGACTTTCATTAATTTTAATTAGGTGTTTAATTAATTATAAATAAGAGTATAATTAATTTTAAATTAGTGTTTAATTAATTTTTATTAGGTATTTAATTTTTTTTAATTATGTAATTAATTAATTGTAATTAAGAAATTAATTATTTGTAATTTGGTGATTAATTATTTGTTATTATGAAATTAATTAATTAAATTTAAGTGCTTAATTAATTATAGTTAGACAATTAATTAATTTAAATTAAGAAATTAATTAATTGTAATTATGTAATTAATTAATTGTAATTAGGTAATTAATTAATTCTAATTCGATAATTAATTAATTATAATTATGTGTTTAATTAATTATAATGAGGTGTTTAATTAATTGTAATTAGGTGTTTAATTAATTTTAATGAGGTCATTAATTAATTATAAATAGTTAATTAATTAAGTATAACTGGGAAATTAATTAATGGTAATTAGGTAATTAATTCTAATTAGGATACAATTTAATTATAATTAGGTAATTAATTAATTGTAATTAGTTAATTAATTAATTGTAATAATGTAATTAATTAGTTTTTATTAGGTGTTTAATTAGATGTGTTTAATTAATTTTATTTAGGTGTGTAATTGATTTCAATAAGGTAATTAATTAATCGTAATTATGTGTTTAATTAACTGTAATTAATTACGTGTAACTAGGTAATTAATTAATGGTAACTAGGTAAAAAATTCTAATTAGGAAGTTAGTTAATTATAATTAGGCTATTAATTAGTTTTAATTAGAAAATTAATTAATATTAATTAGGAAATTAATTAATATTAATTAGGAAATTAATAAATACTAATTAGGTAGTTAATTTGTTATAATTAGGAAATTAATTAAGGATGATTATAAATCTAATTAATTCTAATTAAGAAACCAGTTAATTCTAATTATGCAACTAATTAATGGTACTTGGTAATCTAATTAATGGAAATTAAGAAACTAATTAGTGGAAATTTGGAAACTAATTAATGGTAATTAAGCACCTAATTAATGGTAATTAGGCAACTAATTAATAGTAATTACGAAATTAATGGGTTCTAATTTGGCAATTAATGAATTCTAATTAGGGTCTTCATTAAGTGTAATTACCAAAGTAATTATATTTAGTGTAACTAGGGGCTTCGTTAATTAGAACTACTTAATTATAATTAATTCTAATTAGGAAAATACATAGTGGTAATTAAGAAACTACATAATGGTAATTAGAAAAGTAATTATATTAATTAGATAAGTAACTATATTAATTATAGAAGTAATTATATTAATTCAATAAGAAATTATAATATTTAGGGAAGTAATTACATTAATTTGCGAAGTAATTATATTAATTTTTGAATTAATTACATTAATTAGAAAAGTAATTATATTGATTAGAAAAGTAATTTTATTAATTAGAAAAGTAATTAAATTAATTAGCGAAGTAATTGTATTAATTGTCGAAGTAAGTATATTAAATAGCAAAATAATTATATTAATTAAAAAAGTAATTGTAATAATTAGAGAAGTAATTATTTTATAAATTGCTTCTAGAATATAACATTGCATTACATTCTTTGTATGATAATGAATTTATTTTTTCGTCTACCTAGACCTCAGTTTGTAAATGATGTTCTAAACTTGAATTTAGTAATTAAATGTATTTTTTTGCATATTAAGTGTTAGAGTTTTCATTAATATAAAACTTTCTTCAGTAAAGTATCCCCGGGTAGAGGAGCTTTGGGTCAGACCACATACTTTTTTGGAGGCTTGCCTTGTCTAGGAAAGTGAATAGGGTTGGCTATCTGTCACTATGGACTTACTCATGTGGAGTTTTTCAATCTCATATAACTATATACTTTTATATGATGTTTTTATGTACCTCATTCATATGATGCATGTGGATATGTATGAATATATTTGACTTTTATTTTTGGGTAAGTAACACAAACTCATGGGTTGTGTAAAGAGTTACACATCAATATGGTTTGAAAATATTGATTTGGTGTTGGGATTATGATTCCAACCTAAATTACTAGAATAATGAATATATACATTGATTCTCTAATCATATTTAATTAATAATGATGGTTTATTTTAGTAAAAAAATGGTTGCCTATATTTATTGCAATGGTCAAATAATTAAGATAGAATAAGGATGTAGTTTTAGTATATGACCAAAAGGTGTTGTGATGCTTGGAGGTTGTACACCTTTGGAATCTCTTCAAAGTAAAATTCATCAAAAGTTAAAATTGACGAGCAATAATGTGATAGAATCTATCACATACAGACATCTGTAAATTGAAGATATGTTTTGGAATGTGGAATACCCAATAACTTCTAATGTAGAATGAGAATACATACTTTCATTAGTTATGTTTCAACCTGAGAATCCAATGATAGGGTATTTTGGACCATTTTACCATATGTGGAAGCTTTTAAACATTCCAAGTAGTTTTTACAGATTGATGGAATATCTCTGTAAGTAAATTATACAGGAACATTATTGATTGTCGCCAGACAAGGTGGAAATTGTGCCCTCCACCTTTGGAATTTTCAATTGTGTAGATGTAGAACATATCATCAAGGTGATGGTTTATGGAATGTCTTCAAGAGGTTGTTATAGTAGTAGAAGGTATTTGTCTTATTTCAGATCACCATCAAGAAATCAAGGAGGCAATACACTTTGGGGTTTTTTTTAGAGACCACCCTATGCCCATCATCGATACCATATTGTAAACATTAATAGAAATTTGTGAAAAATGTTCAAGAATGAGTCAATGAAGATAACAATCTTAAAAAATGGTTTGAATATCCTTTTTAATTTTACAAATCACTGTCATAGTTACTTCAATATGTGTTCAACATTATTTTTGTTTGATAGCATTTGAGCCTCAAAAACAAAGGATAGAGGAGCAACTTGATGATATTCACCGTGATAATCTAGATGTTTATGATTACATGATGAAAAAACCAAAGCAGAAATGGTTGTTGGTATATGATGATGGGAGGAGATATGGGCATATGAAAACCAACATCGTAGAACAAATAAATGGAGTTCTCAAGAGATTTAGGAAATTACCTATCACAGGAAAATAATAATATTTGATTATATGTTACTCAAAATAGATAAAATTATTATATAAAATTATTATAATGTTTTAAATCTAAATTTCTGGTTTGGTACAGAAAACCTTCTATAATAGTGTAAACTATTTTCTAGAACGAGGAAAGATGATGAGGAGGGTATAAATAGAGAGATGTGATATGGACACCATTTCCAACATGAATGATATAGAGTTCTTTTGGATGATACAACTTATCATGTAACAACATTTAATCATCTAGAGCAATGAATTGAGGGCACTGAGCTCGGTGATGTTTTGGCTTGTAGAAATGGTTGTGTTTTAGTGGTTTTATTGGATAAGGTTACTGTGAATGTGGGAACATTGAAGAACTGAGATATCATTGTGGCCATGTGATTGCAACATGTTCTTACATACACGTATCAAGGGAGTAGTTCCTTGGTCCAACTTATCGACTAGAGAGTATCAACGAATTCTAGAGTTCTCTATGAATACCAAAAAAAGAATATCAGAATTTTCGAATGTTTGATGGCGCACCCACACTTCTACCGAACAACACTAGGGTTCCACCTAATGGGAGGTCAAAGTTGACTTATATTCGGAATGATATGGATTTCCCCAATGAACTAGCACCTGGATAAAGGTGTAGTATATTCCTATAGGAAGATTATACGAAGACATGTTTCCCTCGACACATAGGGAATCATCCAATTCTTAATATGAATCCTGTACTCTAACAGTATTTATAAAAGTTTGTACATATAATTATTTTTATCATTATGATCACTGAATTTATTTTTCGAATTTCCAACACACCATGATTAGCTTTACACAAGCCACATCAACTCAAAAAATAATAATCCACCTATATTAGAAAACAATTTTTATGAGTAATACTAAAAAAATAAATTAAACATAAAAATGATATAATACAATAATTCTATAGAAAATTATTTTAGTGTGAAAATATCAGGATTACCTTTATATCTTTCCTAAGGGTTTCTTTGATTCCGATATAATATAATCACCAAAATAAGGATTCTTTTCACACTTCACTACTATTTTTTAACTGCTGCTTAGCATAGAATATGATCTTAACTTCCTACCCGACGTCCCCGTGATTCTTTCATCACACACATGCTTTCCACCATATGTAACATATCAGCATTCAAAATTCACTTTTCTTTCTCTTCATACACCCATTTATTAATTATAAAGATTCATGATGCATGCATATGCATATATATAGTAAATGGGTGTAGGAAGATAAGGAAAAGTGAATTCTGGATGGTGATATGATACCGATGTTGGTGAGTGTGTGCGCGAAGAGAGCACCACGGGTGCTGGTCATGAAGTTCAGATCCCATGCTATGAAAAGAGGTAGTTGGCCAACAATAGTGATGTGCACAAAGAATCCTTAGTTTGGTTATTAGAGTTGTGAGTGATGCACAACCAATACATGTTTTGGATTCATGAGTCAAAAGTTCAGTTGGAATACCTAGAACCAAAAGGACTCATGTGTCTTAGTACTTATATTATAGTTATCCAATTCTTTTCACTAAGAAGGCTGATTAGATTTTTCACTTATGTATGGATTATTAAATTATGAACAAGATGACATTAAACAATTGGTATCCCCTTCCACATGTTAATGATATGTTTGATAAACTCAATGGTTCCAAGATTTTATCCAAGATCAAATTTAGATCTTATTACCATCAATTTAGGGTGATACCATATAACATTACTGAATCTTATTTTTAGAGTATGTGTAGATTTTATGAGTTTGTGGTAATTTCATTCGATATAACTAAATAAAAAGGAAATTACCATGAAACAGAGGCCTACAAGGTTTTTAGAGCCTCTACCCATTCTGGAATTGAAGTGGGATGATTTAACTATGGTTTTAATGACCTGATTATATGGGACACATCAAAATAATAATGTAGTATGAGTGATCGTGGATTGACTAATGATGGTAGGACACTTCTTGCCTCTTAGGGGTACCTTCACCATTGATGATACAAGAGCATAACATTATTTTTTATATGCTCCATTTTCCAATGGATTGTGTTTGGTTGTAGAGTAATTTGATGGTGTTATAAACATAAACACACTAGTGGGGGTGTAATCTAAATATATCAAACATTGTAAGGAACGTTCTTTTGGTTGGCTAAAATTTCATTTTGGATCTATTTGTGATGTAATTTATAGGATTCTATATAATTATATCTATGGATTGGGTAGTTATATACTAGGCTCATATTGATTATTATTGGATGATATTTTCTTTTCTATATTCTTAAGGGGAAGATACATTCATTAGGTAGATTAGTATCTTTGAGCTGGTCATGAAGTACCAATTCTGTTCATATTAGATTGACTAATTGCTCATATAGAAAACTATTTTATGATTCTTTCATACGTTACATGATAAATTGCATACCTTACATGATAAATGTCATATGTTACATGAAATTAATGTTTTACTATTTTTACATTCAGATGGAGAAACCTCTCTTTTCTGCCCAAGAGATACATGTGTCGCATGATGTGTAGGCGCATCGACCTGTTAAACATATTTCTATTCGAAGAGAAGATCATTTTCATCATGATTAACCCTCGACAGTTATTTTTCAATACCTCAGACGTGCTTGATTTTATAGAGTCGTTATGTCTGACTTAAATACCACTGATCACCATTTGATAGCGGCATTGGTTTGGAGATGGTTTCCAGAGACACACACATTTCATCTCCAAGAGGGGGAGATGACCAATAATTCATAGTCCATCACCTAAATTCTTGGTTTACCCATCCACGGACATGTAGTTATGGGTTCCACTAGTGGAAAATTATCTTAATTCATACAACATATACTTGGAATTGACATCGTCAGTGTATGAGGTGTCTTTCAGGGTTCACACTTGTGTATGGGGTGGCTTGATGATCAATTTTTCAACATTCCTGATGATACAGGAAAGGGGACACCTATTCATCCCACACGTGCATATATTTTGTGACTGATCAAAGGCATGTTGTGCATCGACTATTCCACTACTTCGGTACACATGATGTACCTCCCATTTCTTGATGATCTTGATTAGATGGCTAAATACAACGGAGGTTCCACATTATTGTCACACCTGTATAGATGTTTCTATACCAGTTGTCACACTGATACATGGTATATTGCAGGTAGTATTGTTTTGGTATAGATGTGGGACTTAGAGTATTTTCATGCATCGCTCCTTGAGTTGTCTCACCACTTGCACAGAATCTATTATGGGACTATCCTCAGGGAAGTTGGTATGTTTGCGTTATTACATTATGTTATTTAGTACTGTTGTTATTGTTCTTTATAAATATACCATATATTATAAATTTTTAACAAGGTGGAGTCAGTCTGAAAATTATTCACATACACCAAGATATAGTGAGCACAATTTTCGATAGATATTTGATGCCATAGTGCCAGCTGAAGTAAGCTAAACATTTTTTTAGTCAAATTGTTTTATTACATTTTAATGTTATTTCAATGAAATATTCATAAAATTATTATGATATTATATTAAATATTTTTCTAGTTTGTATTTTATGTTTCATGGACTCCGTATACAGGTTTTTCTAAGCATCACTTCCACAATACAACATAGTTGTTATTGGATATCTTGATGCAATGGTACCACTCATCCACTTCCATATCATTGAGTGGAACCATCCATACCAGGTCATGCACCAGTTTGGTTTTATATAGAATATCACCATGTCAAAATGATAGGATGATTCATTACAAGTGATTATTATTATAGGTTGACAAACAAGAGACGCGTTCCAGTTTCAAGTAATTTATATTGAGCATTGGGACACGTGTGTCCTATATGGTATCTTTCCATATAGATATCCCACAACACACTATCAGTTATCTAATAAGGGGGATTTTTTAGACTGGTAACGATGATACACCATCATGAACCTTACACATCAGGGGATTGACATTCAATATTGTGTATGTTTACTATGATTTATTATAATTGTTCAACTAACTTTTGGTATTAATTTGAGTCTTATTTCATTTGAATTTAGACATCATTGCACATCTTTCTCATAACACACATTCTTAGGAGGAGGCATATATTAGGTGGGATGTAGTTCACTGAGATGTGGTGGCTCTCAACGATCATCTTTGGTTCATACATGATAGTTTCTATGATGAGGTTCCATAGGTATATCTGAATCCATATCCCCCGGATGAAGCTCATGTAGATGATGATGTCCCTACTATGCCTGTTGAGGACAATGCACTACCACTGCCACCGCCAGCTGGAAGGTAGAGATGACTACATGAAAAGGGGCAGAGGCAATACCCTAGACATTCAAGAGCAGATCATGCATATGTTGCCACACCATAGAGAGATGATCCTACCCAACCGAATGATGATCTTACATAGAAGGGAGATGCTTATATGCCACATATGTCTTCTCTGATGAATACTTTGAACTACGACCTGGGTTTGGTGACACATCTTGTGGTGGCCCACTCTCTTACTGACAAGGACTTCTTCAATGTCCAATTTCTTCTAGTTTTAGGAGATTTAGGGCTATATGTCTCAACATATGATTTAGGGTCTTCCTCCATACATGATGTTGTCAATTCCTCTACACAACACCACGAGGAGGCACCAGAAGCACTAGAAGAGAAGGAACCCCTGGCGAGGACACCAGAGCGATACAGACGCATAGTGGGCGTGAGGTTCAAATGCCAGATTGTGGTACATAGGGGCATCAATGTTGATTTATATAGATGTCATGTTGTATATATTAAACAACATATTTATTGTGATAATTAATTGTTGTTTTAGACTAATAAAAAGAAATTCAATGTCTTATAATTATAACATTATTAGGTTTCATGTATGTGACTTTATAAGTGTAAAAATTATAAAGTACAAATTCAATCTAAATGAAATTTGTGATACTACCTAATAAATGTAAATTTATAATTATATATTTAACGACTATATTTATTATTGAATAATTATACATGTTTCTATGTTAATGATTTTTTATAATTACATATATATATATACATTTATTTAAAATCAAATAATTATTAATAAATATTCATAATTATATAAATATAAATATAAGTATAAATATATAATTATTAATGTATATTTATAAATATTTATTTATTTATAAATAAATTTTAAATATTTATAAACATATAGTGAAATTTAATTATATATTTAGGAATATAATTATAATTATATTAAATATATTAAATGGTAAATATTTATTTAATTATAAATAAATTTAAAATATTTATAAACATATATTAATTTTTAAATATATTGTAAATAATTAAATATAATTAATGTATTTATTATATGATAAAAAAAATTCAAATTTATTTATAAATACATTTTTAAATATAATTATAATAATATATTTGTTATGAATAATTATAATTATATATTTATTATAATATATTTTTTATAAATATATATATTTACTTAATTATAAATAAATGTTAAATATATATGTAACCATATTTTAATAATTATATATTTATAAATATATTTACATTCATATTATTATAAATATTTATATATAAATAAATCTAAAGAATGGTGATTATTTATTTATTATATATATTTATTGTATTTATTATAATTTTATAATTATTATATTTATTATTAAATATTCATTGCAATTGTAAAATTATTATAATTATATAATTAATATAATTATAATTATAATATTTATTATTGTTATTTATTTATTGTAATTATAAAATTGTTATAAATATAAATGTAAATTTATTAAATTTATTTTAGTAATTATATTTGTTATAAATATATATATATTATAATTATAATTATTACTATATTAATATATATAAGGGGGTTGGGGAGGGGTGGATTGGGTATTTTGGGAAAAAACATTGAGCGCCAAATCAATAGGCTCTGAAGGAATTCAATCAATGCGCTAGATGATTTTGTGCTCAAAGAGACCCATTTTCTAAAATGAAACTAACCTAAACCATTTTAATAAAAAAATAAAAACACCCATTTAACTAAATTTCCTCAGATGGCAGCACTGGAAAAAGTGGTGGGTGTGGTAGGGGAGACTAATGAAGATGGGGACCGACACAGCTTCTTCTAGAAGTATTGTTGTGATAGTCATGGGGTCTTGATGGGGAAGCGCAAGAAGGAAGGGTCGAGTGAAAGTAGTGGGGTGATTTCTGTGGTTAATAGTGCTTGAAAAGGCCGAGTATAGTGGTAGCCATAACAACGGATGATGGAACGCATCATATAGAGAGGAGTCCATAGTGTTGGGAGGAAGACAATGCCTGCTTTGGTGGACCTATGTGTTAGTGTGGGTTTGATTGATTTCATGGGATTCCATCATTATTTTTAATTTAAATTGTTTTTTAAAAAATTTGAACCATTTTATAACCCTTATAGAGCTTGAACCACAAGTTGTCTCCTACGAGTATCCCCTATTTAGTATAATGTTACTAAATTTTCAACAATTTATTACTTCCAGGGAGAAATAATAATAATATTTGATAATTATTTTAAACAAATCACCTATAATAAGAAAAAATCACACCAATGGAAAAAAAATCACATCATTGGGGCTCTGGAAATCTGATTCTAGTAGGAAATAATAGGTTCACCGAAACTCACACTACAACAAATATGGCCTTTAATAGCACAGAAAATGGCCTTTAAAAATTCTAAAAAATCATTGTTAATCACATCAATGATAAAGGGGTACCCACTTATAATGAAATATTTATATAACATCACACCCAAACTATAATTTTAAAACATATAACCGCACACCCAACTTGCAATTTAAACACATCACACCCAGAGTCAAACTGAAATTTAAGAAGCACAACATAAGAAAACCTACTTTATATATTTAATTGACATTAGGAATGAAAAACTATCCACTCATGGTATATAAAAAATTAAAAACTATTATTTAAATTTTAAACAAAATGTTTTATATAATTATATTTACAATTGTCCAACAAAAATTCTAAAACATTAATATTTAATATTTTGACATATGTGATCCCCTCTCAAAAATTTCCACCCATTATATTAGTTACGGAAAAAATCATCCCAACCCATGAAAAATATTCCACCTATATAAGAAAAAAATGTTATGTTATTAATAATATAAAGAAATAAATTAAACATTAATATGAATGAATACATTAGCAAAATGTCAATATATTATAAGAATAACACATTTGGAGTTATATCGGTCACACCATGGATCATATTGAGGTGGTGTTGATTCCTACACATTGAAAATGGGTTATGGATCATTGCCTTAAAATATCAAAACAATCAGAAAATATTTTCTCAGTTTTGAGTATGTCACTTGTTCTTTTACTAAAAGTATTGTCAATTTTAAATAATGACACCATTGGAGTTATACCAGACAAAATATACAACATATTTTGGTGTGAAGGATTCCCAAATATCAAAAATTACTAATGGATTATTGTCCTAGAGTATCAAAACAATTCAAATGTGTTTGATTAGTTTCCAGAATGTCAGCTGTGTTTTTTACTAAAATGTCATTTCAAACTGAAAACACGTATTTTGAGTCATAGTGGTCTCATAGTGCTTAGTTTTTATGTGATACTACTTCATACATATCACAAATAACTTATGAATCTTTTTCCTAAACTATCATGGAAATAGGATTTCGTTTGTTTGGCTTCTAGTGAGTGACACGATTTGAACTAAAATGTCAATTTCAACCTGAAAACAGAATCTTTTAGTCATATTTTTCACACTAAGAATCTAATTGAGGTTTGGGTGATTCCTATACATTAGATATTAATCATGGATCATTTTCCTATAGTATCAAAGCAACGCAAATGCATTTTCTCAGTTTTCAATATTTCACTTGTTGTTTTTACTTAAACCAATGTCATTTTTATATAATAATGAGATACTTTGAGTCATAACGTCCACACTGTGAATCATATTGATGTGATGATGGTCCCTTCATATCATAAATTACTAATAGATCATTTTCCTAAAGTATAAACTTAATATAAAACAATTTTCTCAGTTTTCATTATGTTTCTTTTTTTTACATAATTAATGTCAATTTTAAATAAAATAAAAAGGCAATTTGAGTTATACTAGACACAAAATATGTAGTATTAAGGTATTATTGAACCCTACATATCACAAATTACTAATAGATCATTTTACTAAAATATCAAAACAATCTGAATGTGTTTGCTCAGTTTTTAGTATGTCACTTGTTGTTTTTACTTAAATTAATGTAAATTTTAAATAAAAAAAGATAGTTTAAATTTTAACGGCCACACCATGCATCAAATTGAGGTTAATTTTACTCTTACACATCATAAATGACTCATGGATCATTTTAATACAATATCAAAATTTTTATTAATGAACTTTCTGGGGTTTAAGTACATCACTTGTTTTTTTTACTTAAATAAATGACAATTTTAAATATAAAAAATTCTTTGAGTTATACCAGTCACACCATTCATTATTTTGAGGTGTGGAAAATCCCAAAACATAAAAAATTACTAATAGAACACTGTTATAAGACATAAAAAATTTTCTAATGTGTTCTCTCAATTTATAGAATGTCGTTTGTTGTTTTTACTTAAATTAATGTAAATTTAAAATAAAAAGAGACACATTGAGTTGTAACAGTCACACCATGCCTCAATTCGAGGTTTGGATGACTCCTACACATCGAAAAATGACTTAGGTGTCATTTTCCCAAAGTATCAAAATAATACCAATTCGTTTCTTTGGTTTTAAGTACGTCACTTATTATTTTTACTTAAGTTAATGTAAATTTTAAATAAAAAGAAAATCGTTGAGTCATACCGGACACACCATGCATCATTTTGAGATGAGTATAGTCTATACACATCAAAACATACTAATATATCATTTTTCAAAAATATCAAAACAATCCAAAAGTATTTTCATTGTTTCCAGTATGTCACTGGTTATTTTTACTTAAATTATTGTAAATTCTAGACAAAAAGATAGACTTTGAGTTGTACCGGCCACACCTAGCGTCATATTAAGTTGTATTTTACTCCTACCCATCAAACATTTACTCCTGAATTATTTTCCTAAAGTATCAAAATAATTGGAATGTGTTTGTTCAGTTTCTAGTTTGTCACTTTTTGATTTTACATAAATTAATGTGAATTTTCAATTAAAAAGAGACACTTTGAGTTATGCCAGCCACACCATGTGTAGTGTTGAGGTAAGAATAATCCTTACACATGAAAAATTACTAATAGATCATTTTCCTAAAATATACAAACAATCTGAATGATTTTTCTCAATTTTCAATATGTCACTTGTTTTTTAATTAAATTAATATCAATTTTAAATAAAACTAGACACTTTGAGTTGTAACGGCCTCACCGTGCATCAGATTGAGGTTCAGTTCACTTTTACACATCAAAAATACCTCATGGATCATTTTATTAATGTATCAATGCAATATTTATATGTTTTCATAGTTTTAAGTATATCAGTTGTTGTTTTTACATAAATTAATGTCAATTTTAAATTAAAAAGAGACACTTTGAGTTGTATCGGCCACACCCTTCATTTTATTGAAGTTTGGTTGATCCCTACATGTCACAAATGATTAATATATCATTTTCCTAAAATCTAAAAACAATATGAATGTGGTTTCTCGGTTCATAGTTAGTCACCTTTTGTTTTTACATAATTAGTGTCAATTTAAAAAAAGTCACTTTGAGTTGTATCTGCCACACCGTACATCGGATTGGGGTTATATTGACTCATATATGTCAAACATGGCTCATGGATCATTTTCCTAAAGTATAAAAATAAAAATAATTTGTTTTCTCAGTTTTCAGTGTGTCACTTATTGTTTTTACTTAATTTAATGTCAACTTTTTATAAAAAGAGACACTTTTAGTTCTACTGTTCACACTGTGTAACATATTGGGGTGTGGTTGATCCCTACACATCAAAAATGACTAATAGATCATTTTTCTAAAATATAAAAACAATATTAATGTGTTTTTTTGGTTTTCAGTATGTCACTTGTTGTTTTTACATAAAGTAATGTCCATTTTAAATAAAAAGACACACTTTTAGTTATACCGGACTTCTTAGACATCATTTCTAAAACCATTCTTAATAACCTAATGATATGAAACATAAGAAAGGGTGACCATAAATGTTTAATTACTATAAAAAATGGAGATATCGATGATCATATATGGATAACATGAACATACAGATGTTATAAGGTGATACTAACATTTCAAATTCATACCCTGCATATAGAAGTCACATTTTTTTGCTATTTTTTACATTATTTCATAACGTATGCTTCCATTTTGTTTATTAGTGCATCTATATCATCTCGTGAATTTGATTCCATTCAACAATAATAGTAGTATTGGAAAATTTTAAATTCACCAAGGATTAATAAATATTTTAAATCAAATAGTAATATTTTTATATATTTTTATATAGGAATTATAATGATAAATATTTGAATTTATATATAAATATTTGTATATATATTGAAAAATATTTATCTAGTTATATATTTATAACTTTATAAGTAGTAAAATAAATATATTTATTATAATTTTATAATTATTTTTATATATATATTTATAGTTATAATTAAAATTATAAATAAATATATTTATAAATATTTGTATATAAATATATATATATAATATTATAATATATGTATTTATTATAATTTTTTAATTATTTAAATATATATAGTTATAATCATAATTACAAATAAATATATTTAAAAAGTATTTTTATATAATTAAAATTTAATAATTATAAATATAATAAACATATTTATTATTTAAATATATTTAATGTAATTTTATATGTGTTTTTGAGTACATAATAGTATATTTGGGTAATATGAATTAATAACATTCCTACTAAAATATACATAATAAAATATGAACCATAAGTGGACAACATGAATAATAAGAATGGTGTAAAGTGTAACTGAACATTGATGATCATACATAACATATATGCATGCATGATCAATATATTTATTTACCAAATTCATTGGAAACACATATATATTTAATAATTATAATATATATATATAATATTTATATATATTAATTATAAATAAAATAAATATTTTAAATATAACTAATCTAATAAATATAACTAATCTAATAAATTTAATAAATTTAATAAATTTAATAAATATATTTATTATTTAATGAAATTTATTTTAATCTTATAATTATTTTAATTTATATGTATATTTAATTATAATCCTAGCAATACTTTTTTAAGCATTATGTATATATATTTGAATTTTTAAAATATATATTAATTATAAACATGCATTTTATATATAATATATACAAATAAACATTATTTTTTAATATAAATATAATAATTTTATATAAATTATTATTAAAAACTTTTATCATTGCTAAAAAGAGCTTTGATAAATGTACCATTTATCAGTGCTAAGAGAATTGCTGATAAAGGTGTACCCTTTATCATCGCTTTTCTTAGCATTGATAAAGGGTACATTTATCAATGATTCTACCTAGCACTGATAAATCTCCACACCACTTATCAGTGCTTTCTACATAGCGGTGATACAACTAGGTGCTTCCCTTTCCCTATTTTGTGGTATTGTCTCCAAGCCCCAGAAAAGGTACACGGATATGACATGACTATTTTAAAGAAAAAAATAAAATGAAAACGTACCTAGTTTGGTTCAATGCATATTCGAATACAGCCCATTTCTAGTGACCATTGAATGAAGAATCTAAAGTTAATCCCCATTGGATCATCCACATATGAATCAAGAATGTTTGGGTATTTTGTTAATTTAAATCTCGGTTATAACATGGATATTCGATGATTCCTTTGATGTCATGATGATCACCTTGATCTCATGCCTTTGATCCCTAAAATAATCCTTAAATCACTCAATTGGATAGAGTCTATATCATTAAATAGTGAAGGTGGATAGACCATACTCAGTCCATTGGAACAGATAGTTTCCTGGAAATAAGAACCTATAGACTTATATAGTGGATGCTAGAAATACATGGATAGGGTTCCCGACCCTCACTTATTTAACATCCACTAAATAAGAAATAAATAAATATTTTTAATGAACTAACTACATCATAAATATTATTTATATTTTATCTCCTACATTAAATATATATTAAATATATAATGTAATTAACCTAAGTCATTAACTCAACTCATAATTCCCACTTATATTAAACAAACCATGAATAGTATAATAATATTCATTCGTATAATATTATTCCATGTTTCTATATAAACTCTTGTAAATACACTGAATATATTAATTTATCTCAATTATTCAAATACTCTGATAACAAGTATTTTTTTAATTTGTTGGTGATCGTTAGTAATTGGACAACACATAGATCCTATGGTGGGGCCCACCATGTCATATACACATATTCACCTAAATTGTGATGTCTCTTAAATATGTTATTGCATGTAAACCTATAATCCCTTATCTCAATAGGAATTCATATTATTCATAGACCAGAATTAGATTCTAGTAACCCATCTAGGAATGTAAAGATATAACGAAAAGTCGTTACAATGACAACCATCATATAAACATGCAATTTTTAATATAATCTCTTTGTCCTACAATAAAAAATAAAGAACGATGTAGAACCTATTTCATCCTCTATTCTTCCTATATTGTTTATTGATATTTCTATAAGGATTTAGCTTTCACTATCATGGACATGGATTTAATGAAAGTACAGCAATCCAGATCAACTAGGCCTATGATATCACTTCCTCAACCTGGATGTGATAAATTCAATATTTACTATACAACAAATTCCATGCCACTAAAGATTCACCCAATACATGATACCCTTCTATAACATTAATGTCATGTACATTTCCTTACGTCATATTATGAAATCAAATGACACACATTGATAATGATCTCAGGTTAGGAGACCAGTAGACATTTTCATATATAGGAACAACCAAAAACCCCCAAATCACATGTTATTCTTATTCGTAGGTTTCTATCATGATATCTCCTACATTAGATCGCAATGTGAGAACATATTGATAAGAAGTATCAATGTGTATGATCCCACATCACCTGATAGTTGGACATAAACTATGTCCAATCAGTATAATATGTCTAGACCACATGGAATATTATTTTGGATTAATGTCATAGTATCATGAGGTCCCAAATAAAAATTGGGAAGTTCTATAACCTTTTGATTCAAGAATTAATCTATATGAATTTCCTTAAATATAGTGGCCATAGAAGTATCAGCACTATTATGTTATGATAAGAACATGTATATGAATAAATGTATACACATAACTATAATCAACGAACATACATATTTTTTGTCTAGAGAATACACTTTCATCGATGAGGTCGATGATTTTGGTTGGGTTTTATGATTTCTTTATAATTTTGGTGAAATCACCAAGGGATCATAGTGAAATGGAAAGAATACTGATTTTTGAACCAGATATATTCCTTAGGGGTTGATGGATGTATTGAGTATGTCTTTGAAGAGTGACATGTGTCTATTTAAATGAAATGGTTAGTGGAACAAGCTGTGTTGGCCTTGGAAATTTTGTAAACCATTGGGAATTTCTGATGTGTCATATGAGGTAGGGGTATCAATTATTTCCCTTCATTTATAGCCTGTTTAATACATATTTGTCATGTGTGGTTGTTTTGGCTCATCAAAACTTGACCAAAATAATTAAAATGAATGGTTTGGTTTCCATAGTAATCAAAATGAACCTCTTCATACTTAGAAAGGTGGGATATTTCCGGAACACTCTTGTCGAACTATTTTAGTGTTGAGCCCTATAATTGTTCGGGTATTTTTTATTTTAAGGGATTATTCTACGGATTCTCGTAGTATTTCAACTACTTATTTTTTCAGTTTTACTTCCTTGGTTGACCCTTAGGAATTGATAGTTCACACGACATTAGAAATTGTAAAAGGAACTAAGAATTTTAATAAAATTTCAAGCTTGGATGGATTTGTTAAATTTCTAAAATGTCAAATAAAAAAATGGTATCGAAGGATTAAAATATTTAGTTAAAAAAATTAATTCATGAAAATATTATTTTTTGATTATATTATTATTATATGTGAGGATATGAATTACATGGGGAGAATCCTTGGATTCTTTCAGATATGAATTGGAATAGAATTCCCTAAATGAGTTGTGGGTTTCACTTGGGGGCTAAAGTGAATTTCAGGAGTGGATAATTCTTTTTATTAAATTTGGTAAAATGTTATTGAATTACTTAGGTGATTTAGAGGATTATATATAGATTCAATACCATTAATTCCATGGGGATACACCCCCATTGGATTTAGTTAATGTATGCATTATTTGAATATCATATATTAATATCACAGATTATTTTGGGGTACCCTTGTCAAATGTTATAAGATGGGATCCCCAGATTTAGATTGATTATTTTGGTATGAAATTCTTTTGGTTTCTCATGGATTCCAACTGAGGTGTGATTTTGAATGTTAGGGGAGGGAACATGAGTTTAGATTAATTAGATGATTGTTCTCAGTAACAGCTCAGGGAGAATTTCCATATAACCCAAAAGTATTCATCTCATGCAGCTTGAGTGTTGATGCTTCTATGATATACCTTGGACCAATGTTGAGACCTAATATTTCAACACTAATGTAGATTTCCAGTGATTTATGAATGAGGTTGCATCAGCCTATATTAACTCCTCATGATCTGAGGCTTAGCATGGTTTCTTTATTTATCATGTCTTATTATTATTATTATGTATTTATTTATATGTTTCACACAAATATATTTGACATTAATATGATGGATTTACATTATACACGGAGCTCGTTCATGTACTAAGTTATAAACACACCCTTCTTTGCCTCCATGTCACCTCGGTACTTGAGAAGATTCCCCTTGGTTAGAGGTTTTCGTTACAGGGAATTTCTTGAGATTGATTCTAGGTTATTTTATGGGTAGGTTAGAGCTTGGGAGCTATGATACATGCCTAATATTAGGATATCCTTTGGTTATAATTTCCTTGAGAATTTTGTCTTAATTTTTATTTCAGTTTTCTATAATTATTAACTATTATTTACTTCCTTTCCTGATTTAGATATCACATCATTATGTTATCACTTTGGTTGTGATTTGGTATTGTAGAACCTATTTATATTACTTGTTAGGGATGTATAAGATGTTTAATTGATTTATATATATTATACATTAACCATTGGGTATAGTATTTCAATTGTACCACCTATATAGCCTTTATTCTAGCCAACGACATATGGAATATTGGGAGGTGTACCAGAGGTATGGTATTAACCTCTATTATAAGCACCAATTTATAACATCCCACATTTTTTTCACATAAACTTTCATTACATTATAAAAAAACTGAGGATCTTTAAGGTTTAGTGTCTTGGAAACCAGGAACTTAATACATGAAACAAAAAAAACATTCTTCTTAAACACTTGAAAGGCTTCTCCTTATGTTCATCCTAGTTTCATTACTACATCTCATAACCTGGGGACATACATCAAAAGAAAGGGTGAGCAGAAGGCCCAGTAAGGGAGACAAGGGGAAACATTTAACATGTGAACTTGAGATACATCAACAATGTCATGGAAAAGAACTTTAATGCATGAGAAAGAAATCATGAGGAATATCATAATAAAAATAACATTTTTCATATATTTAAGCTGTGGCTACATCATTTAACATTGAAAATCATGAACATATCACCAAGGTCCATCCCCAAGGTGTCATTTGAAAATTACCAATGTTATTCACCAAGATATCGTGAAAATTGTAATCTCTAGTGGTTACATCATTACCCAATGCATTAGAGCGCTATCAGGGCGCACCCTTAAATTTGCCTTTTTTATCATGTGATCCACATATATAATCATAAAACATTTCATAAATAACCCATATAGCATAAAATAAATGGGTTTCATTTCATAAACATAATGTTTTAAAAACTGCTTTAAAAACATGATCTTTACGTCACTTTAAAACACACGGAAGGGGAGAGCGGGTCTCATGTATGTAAATCCCAGAATTTGAAATAGAAAATTTTGATATATATGTCAATACCCCTGTAGAAATAATAGCTTTGAGTATTAACTTTATAAAATAAAATAATTTTGAGAAAAGAGAGAGGTATTTTGGGACGAAAATTCTGCAGCATAATAGCTATGTTTTGGGGTTTTAGAGAACATTGAAAAGAGAGGGGACATGGGTCACACACTCATAAATGATCCATAAAATAGTAGAGGGACAGAATATGAAGGATATATGAACATGGTAATTAAATTTGAAAGATTTACCATATGAAATGAAGAACATTAAATGAAGACAAAAATAAGATTTCTCTTATGAAAATTCGGCAGCCTAACGACGTCACTTAAACTTCAAAAAATGAATTGACGAGACCAAATAAGGTATCTAATCATATGAAAATAAAATATCATTATGATAGATATAGAGATCATACCCCAACATAATAAAAAGGAACTTGAAAGACTTGATATGAAAGTAGAACTTCAAAACGAGAAGGGTGAGAGAACCACTTAAAAATTCGGCAGCCTAACGGCGCCACTTAAAACTTCAAAATACTGAATTGAAGAGATAAAATGGGGTCTCTCATCATATGATCATAAAAGATAAGTATGATAGATATAGAGATCATACCCCAACATAAAAAAAAGTAACTTGAAAGACTTTATATGAAAGTAGAACTTCAAAACGAGAAGGGTGAGAGAACCACTTAAAAATTCGGCAGCCTAACGGTGCCACTTAAAACTTCAAAATACTGAATTGAAGATATCAAATGGGGTCTATAATTATATGATCATAAAAGATAAGTATGATTGATATAGAGATCATACCCAACATAATAAAAATAAACTTGAAAGTCTTGAAAGAAAATAGAAGTTGAAAATGAGAAGGGTGAAAGAATCCTTTACAAAACTTTCGGCAGCCTAACGACGCCACTTAAACTTCAATAAAAATGAATTGACGAGAGAAAATAGGGTCTCTAATCATATGAACATAAAATATTAGTATGATAGATATAGAGATCATACCCCAACATAATAAAAGGGAACTTGAAACACCTGACATGAAAATAGAACTTGAAAAATGAGAAGGGTTCGGCAGCCTAACGACCCCACTTAAACATTCTTAAAACGAATTGATGAGAGCAAGAGGGGGTCCCTCATCATATGAAAATGAAAAGGGAATTATTATGAATATAGAAGAACATCCACCAACATAAGAACATGGAGCATAAAAGAAATGACATAAAAGAGATTACTTGAAAAGAAAAAGAGAGGTCAGATCCCTTACCATAAAACGTAACTCTTAAAACTCAAAGGTTGGGACCTTGAGGGATTGCGAGCACCTTGGGAGGACTCCTTGAGAGGTAATGAGACCCGAACATCATTGGAGGAGAGTGGGGAGTCGAATGGATGAGAGGATTGCTTGGTATTTATAGGGAAAGTGAGGGGACAAGGCATTAATGGCCAAGGGACACCTCATTGGCGGTTTTGGCAAAACCATAGGCTTTCCCATGGTATTTGCCCATGGTATTGGCCACTTGGGAAACCTCATACCTTATATTACTATTCCCAAGTCGACCATATTGATTACATACTTAATACATCATTTAATGATGTCATTAAACACCCGTAACTTAAAAACTGTATTTTCACTATTCATAAAAAATTCAACTTTCTCAGAAAAATCACAAAATTACAGATTAACCAAATATCAATGCTCTGATTTCAAAAATGAACTCCATTTTATAAAAATAATTTTTTAAATAATTTTTATTTAATTTTTAAATAAATACACTATTCACCGAAAATTCATTTTTTTAGAAAAAACCCCAAAAATTACCTTAACATAATATCGATGCTCTGAGTTCAAAAAGGAAATCCATTTTATAAAAATAATTTTCTAAATATTTTTAATTTTATTTTTTAATTAAAAAACACTATTCACCCAAAAAAACTAATACTTGAATAATAATTTATGAAACCGTTATTTAACCATTTTATTGAATCACATTACTTAATCAAGGTGCCTAGATTATTTTAATACTTTCTTTAAGTGATATTACTAATCCATTTGTACACATTACTAATCCTAATCAGAAAATCACTATTCATAATTTACTATTCATCAAAAATCAATTTGATCTTATTATACTCTAAATTCTGTACTGTACATAATTGTAGAAGACCATTTTTTGAAAATCATTACACATTTTTAATTATTTAAGGTTTACATAAACATTTTTTTAAAATATCATTTCTCTAAAATTCACCAAAAATATGTATAATATATTTATCCGGACATTTGAAAATTCATAAACTTCAACATAAGAAGAAATCCCAATTTTTTATTTAAAACAAAAGATTACACAAGGCAGTTACGGTCTCCTTACATAGCCCCTTATCACACAAGAATAGGACCAAAGTGTAAGGTGTGCTATGGTGAGAGAATCCGAGGGAGGCTCGGTCAACATCGCGTGAGTAGTAATTTATATCAGTTTGAACTTCTCACAAGGTCGATTCCGTTCTAGCTTCACACGATGAAGTTCGGCTTGGGTTTGGTCCAGAGTAAAGCCCGGTGGTGCTACCTCCTTCCCAAGTTCTGTTAGATGGGCTTCGATCAGTCCAAGACTAATGGGTGAGGCCATCGAATCTTCTTTCTATATTAATTAACCAAGATTGCTTGTATTTAGAGACAATAATCGAAGCGTTTAGTTTACAGCGGTCATATTGAACAATGGTCATATAATAGTCAAAACCCAAGGGTCTCATTTTAATTATACTCATGATATCAAATGAAACATTTTTGTTGAATATAAAAATAAAATAAAATAAAACAACACACAAAATTAGGTAACAAGATTTATTCAAAATTTCGGGTCGTTACAATCTTCCCCCCTTAATAAATTGCTTCCTCGCAATTTTTTTAAATTTGGATTTTGAAATTTCATTGAAAGTCCCACATCGGAAAAAGAGTCAGTAAAACTATTACTTTAAAAGAAAGGAAGGGAAGTAAAAAGGTCACCCGAGTTAACCCATACTAGGATTCCATGTAGGAAAACATGGATATGGAGGAAAAAACAAAGGGTCACGTTCTAAGGGAGAGTGATAGAAAACATGATTAGGAGAAATTTAACCACAAGAAAATCACAAACTTATGATGTGTGTAAACGGCCTTTTATTACCTAGTAGGAAACGCAAACCAACAACGTTTTTGTTTTATGTTCCTTTTCATAATTTTGATGAATTATTTTACTACATAGAAAAACAACACAAGGAAATATATTTACCATCAAGTAGAGTTTCATCCTTTAACATGTTTTTACCAAAAATAATCTTTTCTCCAAATGATGAGCATTCAGAACTACTTGGTCTCATCGAAACACATGAATCATCTTCTAGAGAATCACATAATCCTCCAAAGATTAACTATCTATTTCTTCTATCTTTAAACATTATCCCAAAAACAGAAAGGGTAAGATAAAACAACTCTTTTAAAATAAAGAACCCCAGAGGAAGGGAAACTACTTTAAATCTTCAAAGTTCCACGGTACTACCCAAAGTTCATCACAGACCATTCCGTAAATAACTGTCCTTAAAAATCCTAAAAATAAACCAAACTAAGATTGAATCCCAAATACAAGAAGGATTTGATAACATAGTCTTCCAAGGTAAACATTATCATTCATCTCCAAACAACATCAACCACTCCTAACATCTTATAAAAAAAGTAACTAACTTAAACATATTTACCCCAAGATAGGTTAATCATTTCCATAAGCAACCTAAATTACTATAAGTCCACCTTAAATTCATTGATTCTTCAAAATATATGTCAACCTTTACTCCTCAAAGAAAATACCGTAGTAATCTATTTACCTTAATCAAATAGGGTTCCCAAAATAGTGAATGTCTTCAAAAATGATAATCATCTTTTAATCCCCTAATCATCTCTGTCATATTAATACAGCAATCATCACATTTCCTATCACATTGGTTGTTGGGACATGTTCTTCCATTTCCTTCCATTAACTAAGAAAAGAAAGTACAATTAGGGGCTCAAATACTTAGCCAATAATCATGATTAGGAACTTAAAGAATAGAAGGATAACTTGTAGAAGAAAATTATACCCTAACTTGTGATACCCTAGGTTCCAATCTTGGTTATCCATGATCATATACTCTTAATTGAATCTTTATTATATTTTATCTTTTTTCCTTTAATAATGGTTCATACTAAGATTATGAATTTACCAAAGCATATCCCCCGGGAGTGTCGTAACCAAGAGTGCAGCAAGGCCTGTTGTCGTGTACCAGTTCTCCTTCGAGTCTAGCTCAAAGTGGTGTCTTTGGGTTTTACCCCTATGTACATCTATGCCAGAGCCACCTCTACCTGCTTGTATCCAGACAAGGATGCATTTTCTTGGAAACCCCTTACTCAATACTCACCAAAATACCCGGAAGATTTCCTATATTTAAACTTTTCTATAGGGTTATTCCTAAAGTTTTCATATCCTAGTTTCCATAAATAACGAAACCATCCTTTGATACCAACTATAACATCCTGCCTTTTTTGTCACATAAACTTTCATTACATTATACAAAACTAAGGATGTTTAAGGTTTAGTGTCTTGGAAACCAGGAACTTAATATATGAAACAATAAAAACATCCTTCTTAAAAAATTGAAAGGCTTATCCTTATGTTCATCCTAGGTTAATTACTACATCTCATAATGTGGGGACATACATCAAAAGAAAGGGTGAGCAGAAGGCCCAGTAAGGGAAACAAGGGGAAACATTTAACATGTGAACTTGAGATACATCAACAATGTCATGAAAAAGAACTTTAAGGCATGAGAAAGAAATCATGAGGCATATCATAATAAAAATAAAATTTTTCATAACTTTAAGATGTGGCTACATCATTTAACATAGACAATCATGAACATATCACCAAGTTCCATCCCCACGGTATCATTTGAAAATTACCAAGGTTATTCACCAAGATATCGTGAAAATTGTAATCTCTAGTGGTTACATCATTACCCAATGCATTGGAGTGCTATCCGGGCACACCCTTAAATTTGCCTTTATTATCATGTGAGCCACATATATCATCATCAAAAATTTCATAAATAACCCATATATAATAAAATAAATGGGTTTCATTTCATAATCATAACGTTTTAAAAACTGCTTTAAAGACATGATCTTTACGTCACATTAAAACCCATGGAAGGGGAGAGCGGGTCTCATGTATATAAATCCCAGAATTTAAAATAGAACATTTTGATATATATTTGAATACCCCTGTAGAAATAACAGATTTTAGTATTCACTTTATATAATAAAATAATTTTGAGAAAAGAGAGAGTCATTTTGGGACGAAAATTCTGCAGCATAACAGCTATGTTTCGTGGTTTTAGAGAACATTGAAAAGAGAGGCGACATGGGTCACCCACTCATAAATAATCCATAAAATAGTATAGGTACAGAATATGTAGGATATATGAACATGGTAATGAAATTTGAAAGATTTACCATATGAAATGAAGAACATGAAATGAAGACAAAAATAAGATTTCTCTTATGAAAATTCGGCAGCCGAACGACGTCACTTAAACTTCAAAAAATGAATTGACGAGATCAAATAGGGTCTCTCATCATATGAACATAAAAGATAAGTATGATTGATATATAGATCATACCCCAAAATAATAAAATGGAACTTGAATGAATTGATATGAAAGTAGAACTTCAAAACGAGAAGGGTGAGAGAACCACTTAAAAATTTGGCAACCTAACGGCGCCACATAAAACATCAAAATACTGAATTGAAGAGTTAAAATAGGGTCTCTCATAATATGATCATAAAAGATCATTATAATAGATATAGAGATCATAACCCAAAATAATAAAAAAGAACTTGAAAGACTTGATATGAAAGTAGAACTTCAAAACGAGAAGGGTGAGAGAACCACTTAAAAATTCGGCAACCTAACGGCACCACTTAAAACTTCAAAATACTGAATTGAAGAGATAAAATGGGGTATCTCATCATATGTTCATAAATTATCAGTATGATATATATAGATATAATATCCCAACATAATAAAAAGGAACTTGAAAGACTTGACAAGAAAATATAACTTGAAAATGAGAAGGGTGAAAGAATCCTTTACAAAATTTTCGGCAGCCTAACGGGGCCACTTAAACATCAATAAAAATGAATTGATGAGCGAAAATAGGGTATATAATCATATGAACATAAAATATCAGTATTATGGATATAGATATCATACCCAAACATAATAAAAATGAACTTGAAAGACTGACATGAAAATAGAACTTGAAAAATGGGAAGGGTGAAAGAATCCCTTAAAAATTCGGCAGCCTAACGACGCCACTTAAACATTATTAAAACGAATTTATGAGAGAAAGAGGGGGTATCTAATCATATTAAAATGAAAATGGATGTAATATTAATATAGAAGAAAATCCTCCAAAATAAGAACATAGAGCATAAAAGAAATGACATAAAAGAGATTACTTGAAAAGAAAGAGAGAGGTCGGATCCCTTACCTTAAAATTTAACTCTTAAAACTCAATGGTTGGGACCTTGAGGGATTATGGGAACCTTTGGAGGACTCCTTGAGAGGTAATGAGACCATAACATCGTTGGGGAAGAGTGGGGAGTCGAATGGATGAGAGGATTGCTTGGTATTTATAGGGAAAGTGAGGGGACAAGGCATTAATGGCCAAGGGACACCTCATTGGTTGTTTTGGAAAAACCATGGGCTTGCCCATGGTATTTGCCCATGGTATTGGCCACTTGGGAAACCTCATACCTTATCTTACTATTCACAAGTCGACAATATTGATTACATACTTAATAGATCATTTAATGATGTCATTAAACACTCATAACTTAAAAACTGTATTTTCACTATTCATCAAAAATTCAACTTTCTCAGCAAATTCCCAAAATATTACATTACCCAAATATCAATGCTCTGATTTCAAAAATGAACTCCATTTTATAAAAATAATTTCTTACACATTTTTAATTTAATTTTTAAATAAATACACCATTCACCGAAAATTCATTTTTTTAGAAAACACCCCAAAAATTACGTTAACATAATATCGATGCTCGGAGTTCAAAAATGAAATCCATTTTATAAAAATAATTTTCTAAATATTTTTAATTTAATTTTTTAATTAAAAAACACTATTCACCAGAAAAAACTAATACTTGAAAAACAATTTATGAAACCGTTATTTAACCATTTTATTGAATCACATTACTTAATCAAGGTGCCTAGATTATTTTAATACTTTCTTTAAGTGATATTTCTAATAAATTTGGACACATTGCTAATCCTAATCATAAAATCACTATTCATAATTTACTATTAATCAAAAATCAAGTTAATCTTATTAGACTCTAAATTTCGTACTGGACATAATTGTAGAAGACCATTTTTTGAAAATCATTACACATTTTTAATTATTTAAAGTCTACATAAACATTTTTTTAAAATACCCTTTCTCTAAAATTCATCAAAAATATGCATACTATATTTATCCGGACATTTGAAAATTCATAAACTTCATAATAAGAAGAAATCCCATTTTTTTATTTAAAACAAAGGATTACACAAGGCAGCTACGGTCTCCTTACATATCCCCTTATCACACGAACATAGGACCTAAGTGTATGGTGTGCTAAGGTGAGAGAATCCAAGGAAGGCTCGACCAACATCACACGAGTAGTAATTTCTATCAGTTTTAACTTCTCGCAAAGGCGATTCCGTTCTAGCTTCACACGATGAAGTTCAGCTTGGGTTTGGTCCAGAGCAAAGCCCAGTGGTGCTACCTCCTTCCCAAGTTCTGTTAGATGGGATTCGATCGGTCCAAGACTACAGGGTGAGGCCATCGAATCTTCTTTCTATATTAATTATCCAAGATTACTTGTATTGAGAGACAATAAACGAATCGCTTAGTTTACAGTAGTCATATTGACCAATGGTCATATAACAGTCAAAACCCAACTGTCTCATTTTAATTATACTCATGTTATCAAATGAAACATTTTTTTTGAATATAAAAACAAAATAAAATAAAACAACACACAAAATTAGGAAACAAGATTTATTCAAAATTTTGGGTCGTTACACAATTTGTTATCGGGGGTAGGGGTTCATTAAAATGGTCAAATGCATATTATGAAATACCATGATTTTAGTCAATCATTGGGGTCTATGTCTGGAAGATATAACACACGTTTATAAAAAATTTAACCATACTCCAATACCAATGAGAAACTTTATTAGTGACCTTGTAATTTTATCACCTTTGGTACCTTAATGACATCAGGGAAGCAGTGCTAAATGAATAATTCCTTGAAACCTTCCTATGGGAGAACCTTATATGGTTTAATCTATAATATGGACTTCCATCACTTCCAAATATTATATTATATAATAAAGGTCGTGTATTTAAGATAGAGAAAATCAGAGGGATTAAGTTACATAAGAATCACCTCAATATCCCGTCACCATTTTAAAACTCTCATCTAGTCTATATGCCCAAGAAAATAAAGAGGGTTCATATTGTAATTTTAACAAAAATACTTACATTGAGGTAAAAAGTAAATTTCACCATGTCTATATAACTGGATTAGATGGAATTATCAACTTAGAAGAAAGATGATCAATTAAAGGTTCTATAATGGTGACATACTCATATCTCCATCTTGAGAATTCATCTAGATTTGGTGAGGTAGTAATATGAAAGAATAATAAGTAAAAATTCAATACTAATCTCAAAATAAAGATTTCCCAAAACAAAATAAAATTATAAATTAAATCTCAGAATACCAAGGATAACATCATACCAGCACCCATATGTTGAAACATCAAAACACATGAAATGTTTTCAATACTTCCCATAAATTATCATCAAATTATTTTTAGAATTTTGTTTCTAAAAAAACCTTCATTCCATTAAAAAAATATTTTATCCACTAATGGTTAATTTTTTTTAAAATCTTCAATTTATAACATTTTCCAAATACCGAAAATAATTTCTTCTAAAATTTCACTTGAAAATATTAAAATAATTTTCTCAAATATCAATTTTTTTAAATAAAAACATTATTAATCAAATAATTCATTTTATTTATCAAATCATATAACATAATACACTATTTACATAAAATCCACCCCTCTTAAAATCAAATAAAATTATTTTATTATAATATAAATATAAAATGATCCATAACAAAATAATTAACTCATAATAAACACTCTAATTCATTGGTAACTAAAAATACATTGATATAGGATAACTCAAACCATAAAGAGTCAAAAACACATAATTCTAGGAAAAATAAAAACTTCTTATGTTTTGGTAACATTGATTGGTAAAACAAGCACCAACTATGTGAAGATTATAGCAGGGTAATCTATATGGACCACACTATCAATTAAATATTTTCCATATAGTTAAAATTAAATATGTTAACCTAGATTACTTCCTAGATTCTATTTAATAAAATTATAAAAATTAACCCATAAAACAATAATTTAAAACCAAACCAATCAAAATAGTACTAATAACTACAAAAAAAATCTGTGAATTGTGGTAAAATTATAGATAAACACATCCATAACTACCCTATAGACTCAATATTAATTACATGGAGGTGTTGATAATGAACCAACACATGATCTTATTGTTGGGTTTTGAAGATCTAATATCCTATTTACTAGACACCTGAAATGTCAAGGATTATTCAAGAACCTATTCCTTCTAAATAACCTAGGAAATCATACAATTGTTTCAGGATATTTTCTTGGATAACCCTAATCCAGGAATCCAATCCAGTCTATGGAAATACCTGAGTGGTATTTATAATCAACATGAGTAAAAGGAAATAATTGGGGTATCAAATTATTACCATTTGGACTGATATCTTAGAATGAATCAATAATAAGAAAAGAATTTCATATCCTAAATCTGATATGAACCTCTTTTACATTGGAGTTCCATGATATATAAATAAATAGTTTAAAGATATTACACAAATTAAGACATAATAAGATAAAAATCTCACATAATACATTATCATCTAATAAACACAACCAAAACCTCCCCACGTTTATACATGATTTCATAACAAATGAGAATGAATAGGTTGATACATTGGTGATACCAAAATAAATAAAATGTAAAAAATAACAACCACCGATCACCATTACCAAGTTGAATGCCACCAATTTGTTAAGACTAAGAGGTTTTGAGTTATTATTTGATTGGTGACAGATCTAGTGAATAGGAAACGGGGTTGTTTATGGTGGTGTCTAATATTTTCAATGCATAATTGATAATGAATAATATGGAATGGTCACTCAACTAAATTCTTGAATAAATTATCATTGGAAACATGCTAAAATGGTAAATTACCTATTTATGAAATGTTAAGTGCTCCAATGATGAAATGTAAACTCACCGCATGATGGAATGAGAATTAAATGCATAGATAAAATTTAACATACTACATAAATAAATGTGAACAAATCATATAATGGAATGATAATATACTGCTTCAAGTAATTTGAATTGAATCTATGATGTAATACTCCCAACATCAGGAAGTATTTATAATTTCCCAAATTCCTAGTCAATTAACCATGGATACAAATGGTTGGTTTTGTGACTATGGGATGGCATGGTAGGTTGATCAACCACAAGATCAGCCACATGGAAGATCATGTAGTTGAAGATCTAATTTTCTCAAATCTCAAAATGAAGACAGTGGAATGTGATTTCCAATGTATAATATAAATTAAATTTTTGATAATGAATTGAAGATCATATCCTGAATTCAATTGATTCCATGTATGAAATGATTCATGATATTGTCTTATGTTGATCTTATTCAATCAAATATCACATTTTTATTTTTATTCAATCATGTATATTTAAGAAACATGGATGTCGAGTGAAAAAAATCAAGTCCAAGATGATGTAGTGAAGGTGATCATGCTATTGTTGTAGCTGAATATTAGCATAAGACATTGAAATTGATCATATGAATCTGATGAAGAGTGTAAGTAATCACGTGCATAGGAATTCATGATCTTATTAATTAAATGGGGTATATATAATTATAAATTCATTAGTGTAACACTTTTAATCTGATTATATGAAAATGACGCTATGTTTAGGTATTCATGATTGTAAGGATACATAAATGTATGAATTCAATAGGGTTGAAATAATGATACTGGAATTAGTGTAAGAATTTTATAATGATCATATAACTCTGATGTGGAATGTATATCTTCATGATCATAAGATTTCATGAGTGTATGAACTCAATGTGGAAAATAATGATAAAGGCATGAGCTTAAGACTATATATAGGCGTTTAACTTCTACATAATCCTAAAAGACAAATCAAAATGGATATTTTTGCAGTTTTTATGGTATTTATGAGGATGAATTCTATGATTGAAGTTTTTATGGATGTATATGGATTATTTTATATGTTAATATTATTTGATAGGAATTTAATTCACTTGAAATGTAGTTTTGAAGGAGGATAATATGGCCCAAAAATTTCTAAATGTTTATATTCAGTTACATTAAGTCATGGAAGTGGATTACTATAGTTGTTCTTATAGAGACCCTAATCTTGACGTAAATGGACATTACATTACTTTTGCGGAATACTTAATACATAACAAAAACAGACACACAAGGACCGTAATAGTTTAGTGTCTTTGGACACATGGAACGTAATCTTATAATCGTGGTGAAAGATCTTCAACATCTCCCATAAAGATCATCCACTTTTTGTTTCCTGACCTAAAACCTTTCTTTTGATCCTGGGGGAAAATAAAACATAAAAATGGTGAGCTCAAATGCTCATTAAGGGTAAGTATGGATAAAATAAAACATACCATATACATTATAACTTAAAAACATGAACATAATTTTTAAACATTAAAATCTTGAGCAACAACATAAAACATGGAAGTACATAAGGCATAGATCATAATGGAACATAAACCGTGATAAAATAGCATGGGAATAAAACATGTAATTGTGGAATCCATTAAGCACATGTAATGATTTCCATAGTATCCAAGGCATTACTGCCAAGACCATCTTATTGGACAAAGTCCCATTCTGAATCGAGTTCACTCCTCGTTTCAGTCCTGTAACACTGAATCGGATTAACTTACCGTTCCATCCATGTCTATCTCATGAGATATAAAATCTTTACCCAATGCATTGGAGGGAGATATAGGTCCCACCCATCGCATAGTGAAATCATTCTTACTTGTTCCACAAAATAAACTTAAAACCTTCATCATAACCCAATTAATAAAATGGGTTTCATAAACATCATCCCATCATCACATAATCCATATAAAAGAAATGGATATTTCATCATAAGAAAATTGAAACCAAGTAAATCATAGAGACATTATACTTGAAACATACACATATTAAATAATGTCATCTTAGATAGAAAATGGTTTTGATAAAACACTTGAAATGAATTCTTGAAGAAAATATTATTTCTTCTTCAAAATCAATTTCTTTTCACAAAACATCATGAAATTTTAAAAGAAAGGGATTTTGTTGAAAATAGTCATGAAATATTTTTGAGGAGGCTTCATAAAACTAAGGCTTTATAAAACAGTAAAAATACATTCGTGCCGTATAAGTTAAAAAAACAATTTTCTCGTACTTTTACCAGAAAAGTCAAAAAGTACCTCGTAACGTAAACAAAAGAAAGATTCCTTACATACTATGTAGTAAAAGTCAAAATGGATAAAAAGGAAATTAAACATACATAAAAAAACTTTTATAAAACATGGACATGGATGATAACAATAACACCAGTAAATACTTATATATAAGCAATCTCGGATAAAAAAAATGAGATTTGCAAAATTATCCCTTACCTTATGTCTGATATGCTTCGTATGTATCCGAACCTCCTGTATAATGATTTAAATAATGTCATTGACTTATTAAAGAATAATATTCATTGTTATGATATCATATATTGTTCACTTATGACTTTATATTACCCGTTCTTTTGTAAATTCCATGTTAAAGAGTGTTTTGGGTAAAATCGTTTCATTTGTCATCCGTGTTTTGCCTTGTATTTATTCATATGATTACTTAGATCCCGATTACATAATTCCATAATATAAAACATGATTTATATATAATGTATATTCAGAATATACATATATATAATAGATCAATAAATGGAAAGAAATACACCGTTCATGGAGACGGTAGGTCGTACGTATGCATGAACGCTATTTTCGTTTTCTTATTGAGTTGAATGGAATTAAGTAGATGACATACATATATACATAAATCCAGTAGCTTTATAATGTAATATATTTCATTATTATTGCTTATATATACTTTATAATCATTCTTAAATGGTTAACATGGAGAATGAATCTCATCGCGTCGTGAAGAAGGTAGTCTATACGTATGCACGAGCGATGATATCATTTCCATAATTATTGAATTGAATTGAAGTGGATGATACAATATATCAGAATCAGTATGATGTTATAATAACTATTTATATTTATTCTTTACACCATTATACCCATCCATGTTAGGTGTTGGTGGTAAAACAGATTACACCACGGCGTGGAGACGGTATTTCGTACGTACGCACGCGCGGTGATTTTGTTTTCCGTAGGATGGATAGAAGGTGAAATGGGGTTGTTTCATATTTATAATAACAAATCCGTATATTAGTTATACTGATGTTATTACTTTATAATGAAACAACTAATGAAGAAAAAGTTGAAGAAGAAAGAATCTTGAAAGAATCGGGAGAAGAAATTCCCTCTTCTTCGATACGCCTCATTGAAACCACCTCTTAGGGCACTACGATTGGTCTTTAAAGTAGACTAGAACCTCTAGGATGTTTCTAGGGAAGTGGAGAAGATACTTTTGCAGGGTTTGGCTAAGCTTGAAGGCTCAAATTGGTGTGAGGATGAGAGGGAGGAGGTGCCCTTTTATAAGGGAGGAGATGGGCACCTTTGGAATTCTTAAACATATTAATTTATAATAAATATAACCCCACTTAAAAACCTCCAAAAATGACTCATATTCGAAGCTTAGATGATATAGGGTTGTAATCGCATCAAACAATCATGTTTAGACATGTTTGGATCTTATTTTAAACCTTATCATTTTGATTTATCCTTATTTAATCTATTTAAGTTTATTTGTGGTAATAAAATTCTAAATTTTAAATTATAACAAATAATTACTTATTTGTTGTGAATTTTCCATAATGGTTTATTTTATAACATTATAGACCATATAAATTTAAATTTAAATTTTTTAAATATTTTTGTGATTTTCAAAAAATTTTATAATATGTTATTTTTATAAAATAACAATAGTGTCAATTTTGACACTATTCATTTATTTGAATTTAAATAAAATATATACTGAATATATGTTCTAAATAAAAGCTTTAATAGATTCATAAAAGGTCATATGTATCTATAAAATTAGTGTATCACATTAAATAGTTCATATAATATTTATTTTATTATTTTTAAAACCATTTATTTGGTTTATCTCTTATTACAATAATTACTACAACATTTTTGTATAATTCTTTAATATACTGATTTGTTGCATAAAATTTTAAAATAAAATCCTATGATGAAGATAAATCTATTTCCTTTTACAATAATACTTTTACTCAAATTTATCATCTGAAAATCACAATATTTAAATTGTTATATTTATTAAATTATGAAGGTGACAACTTTGGCATCATTTAAAATAAAATAATATAAGTCTCATAATCACTTTTATAAGGATACAAACAGTTATATATTAGGTAATTGGATGATTAAGGTGTATATATAAACTACCAACAAGTTTTGGTCAGGTTTGTGGGCCTTTTAATGGGTATTATTATTTCAATAAAAACTATATTACTTATTTTCCACTTAATAAATAATTTCTGTATCATTATTGTATCACCATTAATGACAATTATTTAATCCTTAAAAAATCTAAATAAATTATCATGATGTAGATAATTTTATTATCTTTCTGGTTACTATTCATGTTCGATGTTTTATGATGTTTATCACTAAATTAAAATTATTATACTTAAATGATTTAAGAGAGTGACATCTTGTCACTTTCTTTGGTTTTAATAATAATTAAATTATTTTCATGGTCAAAAGTCCATAAAATGAATCTAATCCGACCCTTAGTTGATATGGGTTTACTTTTAGCCATCCAATGTAATTTCAGCATTTGTTTGGGTAATTTTATAATATTATATTTACCCTTAATTACCCGATTTACCTTTAACTATGGTAAATAAAATTTACCGTAGTTACTATTCATAATTCCCAAAAATAAAAAGTAGCCTATTAACATAATTTCGACCCAATTATTACAAATATGGAATCCATTTTTCCAAATTCAATACACAGAAGTTGCAGAAATTAAATTAAAATTAATCCCGTTGTCGAATGAAAACGGGTTTTTGTTTAAAACATTGCAAAAGATTGAATTGATTTAAAACCACTCAATATTAATCCCAATTATTCCAAATATGGTTTTGGTTTAGCCTATTAATCCCATTGTAAAAATATATTCTATTTATACTTTAAAACCACTCAATATTATAATTTAACCATATAAATTATTACGATGAAAAAAGTTGTTTTTCATTAAAATATAGCGTGTTTTTACTATTCATCAAAATATGAATGTTACCAGAATAATACGAAAAAATTATCCAAAGTAAATTTTTATTTCTTGATTCCAAATAATAATTTTACTTTCTCAAATTGAACTTATAAAAATTTCAAAAACTAGATTTAAAGTGGGTGCGCCATCAAAAGGCGGCAAAACTGCATTTTTTTAAAAATACTTATTTTACCCAAAAAAATTATTTTGTTCTTATAACATGTTCTAGAAAATGTGTAAGATGAATAATAATGTTATAAAATTCAAAATTTAGTTAATACTATTCATAACGTCTAGTTCATAATAATATTCTAATAATATATCGTTGTTTAGTAAAACCCGGTATTGCGTACAACACACGCTATCGAGGAAGGTCGTGATTGCGTGTAATGCAAGCCAAATCAGGGTTGCGTGTTGTGAAAGAATCCTTCATTGGTTTGTATAACATAATCCAACCATATTTCATTTATACATTGAATATATGTATATATATACACTCAATGTTGCGTAGAATAACTATTATCAAAATTGTGTGTAACACGATCCAAGAATAGTGTTGCGTATACTGCAAGCTAATACGGTGTTGCATATAGCGCAAGGTAATCTTGGTGTAGCATACAACAGAAGAAATTAATGAAATTAAAAGAATACTTTTCATAAAATCTCAGGGTGTTACAGTTCTAATTAAAATAAGATTTTATAATTTTATATATTGGAAATAAAACATATATATGTTGTTTTTGTAAATATTTTAATTATGAAGAAAAATAATAGGCAAATGAAACTATATTTTATATTTTAATAGTTGTTTTGGGTCAGGGAGAAGTGCACATGGGTAGTTGTAATAGTGATTTTTTAGAGGAATAGGAATGTATATAAAGATAAAATAAGTATATATCTCTACTATAAAATAAAGTAATGATGAAAAATAACTAACTTGTATATGTGCATGTGTAAATAATCTAACAGAAACATTGAATATTTGTTGAAGTGAGTTGGTTAAGTTATATTTCATTATTATAAAAATTTGTATTATTAGATAAATTATGCAAAGAGAATATCCACTTTCAAATGAATATAGTGTAAGTAATGTGATGAATATACCCTAATTTTTGTAACCACAAAGATTTTTTTCTAAAGGATTATTTGACTTTATATATTTTTAGATCATTCTATGGAAAATATAATCTTGTGTAATGTTGAACCATATAAATTAATTTTTTTTCCTTTAGGTGTGTTTAAATTTTATGATTCAGTAGATTCAATTCTCTCAAACTGAAGGAAAAGGGTTTTTATAATAATGAAAAAAAAAATTAACCACAGATTCACCCCCCTTAATTGTCACACATATCATAACTAGTCACTAAAATTAATAATAGAGGGAGGTCTTTTAATTGACTCTATGATATTTTATGTTTGTATAAGATGTATAAAAGTTCAATTTATTTTTATAACTCAGTTTATAGTATGGTTAATCATTTATTTAATGATTTTTACCATCATATTTGGAATGCTATAATGAGACCCAATCTATAATAAATTGGATATGATGCTCTGCAAGCTGCTAAAAATTTTATCACTCCTCCTTATGAGTGTTCTCCGTTAAAAATCCAATAATAAATTTCATGAGAATTATGGATAATCTTGAAATTTTTAACTTTCCCCAATCTTGGAATGTGAAGTCATAAGGGTTAATTGAATTGGAATGGTTAAAGAAAATTGGAACAAGTTAAAATTTACTTGTTAAGTTATCACAAAGTATAAGAAAGAAAAATAATATTTTTTGTGATTAATATTTTAATATCTAAATCTAGAGATAATTAATATATTGTAAAAGTTCTTTACAAGGGTTAGTGACACTGTTAGTTCAATAAACAAATTGGTGAGGAATTAGATGATTAAAATATTGTAGAGGAGATTCTAATAATTCTTCCGGGAAAATTCGACACCAATGTCTCTTAATTAGAAGATATATATTCTAAAATGACATATTTTGAAGTTTTTTATAGTTTTATAATCAGATATGAAGTGATAATAGAGAATTCCATCAATAAGAAATAAAATGATAATTGAGAAATATCATTCAAATCCACTATGAATGAAAATTCAATCAAGGTTGTTATAAAAGAAAGTAGTTAGTGATCTTGATTTATAATATGATGTGATTAATAAGTCAAATGAATTTAAGTTCTTATTTTCCAAAAAAGTTGAACAGAAACATGTGTAAGTGTAAAGGAAATTTACCATTTAAGTGTTTTAACTATGGAGACATTGTACATTTACAAAAAATTGTCCACGATAAAATGAAGATTAAGATACTGATGAAAATTACTCAAGTCAAATAAGATCATTGAATATGAAGGAAAAAAATATATTCATATTAAAAATTAATAAAAAAATTATCTAAATATAAAAATTGTGACTTTTTTCTGAATATGAGGAATATTTTAATAGTGAACAAGAAGAGGGAGTATTGAATTTAAGTTATGAATGTTTTGAAATGTTGATAGTTCCAATAGAGAATAATAAGGGTTTTACCAATAGTGAAATTAAAAACTCATAATAAAAATAATATGATAATTAATTGTATTTCATGGTAAAAATAAAATTGATATAATTTCCCTTGGAAATTGAAAATATAGATAAATAAAACATGATGTTAATGAAATATGATCAACTTGTTAAAAATTAGAAAACAATGAATGAAGAAGACAAAAAAATATCATTAAAAGATATTCAAATATTGAGATGTTACTTGATAAAATTAGAAAAAACTCAACATCATGGTTGAATAAATGATGAAAGTAAAAGAGAAATAATCTTCCATTGTACATGAGAAATTGGTAGAATTTCTACATGGGAAACCTCACATCCCAAATTGAATTTTGAAAGTCGGTGGATGATCTATGGAGTGTGAAAATAAAAAATATTATATGATATCATACATAATGGATAATACATAGATAAATATGTTTGGAAATTTTTAGAGAAGAATAAGATATTCATGAAGATTTTGTATGTAGCTAAACCAACCGAATTCGAAAATTATGAAATTTCTGAGAAATATGAATTTGATGAAACGATTCATATAAATAGAGACTCTAATATGGAAGATATGAAGTGTTATAAAATGAATAAGAAATCAATAAAATATAAAAATTTAGTTTTGAATGAAAAATCCAAGATTGATGGATTTAAATATGTTAGAGATCAGACATGTAGTGTTGGAAAGCCTATAGGTTCCAAATATAATTGTATTCTTATAGAACATTTTGGTACTGTAGATGATCTGGGAATACATTATAAATGTTTTTGTTTAGTCATTGACACCATGATATACCCTTAAGGTATTTGAGGTAGACTTTAACAAGTATTCATACCACTCAATGGAAATATAATAAAAAAAATCTAAAAACACTAATTTGAAGTCTAAGAATAGATTCCAACTTCATGAAACTCTATGTGAGATGTATGATCAGTCCATAAAACTTGAAAAGGATCTCTAGTGATTATAACATCAAAAAAACGGTTTTAGGAAAAATATAAAAAGAATAATGTAAAGTAATACTTCTATATTTAATATACTTTTGACCAGACATGGATTATATTACTACAATTTTTACTAGATTTCAATGTTCACAAAAAATGTCACTTTTTTATAGGAAAAATAAATATCTAATAGATTATGGTTACTATAGATTTTGATAAAAAGTATTATTTCATTGTAAAGTTGAATCTATTTGGATATACATATGTATATTGGTAAGGTTGTTTCATTGATAGAAGGTCTATATCTAGTAATATATTCTTTTGGCAATAATAATGTTTGAGATATTATACAAAGGATAATCAAAGTTCTATCAGTACCATAGAGAATATTGTAAAAATATCATGATCAAGGCCTATATATATAAAATAAAACTTCATAATATATCTTATGAAATGAAATAAATTAAATTTATAGTTAGTACCTATGCTAAAGTAGGTGTATGATATTTTCACTAAACCATTTCCAAGGGTTACGTTTTCAATACCGAGGTAGATTATAGGTATTCGACCTCACCATATTGATGTTTACATTATGTGATTTTCATCCCCTCTCTCATCATGTCATTAGATATTGTTTTTAAATGGGACTAAATATGATAACAAAAATATTTCTATTGATATGTGATGTATCTATTTAGGGAGAGAATATATTTTATTTGCTTTTAAATGTGGTAAGTTGTGATGTCAACATATTTTAATTGAATGAATCATTTCAATAGTTTGTTGATGGGGGTGACGGAACATTTTCTTTAGTAGTTGAAGTTTGGTACTTTAGGTTGGGATAATGATTTTTTTGTGTTTGGAAAGGTTTTTTATCACAAAATTATAGATAACATGGTATTATTTTTTAATGATTCTTGTTTCATAAATCAAGCTATCTCAAAAAATATTATAATTATTTATTGGTGATATATAGATTAATCCTTATAGATTTAGTTATTTATGTTCCTTGGTTAAAAAACCAAATGGAGATATTTTTTAGAGTAGGAGGGTTCTAATCATTGTTGGATCGTGGAAGAATCTAGTAAAAACTAAGTGTGGGTATTTATGGGTTTTTATTTTGTTCTCCAAATATAAATTATTATCAATAATCCTATATACTTTCTGAAATTACCTATTAGGGAAATGATAAATTATCACTTAATGAAATGATAATTGGCAACGTAATCAAAAGAAAACTGACCGGATCTTGAAATGCGAACTGACTGCATGAAGGAATTAGAACTGATGGAGTGAATAAATTTGAACATAGCACATGAAGAGAATTTTACATAGCACTTGAAAGAATATGAAACCACAAAATGAAGGATTGTGAAATGGCCATATGAATAAAAAACATTCAACGACATGATGGATTTATAATCTATTTCATGTTTGGTATTGTGACAGTGGACAATCATGGTACGTTGAGTGATTGTGGTCTCTCATGGTTGGTTGGGCGACTAAAAAATCAAACACATAAAAGACCAAGAAATTGATGTTTTGATTTTCTAGAAGATCAATATGATGGTAGTTATAATAAATGGTCATTATATTATATGAATAAACTTTTATATAAGGAAATGATAAAGAGATCTTTAAGTTAGTTGATTATAGGTATGATGGTATTCAATTTAACAAGTATTTTGATAATTAACATAATTATTTTACTGGAAAATTGTTAAAGAATGATGGAATTAAAAAATATCCTTTCATCAAGGATAATTTAAATTAGTAACTCTTAAGATATTATCTAGTGCTGATAACAATATATTAAATATCATAATGTGATTTTGATTCAGGAATGGATATTTAATAAATATTTATGTTGACAGAGCAACGTCAATTCAAAGAAAATTCTTGGACTATTACTGTTGCTGAGATGGTGGGAGATACATTGAAGATGGTCATATGAATTTTATTCCAAGTGTAATCCTTCATGATTGTAACAAATCATAAGATATTATTTCACTGGGTCTGAAGGATTAATAATAGCATGAGTATAAGAACATTATGTTGATCATAAAACTATGAAATTTACTTTATTTATTCTTTATTGAAATAATTCATGAGTGTATGAATTCACTGGGTCTGATTTAATGATAAAGGTGTAAGCATAATACATTGGATATAATAATATGACTCTAATGTTTATAATAAGTCTTCATACTCATAAGAATTCATGACTATATAACTTTAATTTGTTTGAATGAATTATAATGTAATTAGTAGAAGACTTTTTTTAAGTATATGACTTATATGTAACCCTTAATGACATCGTAAATTTCATATTTCTAAATTTTAAATGTTACTTTGATGATTAATAAAAATATTTATGTTTACATGATTGTGTAAATGGTGAAATAAATATAAATATTATTTAATGGGATTGAATTTGTTAGAAAATCAGGTTCAATGGAGGATGAATATGACATGACACTTCATCATGTTTACATGAATTTACAATTTTTATGGAATTAGATTCTTGTGGATGTTATTATAAAATCAAAACTCGATAATTCTGTATATTTAATTTCAAATGTATTGGATTCATATATATTTCCATTAAGAATAAATGGAAGAGGAAATTGAAGATGCATGTTATATATATTTTAGTTTTAGACCATGGAGTAGTGTGTATGGGTTGTTCTAATAGATATGTTTTATATTTTTTTTAATAAAATGGAGAAAATTGACCGAATTGGTTCTTTCTCACCATTATAAATGAAATTTAATATAAAGAAGAACTGACTTGTTGAAGAATTTGTGTGAGGAATCAAACCGTAAATGTGATGATGTGTTGAAGCCTTTTAGTGAAGGTTTATTCTATCATTGAAAAAACATAATATAAACCATTCAAGGAAATTAATCATATTCAATGGTTAATAGTAAAATTCATGTGATGGATATACCTAGATGTATGTAACCACACGGTCTATTTTATAGTTGAATGTCTGATCTCATATTGTTTCCAAATCATTCTAAGGACTAGATTCTCTTATTGAGTAGTAACCCTTGTAAATTATTTTGTTCTTATGGATGTTATGGTGTGTTGTAATTCAGTAGTCAATTCACACTAACAAAATTTGAATGTTTTTCAAAATGAATAAAACAAAAAAACAAAAAAACAATGATTTACTATCCCCCCACTTAGTGGTCACACATATCCTAATTGGTCTTTACACTGTTTTCATTAAAAGAAAACTAGGGGGAAAATCCATAAAAAACTATCATGTATAAGAATAATTATATAGACCGTTAATATGACAAGCATGAGTATAAAAAAAAGTCGTTAACCACCTCACTTCCCATGAATAACCTTTAAATATAAATGAACTCCATTATTTTTTGAAATATATTTAGAAAATTTGAATTTCATTTATTTTAAGAAATTCAAATCTCATTACTTTTAAACCCCATTTTTAAATTAGTTGAATCATTTTAAGAGTGAAAATAAAATGACTACATAAGAATTTTTGAGGAAAATATCGAGGTAATAATAGTATGAAAAAAGATATTTATAAAAGTTAATAATTAATATTAATAAAAATATTTATATTAGTATAACATTCTAAAACATAATGGGATATTATGGGTCATGGTGATGACATGAGAACATCTAAAAATTCACTATAAAGAAATAACATGAATCATATATAAAAAACTTCCTTAACTATTTGTTTTTTCTAACCTATACTAACTGAGAAGAAGCTTCCTATGCAATAAAACATTTAGTATAAAGGTGTTCCTATTTCTCCCACTTAACTGCCCATTATTTCACATTATATGAAAATAGAGGTGATATGAAAAATATTTCAATACTATATACACATATGAACAAGAAAGAAATATCATGCTTAACTCCAAAGACACATCACTAAAAAACCATTTTCCAAGAATATTAATGCAATATAAACATAACTCTGTGGGGAATTCATCCTAATATCACAATTTCAATACATTATTTTTAAAACCCCATTAGAATGTTTCAAGAGTTAATATTTCATGAAAATAATTATGAGTATTCCAATTTATCATTGAAAACACATTAATAAATAATTTATATTCAATAATTTCCAAACCAGATTATATTAATACTATAAAAATCGAGCATCTTGAAATAGTTCAACTCCCATTAATGAACCATGAACACCATTATTTTTGGGATAATATTTATTGAAATTAATAAAAGTATAAAATATCTTATTAAATAATGTAATTCCTTTAAAATAAAAATGGAAAATTTTCCAAGTCCCTGGTGTGAAATGTATCTCAAAATAAAATGTACACATTAAAACCAATTGAAATATATAAATGGTTTTCAAGAAATTTGAAATAAAAATATTGTTTTTTTGGTATGATCCAGTTAATATAGTGAATATAATTTTTACAATACACAGAATCACATCACAACAATACAATAAATTATGATTTTATATTTTAAGGCATATATGTAGATCAAACTTCCAGTAATATTTTCGATTTTACGACAAACAATGATGATCCATATTAAAAAGACCCATTAATTTCTATAAATACAATAGGGGAACTTAATAACCATACACCATGAAATCCCATGACTAATGTTTTATCCAATAGAAACCCTAGGTCACTATAACCTCTTTTATTGTATAAAAGATAAAACAATGATGTAGAAAATGAATATGAATGGATAAAAAGTGATTTCCATTAATATTTTGCCTCAAGTATTAATTAATTCACTTGAATCACTGATGGAGTTGTGGAACAAAATGTATAAGTGGAGGAAACGATGTGAGAGTCAAATTGATGACTATATGAGTTGATTTGGTTCATTAAACATGTAGGGGAAATGGTAAATTTGAATTTTTAATGACCTAGAAAAGTTGCAGGGTTTGACAGCATGATTTTCCAAATCATGTGCCAAATATAAAATCCTCAATAGATGAACTAGTCATAGAACACAATTTGGCCATATATCTGTGAAAACCATGCACCAACCATGGGAAATAGCTCCATCAAATCTACATAAACAAATTCATGGGTTTTTCTGGTTTTACTAAGTGTGTGCTAACCATGAGATTGAAAAATGATTTTTCCAAAGAAACTTCATAAATAAAATACCTAAAGGTCATTTAGAAATGCAAATATCAATAAAAATATAATGTTATAAGGTAATTAATGATTTTCAAGTGAGAAGATTCCTATTATTGGTGTTTTCATTGGGTCACACATAATTAAGAGACCATAATGGGGTTAGGCTAATGGATATATGATTAAGTCACGATGATTATCTAACTAAATAGTGAAGTGGTGGGTGAGATTACATAGAATTTATTAGTAAAATATTTATCATTTTATACTAACCGATATTTTAAATTTAAAATGGGTCATCATTTTAGAGGGAGAACATTTAAAATAATTAATTTTTAAATGTTTGTAAAAAATGATTTTCATCTAGTAGAAAATAATATTTTATATCAATGCCATCATCATAATTGAACTCATCCATATTATAATTCATGGAAAGGAAGATCTTAGTGTAGAAAAATCCTTCTTAGTTATAAACAAATTATTTATTAATAAACATGTTCTAGAATAAATTAACTTTTTAATTCATTCAACAAATGAGTCTAGATGAATTTATGAAGCGTAGAATGATTCAATTATGGTTTTAGAAGAAATTGATAAAGGAATTTTAGTATTTACTAATTTACGCAATATGATAGAGTGTTGTAGTTACATTGAGTTTTATTAGACACAAACTATATGATCTAGTGTTAAAAAATACCATACCTATTAGATTTGGTTTTGACTATAGATTCCCAGAAATAACTACGACTTAAAGAAAATATTCCATTACATTAATTACTAAGAACATTTAGGTTTAAAGATATAGATAATTATTAAAAATAATAAACAAATAAATCCCATTTACTTCTCAAATAATGGAAATATTTTCAACTATATAAGAAAACAATTAATCAATAATAAGCGTTCAATATCTCCCACATATTTATACATAAGTTATACAATTTCATCAATAATTTATAATACATTTCATTATAAATTTGGGAAATATGAAAATAAGAATGGGTGAAATCAAATGTTGACTAATGGTATACATACAACCAATCCAATTAGGAAATAAGCATGGAATAAATATTTTGACAAGAATAAGTAATCATCATCATTGTATAATCAATTGAAACTAAGAGAATAATAAATCTATTAATGATAATGAAAATAAATAGATCATATGGATAACAATAAAAGAATTCATGCTAATGGAATGAATAATGTCCAATATCTTTATCATAATGTAATGGCCACAACCAATACATCATTGTTTAATAATGTTTATAACAAAGATATCATTCTTGTTTTCAAGACCATATTGAAGACATATTTTCTAATTACAAATTTTCATAGAAAATTAAAAAATAGGTTTGTCTCATGAGACATATAGATGCATCAAGGGGATAAATAATATCAATCCCCACCTATCACTTGTTAACATACAATGCATTAATCATATGAGAAAATGAGTAAGAAATACATAATAAAAATTTACAATAAAAAAATATTTTGGAATAATGATACACATAATGAGATAATTTTCACAAATTAACATAAAGGATAACAATGTGATAACGCACCCATATAAATAATTTGTATTTTCAAACAATACATAATTAATTTTCTTGATTAATACATAGACATCTATATCATAAAATAAAAGATATAGATTTTCAATAGTTAACAAAAAAATAAATAGAATATCTTTCAATACATGAATCCCTCAAACGAACACCACATAGTCTTTGTCACAACCCAACACATTGGGGCCTACCTGGCTCTCGGAAGTCTACTTCGTGATCACCCCAACCCACCTCTAGTCATCTTAGGGCTAGAGATAAGTGCTGATAAGACTTTAATGAAATGGGGTCCTTATTCTAAGTACCTATATTCTCACAAACACACATGACCATCTCCATTAAAAATAGAAAATGAATATAATAAATAATGAAACATATAGATTATAACCATACATACAATAATATATAGGGAATACAATAGAGTATGACATTATAAATCTGAATTGTAAAGGGAAAAAATACATACCCAACTAGAAATGAATTTGTAACGGGATAATAAATGAAAATGTTGAAATATTTGAGAGAATAGATCTTGAAATCAAAGTCTAATAGCCATAAGTGATCACTATACTAAGGTGTCACTATGTTCCTTCAATTTCACCACTGATCTAGTTTTCATCATCATAAGGCATGAGACGTATATGAAATTCCCTTGTAGGGGTGAGTATATACTTACATAGCTGGACTCCTGAAAACCAAGAAGGGGAAACAAAATCAATAAAAAATGTTTATCTAAACCTGTAAGGAAATATGGTAATTAATCCCAACATCAAATATTACCATAAGAAATCCAATAATATAGTGAAATGGGATTTACATCATCCATTCTAACAAAGAATGAATAGTCTGCCCATAGATCCTATAGTCCCATCACTAATGATAAAAAATTGTGCAACCACATAAGTTAAATATTTGATACACCACTCCTCACAAATATGTATCATAGAGAAGGAAGAACTAATTCCATACCACGAATCTTTTATAACATTTAATGAATATATATGGCTCGTACCTCACTATTGTGTAGCATAGACAATAGATCGTTACTCGAATGGAGGACCTACCCACCGGTAGATCTCATGGATAGGGAGTTTACTCCACAAAAAGAGGACCCAAAACCTCTTTAATGAATATGATTACATAATCTAATTATATAAATGATATGGGGGACCAATTTCATATAGATTTTAAGGGTAGCACTGATCCTGGTAACATTGCAATGATCACCACCAGTCATTTCTACTGCATAAATATCATTGGAAGATGAATCCCAATAGAATTTCCTTGTGTTGAATATTTGATGATGAAATAAAGGCCATCATGATGTACGTTTTGGAGAACAACTCATTATAGGAAACTTGAAGGTCCAAATAAGTTCCCTAAATAAAGATATCTACAATGTAGAAGAGTCATAGAACATTACACAACATGTGTGAGGGGTGACATAGTGTGTGACCTCACTTGGACACTTGGGTGTATCCCTAGATGGACACATCTTATGAAGATATGTGACACTTCATGATGTATATATGTTTTACATTGTATGTGCATTCACCAAAGATCTTTTTAATGTACTCTCAATTCATGGACTAGCTAGCCATGCACACATATATGGAGTGTTCCTCCTATTAAATGGAATTTATGGCCAGGCAGGGTCCTTGGCCTATGCCTTCAGAACATTGTATGGTTACTCGGGTAGGATAACCTGTCTTGTAGTACTAGATACATTGTGTGTGATATTTAACTTATCTCAAACCCCATATACTATAGAATCCCATATTATAAATCATGTTTTCATCCTATATACATTGTGTATAGTCAATGATTTTGAATAATGTAAAGTCTTCCTTCATAATGAAATAATATCCATGATTTCCATTGGTTCCTCCACCATTTGATTTTCCTATGATCAATGAATATAATTTTTTTCATCAATGATCATTGTTTTCAAGCCTATGGGGTCTATAAAATTGAAATCTAATTTCCCATAGAGTATTAATCACACCACTATCTCCATTCTGATTTCTGTATTTCATATCCATTACCTGTGGCCAGCGACTTCATCATAATCCATCCTCAAAATATCAATCCTTAAATAATTATCCTCTTTAAAAAAATATCTAAGGGTTTGGTCATTCTCAAATCATACATAATAAAGTAAACCATTACCACGTGTGACAATAAAAAAATAATGTGAAGAATAATTGGTGAAAAGTACAAGAACAAAGATATATTATCATTGGATAATGTGATCTCATACAAAATCCAAGAATTGTGGGATTAATCTGCGTGTCATTAATGTTAAAAAACATTTATTGGTTCTTGAAATAATAATATAGAACAGAACACGAGAGTAACACAATTCTATGTAAAGAAGATAAAATACATTCTTTAACAATTTAATAAATATATAAATGTACATCAAAATGAGATATACTTATGTTCTATACTGATCATTTGTGAAGAGCTCATTCACCAGTAATGAAGAAGATCCACTATATTCATTTCATTACTCTCGATCCACCTTGACCTAATTGTTTCCATTATCTAATTTTGATATTTCAATGAAGAACGATCCCATGTAATCCTCCTAGGGGTATGAGGTTAACCCTGGACAAACATAATAATGATGTATTGATAGATTATTATGCTAGGTTAGTATATTTAGTAAAAATAATTAAATATATAATGCATTGTATTAAATGAATATTTTAATGATCTTCTCCCATGGATAATCCAATTCTGACTAACCTTATATCATAGCTAAGATAATCCCTATGTTCCCCATTTAACTATGGTATCAAATTTCCCATCCACGACCCTGAACAACAAGAATACCATCTAAAACAAAATGATTTTAATTTATGGAATAAAACATATTAATAATTTTAATATATTTATTATAGGGTCCTAAGATACCCAAACACTATTCGTACTCTAAGAATAAGTACATATTTATCCATTGAAATATTCAGTAGAAAAATACATAAAAACCAGAGTCATTAAATTCTCCGTTCTTTAAAAGATTTTTCTCAAAAAAAATAACATGTTAAAAAATATTAGGACACTAAGTCTCCATCTGACTCTATTATTCTCAGGATCTCTCTTGCATGTTCCTATGTTTCCAATGCACATTAATTGTAAGATCAATCCATGTAGAATCGTCTCCCACTGATCCTTGATCAACACTGAGTACTCCATGAAGGTAGAGCCATCATTGATGTCTATATTTCCCCAATCAATAATGTGTGTATGATCATGAATGTATCTACAGAGCTATGATGCATGGAATATTTAAAGCACTGAGTCCAAATGTAGGGGCAAGGCTAAGTAGTTATCAAACTTCCCAAAACTCTAAAGGATCTTGAACGGCCCAATGAACCTCACAGATAATATTATTCCCCATCCAAAACTCACCAACCCTTACCATGGGGAGACTCATAAGAAAATATAAACTATATAAATGAACTATAAGGTAATATAAGGTTGATTGGTTTAATATTTCTATCTTTTCCAGGCTATCCTCATGCATTCGCAGATCTCCCAAAATTTGTCCATCATCACCTACACCATCTTTAGACCAAAAGTATATCTTACCAATATCAATCAAACACAAAGGATTCCTGATGGATCTACCATTCATATACTCAAAAATATTCTATGCCAATCGTATATTGCTAGATGTTCTTACATGAAGTATCTACCAAGGGATAGTGATCCACCCCACTCTATCCATAATGTAACACACATTCCCTAAGAATATTATACAACAACTGGAGAGTCCGCTCAGTCTAGGAATCCTTAAAGGGGTGAAATGTTGAACTCTTCCTCAAATGGGTCCGAAATTCCTCCTATAATCCTCTCTATAACCATGTCATGAATTGGTAATCATAGTCGGACAAAATAATTTTGGTTACCCAATGAAGCTGGATGATATCCTTCATGTACAACTGCCATAGAATCTCTACTGAGCTCCACTCTTATATATGTAGGAAGTGAAACAACATTATATGTTTATTGAATATAACCTAGATAGAATCATGGACTCTCTATTTCCCTATAATAATCATAAACAAATCCCTGGAAATTCCATCCCATTTCAGCTTTGAGATCACAAGCGGCTATGTAAAAGTTGTTAGAAACTAGTGCTCAACTATTACCTTCTGACGAATGAGATACCGAGAGATAAACTCTGAAATTTGTTTCCCTGAATTCATCCAAAAAAAAACCATTTAAGTCTCTTGTACATCATTTACACAATGGGATTTATAGACTAGGGGGTATTAATGGTGAAACTCCTTCAACACCTCCCCAACAGCGTGACCAAAACAACTATTTGCCCCTTTAAAAAGATGATATATGTTCTCCCATACATAAATACATCCATAGGATAGATACCCCAGGGATATAAAGTAACATATAACCACATTGGCAATTTATCCAAACCAATCCTCCCTCACATGCTGTAGAAATAGATGATTCTCCACCATTTATTGAATAAAATTCCAGACTCCTATCCTCTAATAGAGTCAGCTGCAATAAATCCAACTGCTTAAAAACCCCCTCTAATAAGTGAGAATAAGGATTACTTTTAAGGGAATATAAAACCGTGTTGAAAATACTAGGAAGGTATAGAATATAGAAGTAATAGTCCTGTAGGAACTCCAACCAATTTCTCAATCTTGAGATAAGGTCTCTCGGAGTGAATATGTACCTAACACTCTTGTGGTCTTAGTAAACAATAAAACACTCCCCATAAGATAGTGCCTCCATATATTTTGTGTCAAGGATACCATTGAAATATCTAAGCCAAGGGTCATGTAAAACATCTCATGTGGAATTAAATACCTCTTCCCATAAGAATTCTCTACATTATTCAGAATCAACATGAATCCAAGACAATTTCTAGCAACATCCGAAAAAATATGCACTCAACATCCCTCCTCAGGAAATTTCATTTCTATTCCATGATTATAGGTGGTCTGTAAGTAATCACTAAATCCAAATCTATTTAATACACAATTAAACCATTATCATAGAAAAAATTTCCCAGAAATTGAACCCCAAGAATCCAAAACTAAAACATTAAGAGCTTAAAATTTCCTGGTTTTTTAGAGTAACTCTAGGACTATCCTCTGATGCTATTCATTCTACTCCTATGACATATATTAAATGAGTATGTCATCAATAAACACAATTACGAATATTTCCATCTATGGATATATGATTCAGCTCATAAGAGACATAAACATAGTGGGGGAATTAATCACACCGAAAGGCTTCACCAATAACTCTTAGGGCCTGTAGCGACATAAGAATGATGTCTACAAAATACCACCCAACCAAACTCTCAGTTGATGGTTGTTAAACCTAGGTTTTATCTTTGGAAACCAACTTTCACATTTCAAATTCTCAAAAAAGGTCATAAAATCTCATCAAGGGGTATTTTTTCTTTATTATTGACAATTTTAGATGACGAAAATCAATAAAAAAAATTAATATCTCATATCCATTTTACATGAATACAACTATGGAAGCCTAGTTGGAAACACAGGGTCAGATATAAACTTTTTACTATAATGTTTTAAAACTACACTATCATCTCCTGCTTCTAAATAGGGGCATCTGATATACTTTAAAATATTATAGCATCGTATCAGGGTGTATTTTATTTCATAAGTCAAAATCCCACCCACTAGAACATATTTCAAAAAATCATAGGGTCTCCAAGACTCTTTTTAAAATTTATTATGATATGTGTTATCCTTATGGAGTCAGGTTACACTACTATTAGAAAATATTAAATCAATAACACTTCCTCAGCATCACCCAAATGAGTTTAGACAAGAAATTTAACAAAATCAATACATGACACCTCAACAATATCAACTTTGGGTGGATTTAACTTTCTTGAATGTATATATATCACATTAAAGGGAACAAATCTTGGTTGAAGAATCATACCCCTCCATGAAAGCTTGAATAAACTACACAAAACCTTTAAAATAAGGGTAAATATAAAATAATGAAACACATAAAAAGCAAAATAGCAAAAGAATAAATAGGAAAATGGGGCATGGATTGTACCTCATACTTTATCTAAAGTCACAAGATCAAAAGCCTTTGTTGTCTTCCATCTAACTCATGCATTTTCCGGGAATGGAATTTCAAGGCATGATTACTATGCCTTCCACAGTAGTAGTATAGAACCTATTTTTGATGTTTAAAATCACTAAAACCATACTTATCTAACAAACATTAATGAAAACCTAAAATAATGCTTGTCTGTTTCATTCTTGATCCCCGCATATTGGTCTGTGAATGAGTGTTACACCTACATTGAGCCACTAAATTATTCTTCTTTCTAGATGTTGCAAACATCTCAAGTCCGTGATTCCTACTGACCACTCCTTTAACCCAATAACCCTTCCCTATATGCTCTCTATAGAAAATGCCTTCTCCAAAAACTCTTTCTCCTATACTATGAATCATGTGAGGTATAAAACTCACTATGAAATAGGATATCAAACATTCCCTCCTAGAGTGTCACGTCATAATACAACTGGGTAACCAAAACCCACCAAAATCTCACTACCTTATGAAATATTCAAGTTATAAAGGTGATCATAACCACTATTGGCATCCATATAAAATGAAAATATAAATATTACCTCCATCCAATCATCTACTACTGAAGGGTCTATGTTTCCCTCAAATATGGATATTCCCTAAAACTATAACTCAAGATGTAATCTCGGTCTATTTTAATATCCATCCTAATAATTTTGGATAAATAGCTACTACGTCCATCACAAATGATCAAGAAGATCCACTATCTGTGAGTCCCCTAATGGGTCAATGGTGGGAAGCACCACTCGATTCCCATTTGGTTAAACTAACTAATGAATTGAAACATCATATGGATCCTAGATACTACATTGGATTTTATTGAGAAAATGAACTGGGGAATCCTTACTCAAATGGTCAACACCATGACCCTTTATTTGTATTATAGTTGGTTATTGTCACATAGACATCTGAAAAGTTTTCAATATATATAACCACTATATGATCTTATATTTAGTTATGGATTATCAAGTACATTATAATAAAAATACAATATCTTATATGATGCATGTACCATTGGTTTCCTACGACCAATGCCTTGGTATAGTAAGTTGATAAGAATGTATTTAATGTTCCATTGAATAGATACATCAGTAGCCGTACTAACACTGTGATTACCGGCCTAAATGGTTCCCTTAAGACACCATGAAATTATTTCACTAATTCCACAAAAAATCATCATCATGGTTGCAACCCCAATAATAATCTAAGGAAGAAATAATTTGGTAACACTATGTCACAACCCGACCGATCAGGGACTCCATGGCATGTTGAAGGAATAACCATGATAACCCCAAGCATGCATCCAATTTGATAGGGTATGGAGATAATTGTTGATAAGGAATAAATGAAATGTAATTCCTTATCTTATGTACCTACACATGCAAATATCTCCATGAAAAATTAATGAATATTATAATAAATAATACATCATATATTTTATAACCTCTTATGTAATAAACTATATGTAATAATTCAATGTTTGAAAAAATAAATCCAATGTGTAAAGGGTAAAAATACACACCCACTCAGAAATGAAGTCTGAACATTAAAACTATGACAACCCTGCTTTTTATTACAACTTAAACATGATTTATTACATAAAACTTCACTTGATACAACAAAGAATATCGATAGGATTGGTGTCTTGGGGCTTAGGATCATTACATAAAAACTTTAAACTTGAAATACAACATCTTTATTGAAAACTTCCTTTACATGACCACTACATTCCTTCGTACTTAGCATTGCATGAGATAAACTGAGGACATGCATAAGAAAAGGGTGAGCTATAAAGCCCTGTAAGGGAGTACACAATGAATAACATGAGGAGTAAAATAAATGTTATGCAATAGGAACATCAATAGAGAATAAGATTAACATGAACAAAAAGGAATGATAAAGCATGATAATCATAACATGGAAATGTGGCAACAACACTTAACATTGAATTAGCATGAGCCAAGGCTCATTGCACATGGAGCATGAGTAAACCCTCATTGCACTTGAAGCACGAGTAAACCCTCGTTGAAATTGAATTATCATGAGTCAACAGTCATTGCACATGGCGTATCATGATACTATACTTTACCCAATGCATTGGAGCGCTATAAGGGTGCACCCTTCTTAAACATTTAATTTCATGCATAAGTGTGCCACATGGATCATAAAACATGGATTCATAAAACATAATCATTTATTCCACGATAAAGGAATGTGGAACTTATACATGAAACTTTACAATCAATAAGTAAATGTTCATAAAGGTGAATACCCTTGATGGAGAAATGGGCATGGTATTCACTACACAATGAAATTGGCTTAGAAAATCAGTGCGATTTCGGCAGCGTAACGGCGTGACATAAGAATTCATAAAAAAGGTTGATGAGAGAGAAAGGGGTTCCTAATCATATTTACATGTAATGGATAGTAAGGAGGTCAAATAGATACATTTCCCTACAATTGAAAAGAAATTTAGATTCATGATACAAAAGTATTGCTTGAATGTAAAAGAAGAGAGATAAGTTCCTTTCGGAATTTTGGCATAGTAACGGGTGTACATGGGAGGAATTTAATGAGAGATAATGGGGTCTCCCATCATTCAAACAATAAGAGGAAAGTATGGGGGATGTGTGAAACCATACCACAACATTCATAATTTAAATTAAAAGGGCAATACAACTTAAAGAAAATTGACAAAAAAGAGAAAGGAAGAAAAAACCCTTACTTGGAAGTGTGCTTCCAAAGGCTAGAGAGAGGCTTGTGAGAGGATTCTTGGGAGATTAGAGAACCTTTAGAGGATTCTAGAGAGAGTAGGGCAGAGGCAGGAAGAACTCCAAGGGCTTTTAGTGAGGAGGATGTGGGAGCTTGGGTGGGTTTATATAGGAAAGGTGAGAGAATTCTTTATTATTTAGGTTTGGGACCCCTTATATTAAAATAATCCAAACCACAAACCATCCCATGGTATTTTCTCTTGGTTTCTAGAAAAGGAAAGAGGAAAACAATATTTTACAAGGCCAAGGTCCGAACATATTAAAAAATTAGGGTTGCTTATGTGGAGGTGAGTCACACTCCCATGGAAATTAATTTAAAAAGGCAAAGTGTTGAATAAGTCTTGAGGGCTCCATTAATGCTTTGAAAAGTAAGTCAAACAAACCCAAAACCTCATTATTTTAATGATAAAACATATATTGGCCGAACATAAGGATTATGATATTTTATTACATCACCATTGGGTCATTATGATGTCATAAAACACATTATATATTTAAATGGTATTTAATTTTTACCCAAAAATTTGACTGTCTCAGAAAATTATGAAAAATTCACCGTTGGATAATTTCGATGTCATGATTCCAAAAATAATATTTATTTTATCTAAATAATTTTTTAGATATGTGAATGTTCACTTTTAAAATAAAAACTGACATTTATAAAAAATTCACGGGTTTTGACAGAAATGGCTTTCAAACCTTAATAAAAATTTTAATTGCATTCATAAAATTATAAGATCATTTATATTTAATAAAAATTAATTTAATATTAATAATAATATTTTATTAAAATATTATTTAATTCAAAAATCCCTTAATTTAATAAAATATAATTCTTAATTAAATAATAACCAAAAAAACCATTTGTACTTTAAAAACTATTTACAATGTATCAAAAATGACTAGAAATTATATTCATTATTATATACAAAAATAATGTACATGAACATAGTACTACTTATGTTTTACATAACCCCTTAAAATAGCTGCATAAGACCTAAGGGTAAGGTGTGCAATGGTGACAGACTCTTGGGGCGGCTCGGATAACATCGCTCAAGTGGTAATCTCTATCAACTTCTACTTTTCCCGTAGAAGGTCCCGTTCAAGCTTGACATAATGAAGCTCAGCTTGGTCTTGGTTAAGGGATAAGCCCAAAGATGCCACCTCTTTTCTAAGCTCCGACAAATGGGCTTCGTATGGGGAAATTCTTCTGGATGAGACCATCGCTTCCTTTGTCTGAGTAAAAATTGCGTTCGTTAAAGCCTTACATTTATACTAATCATGTGATCACTGTTCAACAGCTATATTAACAATGGTAAAAATTATTAACATGAAACCAAAGAAGTTGACATCTTATAAAAACATTTTTCATAAGGAGACATTTAACTAGATCAGGAGGGATTTTCTATTAATGAAACTTTGGGTCGTTACAATATTCCCCCCTTAAGAAATTTCTCCCTTGGAATTTTCTTTTTCCCACACTAAAACAAATGTGGGTAACTCAGCTTCATCATATCCTCTAACTCCCAAGTTGCTTCTTCAAACTTGTGGTTTCTCCACAACACCTTGACGAGGGGCATTGTCTTATTTCGTAGAACTTTTTCTCTACGATCTAAGATCTTCACTGGTTTCTCCTCATAAGAAAGGGCATCTTCCAATTGTACCACCTCGGAAGAGAGTACATGTGAAGGGTCCGGTATGTACTTCCTTAAGAGGGATACATGGAAGACATCATGCACCTAGGCCAAAGTAGGTGGAAGTGCTAGTCGATAGGCCACAGCCCCAATACGATCAAGAATCTTGAAGGGCCCGATGTACCTTGGACTTAACTTCCCTTTCTTTCCAAACCTCATGACCTTATTCCAAGGAGATATGCGTAAAAACACCATGTCTCTGACTTTAAACTCAAGGTATTGTCGACGATTATCTGTATAAATCTTCTGTCGACTTTGGGCTACCTTGATATGCTACTGAATGGTTTTCACCTTCTCCACCATTTCTTCGACCATTTCTGGTCCAAGCATCTTACGTTCACCGACCTCATCCCAACATGCCGGTGTTCTACACCTTTTCCCATACAGGGCTTCATATGGTGCCATTTGGATGCTTGAGTGGAAACTATTATTATAAGAGAACTCAACCAGAGGAAGATGTTGATCCCATCCTCTTTTAAAGTTCATTGAGCACGCTCTCAACATATCATCAAGTGTTTTTATAGTCCGCTCGGATTGGCTATCAGTTTGAGGATGATAGGCCGTACTGAAGTTCAGTTCAGTATTCAGAGCATGTTGAAGACTCTTCCAAAACATAGAGGTGAATCTTGGATCTTGGTCTAAAACAATAGATAGTGGTACTCCATGCAACTGTACCACTTCCCTGATATATATCCGTGCCAGTTGATCCAAAGAGAAATCCTCTCGAATAGCAATGAAGTGTGCAGTCTTTGTAAGACGATCCACAACAACCCAGATTTCATTGTTACCTTTGGATGTCTTTGGAATTACGGTGACAAAGTCCATGGTGATGTTCTCCAATTTCCATTCTGGTATGGGCAATGGTTGCATTATCCCCTTAGACTTATGCCTCTCTTCCTACACTTGCTGACACACCAGGCACTTTGATGTATATTCAGCGATCTCCTTCTTCATATTATCCCACCAAAAGTTTTCTCGGAGATCTCGATACATCTTTGTGCTCCCTGAGTGAATGGAGAAATTTGAACTATGTGCATCATCCAAAAGTTCCTTCTTCAGCTCCGGACTTGATGGAACACATAGTCTTTTCCCAAACCGCACAATTCCTTCTTCATTAACATTAAACTTCGAGGATTTTCCCTTTTTGATAGCTTCCACTTTTTCTTGAATTCCCACATCATCCTTTTGAGCATCCTTTAACCTTTCCAAAAGAGATGGTTGAGCAATAATTTGTGAAAGGATTGATGATGTTCCCTTCTTTATGATTCTCACATCCATCTTCATCAAGTCTAAGAATATTAGATCCTTCTCAATTCTCAACATTGATAGAATCGCAGGATCCTTTCTACTTAGGGTATATGCCACCTTGTTCGCTTTCCCAGGGTGGTAATGTATTGAACAGTCATAATCCTTGATGAGCTTTATCCATCTTCTCTAGGGCATATTAAGATCTTTCTATGTGAATATATATTTAAGACTCTTGTGGTCAGTATATATCTCACATTTCTCTACATAGAGATAATGTCGCCAGATTTTCAAGGCAAAGATCACCGCCGCCAACTCCAGATCATGCATTGGATAGTTTCGCTCATAGATTTTCAACTACCTTGAGGAATAGGATATCACTTTATCATTCTGCATTAGCACACATCCTAAGCCCTTCTTTGAGGCATCACTGAATACCACAAAAAGTTACCCACTTGTGGGTAAAGTGAGCACGGGTGCAGTGATATGCCTCCTTTTCAACTCCTTGAAGCTTTCTTCTCATTCATCACTCCAAGAAAACTTTACTCCCTTTCGAGTTATCTTGGTAAGAGGGTTGGACAATCATGATAAATTTCTCACAAATTGTCGATAATATCCAGCTAACCCCAAGAAGCTATGGATACCAGTTACCGAAGTTGGCCTCAGCCATCCCTCAATTGCGTCTGTTTTGGAGGGGTCCACAGATATCCCATTGCTTGTGATGATATGGCCCAAGAATGAGACTTCCTTCAACCAGAACTCACACTTTCAGTACTTTGCATAGAGCTTCTCCTTGCGTAAAGTCTCTAGTACAGTTCTTAAATGCTCCTCATGGTCCTCCTTGGTTTTGGAGTATATTAGAATATCATCTATAAAGACTACCACAAATTTTTCAAGGTAATCTCTAAAGACTCTATTAATCAAGTCCATGAATATTGCTGGAGTATTGGTGAGTCCGAAAGGCATTACTATGAATTCATAGTGCCCGTACCTTGTACGAAAAGCAGTCTTGGGGATATCTTCCTTCTTCACCCTTACTTGATAATATCCCGACCACAAGTCCACCTTAGAGAAGTATTGTGCTCCACGCAGCTGAACAACAAGTCATCGATTCTTGGGATAGGATACTTGTTGTTTATCGTGATTTTGTTAAGTTCACGATAATCGATGCAAAGCAGCATTGACCCATCCTTCTTCTTAACGAAGAGGACTGGTGCACCCCATGGTGAAGCACTAGGGCGTATAAACCCTTTATCCAGATTCTCCTGTAGTTGTATCTTCAACTCTTCAAGCTCAACAACAGCCATTCTATATGGAGTCTTGGATATTGGTAGTGCCCCAGGTACAAATTCAATTGATAACTCAACATCTCTTCTTGGAGGAAGACTAGGAAGTTCCTCGGGAAACACTTCCGCGAATTCCCTCACAATAGGAATTTCTTCAAGGGTGGTTTCTTCCTTGGACTCAATCATCTAAGCCAGATATGCGTGCTCATAAGGTAGTAATATCCATGCTTGAGATGGTGGAGCTAAAGGAGATTCATCTCCCTCCTGACACTTGTAAAGAATCAGGGGTCGATCCTCCATATGGAGTGTGATTTCCCTCTCCCGACAATTTATATTGGCCCTATATAAGGAAAGACAATCCATGCCAAGATTTGTATCAAATTCCACCAGACGGAGTATGATGAGGTTCACCAGGAAATTCAATCCACAGATTATAACAGGGGAGGACTTATACTCATGGGATGAAATGATTGTCCCATTTGTCGTACTCATCGACATCTTTACTTACATGATTTGTGGTGGTGCTGGGATTGTTCTACTAAACTTTTGAGATATAAAAGAATGTGTTGAACCCGAATCAAAAAGTACTTTCGCTATTCTTGAATGAATAACTAGCGTACCTATCACCACTTCGTTGTCGGGGTTCACTTCGGCAGAAGTGATGGAAAAAGCTCTTCCTTGCTGTCTTGGGGGTTATTGGTTGCCTTCAAAAACCCTTGGATTAGGGCACTGATTTGCAAAATGACCCGGTTCTTTGCATTTGTAGAATTAAACAACACGTTGAGGTTCGAATGGAGCGCTCCTCTCCTTTGTCGCAGCTGTGGGTCCTTCTTGCCGATAGTTAATAGCTAGGTTCCCTTCTCTTCCACACTTGAAGCATTTTCTCGTCCCCTTAAGGCAATTTCCAGGGTGCTTCTGTCTGCACTTTTGGCAAGTGGGGTGCTGGAACATCTTAGCGCCGTTGGATTTATCCATCGGACCACCAGCATTGAAGTCCACCTTACTCTTCTTGTCCCCATGATACCCTTGTGATTCTCCGATCTCCATTCCAACTTTGAGGGCACATCGGACAATTTCTTCATAACTGTCGAAGTCACGGATCGCCAATGCTTTCTGCAAACTAGGCTTCATCCCACCAAAGAAGCGGTCAACCTTGCATTCGGGGGTAACGACAAAGACAGAAGCGTATCGTGCAAGCCTTGTGAAGTTTGCCTCATACGCTCCCATAGATTCTTCATCATTATTCTTGAGGGAAAGGAAGTCCCTTTCTATCTTAAGATGGAGGGTGCGTGGAAAATATTTATCGAAAAACATCTTCCGGAATTCCTTCCATTCCAAAGCCTCAATATCCTCCCCAGGCTTCGTATGTTTGATCAACCTCTACCATTGATCAGCTTCACCCTCCATACGATAAGCTTCCAGGAGAACCTTCTCTTGTTCAGAGCATTGGATGATGGAGAATATATTTTCAATGGAGTTGATCCATTGTTCAGCGATCATGGGATCAGATGATCCACTAAAATTAGGAGGCCTTTGTCTCATGAAGCTTTCAATAGAGACTTGTTCTTTCTTAGGGGGGGTTGAACATTCCTCTTGACCCATGTTTCTATTCAAAACTTGAGTTAGCTGGGAGAGAAGCGTGACAAATTTCGTGATTCCCGCTCCCATTGGATTGGGCATCTCATTAGTACAATCGTCACACTGATCTCCAAAATGGTTATTAGCCTGAGTCCTCCTATTACCGGCCATTGGCTGTAATAAAAGGAAATTTAGGGATAACACATAAAGGGTAATCCAAAGACAAAATATGACTTATAAATACACTTTATTCTCTTTAACTCATGAGTCTATAGCATTCAATCCAGGCTTTTCATGATCTACCTTCTAACATATATTCTTAGGGGAATTTTTCCCTTAATAAGGGTTCATACTAAGATTGTGAATTTATCAAAACATATCCCCCGGGAGTGTCATAACCAAGAGTGCAGCAAGGCCCGTTGTCGTGCACCAGTTCCCGTTCGAGTCTAGCTCAAAGTGGTGTTTTTGGGTTTTACCCCTAGGATACATCTGTTCCAGAGCCGCCTCTACCTGCTCGTATCCAGACAGGAATGTATTTGTTTGATAAACCACTTACTTAGTATTTACCAAAACTGAGGGATGTTTTAATTATACTTAGTCTTGTATATAAGGCTTTACTAGGGTTTCCTAATCCCAAAAATAACTAAACCTATCCTCTGATACCAAATATCCCAACCCTGCTTTGTATTATAACTTAAACAAGATTTATTACATAAAACTTCACTTGATACAACAAAGAAGATCGAGAGGTTTAGTGTCTTTGGGGCTTAGGACCATTACATAAAAACTTTAAACTTGAAATACAACATCTTTATTGAAAACTTCCTTTACATGACCACTACATTCTTTCGTACATAGCATTGCATGGGATAACCTGAGGACATGCTTAAGAAAAGGGTGAGCTATAAAACCCACAAAGGGAGTACACAATGAATAACATGAGGATTACAATACATGTTAGGAAATAGGAACATAAATATAGCATAATATTAACATGAACATAAAGTCATGATAAATCATGATAATCATAACATGGAAATGTGGAAACAACACTTAACATTGAATTAGCATGAGCCAAGGCTCATTGCACATGGATCATGAGTAAACCCTCATTAAACTTGAAGCACGAGTAAACCCTCATTGCACTTGAATTATCATGAGTCAACACTCATTGCACATGACGTATCATGATACTATACTTTACCCAATGCATTGGAGAGCTATAAGGGCGCACCCTTCTTAATCATTTCATTTCATGCATAAGTGTGCCACATGGATCATAAAACATGGATTCATAAAACATAATCATTTATTCCACGATAAAGGAATGTGGAATTAATACATGAAAATTTACAATCAATAAGTAAATGTGCATAAAGGTGAATACCCTTGATGGATAAATGGGCATGGTATTCACTACACAATGAAATTGGCTTAGAAAATCGGTGCGATTTCGGCAGTGTAACGGCATGACATAAGAATTCATAAAAAGGGTTGATGAGAGAGAAATGGGTTCCTCATCATATTTACATGTTATTGAAAGTAAGTGGATCAAATAGATACATTTCCCAACAATTGAAAAGGAATTTAGATTCATGATACAAAAGTATTGCTTGAATGTAAAAGAAGAGAGATAAGTTCCTTTCGGAATTTCGGCATAGTAACGGGTGTACATGGGAGGCATTTAATGAGAGAGAAAGGGGTCTCCCATCATTCAAACAATAAGGGGGAAGTATGGGGGAGGTGCAAAACCATACCCCAGCATTCATAATTGAAATTAAAAGGGCAATACAACTTAAAGAAATTGACAAAAAAAGAGAAAGGAAGAAAAAACTCTTACTTGGAAGTGTGCTTCCAAAGGCTAGAGAGACGCTTGTGAGAGGCTTCTTGGGAGCCTGGGGCACCTTGAGAGGATTCTAGAGAGAGTAGGGTAGAGGTTGGACGAACTCCAAGGGCTTTGAGTGAGGAGGAAGTGGGAGCTTGGGTGGGTTTATATAGGAAAGGTGAGAGAATTCTTTATTGTTTAGGTTTGGGACCCCTTATATTAAAATAATCCAAACCACAAACCATCCCATGGTATTTGCCCATGGTTTCTGGAAAAGGAAAGAGGAAAACAATATTTTACAAGGTCAAGGTCCGAACTTATTAAAATATTAGGGTTGCTTATGTGGAGGTGAGTCACACTCCCATGGAAATTAATTTAAAAAGGCAAAGTGTTGATTAAGTCTTGAGGGCTCCATTAATGCTTTGAAAAGTAAGTCAAACAAACCCAAAACCTCATTATTTTAATGATAAAACATATATTGTCTGAACATAAGGATTATGGTATTTTATTAAATCACCATTGGGTAATTATGATGTCATAAAACACATTATATATTTAAATGGTATTTAATTTTTACCCAAAAAGTTGACTATCTCAGAAAATTATGAAAAATTCACTATTGGATAATTTCGACGTCCTAATTCCAAAAATAATATTTATTTTATCTAAATAATTTTCTAAATATGTGATTTTTCACTTTTAAAATAAAAACCGACATTTATAAAAAATTCACGGGTTTTGACAGAAATGGCTTTCAAACCTTAATAAAAATTTTAATTGCATTCATAAAATTATAAGATCATTTATATTTAATAAAAATTTATTTAATATTAATAATAATATTTTATTATAATATTATTTAATTCAAAAATCCCTTAATTTAATAAAATATAATTCTTAATTAAATAATAACCAAAAACACCATTTGTACTTTAAAAACTATTTACAATGTATCAAAAATGACTAGAAATTATATTCATTATTATATAAAAAAATAATGTACATTAACATAGTACTACTTATTTGTTACATAACCCCTTAAAATAGCTGCATAAGACCTAAGGGTAAGGTGTGTGATGGTGACAGACTCTTGGGGCGGCTCGGATAACATCGCTCAAGTGGTAATCTCTATCAACTTCCACTTTTCCCGTAGACGGTCATGTTCAAGCTTGACATAATGAAGCTCAGCTTGGGCTTGGTCAAGGGAAAAGCCCAAATACACCACCTCTTTTCTGAGCTCCGACTAATGGGCTTTGTATGGGGCAATTCTACTGGATGAGGCCATCGCTTCCTTTGTCTGAGTAAAAATTGGGTTCGTTAAAGCCTTATATTTATACTAATCATGTGATCACTGTTCAATGGCTATATTAACAACGGTCAAAATTATTAACATGAAACCAAAGAAGTTGACATCTTATAAAAACATTTTTCATAAAGAGACATTTAACTTGATCAAGAGGGATTTTCCATTAATGAATCTTTGGGTCTTTACAAAAACAATTGAAATAGAGGAAAACTAAGAGTGATCAGATTTGGATCTTCATGCCTGACCACTAAACATGGTCAATACACCAAGGAATCACTAATTCCCATCAATCTCACTACCGATCTTCTTTTCGTAAGAATAAGACATGACACATGGTGAAAAATCTCATGTAGGAGTGAGTATAAACCAACCTTGAAGGATTACTCGAATACCAATAATGGGAAAAAAGAAATTAAGGATGGTCATAAAAAACCATGAGACAAGAGAGTAAAAAAACCCAACAACATATATTCTCATATGAAACCCAATCAAGGAGGAAAATGGGGTCACTAACTTCCAATCCATCTAAGAATGAGGAGTTTCTCTATTGCTCAAAAATTATTATCACTAATGTAAAAAAATTTGCACCACCACATAATTTTGAAAGTAGAGAGGTTTTTCCTAACTAACATCTTTCACATTCGATTATGAACTAACTCCAACCCATGAATGTCTCATAACCTCTCAAGAATATTGAGTTCTCTCATGTTTTTGAAATGTAGCACGTCCGAGGGACAACTACTCTAATAGGTGACCCTCCCACTACCAAAGCTTAGCGATGGGAATTTCACTCCATAGATAGATGACCATCTCCTTATGAAATGTGGGGGTGTACAAACTCAACCATTATAAATGATATAGAAGGAACCATGCCTTAGAGATACACAAGGGAGTACCAACCCTGACAAGACTCCGAAGAACACTCCGGATCATTACTACTGCATAATCATTACTGGAAGAAGTGTGTATCTATCATATGTTGTGACCCAAGACCGGTACATCTAGATCTGGTATAAAAATACTATATAATATTTAAAAAATGAAAATTTTCAAATATGAATTCCTTAAAAAAACAGGACCATTTCAAGTTAATATTTTGGTAAAAAATACAAACTATTAAAATATCTTAGATTTTAAAAAACTAAAAATAAATAGTTATTTTGTCTTCATTCATGCTAGCTTCTTAATAAAGAAAATTTTGTTTTTGAAATATTCAATGAGCCTATGAAAAACATTTTAAATTACATGGTGATTATAAAAAATATTAGTAAGGTGTTTAAAAAATAAGTTAAAATCCTTTTATAAAAAGATTTTAAAAATTCATTTGAAAAAACATTCTTTTATACCAAATATAAAAAATAGATAAATACATTTTGAAAAAGTAATATTAGGGTTTCAAAAAATTTAATCACACTAAATACATATCGAAAACCATTCAAAATACATACTGTTTCAGAAACAGAATTTTTAGAATATATTTTTTTAAATGTAATGACATTTAAAAATACTTGGAACTACATTTCCTAATAATAGAATCCAGTGATTTTTCTGAAAATAATACGAAATATTAAAAAACTGAACTATTTGACATGTTGGAGCATTAAAGGTCATCGAGGGCCTATCCATATTGAAGGGTTGGGTTCAATCCCCAGATCCATATCATGGTAAAAAAGTACAACTACCCAAATTTTAAAAATAATTTTGATCTTACAATTTATTTATTTTTTAATGGATTTTTAATCTTTTGAATATGTAACAATGAATACTTACATATAATTATTTAAAAGTGTATATATCCATCTACAAGAAACCATTACATGAAAATAATACTATATAAAATATTATTGGTTTATTAGTGAAATACACAGTGAATGGACAAATCTATACATATGTGCTACATCGATAATTTTTAAATGATAATTTTCATATAAAATGATATATATAATATTTCGAAGACCTTTAAATTTTTTTAAATAAAATTATTTCATAAAAAATTTATATGTATAGTTTCAAAATTGGATTTTAAAGTAATAAAATTCAATAACATAAAAATATACCATTTTTGAGAAAATATATTTTTTATCAAAATAACTCCATTATATAAAAAGGGGTTTTTAGGAAAATTAGCATATATAAAATGATAAAAAATAATCCTATAATTTGATAATAATATACCCTTAACAAAAAATGGGTTTTGATAAACAATAGAAAATTTATATGATTTTGGAAATAAAATATCTCTTTTGATTGTTCACCAAACATCTTGCCTATTTGAAACCATGTCGAGCCTCCATCCTTGAAGACTAAACCCAACTTTACACTATCTCCGCAACAAATGATACATGTATATTTTTCTCAAGGAATTTGGGAGTGATTTATAGTGTCCAAAACCTAAGGAAATGATCTTAATTATAAGATTCGAATGTTTAAAAAAAGTATTTATTTATTTTTAAACACTATTTAAAAATCATTCCAAATTGTGGTGCTTTTGTTCACATGTATTTCATTCCCATTAAGAAAAATATATTTTGTCTTTATTTTCTTTTTTTATTCCTTAACACTTTAGGAAGATTTTTATAATCATGTATATATATAAATATATATTAAAGAAATTATATATAATATACATATTGTTAAAATATACTTATGAAAAATATACTTTAATGTAAAATTCTTAACTTATATATATTTATTATATATAAATTTTAACATATATGTATGTATTTACATTTTATACATTTATATGTAACTTTTTCATTTTTTTTCTTCCTCTTTCATGTCACTCACACACCACTTGCATTTTATAGTTCACATAATTATTTTTTTCCATTCCTTCACCTTCATGTCACACTCATTTTTCACTTATATAAATATATTCCTTTCCTTTTATTTTACATCCCTTACACACCACACACATGATATATTATTATTTTTATTTTTATTTTTATTAATTTACATTACTTTATTCCTAAGTGAATATATATATGTATATTTATTTATTAATTTATTTATGTATATACACCAATATATTTATTCTAACATATATATATATATATAGCATATATATATAACATATATATATATATATTAACATATAGATAACATATATTTGAACACATATATATACATAACATGAATATTTATTTTAATGTTTATATACATATATATATATATGGGTTCCTTACACTACACATGACAGACGTGATTTTTTATTCCTTTCTCAACACACATCACACATAAACACTAATGTTTTATTTTATATATATATAACACTCACTTATAGAGCCACGTATAAAATATATTAATATTATTATATTTTATTAATAATATCAACTTTTTAAAAATCTCTCATGTGCCATATATATATATTATTTCTATATAATTGGCATTTAAATGATTTGTGTGCGTGTGCGTGTATAACAAATAAAAGTAAATATAATTTTCCCATATATATATATATGAGTGTATATATAATAAATAGATTTTAATTTTTTTTAATATATATACATAAACCAAAATATTATTATCATTTAAACTTATGTATATATACACACATACATATATGCATATATATGTTACTATTTCAGTTTACAACATATATATATATACACATATATATATATATATATATACAGACACACACACACACACACACATATATATATAAACATATTTTAATATATATTTTTATTGATATATACTTATATAGTTAGAGTCACATATAAAATACTACCCATAAATTTTAATTTTATTAAAAGGATATATATATATATATACACATATATATTATATACACTTATCAATTTTTATATTAGAAAAAATATAAATTTACATAAGAATTAAAGTAAAACTTTTAATTATTTTAATTTATGTTATATTTTTTGTTTTGATATTAAATTAATATTTTAAAACATTTAAGGTGACATATTGCTACACAATAATATTAAATAGATTTTAAGAAAAATAATCACTAAAAAAAGAAAAATATACCTATAATTTTATGGTATGTTACAATCTTCCCCCCCCCCACATATAACAAATTTTTCCCTCTAAATTATTTCACAATGCCCTTGAAAAATTCTGAATTTCTATTTCCAGAATTTGGAAAACTAAAATAATTAAAATTTTATATTCTAAGGAGTCACCTAAATTTGAATTTCCTTGAACATAAAATAAATTTCAATTACATATCCGAAAATTAAAATTTCTAATCTATATAGTTTTTTAAACTGCTTCGTTGATGCAGAGTATAACAACCCGATACCCGCACTTCCGAATCAGTTAAAAAAGTAAATTTTTTTAAAAAAATTGAAAAATATAAAATCCCTTAAAAAGAATATTCTTTTTTAGACCACTATTTTGAGAGAAATGAAAAACTATTACAACATATTATAGTTTTAAAAATAAAAATTAAAATATATTTTTGATTCACTCACACTAACTCATTGAAAAAGATAAACTCTTTTAAATATTCTAATTATATTAAGAAAGCATTTTAAAATGTAGGGTGAGAATAAAATTTCAATGTAAGATGTTTTAAAAACCTATGAGAATCATTTTATAAATAAGGACTTAAAATAATTTAGAAAAACAATTTATTTTATAAAAAATATATTCATATGATAAATAATTTTCAAAAATATAATACACGTGTTTCAGAATGTATAATTTTATAAAATATATTATATAAACCATTGAAAAGTAATACTATTTGGAAAAATTATTTATTTAATGACATTATTCAATATATAATAACCTTTGAAAAAACATGAAAATATTTTTCTTAATAAATGAATCTGGTAATCTTTCAGAAAATGCATTGCATGATCGGAACAAATGTCCATTCGAGAACATGGAACATTAGAAAATATTAAGGGCCTGTAATTCATGAAAGGATGGTTCCATTTTTATATCTCTATTGTATTTACAATGTCCAAGTGCTGAAATTTTATAAAACACATTGACCTATCTCTTTTTTTATTTTAAATGCGATTTTAGACATCTAGAAATATTAAAATGAATACATACATAAATAAATATATATATATATATACATCCATAACAAACCATTTAATGGAAATAAATCTTTATAAAATAGGCATATATTGTTAATGACATTTATGGTGAATGGCCATACATATACACATGTTTAGAATCCATAATTTTTAAATGATATTTTTTGCGCTTAAAATTATAACATTAATATTTCTAAAAGACTTTAAATATTTTGAAATAAACTTCGTAAATAAAAACATTTATATATATAGATTCAGAATAAGAAATGGAAAAATAATTAAATCCCATTTCATTAAAATATAGAATGTTTTATAAATAGAATTATTTTAAAATAACTCCTATATATAAAAGGGGTTTATTATAAAATAAGCTTATATAAATTGAAAAAATCTTAAATTTTTTATGTAATATATACTCATACACAAAATGTGTTTATGAAAAATATTATATAAATGATTTTATTTTTAAAATAAAATAATTATTTAATTAAACTTTCAATAAAACGACTTGCCTATTTGAATCCATGTAGAGCCTTCTTCCCTAAAGAATAAACTCACCCCCACACAATCTCCTCTATGAGAGAAACTCGAGTGTTTTATTAAGGAGTCTGGAAGCGATTTAGTGGTTGCATAATCTAAGGGAATGCTCTCAATTATAGGCATAAGAATTGTTACAAATGAAATACATATTTATTCATTTTTAAAATCTATTTGGAAAGACTTCTAAATAGTGGGGATTTTGTTCACATGTCTCTATTTCACATTAAGAAAAAATTATTTTTTTATCTTTATTTTAATTCCTTAACCTTTAAGGAAGAATTTTTAATCATGTATACATAAATATAAATAATAAAGAGAATATAAAAAACATATATATTAATAAATATATATTTTTGAAAAATGTATTTTAATGTAACATTTATAACATATATATATTTATTAACTACAAATTTTGACATGAATATATATATATATATATAAATTTTTTATACATATAAATGTAATGTTTTATGTTTTATGTTCCTTACTTTCTTCTTTCACATCCCGCACACACCACTTGCATTTTATTTTTCTCACTACAATTTTTTTCATTCATTCACCTTCATTCCATACAACTTGATCACATATATATATATATATATCTTTTCTTTTCTTTTACTTCCCTTATACACCAAACACACACACACACATATATTATTATTATTTTACTTTACTTAATTTATATGTGTATATATGTGTATATATATATATAATCATATAAATTTATATATATTCAAACACATATATATAACACACACATATATATATTAACATATAGATAATAAATATTTTAGCATATATTTGAACATATATATATATATATATAATATGTATATATGTTTCAATGATTACACACATGTAGACATATATATATATTTCAGTTCCTAACATTGTACACCACACAACAGTTTTTTATTCTTTGCTCAACACTCCTCACACATACATATATTTTCTATTATATATATATATATATATATTAAATAATCAATAATTTCACCACATATAAAATATATTCCTATTGTTATATTTTTTAACATGATCAACATCATATAAATATATCATGCGGCATGTGTATATATATATTATTATTTTTATATAATTAACCACTTTTATATGTGTGTATAAATATACACCAAAAATAAGTATGTATATATATTACAACCATATATATATATATATTAAATAGAATTTTATGACATTTTTAAAAAATACAAACCTCACTTACGGTTTTATTATCATTTACACTTATCTATAAATATAGATATACAAATATATATATATATATATACATACACGGTTTTTATTTTCATTTACAAAATATATATATAAATATATATTATAATATTTTTCTATATATGTTTGTTCATATATTATTATATATTTAGAAATGCCTACAAAATTCTAGCGAAAATTTTAACATTATTATTAAAAGGATACATATATATAATACTCTTATAATTTTTATATAGATAAAATATTGAATTACATAGAAATTAGAATGAAAGTTATATTTTTTTTAATATAAATTATGTTATCAATTTTAATATAAAATTAATTTTTTACTAATTTTGTGGTAACATATTTCAACCTAATAAAAATAAGAAATTATTTTTGAAAAAACCATTATTAAAAAATGAAAAATATGAGTAGAATTTTCTAGGATGTTAAAGAATTACCTCGCTTCATATATCTAATACCAAAATTATGAAAACCATAAAATCTTTTGTAGAAATCCACTCTGGATGTGCTATTGGAAATCCCAAATCTGAGTCTCGACGAAAGAGACCTACAGGAAGATGTGTTACTAAATAGTATAATATGTGTACAAGGGGTCACATTGTGTGTGACCTATCCAGGAAACTCAGGTGTTTCCTCTTCTATACATGGCTTGAGAATCCATGTTACACTACATTGATTTTAGATGTGTCATATGGTGTGTACACTCACTAGAGGTAATGATAATATACTCTTGATACAAATCTCATCTAGACATGAAAAAAATTCATGTCGTGTTCCTCCCAGTAAATGGTGCATCTGACCACATGGTGTCATGGGATTATGCCTTCTACACATTGTTTTTATACTTGGGTAAGATCACATAAAATGTAGGACCATACAATTCATTTGTGATATTTAACTCATCCAAAACATGATCCATCATGGAATCTCGAAATACATGTCATGTATTGCTTTAGGATACATAATGTGTAGCCATATATTTTATGTAATGTGATTTATTCCTTCATGAAGATGCTAGATCCTTGATTTTCAATGATTCCTCTACTATATGGATCACCCAAGATTTCTAAATATGAAGGACTCCACCTCTGATCATCTGTTTCCTCTCTACTATTCCCGTAAAAGGAAAATCTAATTACTTGTTTACTATTCATCGTGACTCCACCACATTTTGGATTTCCAAATCCCATATGCATCACCCACGTCCTATAAATCTAACATGATCCATATATAAGACATAAATCCTTCCATATTTCACATCACTTATATGTATCTTTGGGTATGATCCCACTTGAATCTATCCTAGAAAATAAGAACAACAAAAATGTTGTCTAACGGTGAAGAACACGAAGAGAAATAAGTAAAACCACACAAAAAAGTAATACAATAATTGGATGATGTGATCTCAATCAATTAAAATGAATCATGGAAATAAATATGGTAAAAATATTTCATAAAAAATTACTATTCGAATAAATAACAATGGATAAGGGAATAAGATAATAACACAATTTGAATTAATGAAGATAAAATCCATGCATTGATAATTTAATTTAAATGAAATAATCCCAAAATAATTATCCCTACCACAATTATGGATCAATAATTGGTGAAGGGAACATTTAATAGTTATAATTAATTTCTATTATATTCTCTACCTTCCAATTGATCCACCTCAATCCAATCATCATTGTTCTTTAATCTTGATTCGTCGAAAAATAATGATCACCTATAACACTGACAAGGTTATATAGATAACCGTAAAAAACATGACCATTTACTAATATAGGAAAAGTCTTGGATAGTCAATTTTATTACAATAAATATCTAAATTATTAATTTTATTAAACTCACCTAGAAATGGTCACTACACACAGAACATATGGCATTAACCTACCTTATGTCATGCCTAGGGTAAACCCCATGATCTGGAATCAAACAAGGTCTCTGATTTCCCATCCGAGTTCTCGAGCCATTGAAAAATCATTTAAACCAAAATTATGTGCATAGAACATTAAATTATTTAATATTTTTAAAATATTAATTCTAAAGTCCTAAGACACCCAATTATTATACCAACTATAAGGAAAAAATCAAATGTATACATTAAAATATTCAAAGTACCAATCAATAAAAACCAATTTTTTATATTATATCAAACATTTTCACTAATATATCTAGTTATGAAATCTAGTTGAACAACCTTAATAAAATTAAGTAAATATAGAGTTTTAATTGAGGAAAGGCATTGAAAGGAAATCAATCCTATAAAAGTGGATGAATTGGAAAGCCAAAGGCACTAATGGATCATTTATTTAATTGAAAAGAACCTAAAATAACACATATAAAGAAATAAAGTATATGGATTAGATATATAATATCCCTAGTATAATAAAATAAACTCCAAAAGAAGTTTACATATATAAAAATCATCATTGAAAATGAATTTCTTGAATGTTATCATAGAATAATGGATCACAAGTCGAATAGTTTGATATCACGAGTTTAATACTAAAATTAAAAAAATATGTTTATTTGATGATAAATCAGGTAACATAAATCTAATGAATGTAAATACTATATAATATTAAAAGTTAAATAGATCTGAAAACAATAAAGAACATTTAGAAAACATTTTTAACGTTGACTTTAATAGAAACATTCTTACCACATTCAATAGTAATTTATGAAAAAGTAAAGTAATAGATTTAGAAAACAATTACATTTAGAATTAATTTCCAATAATTGATCCATGAAAATGATATAATGTTTTTTATTGTAAATTTGTATCCAATTATAAATTTTTTTTTATGAAATGATCCTTTTTAATAGTTTGAACACACCTTTACTGAAAACCTGAATTTCAAAAAGAGTAAGAAACCTTATTTTTATTAAAACAACCTTTTAATAAAGAGGATTATTAAATATTGTATAATTAAATAATGGGGTTGGAGGACTTATGAATGGTAGAAAAAATTATGTTAAAAATTATTATTCCAAGAAATGTAATATTTTATATCAATATTCCATACAGGAAACATACACATTAATGAAATAAATATTCAATGATTATTTATGGGGTAGGAATTAAAATCCATAGAAATCAATGAAAGAATAAAATATAAGAAAATAAAATGTAAAATATACCCAAAATATTTGCAGTATATTAAAGATAATGATTATTACTTAATGAACGAATGTTGGGTTACCAAAACTCCTTACCACTTAGGTAATGAATGAATCGATTTACATTTGAAGAAGGAAATTTGATTTTGATTAGTATATCCCATTAAATAAAACTAATATTTTGTTAAATTATTTACATGGGAATTAAATAAAATATATAAAGAAATCATGGTTCAAAAAATGTATTATGTCTCAGATATTTAGAATTGAGACCAAGAAAACCCTTACCTCTTGTCCAAACTTCCAAAAACATATTTTATCATAATGTATCACAAAAATATCATTCTCAAGAACATTTATAAGAACCATACTCATATATTTTACAATTATATGCTTCATTTAAAATTATTATCTATATGAATTATAGTTAATTATAAAATATTTTAAATATTATGTGTAAGTAATCTTGATCGTTATGAACCAATTCCATAAAAAACATGTTGATATTAAGTCCAGTAAGAAATTTAATCATCCCTAGATCATTAATGTTCATAGTATACATGTTAAATTATAGTAATAATGTAACAATTTAATGAAATTTTATTTGTGTTTATAATCAATGAATATGAAATCAATGATGATCATGATTTTGCGATTCTTGATGAAAGAGAGTTGTTTTCTTAATTAATTATTTAATTAATCATGTTACCATTACTAAACATAAATGTTTTTATTTAAATATTTATTTCATATTAAAAAATTTAATATGTTTCCATGTTCATCCATTATTTAAATTCATCTAATTGTTCATGTAGGAGGCTAAACATACTCCAATATTAGCATATCATGATTAATGGATGATTATGTGGTGGTTTAGTTGTAATATCATTATACCAGAAAAACAGTTCACTTATTTACAATTTTTATTGTGATATATCTGTATTATATAGAATTATAATATTAATTAATTTATATTAAAATATTACATGATATGAATAAAATGATTTTAATCTTATTAAGCTTGTTTAAGTTATTTTATTAATACTAATCATTTTTGGATCACATAATTAGTAGGTTCCCCAAATTGTCATACCATAAGCTTAATGATATTATAAAAATAATTTTTATCAATTAAATCCATTATCATTACCATCCACGTATGTGGGAGATTAAAATATAAATGGATATAAATCATTAAATGGGGTAGAATTCCACACATATATATGGTTGTTGATTTAGTTTTCCAATGAACAAGAGATATTTATAAAAAAATTACAATTTCAATATTTATAATATGATACAAATATAATACTAATTTATATAACAAAACATCATGGAAATTCATGTAATTTGGTAAAGGAAACCGAAACATGATACTTATTGGTTGTGGTGATCCACCCACATTCAAAAATGTCATTTTAGTTTTCCTTAATGGAAAAGGTGGAATGCGGTTAGTTGTTACTACCTTAGAATAATTTCATTAAAAATATAACCAATACCAATTTAATTATATAGGTATTTTTAGATCATAATTTTAATTTTAGGATAGTAATGAATGAAGTTAAGGGAAAATAATTACCCACATGGAGAAATTTGAGTTTTCATTGGTGAATTCCTTAGAAAAGAATAGCTTATGTTAATATATATTTTCATGAACATAAAGTAGAATAAAGGGGGGGTCAATGGTACGTATATAAGGTAATATTTATAGGATAAAAATAACATAAGAATGTTATTGGAAGGGTGGAGATATGACCCTTTATATGTGAGAAGGGATTACATTTTTTTAAATAACAGAATCATTTTAATAATGGGAAGTCAATATTGATGATAATGGCTCCAAAATTGAGAAATATTGGGGTTTGGAAGATATAAGGTTAATAAAATTTTAAATCAAACATTATAAAACAATTTTTTATCATGTTTTAATATTTTGTAATAGGTTAAATCTCTTTAAAACTTCATTAATCTTATATTGGTAACTAGTTTTGAACTATGTAATTAATCATTTAGGAATTATAATAAAATGGTTCATGTTAAATAATTTATACCTATTGATTCCATATTTTTAATTTTATTTATTTCATTCCTATTAAAAATGTGATAAAAATTAGTTTTAAAATAATAAATTTATAATATGTTGATAATAATTTATTAGGAAATATATTACTCATTTTCTATAATATAACATATAAGTTTGTAAATGTGATTCAATAATTATAGATTTATAATTTCATATATTAGATAAATTTTCTATTTAGAATAGTTTTAAAAATTTATATGACATACTTAAATACTAATAATTTCTCCAAATCAAGTATTTTTAAAACTAGTATATTGCCCTGTTAAATATAAAATTAAAATTTTTAGAATCATCCTAGAAAATAATATTGTGAAATATTAATATTTAGAATCCAAAAATAATACTTATTTTTTAAAAATTCATTTATTAAATCTAAATTTTTTACTTTTGAATAAAATTATATAACATAATAAAGAACTTTTTTATATGTATAACGACTCTTTAGAACATAATCCTTTATTCTTTATCTTTCATATCATTTAATTACAATAATTAACAAATTATTCAAAACAATATCTATTAAATCAATTAATCGTATAATTCTTCTAACAAAAAATAATAGAACATAATTTTTTTTAGAAAAATTAAATTTGAAGAAAAATAGGATATTATAATTCATTTTAGTTATTCCAATTAAATTTTGGATTAATATTATAATTATTCATTATTTTATTTCAAATAATATCTCAAAAAATGACTTACTCATATTCATTCAAGCTAATTATATAGATGGGTTTTAATGGTTATAGTAAAATATTTATTTTATCTAAATATATCATGGTTTCTTTTAAGTTTATTATTGTGTTTGAAAAACAATTATTGAACACATTGACTTATTTAAAGGTATTCATATATAAAATATTAGGGTGTTAAATTTTCCCCCTTCAATAAAATTATTCCTCTTAATTTGACTCATAATATCAGAGTAGTTACTGTGGTGACCTTATAATTAATCCTACACTTTTAGATAATCATTGGTTTATTTATGATGTGGAGTGGGACTTATCTATATGAAAAATTATTATAGGCCCTCTATAAAGTGGGATAAACCCTTCCTGCTTTCATATACCATTCTAAAATGGTAATAAGATATGGGACTATACTGAATTATATCCCAACAATAATGAAAAGGTTTTTATAATAATCATACCACTAGGTGTTTTTATTTTTATCTTAGTATAATATAAATGGTTAACACCTTCATAAAATAAAAAATCAGTAAATAATTAGTGAAAATAAACTATATTATACATTAGTAGTAGCTATGTAGAAGTTTCCTGGTTTTCATAGTTGTTGATGACTATTTCACACCTTGGCACTTGTATTGGGATATTGTGTCACATAATTTAAAACTCCATTAAAATTAAAGAAATAGATTTTTTTTTGAATTCCCTCTTTAAATTACATCTATTAATATGATGGCCTATATATCTACAATTTTATAATATATATATATATATCATTAAAAAATATTCCTTCATGATTCATTCTATATATATTTTATATGAAGGAAATTGAATCGTATTTCCTTCTTCATCTTCAACCACTAAATATTCATGAGATTCATTCCTTATCTACATTGGTGTATTTTGGATTTCAACTATGTTCATGTAGTTAATGATACTGTTCTATAATTAGTTTGTAATAATTAATAAATTTCATAATAAAACTCCTAATTATATGGGTTGGTCATTGATACTATCATTTCATTACCCTCACACCACATGCTAACATGGTTCCTTCTAGGTCCATCCATTGCTAAAACTAAAATGGGTTAAAATAAGTTCAAAAAAATTAAAATCATAAGATAATTATGAAACTATAAACTCAATATATCACATATTATTGCACTATCATGTTATCTTATAATTATTTATTCTAAACTATATAACTCGCAGTATATCCTATAGCATTCGATGTTCAACGTTTGCTAATATTTTTTGGGTTCTCTCAAACTATTCAAATTTATTCATTGAAGTAACTAGAGATCAATATTTTATAGTTTTTTATAATGAAAATATGATTAACCAAGTAATATCCCCCAGGAGTGTCTATCCAGTTATATAGTCTTAGTCCCATTTATCTTATAAAATAGTGAATATTGATTCAATACTCAATAATTTTTTTTACAGTAATTAACACTAGATAAATCTATGATCTATCCACACCCAATTTCTATTATCTTGACAAGGATGAAGTTTTTATGAAGACAACATACTCAAGACCTTACTAAAAATCAAGATTTTATCATATATATAGACTTATCCCTTCAATATATCACTACTGTATTCACTAAATATGACTTATAATAATCCCTAAATTATTATATATTACCTCAACTAATCTAATTGATTTTTTATTCCTTTAAAATATAGATAAAACTTATATTATCACTCCTTAATGAAGTTTAAATAATTAACTGATAACATCAAAATCTTTAATTTTATCAATATTCTTACCTAATATCAACTCTGCCACCTTGAACCCGGACTCCAGATTTTATTGATGAAAACACAAACATTAAGTTCTATATTTTATACCAAACAGTGGATTCATAGACATAAATATGACATAAAGAAAATAATAGATTATATTAATATTCCCAATAACATTTAGTATTTCTACTTTATATAATTATGAAAAATTATAATCTAATAGTTCCTATGTATTTCTCAACTAATGGATATTTGATCCTATAATATGTGAAATAACTTAATCTATAATACAAATTTAACATCTTATGAATATTGTCTTCTCAATGTATCATGTTATATATATCAAGAAGAATATTTTTTTCATAATAAGGGTAAATAATGCATAATAAGGCGTTATATTAAATGCTATATAATGGTAAACATACCAGAGATGCAATAGAGGCATAAATATCATGTTATAGATAAGTATTCATCGTTATTCGATAATAAACTAAAACTAAGATTGTATCATATACATGTATAGAAATGAAAAATAATATATCACATTGGTAATAATAAATGATTTTGTGGTTATGGAATTCATAATTCATTTGATCTTATTTTCAATTCCACAACCAAGGCATATTTCTTATTGTCAATATCATAGAAAATAAATCATAACCATAATAAAGACTACAGTCAAGACATCTAATTGAATTGGGGTGGAATACACCAGTTACCAAAATATTTTTGTTTCATTAGACCTACCAATGAATTATGGGGATATAAAATTACAATCTCCACTGATAACTTATTTAATTCTATTGTACTCATCATATGTGATAACGAGTAAAAAATACATAATCAACATTGAAAATAATAATAAGTATATGAATAATAATATATAAAACCCCAATACATTTCTCCTTGTAAATAAAAGTGATATAATTAGTATAACCTATGAAAATAAAGAATGTGGATGGATAGAAAATACATAGCTACCTATCATTAGTAATCAACTAACATCCAAATAAAAATAACAAATACAAATGGATTTTAAAACGATCATCATTAAAGAAATATAGTAGATTTATAAATATGAAACCCTAAAAAGATCTATATAGAGAAAGGGGTGAATGTTTATTTCCAAAATTTCTCTAATTAATAGATATATAACATCTAGGTAAACATCCAATAATAAAATAAGATAAATATAGAGTGTTCATAGAGGAAATACATTGGATGGAAAATTCTGCCTATAAAAATGGATGATATGGAAAGACAAGGCCAGTGATGGATCAGTTCCTTGATAAACAAATAACATGACATAATCCATATATATATTTATGGTGTATGGTTACAAAATAACATATCCCAAATGGGACAAAGTGACCTCAAAAGGATGTTGAAATATATTTAAAAACATCTATGAAAAATAATTCCTTGAACGGTATCATAGAAGAAGGGATCAAGAATCGAATTGTTTTGTATCATGAGTTTAATACACGAAATTAAACATATATATATACTAAATGAATCGAATTTATCATAAATCACATCATTGAAAATACATTTGAATATAAAAATAAAAAATGATGTGAAAACATAAAAGATATTTCAGATTACATTTTTAATATTGATGTAAAGTAAAAAAATTTGAATGTAGAATTTAAAAGTAACATCTTAAAAGGTGAAGTGAATATTTTGAAAAAATATACAATTAAAAATAATTTACAATAATGGATACATAATATGACATAAATTATTTTATTTTAAATGAAGATCTCTAGATAAAATGTTTGCTTGTGAAATGAAACTTATAAACCCATTGAAATTACCTCTACTGAAAATGTGAATTGTAAAAAGAGTAAAAAAGGGTTATTTATATTAAAATACTATTTTCACAAAAATTATTATGAAACAAAATATAATAAAATATATTGCTGGGTGAACCCATTCATGGAACTCTATGAAAGGATGTTTGGGTTATAAATATGCTTAATGAGAAAAACCACATAAGGTATAAATCATTCAACAAGGATTTATGTTTTAGAAATTTAAATACATAAAAAAAATGATATAATAATAGATAATATAATATAGGGTAAAATTAACCAAAAAATATGTAAATTATGGTAAATAGAATTATTATAACTCAATGAAGAAAAGTATTTTCTCAAAAAACCTTAATACTAAGGTAATAATTAAATGAAATTTTACTTGAAGAGGGTTATATGATTTGGATTTGTGTATCCCATATAATAAGATATATATTGATAAAAATAAATCCATTGGTTGTAAATACACTAAAAACGAAATCTGTGGGTATAAAATGCCTTATCTATAAATGAATGAGAATTGAGACAAAGAAAACCCTTACCTCTTATCATGATTACCAAAACATACCTTATCTTTATGTATCACAATCATGGATATTTAAATAAATTATTTCAAAACCCTATTCATATTATTTCCATTTATAATCATAATTTATTATCTTTCTATATATGAATTATAGGTAGTTATCAAATATTTCCAATATGGAGTGTAAGTAATCTTGATCTTTTTGAACGAGTTTATTAAAAATAGTGTTGGAATTAAATTTTGATAAAAATTCATCATTCAAAGATAATTAATATTATTGTAATAGTAATTACATGATATCTATAAAGGTATAATTTCATTCCATTGTAGGTTTTGTTAAAATCCCTAAAGATGAAATAAATGATGATCTTGTTTCATTGATAATTAATGATTAGTGGGTGTTTTCTTAATCAATGAGTTGAATAATAAAGTTAGAAATACAAAATAGAAGAAAAAAATTGAATATTTATATCATATTGTAAAATTAAATATGTTCCAATATTCATAAATGATAAAAATAAAATCATTTTTACGTATGTGGTTAAAACAACCAAAAAATGAATATACCATTATTACTAGATGATTAAATGGTGGATTAGTTATAATATCATTACAAAAGAAGTTTATTAATATTTTTTAATGTTTATTAGTGTAATATATCAAAATTTTAAGGAAGTATAAGAATAATTAATTAATATGAAATTACTATATAATATAAATAAAAATAATTTCATCATTATATTCTTTTTTTAAAAATAAATTGACGATGATAATTTTGGGATCACATCATTTAAAGGTACTCTAATTTTTCAAAACATAATCATAATGAAATTATAAAAAATATATTTATCCATTGAACTAATTCTCAATAATATCAATGTAAGTATGTGATCAAAATAAAAATGGAAATCAATCATTTTATGGTGGTGGTAGTCGATACATAAGCATGAAATATGATTTCATTTTCCATCGAAGTGGATAAATATATAATAATGTTTATAATTTAATAATATTATGTATGATATAAATATCATAATTTAAAAAAACATTAAGACCTTCTATTTAAGGTGGTTAAGTAAAAAAAAGAAACATGATTCTTCTTGGAGGAGGTAATACCAAAACATTCACAAATGTAATTTTCAGATTATTTAATGTTAATTGGGAAAGGTTGTTAATATAGAATCCCAATACTATTAAAAATAATTTTAAATTATTTTTAAAATAAACAACCCTTAAATATAATCAAATTATTGAAAGGCCTGGTGTATAACGACCCATACATTACATACATTTTTATTACTTCAGAATTAAAGAACACTTATTACAACATATAACAAAACCATGAAAGGACCGTACAGGTGTAGTGTCTTTAGAAACTGGGTAAAATAAACAACTGGTTCATAAAGAATCTACTTTGCCTCCCATTTATTTCATCATATCTAGAGTCCCTTTTTGGCATATTCTACTTAATAACCTTCTTCCTGACCTGGGGAAATAAAACATACAAAAGGGTGAGCTCAAATGCCCAGTAAGGGTAAACAAAAGAAATATCAACCACATCATATACATAAGAACATAACTTTTGGAAATCTTATCCTGCAAAAGAGATCATAATATCATAACATGGTATAAATCATAGAAGTGAAATGTAATCCCAATAATCATAACTTAAAACTTGAAACTTTGTGTCATACACACATAATCATAGAGAATCATTTCTTATTAGTCAAGACTCATTGCCAAGACTATCGTAGTGGAAAAAGTCCATTTCTGAACCGAGTCACCCTCGGTTCAGTCCTGTTTCACTGAACTGGTATAACCTACCATTCAAGCCATGTCTATCTCATGAGATATAAAATATTTACCCAATTAATTGGAGGGAGATATAGGTCCCACCCATCTCATAATGATACCATTCTTATGTGTGCCACAAAATCATAAACCATACATCATAGCATAACCCATGTAATAAAAATGGGAATATTTAAACATCGTGACATCATAAAACAATTCATATAAGATAAAAGAATTTATTAAAATATTTCCATCACAACAAAATGAAATCCATGTAATAATAGGGATAGAAACAGAACCCTTTATTATCTTAGATGGAAAATAATTTTGATAAAACACTTGAACTCCATTCTTGAGGAAAATATACTTTCTACTTCAAAAAAACTTTTCCTTTCATAACATGTCGTACAATTATAAATTAAAAGAAGTTGATTAAAAATAAACTTGAAAACTTGTAAAGGAAGCTTCTTGGAAATAATGTTTTAAAAATCCATTCATGCCGTATAAGTTAAAAAACATTCTTCGTATTGTTGTTAGAAAAGTCAAAAAGTACCTCGTACGAAAAATGACAAAATATTACTTTCATATCTTTTACTAAAAACTCACCAAAGGGAAAATTGGATATAAACTATTTGGTAAGGATATAGATATTACATATTGAGGAAACGTGGATGTGGATGATAAAATACACCCCAGTAAATACTAAAGTATAAACAATCTTGGATAAAAATGAGATTGTGATATTTTCCCTTACCTTAGGTCTGATATGCTTTGTACGTATACTATTTTAGAATAAATATCACTTTATAATAGTCATATATAGTCATTATTTACACCATTATACCCCTCCAAGTAAGGTGGTGGTGGAAAATAGATTACACCACGGCGTGGAGACGGTATTCCGTAGGTACGCACGCGCGGTGATTTCATTTTCCGTAGGATGGATAGATGATTAAATAGGGTTGTTTCAAACATATAATAACATATCAGTATATGAGTGATACTGATGTTATTACTTCATAATGAAACAACTGAAGAAGAAGAAGTTGAAGAAGAAAGAAATTGGAAAGGATCAGTAATGGATATTACCTCTTCTTTGAAGTGCTTCTTTGAGACCTCCTTTTAGGGCACTAAAATTGGTCTTTGAAGAAGACCAGGACCTCTAGGATGTCTCTAGGGAAGTGCAGAGGAGCAAATGGTAGGGGTTGGCCGAGCTTGAAGGCTCAAAGTGGTGTGAGGAAGAGAGGGAGGAGGTGCCCTTTTATAAGGGAGGAGAGGGGCACCTTTGGAATAACTAAAAATATTATTTTATTATAAAGTCATGTTCGGTTTTAAATAGCTCAAAATTGATTTATTTCGAGGCTAAGGTGGGGATGGGTCGAAATCCGCTCATATAATATAATTTAGACAAGTTTAGGTTCCTATTTTAACCTTATCATTTAGATTTAACATTAAGATAAATAATTTTACTTTTACCGTGTCTTCTTGTGTTCTTATGCTATAAGATTAATAAACTTACTATATAAAGCCAAAAGAACCCCAAGTTGTTTACTATTAATATATATAACCTTATCTAAGTCATTTGGCCGAACCTTAGATTTTTAGGAATAAAATAACAATTAATAATATAATATTTGTTTTAAAAACTATTTTATGTCAATTTTGACACTATTTAGTAATTGATTTTTGTGAAAATCATAACAGAATGATAAGTTCGACCAAAGTAAATTAAATCAACAATAACATGTCATATTAACCTATTAAATTAGTGGAATTCATAAAAAGTCTCAAATTATATTTATTTGGGTATTTATAACATCAATTATGCCAATATTTCAATAATAAGATAATTACTGCATCATCGTTGTGTCATAAATAAATTAAATTAATAAAATACCATTATGTAAGAAATATTTTTATCTTTCTAATGAATATTTATAGTCGAATTTATCTTATGTATAATCCCATATTAAAAATGATTTAGTTATTAAACTTTGATTTTAACTATTTTAACCCTTCTTTAAATAAATTAATAATAAATGTCCTAATCTAATCCATGTGGGCCTAAATGATCATATTTTATTCCCATGTTTGTTTTTGGTCGAATTACATTTGTCCAATAGAATTAGGACATGTTTTATGGTAATAATAATATCATTTTTACCCTTAATTACCCTATTTACTTTTAACCGTGGTAAGAAAAGTAAAAAGTTACTATTCACCAAAAAATTATTTTCATCTCATTGAACCACATTTTACTTACTGACATCAACCGTGTCTCTCGGATTTTTGAAATTCCACTCACAGAAGCGGTAAAATTAATTTTTATGAAAAATTCATTTTTTTTAACAGCCACTTAGTAGTTTCACTATTCATCAAAAATTTAAAGTTTTCAGAAAAATACCAAAAATTCACCCTAGGCTAATTTCGATATTCCGAGTTCAAAAATGAAGTCCATTTTGAAAAATAAAATTTATAAAATTTCAAAAATTGGTTATTACTATTCATAACGGTTAGTTTTAATAATATTTTAATAGCATATCATTGTTTAGTGAAACTCGGTATTGCGTACGACGCAAGCTATCGAGGAAGTCCGCGGTTGCGTGTAAAGCAAGCCAAGCTAGTGTTATGTGTAGTGAAAGATTCCTTTGATGATTTATATAACATAAAAACAAAATATTTCACATAAAAGTCTCAAGTGTTACATTCTACCCCACTTAAAATGAATTTCTCCCTCGAAATTCGTCACTTGGTAACAAACAGATGAGGATACCTATCCCTCATCATATCCTCAAGCTCCCATGTAGCTTATTCTAATTGGTGGTTCCTCCATAAAACATTCACCAATCGAGTGGTCTTGTTTCGTAAGACTTTTTCGCTTTGATCCAGAATCTCTATCGGTTGTTCTTCATAAGAAAGATCTTGCTCCAGCAGTACAACATCGGAGCTAAGTACATGTGAAGGATCAGGTATGTATTTTCTCAGGAGAGATACATGGAACACATCGTGAACTTGAGAGAGATTCGGTGGAAGCCCCAATCAGTAAGCTACCTTCCCAACACGATCCAGTATTTCGAAAGGACCGATATATCTAGGGCTCAACTTCCCCTTCTTTCCAAATCTCATAACCCTCTTCCAGGGAGATATTCGTAAGAACACTTTATCACCCACTTCAAACTCTAGGTCTTTTCTTCGGTTGTCGGCATAACTTTTCTGTCGAATCTGAGCTGCTCTTATGTGTTGTTGAATAGATCTGACCTTTTCTGCCATTTCATCAACGAGATCAGGTCCTAATAGATTTCTTTCATCAACTTCATCCTAGCAAGTTGGAGTCCTGCATTTCTTTCCATAGAGAGCTTCATAAGGAGCCAACTGAATACTGGAGTGAAAGCTATTATTATAAGAAAATTCCACCAAAGGTAGGTGTTGATCCCAACCAACATTGAAATCCATAGAGGAAGCTCTCAACATATCTTCTAGAGTTTGAATTTTTCTCTCAGACTGACCATCTGTCTGAGGATGATAAGCAGTGCTGAAACTCACCTCTCCATCCAGAGTATGCTGAAGACTTCGCCAGAACTTCGAGGTAAATCTTGGATCCCGATCAGATATAATAGAAAGTGGTACTCCATGAAATCTTACCACTTCCTTTACATATATCATGGCAAGATTATCTAGAGAGAAATACTCTCTAATAGCAATGAAGTGTGCAGATTTTGTAAGACGATCAACTATGACCCAGATAGCATTATTGCCTTTGGATGTTTTAGGAAGTTCTGTGACAAAGTCCATAGTGATGTTTTCCCATTTCCATTCGGGTGTGGGTAATGGTTGTAACATCCCCTTATACTTCTGTCTCTCAACTTTAACTTGTTGACAAACCAAGCATCAAGAGACATATTCAGCAACATCTCTTTTCATGCCATCCCACTAGAATTACTCTTTTAGGTCCCTATACATTTTTGTGCTTCCAATATTAATAGAGAATGAAAAACTATGAGCCTCATCCAGTAGCTCCTTCTTTAATTCGGGGATGGGAGGAACACAAACCCGATTCCTGAACTTTATTATCCCATCACAATCAAGGTTGAATTTAGGAACATTTCTCACCTTCTTTTGTAACTCGACATCTTCTTTCTGTGCCTCTTTAATCATCACATGTATAGATGGTTGAACATTCATTTAAGAAAGATAAGATTTTTCCCCATGCATTATAATTCCATGATCCATCCTTTGTAAATCAATAAATATTGGAACTTTTGTGATCCTCATCATGGATAAAATAGCATGGTCTTTTCTACTTAATGCATCTGCCACCTTGTTTGCTTTCCCAGGGTGGTAATGGATTGAGCAGTCATAATCCTTAATCAACTCCAACCATCTTCTTTGGCGCATATTCAGCTCCTTTTGTGTGAAAATATACTTTAAACTTTTATGATCAGTGTAAATATCACACCTTTCACCATAAAGGTAATGCCTCCAAATCATTAATGCTACTATTACTGCAGCTAACTCCAAATCATGAGTTGGGTAATTTTGCTCATGTATTTTCAACGGTCGTGAGGCATAAGCTATCACCATATCATTTTGCATAAGAACACACCCCAATCTCTTCTTGGATGCATCACTGTAGATCACAAACCTTTCTCCACTACAAGGCAGTGTGAGTATAGGTGCACTGGATAACCTTCTTTTCAACTCGTTGAAATTCTCTTCACATTCCTCCGTCCAAACAAACTTAACTCCTTTCCGAGTAAACTTGGTGAGTGGATTAGATAATCGTGAAAAATCTTTCACAAAACTTCGATAATATCCAGCCAAAACAAGAAAACTTTGGATCTCAGTCACTTTTGTTGGTCTCGACCATCTTTCGATAACCTCTATTTTTGCTGGATCCACAGATATCCCCTCTTTTGAGATTATGTGACCCAAAAATGAAACTTTTTTAAGCCAAAATTCACACTTTGTAAATTTGGCATAAAGCTTCTCCTTTCTCAGGGTCTTCAATATAATTCTCATGTGATCTTCATGTTCTTCCTTACTCTTTGAATATATAAGAATATTGTCTATAAAGACTACCACAAACTGATCAAGATAGACTCTAAAGACTATATTCATCAGATCCATGAAGATAGCATGGGCATTAATATAACATCCCAAGTAAGTAATGAATAATAGATATTTTTATCTATGTCTATTAATGATTAAGATAGTGTTATAGAGGCTTAAAATGAAAGTAAATACAATCTTATGCATGGAATACACTAATATTCTTAAAAGATTGTTTTAGTGCCTTTTGATGGAAAACCATTTTTGAATCTATATTTTGACAATTTTATAAACTATGTTTGTCAAAATAAACTTATTATTTATGACTGGGACATCAAAATTTACCTTGTGTGAATTTTTGGTATTTTTCTGACAATGTTCATTTTTTAATGAATAGTGAAAAATACTGCATTTTACATCAAAACTGCTTTTTAATCTAATTTATTTACATTATTAGATTATGTTTTGAATTGGTTTTGAAGTAAAATTAGAATATATTTTTACCATTTTATCCAATGGTGGTTATTGGAATCAATTTCACTTTGAAATTAGACTTAAACTGGTGTCAATCTTTTGATACTTATTGTTTTGTAAAAACACGCTATTTGCTCTGGCAGCGGGAATTAATTATTAAATTAATTAATGTGACATATATTATTTGAATTTTGTAAAATAGGATTCATTTTTGAAATCTGAATATCAAATATAGCATAGGGTGAATTTTTGGTAATTTTCTGAAAAACTCCAATTTTTTATGAATAGTGAAACCACTAAGTGATAATCAAGCAAAGTGATTTTTCAGTTAAATGAAAGTTTACCACTAATGTGTTTTGAATTTTGAAAATCCGACATACATGGTTGTCATTAAGAAGTAAAATGTGGTTCAATGAGATTATAATAATTTTTTGGTGAATAGTAACTTATTAAGTTCTTAATCGTGATTAGTGGTAATTAGGGTAGTTTAAGTTATAAATAATGCTTTAATAATAGGAAATGACCTAGACACATGTCCCAACCTTATTGGTTGTGTCATGGCCGACCAAGACAAGCCATTGGTCAACTTGGGGACCCCATGGAGACATTTTGGTTGGGAAATGACATAAATAACTTTTTATTTAATGTAAAAGTAAAAATGACACAAACATAATATGTTTTACGAAAACAATTTTTACATGGGGTTATAAAGATCGGATTTTTGATTATAAATATTCATTGGAAAGATAAAGAGATTTCATACATCATAGTATTTTTTTTATGTTTTTTAGACGTTAAATAAATTAAATTATTTATGACATAATAATGATGCAGCGATGACATCATTATTTGACGATTTAAATAAAATGGAAAGATAATGTAAAATCTATGAACTAAACATGTCCAAAACTTATTGGATGAGTGTATTTCGAAGACTTATCACCTTATCCACGAATTATATCAATGTGGGACCTTTTTAAACCGAAACACATTTTCAAATAAAGTAATATTTCTTTAATTTCCAAAAGTGCCCCTCCTCTCCTCTTATAAAAGGCCCCCACCTCTACCTCATTTCACACACACCTCAAGCCTTTGGATCGGCCAACCCCTGCCCATTTACTCTCTCCACATCCCTATCCTCATCCTAGAGGATTCCCTTTGGGCAGAATACTTTCAAAGGAAGCCTTTAGGCTCAAATCAAAAGGAGTTACACTTTTAAAGGTAATTCATTCTCTCATGTTCATTTGTTTTATTTTGCTTCTCCAACCCCCTAAACTCTTTTTATTTACTTATTTTGTAACAACACCAGTATCTTCAATATACTAGGATGTTGTTATAAGATTTATTTGAGCTACACTCTCACACAACTACATCAAATGGTTAAAGAACATACGGTTTCCGTGGATGGCGAAATTCTGCCTCCCGAAACGATGATTGTTCAATACTCATTTAACACCTTCAAAGGTGGCCATTATGATGTCACTATTTTTTTATATGATATATGATATGTTTATGTTTTCCTTAATCTTCTGTTTTTTTCATTTTGGGCATACCTTTATGGTTTCCATTATGGGTAACCACGATATCTTCATTTTAGGAAGTGCGGACTACCGCCCCCTCAAAGTGATCTGATTCGTTAAATACCATATGTGGGACATATAAAGGATGGAACTATGATATTATATATGATATTATACTGGAATTATAATATACCTTTATATCATTATGATTCCATTCTATAAAATACGAAATAGAAATGAAAGTAGCGTTCATGCGTATGTACGGCTTACCGTCTCCATGAACGGTGCATTTCATTTCTTACCTCTAAATGATTATGTAATATTATAAATGAATGTATGTACTGGATATATATGACATATATGATATCTACATCATGAATACCATTCTGGATATAATAAAATTTTGACCAAATTAACAACATGTAAGTGTAAGAAGTCTATTTTTGACTTAAGAACCAAATACCGACAAAATGAACATTATTAACTTAACTTATTACATGATGTTCATAACATGGTATAAAAGGAATAATGAACTTGAAAAAGATTCATAAGCAAGTATATATTAACTCAAGTTTATTATTCAGGAGATTAATGAACGATCGAGTCAAGTCGGACCCGAGGTATGGGACTTCGTCTCAATCTCCTTTCGTTGAGGCATATTTTATTTTATACACAACTTTCTTTTATACGGTGTATAAGCCCCTTTGACTTTTACGTTTATTAAAAAGGAATATTTTTATACGAAGCATTTACTAAACGACAAAAGGGAATGTTTTTGTCGTACGTATGCGGCGACAACGACTTCTCCGCCGTCGTGACCGTTATTTGAGTTTCAGCTTCCTCTACAAGCCATACCTTCTTTTTAAAAGAAAAATAAATACCATGTTTTACTTTTATTTTATTTTGGTATTGAAAATGGTTTTCATAATGTTTTTATCAATGTGTTGTATTGATATCTCGTGATTGAAATGTGGAAATGTTATGTTTCCTTTATGCATGTTTTATGTGATATGATTATGTTATGGTTCTTGGGCATTATTATGAAAACGGTTGGTTCCGTGATAAACTAAGGGCGGGTGAGCCCGATATAGCTCTCCAATGCATTGGGTAACGCGAAGGAGTGAAACGTTAAGGTTTCTCCGAAGAGATTTTAGGGAATATACTGTGATGGGTATTCCAAACGTAACCAAGAGGGTTACTCCCTACGTAAGAATGTTATGAATGCCTCAAGTTACCTTTATGTCTTATGATTTCTATGATTTATTCATGATTTTATGAGGTATGTTAAAGTGCCTATGTTTTATGGGTATAGTATGATTTCATTCTTATGTATATATGAACTCATGTTTCCTTTCCATGTTTTTTTATAACCCATACTGAGTTTTTATGCTCATCCCAAGTTTTTGAAATGTTTTTCACAGGTCAAGGGAAAGGTACATGATAAGACGATAGAGTCAAGGATGTGTCAAGAAATAATCCTTGTTTTATTTTAAATGTGTTTCCATTGATGGGAATGAAGAATACTATCTTTATGTAACCACTTTGTTTATATGTGGAATGTAATGCAAGTTTTATGATCTAATTCTCTAAAACTCTAAACCCGAAAAGATCCTCAATGTGAAATCTTGTAATAACTCAAGATTAAGTAAGGTTTAAGGCTGGGGCCTTATAGTTGGTATCAAAGGTCGGTTTAGATAACTTTAGGAGTTAGAATTCTATTAAATGATTATCCAAAAATATATATATATTTTTTTTCGAAATGATATTGCATTTAAAGATTACCATGTTGCTTCATCTAAGACATGTTTGTTCAGAATGGTTTTCCGCAGAGGAAACAGGGAAGCAGTGCTAAGAAGGCATACAGAAGGAAATAACCTTCCGAATCAGCATCCTGAGATGGTCGGAATTGGAACTGAATAGTTTGTTGCAGTAATGGCGCAGTTGACTCAAGAGATAAATGGCGGTGGTATCCATGCACGAGATCAGCCAGATCAACCGCAGAGGAACATGTCAGTGGTGGAACATTTCATGAGGCAACATCCACCATCATTCAGAGGATCATCTGACCCTGTGCTAGCTGAAGGGTGGATTAAAGCACTGGAGAAGATTTTTGATGTCATGGGGTGTTCAGACAATCAAAAGGTTAGTCTTGCTATTTACCGTTTGGAGGGTGAAGCAGATCAGTGGTGGTCTATGGTTAAAAATATCAGGGACGCCGATGAGATTGATGCTCTTGACTGGGATGAATTCAAAAGTATGTTTCTTGAGAAGTATTTTCCTAAGGCTGTTCGACTTAGGATGGAAAAGAAATTCTTGGAATTGAGGCAAGAGGAAGACTCAGTGGCTGCCTATGAAGAAAGGTTCACTCGATTGGCAAGGTATGCTCCAAATTTTATCCGGGACCTTGATAGTAAAATCAATCATTTTTACTCAGGATTAAAGCCAAAATATCGAAGGGCATTAGCTTCTCGTGAGTTTAAAAGTTATGAAAAGCTTGTTCGATGTGCTGAGAAGGTGGAAATGGAGTTTGCTGATGACCAAGTGTTCTATAACAACCAACAAAAGAAGAGACCGAGGTGGCAGGAGAAAGGTAAGAATTCTTCAAAAAAGTCTGATGGTAAGAGAACTAAGTTTCCAGTTTGTGATAAATGTGGCAAAAGGCATGCTGGGGAATGTCTTCTGAATTCTGGGAAGTGATACTGATGTGGTAAGATGGGACATAAGGCTCGTGATTGCACTGAAAAGGATCAAGGTGAATGTAAGAACAAATTTGATTTACAGTTAGTGAAATTTTATAAGTGCAATGAGATGGGTCACTATGCAAACGAGTGTCCGACAAGGAGCTTGAGTGATGGGAAGCAGTTAGACTACAAGCAGAAAGGGGCGGTGAAATCCTTTGCAACTACTTCAGCAAATGTCGGGCCATCAAATGAAGTTGTATCAGGTACTTTGTTTGTTTTTTCAGATTATGCCAGTGTGTTGTTTGATTCGGGGTCTACACATTCTTTCATCTCCGATACCTTTTCTAGTAAAATGGGAATACCATCTCAAAAATGACTCCTGAACTTTTAGTAAAAACACCTGGGGGAAGTGTCGAGGCAAAAAGAATTTATAAGAATCTTTCTATCCTTATCTGTGGAAAGAACCTACTTGAAAACCTTATTGTTCTACCTCTAGTAGAGTTTGATGTTATCTTGGGTATGGATTGGCTCTCTATTTACCATGCTAAGATTGACTGTAGAGCTAAAGTAGTTTCTTTTCAGAAAGACTTTCAGTTTGTTTACAGGAATGAACCCTTACTTTTGATAACATATCAAGAGGCCGAGAAACATGTAATAGATGGAAATGAATGTTACCTTGCACACGTCGTTGAAAATAAAGGAACTGTTCAGATTAATGATGTTCCAGTGGTAAATGAGTATCCTAATGTTTTTCCTGATGAGTTGCCTGTAATAATACCAGATCGGGAAGTTGAGTTTACTGTTGACTTAGTTCCTGATGCTAAGCCAATTTCAAAACCCCCTTAATGAATGGCACAAATTGAACTTTTAGAGTTGAAGGAGTAATTGCAAGATTTATTAGAGAAAGGTTTAATTAGACCTAGCACATCACCATGGGGTGCTCCTGTTTTATTTGTTAAAAAGAAAGATGGTTCTATGAGACTTTGCATTGATTATAGAGCCTTGAATAATATCACTGTTAAGAACAAATATCCTTTGCCTCATATCGATGATTTGTTTGATCAGCTCCAGGGAGCTCAGTTTTTTTCAAAGATTGACCTGAGATCGGGGTACCATCAGCTGAAGGTAAAGGAGGCAGATATTCCGAATACCGCGTTCCGTACGAGATATGGCCATTATGAATTTGTAGTAATGCCTTTTGGGCTAACCAATGCACCTGCTGTATTCATGGACTTAATGAATAGAATTTTCCATGAGTTCTTGGATAAGTTTGTGGTGGTTTTCATTGATGATATTTTGGTTTTTTCTAAAAGTAAATAGGACCATGAAAAACATTTAAGGGTTATATTGCAAACCTTAAAAGAAAAGAAACTGTATGGGAAATTCAGAAAGTGTGAGTTTTGGTTGCAACAAATTTCTTTCCTTGGTCACATTGTTTCTAAAGATGGAATAACTGTTGATCCTGCAAAAACGAAAGTTGTGGAAGAATGGCCAAGACCCACAAATGTAACCGAGATTCGTAGCATCCTTGGTTTTGTGGGCTATTACCGAAGGTTTGTTAGAAATTTTTCACGGTTATCTAGTCCAATGACTAAGCTAACTCGGAAGGGTGTTAAGTTTATCTGGACAAAAGAATTTGATGATTGTTTTCAGGAATTGAAAAGAAGATTGGTGAATGCTCCAGTTTTGGCACTATCTTCCAGGAATGGTGAGTTTGTTATATACAGTTATGCTTCATTGAAAGGACTTGGTTGCGTCCTAATGCAGAATGATCAGGTAATTGCTTATGCTTCACGACAGTTGAAAACTCATGAGGTAAATTACCCTACACATGATTTGGAATTAGCTGCTGTTGTTTTTGCTTTAAAAATTTGGAGGCATCATTTGTATGGAGTAAAGTGTGAAATATATACCGATCACAAATGTTTAAAGTATATATTCACTCAGAAAGAGTTAAACATGAGACAAAGGAGATGGCTGAAATTAATCAAGGATTGTGATTGTACAATTCATTACCATCCGGGAAAAGCAAATAAAGTGGCTGATGCTTTGAGTCGAAAAAGTAATGCTTCATTAACAATGTTGCGTTTGGAACGTGATCCTTTGGTTAAGGATTTGATGAACTTTGGCATAGAAGTTTTTGGTGCAGGAAGTCCTTCTGTTTTGTTTCAGGTATCGGTGAGATCATCTCTATCAGATAGAATCAAGCAAGCACAGAAGCAAGACAGTGAGTTGCAGAAAAGGGTAGAGCTGGTTCAAAAAGGTAAGTTGCCTGAATTCAACATTGATAATGATTGCGTTTTGAGATTTGGGAAGAGATTGTGTGTGCCTTGTGATTCACAGTTGAAGAAAGAGTTGTTATGTGAAGCTCATAGTTCTCCGTTTTCAGTTCATCCTGGCAGTACTAAGATGTATAGAGATCTGCGGGAGTATTACTGGTGGGATGGAATGAAAAGAGATATTGCTGATTTTACTGTGAAGTGTTTGACATGTCAATAGGTTAAAGCAGAGTGGCAGTTACCGAAAGGGATGATTCAGCCTTTACCAGTGCCAGAGTGGAAATGGGAGAATATATCCATGGACTTTGTTGTTGGATTACCGAAGACATCTCGAGGTAATAATGCAATCTAGGTTATTGTTGATCGCTTGACCAAATCTGCTCATTTCCTTGCTATACGAGATACTTTCTCTCGTGATCAACTTTCCCGTTTGTATCTTAAAGAGATAGTCAGGTTACATGGAGTTCCTCTCTCCATTGTATCGGATCGTGATCCCAGGTTTACTTCTAACTTTTGGAATGGCCTTCAGAAGTCGTTGGGTACTGAATTAAATTTTAGTATAGCTTTTCATCCTCAATCAGATGGGCAGTCAGAACGAACAATTCAGACATTGGAGGATATACTACGAGCTTGTTCTATGGATTATCAGGGAATTTGGGACCAACATATTTCTTTGGTTGAGTTTTCATATAATAACAGTTTTCATTCCAGTATACAGATGGCACCATTTCAGGCATTATATGGGAAGCGGTGTCGAACTCCAGCTTTCTGGGATGAAGTGGGTGAAAGAAAGTTGATGGGACCAGAATTGGTAGAAGAGATGGCAGAAAAAGTTCAGCTGATTCAGAAACACATGAGAACAGCTCAGAGCAGGCAGAAGAGTTATGCGGATAACCGGAGGAAGGATCTATCTTTCGAGGTAGGTGATCATGTTTTTCTCAAGGTTTCTCCTTGGAAAAGTGTGATGAGATTTGTTAAGAAAGGAAAGTTGAGTCCGAGGTTCATTGGACCATACGAAATTCTGGAGAGAGTTGGATCAGTTGCATACCGAGTGGCTTTACCTCCGAGTTTATCTCAGGTACACAATGTTTTCCACGTTTCGATGTTGAGAAAGTATATGCCAGATCCATCTCATGTTTTGAGTCCAGAGGTAGTTCATCTAGAAGAGAACCTATCTTATGAGGGACAACCGGTCCAGATTCTTGACCACAGGGAGCAAGTGTTACGGAATAAAGTGATTCACCAGGTAAAGGTTTTGTGGAAAAACCACATGATAGAAGAGGCAACATGGGAATCTGAAAATGCAATGAGGGATAAGTACCCCCATTTATTCAATAAGTAAATAAATTGCGGGGACACAATTTTCTAAAGGGGGGAAGGATGTAACATCCCAAGTAAGTAATGAATAATAGATATTTTTATCTATGTCTATTAATGATTAAGATAGTGTTAAAGAGGCTTAAAATGAAAGTAAATACAATCTTATGCATGGAATACACTAATATTCTTAAAAGATTGTTTTAGTGCCTTTTGATGGAAAACCATTTTTGAATCTATATTTTGACAATTTTATAAACTATGTTTGTCAAAATAAACTTATTCTTTATGATTGGGACATCAAAATTTACCTTGTGTGAATTTTTGGTATTTTTCTGACAATGTTCATTTTTTAATGAATAGTGAAAAATACTGCATTTTACATCAAAACTGATTTTTAATCTAATTTATTTATATGATTAGATTTTGTTTTGAATTGGTTTTGAAGTGAAATTAGAATATATTTTTACCATTTTATCCAATGGTGGTTATTGGAATCAATTTCACTTTGAAATTAGACTTAAACTGGTGTCAATCTTTTGATACTTATTATTTTGTAAAAACACGCTATTTGCTCTGGCAGCGGGAATTAATTATTAAATTAAATAATGTGACATATATTATTTGAATTTTTTAAAATATACTTCATTTTTGAAATCGGAATATCAAATATATCTTAGGGTGAATTTTTGGTAATTTTCTGGAAAACTCCAATTTTTGATGAATAGTGAAACCACTAAGTGATAATCAAGCAAACTGATTTTTCAGTTAAATGAAAGTTTACCACTAATGTGTATTGAATTTTGAAAATCCGACATACATGGTTGTCATTAAGAAGTAAAATGTGGTTCAATGAGATTATAATAATTTTTTGGTGAATAGTAACTTATTAAGTTCTTAATCGCGATTATTGGTAATTAGGGTAGTTTAAGTTATAAAAAATGATTTAATAATAGGAAATGACCTAGACACATGTCCCAACCTTATTGGTTGTGTCATGGCCGACCAAGAAAAGCCATGGGTCAACTTGGGGACCCCATGGAGACATTTTGGTTGGGAAATGACATAAATAACTTTTTATTTAATGTAAAAGTAAAAATAACACAAACATAATATGTTTTACGAAAACAATTTTTAGATGGGGTTATAAAGATCCAATTTTTGATTATAAATAGTCATTGGAAAGCTAAAACGAGTTCCTACATCATAGTATTTTTTTTATGATTTTTAGAAATTAAATAAATTAAATTATTTATGACATAATAATGATGCAGCGATGACATCATTATTTGACGATTTAAATAAAATGGAAAGATAATGTAAAATATATGAACTACACATGTCCAAAACTTATTGGATGAGTTGATTTCGAAGCCTTATCACCTTATCCACGAATTATATCAATGTGGGACCTTTTGGAACAGAAAAACATTTTCAAATAAAGTAATATTTCTTTACTTTCTAAAAGTGCCCCTCCTCTCCTCTTATAAAAGGCCCCCACCTCTACCTCATTTCACACACACCTCAAGCCTTTGGATCGGCCGAACCCTTCCCATTTACTCTCTCCACATCCCTCTACTCATCCTAGAGGATTCTCGTTGGGCAGAAGCCTTTCAAAGGAAGCCTTTAGGCTCAAATCAAAAAGAGTTACACTTTTAAAGGTAATTCATTCTCTCATGTTCATTTGTTTTATTTTGCTTCTCCAACCCCCTAAACTCTTTTTATTTACTTATTTTGTAACAAAACCAGAATCTTCAATATACTAGGATGTTGTTATAAGATTTATTTGAGCTACACTCTCACACAACTACATCAAATGGTTAAAGAACATACGGTTTCCGTGGATGGCGAAATTCTGCCTCCTGAAACGATGATTGTTCAATACTCATTTAACACCTTCAAAGGTGGCCATTATGATGTCACTATTTTTGTATATGATATATGATATGTTTATGTTTTCCTTAAGCTTCTATTTTTTTTCATTTTGGTCATACCTTTATGGTTTCCATTATGGGTAAACACGATATCTTCATTTTTGGAAGTGCGGACTACCGCCCCCTCAAAGTGATTTGATTCGTTAAATACCATATGTGGGACATATAAAGGATGGAAGTATGATATTATATATGATATTATACTGGAATTATAATATACCTTTATATCATTATGATTCCATTCTATAAAATACGAAATAGAAATGAAAGTAGCGTTCATGCGTACGTACGGCTTACCGTCTCCATGAACGATGCATTTCATTTCTTACCTCTAAATGATTATGTAATATTATAAATGCATGTATGTAATGGATATATATGACATATATGATATCTACATCATGAATAACATTCTGGATATAATGAACTTTTGAACAAATTAACAACATGTAAGTGTAAGAAGTCTATTTTTGACTTAAGAACAAAATACCGACAAAATGAACATTATTAACTTAACTGATTACATGATGTTCATAACATGGTATAAAAGGAATAATGAACTTGAAAAAGATTCATAAGCAAGTATAGATTAACTCAAGTTTATTATTCAGGAGATTAAAGAACGATCGAGTCAAGTCGGACCCGAGGTATGGGACTTCGTCTCAATCTCCTTTCGTTGAGGCATATTTTATTTTATACACAACTTTCTTTTATACGGTGTATAATCCCCTTTGACTTTTACGTTTATTCAAAAGGAATCTTTTTATACAAATCATTTACTAAACGACAAAAGGGAATGTTTTTGTCGTACGTATGCGGCGACAATGACTTCTCCGCCGTCGTGACCGTTATTTGAGTTTCGGCTTCCTCTACAAGCCATACCTTCTTTTTAAAAGAAAAATAAATACCATGTTTTACTTTTATTTTATTTTGGTATTGAAAATGGTTTTCATAATGTTTTTATCAATGTGCTGTATTGATATCTCATGATTGAAATGTGGAAATGTTATGTTTCCTTTATGCATGTTTTATGTGATATGATTATGTTATGGTTCTTGGGAATTATTATGAAAACGGTTGGTTCCGTGATAAACTAAGGGCGGGTGAGCCCGATATAGCTCTCCAATGCATTGGGTAACGCGAAGGAGTGAAACGTTAAGGTTTCTTCGAAGAGATTTTAGGGAATATACTGTGGTGGGTATTCCAAACGTAACCAAGAGGGTTACTCCCTACGTAATAATGTTATGAATGCCTCAACTTACCTTTATGTCTTATGATTTCTATGATTTATTCATGATTTTATGAGGTATGTTAAAGTGCCTATGTTTTATGGGTACAGTATGATTTCATTCTTATGTATATATGAACTCATGTTTCCTTTCCATGTTTTTTTTATAACCCATACTGAGTTTTTATGCTCATCCCAAGTTTTTGAAATGTTTTTCACAGGTCAAGGGAAAGGTACATGATAAGACGATAGAGTCAAGGATGTGTCAAGAAATAATCCATGTTTTATTTTAAATGTGTTTCCATAGATGGGAATGAAGAATACTATCTTTATGTAACCACTTTGTTTATATGTGGAATGTAATGCAAGTTTTATGATCTAATTCTCTAAAACTCTAAACTCGAAAAGATCCTCAATGTGAAATCTTGTAATAACTCAAGATTAAGTAAGGTTTAAGGCTGGGGCCTTATAATTAATAAGACCAAATGGCATCACTATAAATTCATAGTGTCCATACCTTGTACGGAAAGCCATCTTTTGGTATATCCTCCCTTTTGACCCTTAATTGATGATACCCTGAATGAAGATCAATCTTGGAAAAGTATTGATCTCCGTGTAGTTGGTCAAATAGGTCATCAATGCGCGGGAGAGGATATTTGTTCTTGATAGTGATCTTGTTAAGTTCTCGATAATCAATGCAGAGTCTCATTGATCCATCTTTCTTCTTAACAAACAGAACGGGTTCTCCCCAAGGTGACACACTAGGGCGTATGAACCCCTTATCAAGATTCTCTTGGAGTTGCTTCTTCAATTACTGCAACTCAATTGGGGTCATTCTATAAGGTGTCTTTGAAATAGGCAAAGCACCCGGTACGAGTTCTATTGAAAACTCAACTTCACGATTCGGTGGAAGACCCGGTAATTCCTCCGGAAAGGCATCATCAAACACCCGTACAATGGGCATATTCTTAATTGTGAGTTTCTGACCAACCATTTGAGATAAATAACCTTCGTTTAGTGGAATCAATACCCATAAAATGGAAGAAATTTGAACTGGAAGGTTATGTTCATCCTTGCATCGATAGACAATCATAGATTGATCTGGAATATGAAATGTGACTTCCCTTCTTTGGAAATTGATATGAGCTCCATGTAGAGAAAGCCAATCCATGCCAAGAATCACATCAAATTCCACTATAGGAAGGATCACAAGATTTTCAGGAAGCACTTTCCCACAAACATCAATCAGAGAAGAATTATAAACTTTTGATGCGACTGTTGTGCCATTAGGGGTTGTCATAGCTAACTTAACATCTAACTATTGAGGTAATATGGTGATATCCTTAGAAAATTATTCAGAAATAAATGAGTGGGTGGATCCAGAATCAAATAAAACATTTGCTACTTTAGAGTGGATGGTAAGTGTACCTTTCACCACATCGTTATCGTACTCCACATCGCTGATAGAAATTGCATGTGACTTTCCTTTTTCTTTAGCCTTAAGAGTTTGTTGACGTCGACCATCATCATCAACCCTTGGATTTGGGCATTGATTGGAATAATGCCCCATATCCTTGCACTTGAAACATTGAAGTGTGGTAGGTTAATTCTGTGCATCCCTTCCTTTGTTTGCATCATTAGACATCTTCTTCCCATCATTACGGAATTCAAATTCCCGATGACCTTCCTTTCCACATTTGAAACATTTACTTGTCCCTTTAAGACAACTCCCTCCATGTTTCTTTCCACACTTTGAGCATAAGGGAATGCTCATCTTCTTTTCCGTGTGATCTTTAGATTTCTCCTTTGAATTCCATTTTCCTCTTCTTATCAAACCCGTATGACTGATGGGTTACTCCAATCTCCATCTCAACTTTGAGAGCACATCGAACGATTTCCTTGTAGCTATTGAAGTCTCTTATGGATAAGGTCCTTCAAAGACTTGGTTTTAAGCCACTAAAGAATCGATCGATCTTACTCTTAGGTTGGATAACAATACCAGAAGCGTACCTTGAAAGTCTTGTAAAATTTGCTTCATAGGTACCAACAGATTCATCATCTGTTTTCTTCAGTTCAAGAAACTCATTCTTCATCTTTGTTCGGAGAATACGAGGGAAGTACTTATTGAAAAATATGTTCATGAACTCGTCCCATTCCATGGACTCAATTTCATCCCTTTGCCTCGTATTATTAATAAGATTCCACCATTGATCAGCATCACCCTCAAAACGATACACTGCTAGGATGAATTTATCATGCTCAGAACATTGAATAACTGAAAATATCTTTTCAGTAGTATTAATCCATTGTTCAGTAACTAATGGATCAGTAGACCCGCTGAATGAAGGTGGATGCTGTCTCATGAAGGATTCAACAGAATGTTGCTCCTTCCTTTGCTCCTTTGGAAGTCCTGCATGAATCATAGCTTGAGAAAGTTGTGTGAGCATGGCTACAATATTTTGCATTCCAGCTCCCATAACATTTGGTTACTCAGGGGGACAATCTTTGCATTGCCCGTCGCATTCCGCATTAACATGGTTCCTTCGGGTTCCAGCCATTGACTAAAACCAAGAAGAATAGTGTGAGAAACACTAATTATAATAGGAAAACCACATAATCAAGAATAAAATTTCACACATAAGGTCTTATCCTAGGTTATTCATGGCCATTTCTAAAACACTAAGATTGTGTTCTATTCTTAGACTTATCCTTAGGGTTCTTACTAAGGCTTTCACATCCTAGTTTCCAAAGGTTGACTACACCTTTCCTCTGATTCCAATTATAACGACCCATACTTCCCATACATTTTTGTTACTTCAGAATTGAAGTACACTTATTACAACATATAACAAAACCAAGAATAGACCGTATAGGTATATTGTATTTAGAAACTAGGGAACATAAACAACTGGTTCATAAAGAATCTACTTTGCCTCCCATTTATTTCATCATATCTAGTGTCCCTTTATGGCGTATTCTACTTAATAACCTTCTTCCTGACCTGGGGAAATAAAACATACAAAAGGGTGAGCTCAAATGCCCAGTAAGGGTAAACAAAAGAAATATCAATCACATCATATACATAAGAACATAACTTTTGGAAATCTTGTCCTGCAAAAGAGATCATAATATCATAACATGGGATAAATCATAGAAGTGAAATGTAACCCCAATAATCATAACTTAAAACATGAAACTTTGTGGCATACACACATAATCATAGAGAATCATTTCTTATTAGTCAAGACTCATCTCCAAGACTATCTTAGTGGACAAATTCCATTTCTTAACCGAGTCACCCTCGTTTCAGTCCTATTTCACCGAACCGGTATAACCTACCATTCCAGCCATGTCTATCTCATTAGATATAAAATCTTTACCCAATGCATTGGAGGTAGATATAGGTCCCACCCATCTCATAATGATACCATTCTTATGTGTGCCACAAAATCATAAACCATACATCATAGCATAACCCATGTAATAAAAATGGGAATCTTTAAACATCGTGACATCATAAAAAAAATCATATAAGATAAAAGAATTTATAAAAATATTTCCATAAAAACAAAATGAAATCCATGTAATAATAGGGATAGAAACAGAACCCTTTATTATCTTAGATGGAAAATAATTTTGATAAAACACATCAACTCCATTCTTGAGGAAAATATCCTTTCTGATTCCAAAACACTTTTCCTTTCTTAACATTTCATAAAATTATAAACTAAAATAAGTTGATTAAAAATAAACTTGAAAACTTGTAAAGGATTCTTCTTGGAAATAATGTTTTAAAAATCCATTCATGCCGTATAAGTTAAAAAAACATTCTTCGTACTTTTGTCAGAAAAGTCAAAAAGTACCTCGTACGAAAAACGACAAAAGATTCATTTCATATATTTTACTAAAAACTCACAGAAGTGTAAAATTGGATATAAACTATTGTATAAGGATATAGATATTACATATTGAGGAAACATGGGTGTGGATGATAAAATACACCCCAGTAAATACTAAAGTATAAACAATCTCAGATAAAAATGAGATTGTGATATTTTCCATTACCTTAGGTATGATATGCTTTGTACGTGTCCGAACCTCCTGTATAATGATTTAGATAATTTTATTGACATATTAAAGAATCATACATATTTTTATGATATCATATATGGTCATATTCTTAGCTTATTATTAGTAATATTTCATTACTACTTGTTATTCGGGTGTTTATTACTTTTTGTTCTTATGCGTGTTTTGTCGAATAAATTCGTATTCATCTCTTTAGGTTATAGATACCTAATTTACAGAATGGTATTAGTGTAATATATATCATATTCATTCATTCAATTCATTTATATAATCATTATGAAATGAAGATCATGTAGAATGAGTCACATCACATCGTGGAGACGGTATTCCGTACGTACGCACGAGTGATGATATCGTCCCTATGATCGTGGAATTGTATTGGAGTGTATGTATACTATTTCAGAATCAATATCACTTTATAATAGTCATATATAGTCATTATTTACACCATTATAACCATCCAAGTAAGGTGGTGGTGGAAAATAGATTACACCACGGCGTGGAGACGGTATTCCGTACTACGCACGCGCGGTGATTTCATTTTCCGTAGGATGGATAGATGGTTAAATAGGGTTGTTTCATAATTATAATAACATATCCGTATATGAGTGATACTGATGTTATTACTTCATAATGAAACAACTAAATAAGAAGAAGTTGAAGAAGAATGAAATTGGAAAGGATCGGTAATTGATATTACCTCTTCTTTGAAGTGCTTTTTTGAGACCTCCTTTTAGGGCACTAAAATTGGTCTTTGAAGAAGACCAGGACCTCTAGGATGTCTCTAGGGAAGTGTAGAGGAGAAAATGGCAGGGGTTGTCCGAGCTTGAAGGCTCAAAATGGTGTGAGGAAGAGAGGGAGGAGGTTCCCTTTTATAAGGGAGCAGAGGGGCACCTTTGGAATAACTAAAAATATTATTTTATTATAAAGTCAAGTTCGGTTTTAAATAGCTCCAAATTTATTTATTTCTAGGATAAGGTGGGGATGGGTCGAAATCCTCTCATCCAATATAATTTAGACAAGTTTAGGTTCCTATTTTAACCTTATCATTTAGATTTAACATTAAGTTAAATAATTTTACTTTTACCGTGTCTTCTTCTGTTCTTATGCTATAAGATTAATTAACTTACTATATCAAGCCAAACAAACCCCAAGTTGTTTATTATTAATATATATAACTTTATTTAAGTCATTTGGCCGAAACATAGATTTTTAGGAATAAAATAACAATTAATAATATAATATATTTTTTAAAAACTATTTTATGTCTATTTTGACACTATTTAGTAATTGATTTTTGTGAAAATCATAACAGAATGATAAGTTGGACCAAAGTTAATTAAATAAATAATAACATGTCATATTAACCTATAAAATTAGTGTAATTCATAAAAATCCTCAAATTATATTTATTTGGATATTTATAACATCAATTATGTCAATATTTCATTAATAAGATAATTACTGCATCATCGTTGTGTCATAAATAAATTAAATTAATAAAATACCATTATGTAGGAAATATTTTTAGCCTTCTAATGAATATTTATAGTCGAATTTATCTTATGTATAAACCAATATTAAAAATGATTTAGTTATTAAACTTTGATTTTAACTATTTTAACCCTTCTTTAAATAAATTAATAATAAATGTCCTAATCTAATCCAAGTGGGCCTAAATGGTCATATTTTATTCCTAAGTATATTTTTGGTCGAATTACACTTGTACAATATTATTAGGACATGTGTTAGGGTAATAATAATATCATTTTTACCCTTAATTACCCTATTTACTTTTAACTGTGGTAAAAAAAGTAAAAAGTTACTATTCACCAAACAATTATTTTCATCTCATTGAACCACATTTTACTTACTCACATCAACCGAGTCTCTCAGATTTTTGAAATTCACTCACATAAGCGGTAAAATTATGTTTTATGAAAAATTCAGTTTTTTTTAACAGCCACTTAGTAGTTTCACTATTCATCAAAAATTGAAAGTTTTCAGAAAAATACAAAAATTTCACCCTAGGATAATTTCGATATTCCGAGTTCAAAAATGAAGTCCATTTTGAGAAATAAAATTTCAAAAATTTCAAAAATTGGTTATTACTATTCATAACGGTTAGTTTTAATAATATTTTAATGGCATATCATTGTTTAGTGAAACTCGGTATTGCGTATGACGCAAGCTATCGAGGAAGGTCGTGGTTACGTGTAAAGTAAGCCAAGCTAATGTTGTGTGTAGTGAAAGATTCTTTTGATGATTTATATAAAATAAAAACAAAATATTTCACATAAAAGTCTCGGGTGTTACATGGTGTCTTTGTAAAACAAGGTATATAAAATAAAAACATGAAACTAAAATAAAAAATCATTATTTTAAACATAAAAATGACCTCATAAATATTTTTTAGCAATTAAATCTATATAGGATAATCTAGGGAATTCATAAAATAAAGGGTTGATGAATATATCATACTAAGGGAATAAACATGATGTTGAAGAACAAAAAAATAAGTCAAAAGGCATAAATTGATATCATAATATACAACGACTCATGAATAATCATATATAATCATAAAATAATGATCATGGAATCATATGAATGTGGAAGGAACATAAAACATTACATAATAATAAGTTAAGTCTATCCACTAATAAAACATCATATGGTTAAAAAGTTCCAAAGTTGATTAGGTTCACTCCCTAATCCTACACATACTGTCTCATGAGATAAAACAATTACCCAATACAGTAGAGCACTATTTTGGTGCACACATCATAGCATGTAATTGACTATATGTGATAAAAATGAAATAAATTATAAGTAAAAAACATGACAACTACCCATGGACATAAATATGTTTCATAATCTTGACTCATATCATAATTAGGAAGAATTCATTAAGAAGGATTTTGAGAAATGAACTTAAATAAGGTATTAACCCATAAAAGGAATAAAGATTATGATAGGTATATATATTGGAGACATATATACAAAATTTTGAATAATTCCACAAATTTAATGAGATAATAAAAGTTAGTTATAGGGATAAAGTCACAATCCCAAGAAAAATGGAGGTAGAGAAAGAACCCTTCCCTTTTGTTCCGGAATAATTATGTATGTGAATTTAATGTCATCAATAATAAAATTAAATATATAAATTACAAATTTAACAATATTTTTTATAATTATTTTATTTAAAATAATTTAATAATATTCACATTTTACCTTTCTAATGGGTTATCAAGTTTAATTTCATTATTCTGAGGATGTTTCTTTCATGGATTGAAGATCTGATCACATAGAGATAATTATTGATGTTTTTTCAAATGGAACTATAATTCTATAAGTAAAATTATCTATTATTTATATAATTCAATTAATTTATATGCTCCTAAATAAACTTTTTTTTCAACGTATTTATTTAATTAAATAAAAATTAAAACATTACATAACCTAAAATAAGTTATTATATAATTATTATAATATTATTTAACCATAATAAAATTTTTATAACTATCCTTTAATGTGGTAGATAAAAATGAAGTTTATTGTTCATCTAGGCGGTGAACTAACCATATTTTAGACCCCATTTTAATTTAAGAATATAAATATATGAGAGTAGAATATGTATATTAAATTAAAAAAATAAAATTACAATATATTTATGATAATTGAGTTAACATGTCATGTTTTATATAGGAGGCGAGGAGATGTTTGAAGAAGAAGTTAATTTAAAAGAAGTAAATTGATATTAGTACCAAATAAATATCATCCCCTTGATATACTACTTAACGCACCTTGAATTGGTATGTGTATAGTACCAACCACACTATTATTTGTGGTGAGTATTTTGAAGGGAATTTTGTAGAAATTTGGTAAGATCTATGTCATTGAAGTTGTGATGTAAATGGTTTGGTGGGGTTGTATTTATAAGTGGAGGAGAGGGTTGTTTTTAAATACTATTTTCATTACAATATTATTTTGGATCAAGATTTCCAATTATATTGAGTCTTCTGACTATATATATCAAATAGTGAATTTTATTTCAGTATACTGGTCTCTTACATCAACTATAACAAAAAAATCATATATTTAGCTTATAATAGTAAATATGGTATTTCATAATATTTCACCATTAAAAAAATTAAACTATTTTATAAAGATTATAAATACGAACCCTATCCTTTTTTACATGTATATTTTATAAATGAAATCCATTTTATGAAACAAATTCACTAAATATGAGATATTTAATTTTTAATTAAAATCATCATTTATTTGAAAAATAAAAATTTTAATATCTTGGTTAGTTTTTTAACCTTTTAAAAAATTACTTACGGTCCCATAAAATTATCATATCATTGTCACCATATCTCTTCTATAGACTTTAGATAGCCCTAATGTGTTATTGAATAATCTTTCCCTTTTCTAATATTTCTTCAATAATTTCTAGTCCCATATGATTTCATTAACAAACTATATCAAAATATGTATTTGTTCTAAACAGTTTCCCATAAATGGATTCATATAGAGTAGTTTGTTTCCTTATTAAAAGCTATTATTGAAATATTACTTGAATGGTGGAAGATGTTGACCCCATCCACCTTTAATGTCAATTGAGTATTGTCTCAACATTTCTTCCCATGTTAGGGTAGTCCACTCAGATTGGCCATCACTTTGGTGGTGATAATTCATAATGCAAATCAATATAGTTTTTAAAGCTTGTTGAGGATTTTTTAAGAACATATAGGTAAATCTAGGATATGAGTCAGATAAAACTAATAGTGGTTTTATATATGGCCTCATCACTTACATAATGTATATCCTTGAAAATTTATCAAGTATGAATTCATCTTTAATTTAAATGAATTGAGAAGACTTTATATTAAGATCCACCACAACCCATACAACGTTATTTTTTATAAATGTCTTTGGAATACTAGTGATAATCTACATGGTGATGTTTAATTATTTACTTGTAGAGATATATAATTATTTCATCCCCGCTTATTCATTTTTATTTCATCCTTCACTTTCTGACAAACTAGGAACATTGATGTATATTTTGTGATCCCTGTCATCATGGTATCCCACAAATAGTTCTCTCATAGCTTTTGATACATCTTTATTCGACTTGGCTTGATGGAGAAGGTTTATCTATGTGCATAATTGAAAATCTTCTTCCTTATCAGAAGATTTTATGGTACAAATAGTCATGAAAAAAATCTTACAACTCCTTATTCATCAATATTTAATTCCTAGTACCTTCTTGTTCTTATTTCATCTAACGTATTCTGTATTTCAACATCATCTCTTTGAGCATCCTTTATCTTATATACAATGAAACTATGAGTAATAAATTTTGAAATATTTTATTATTTTTCTTCCAATATGATTCCAATGTCGATCTGTTACAAATATAAGGATATTTTATCACCCTCAATTCTCATAGTTGATAAGTTTTTTAGATTAATTATACTAAGAAGAGTTTCTAATTTATTTCATTTCCCATGATTGTAGTAGATTGAGCATTCATAGTCCTTGATTAGATCTAATCGTCTTTGATGGTTCATACTGAACTCCTTCTCTGTGAAAATATATTTTATGATCTTATGATTCATATATATTTCAAACTTCTACCAATAGATATAATGCCACAATATTTTCTACATGAGGATCATTGTATAAAACTCCAGATCAAGAATTGGATAGTTCTACTCATTTACTTTTTATTTCCACTATTTATAGGCTATAAAATTTTCATTTTATATTATTACACCTCAAAATCCATTAAATGAAGCATCACATGATTCCATGGAATGTTCCTCAAATAATGGAAGTGTGTGTATTACAATAGTTATAAAATTATTTTTTAATTCTATGAATCTCTCATTGTGTTCCTTAGTACAAAAAATGTTACCCTATTTTAATTCAACATGGTTAGGGGGTTTTAAAGTAATTATATGTTTGTCTTAAATTATAGGTAATACCCATATAGTATAAGGAAATAGTTGATATCTATTATATATGCATGTATGGGCCTCTACTCAATCGCATTTTTTCTAGAATGTTCAATATATATCCCACTTTGTTTGATAACATCCCTCCCAAGAATAATACTCTCTCGTTCCAGAATTAACATTTATCATACATTGTATATAGCTTCTGATTACAAAAATTCTTTTTTACATTTCACAAACTCTCCTCATGCTCCTTTTAACTTTTTGAGTTTTAACATCCTAACTCAGGTGCCACATGTTGGTGTTGTGAGCCAGTTCATCACATTACCTTTTGTATGCCTCCAAATAAATAAGATGTTGATGACTAGTAGTGAGGGTTTAATATGTTTTTTATGAATCCTATACCCTCCTTATCAAACTAGTACAATATAAGAAATCAGTAAACATCATCCAAATGATAATAAACATTAACAATGATAATACCATAATCAATAAGGACGACATCACATGATAATCCAAAACATGGATAAATGACCATAACCCAAAGAAGTATATTATTCATTCTTTATAAGTGTAATGTGTCAAATGAAATAAAAAATATATATACACTAGAATTCCCCCAATCATTATCTAACATCATGTTTGATTCCGTCATCCATGCTTCATCTCGTATCGTAAATCATCTATCTAACAAAGGGATCTTTCCTATATCCTATCTTGCAAACAAAAAGACTATTCGGGTACCGATTAAGTAGTCAGAGCAAGGTGTGATTACAAATCAAAGTGAAACCACCAAAGGTGCCTAAATCAATATCCTATCTATAATAGTGAATTAATTTTTATAGAGTAATGTAAGAAAGATAAAGTAAACAATTCTCACATTAAATTATTCTTTAATTATCTATATAGATCTATGGGTTTTCTGTGACACCCAATCCAATAATATAAACTTTAGACTGTGTGAGATTCTGAACCATCCACTAAAGGGATGTAAAATTTCATTATATCATGGTTTTCACTTGTAATTTAATTTCCAATTTCACATTCATATATTGGGGACCCATAGCAGCAATCTGGCACCTTATGGGTATTTAGTGTAGCAGTATTTATCCCAAAACTCTGTGAACGCATAAAAATAAATAAATATATTGGGGGAATATAATCGAAGTCTGGAACCCCATGGGTATTTTGAGAGGTAATCTTTTCCCAATAAATCAGTCAAAAAATCACATATCATGGTTCCACATTCACATTCTATTTATCAACTATTTCCATCCTTCTTTATAAATCATATTTCTTAATTTCATTTATTAAACATATTCACAACCCATTTTATCAACAATGTATAATTTATTAATCTTCATTTAAATTATATCATCAAACCCCATGGGTTTTCACCATGTATGGCCCAGAAATAATCAATGGGTCTGATAGGATCTGTGAAGGGTTTCACAAAAACATGGGAATTTAATTAATTAATTCAATTTATAATGCAATTTCCCAATGTGTAAATTAAAATTTCAAAATTACAATACAGAAAAATATATTCTATATTATTGGAATTGATAGTTATACCACTTCCTCAAGGAATTTGATGAATATTTTCCAAACCAAAATCCCCAATTGGACACGGGACAAATGAATTCACAATGGCACAGAAAATCTAAGACCACACTAGTTGGAAAATGGTCATTAACATCAATTTTTTTTTTAATTTTGAATTTGGTTTTTAACTGATGTTAAAGCCGCCAATGTAAAAATTTTGAATTTTTATTTCATTTTTGGTAAACCAATGCTAAAAAGTAATTACATTGTTGTTTTAGTGTTGGTTTTTTAAAACACTGATTCCAAAAAACTAATCGGTGTTATTTTTGGCATCGATTTCCGTAAAAATCGAAGCCAAAAAGTTATAAAAAAAAATTTAGTGTCAGTTTTTACAGAAATTGATGAAAAAAAGAATTTTTTTTCTTTTATGTTTTATATCATTTCCTAAGATTCTATTTGACTAGTTCTGGAGCTAAAACAAAGTTACAGATCAAAAGTTATTGCGGTTAGAAGTTGAACTTGTCAAAATTTCGATTGATACAACTCATTTCATAGAAACAATAATAAAAATGAATTAAAACCACATACCCAAAATGAAATAAAAAACATAATATTTCAAACATATTTCAATTGTTTTAGGATCTTCAATAAAACTTATATGTTGTTTATTAACATATCACTTATATTTAGGGTAGAACTAAATGGAAATGAAAATAGTGATTGATAATTAAATTTACACAATAGTTGGTAAATATCCTACAAATGTTTTATTTTTTTTAACTCAATTATAAGAATAAATTATCTTTATGAGCAAGATAATCATGTTTTCTATAAATAACGGAAAATAATAACGAAGAAAATAAATAATTAGAATAGATACCCTGTTCAAATTAACGATTGAATCCATGTTGAAAACATGATTGAATTGAAGAGTTCGAAAATGATGAATGAAAGAGAAAATGAATTTATATATATTAAACAAAAATATTTTTGATAAATTTGTATGATAATGTAGAAGGGATTTTAAGAAGTTAAATGTGCATTGTGAGATAAATTGAAATATTGATCCCGTGTATTGGCCTATACTCTTTGGGGTGAATTTTTTTAAAACCAATGAAAAAGAGGATTTAAATTGTTCATTGGGCATTGGTTTTTTACAAAACCAATGCAAAAAATTCGGATCGATGTAATTTTTGGCGTCTCTTTTAAAATAAACTGACGCTAAAAAGTTAAAATAAAATTATTTTTTGCATTAGTTTTTTTAGTGATCAATGCCGAAAAGAAACAAAAAAAATATTGGCATTGGGTTTTAAATAAACCTATACTAAAATGTAAAAAAAGTTTCTTTTCACATTGGGTTTTTTAAAAATCGATACGAAAAACTAAAAAAATAGTTTTGGCTACGGTTTTTAAAAAAATGATGCAAAAAAATAAAAAAATATTTTTTTCTTCTATTTTAATAAAAACTGAACACCAAAAAATAAATAAATTAAAATGATTTTTAGAATCTCTTAAGCATCGATTTGACTTATCAGGGAGTTAAAACAGAGATACTGATTAAAATTTATGGACTTTTAGTGTTGTAATTTATTAATACTTCTCTTAGAGAAGATCAACTTCTTACATCCATAAATTTTAATCTGTAACTATGTTTTTTCCCCATGACCAGTCAAATAGAAGCTTAATAGATAATCTAAAATATTGTAAAAAAAATATTACTTGAATCAGTTTTTTTAAAATCCTATGGATAAAGTATTTTTTTTAAATTTTTGGGGTTGTTTTTAAAAAAAATTGGCACCCAAAGTAATGTTTTTTATTTTTGGCATCGATTTTTTAAAAAAATGATTCAAAAAAGTCTCTACAAACATATTATATATCGTTTTTTAAGAAAAATATATCAAATTTTTGATGTTAAAACCCCTTTATATACTAGTGTCGATACCTAAGATCAAGATACAAAGGAACTTGATCCATTAAAACCTATATCTACACAATTTCTAATGGAATAAAAATCATCCCTCTTCCTAGTAAATGGAGATAGTAGAGGGAGAGAGATAGGAAACCAATGATACGAGACTGCATACAGGAAGAGATTTTGAATCCTTGTGTCATGTATTCAATTAACACTGGAAGGTGTTTGAGGAGCCTTGTGAACCTCCCAAGAGATTATAAAAATGAATGGTACAATATTAGGTTGAGTAGGGATGATTTACAGTAATAACTAGGGGGTTCTATAATTTTAATAAAATATTTGGGGAGGTTAAAAACCCATGTGTGCAATTTCTTGGGTGGAGGTGATTAGTTTTACAAACCATGAAACATAGCTGGGATCCCCAACTCTTGGGGTGCAAGATTTCTCATAAGTAGCACATGGTTTGAAAAACAATGTGTAGGTTGTGGAGGCAAGCCATGTGATTTGTTCAAATCGTGCTCCACCTAATGTGGATCCAAAAAGTGGTGCTTGATTTCCTATGGAAAACCACGTGGATTCCTAGGGAAAACTATATAGTTTTCCATAACTATATACCAACCATGCATAAACGCAGTAGATTCAAATTTATTTAATTTTACATGAAACAACCCCAAAACAATGTCCAACCAAGTCATAACAAAAATAGTGTAAAGGATAATCTAAAAATATACTTTTGGAATCTCTAAAAAGTTTGGATCATGCAATCTACCCACATTATAAGAACTCGTCCTAGATATGTACTACCAAGAATATTTAATATTCCTATGTAAAAATGCCAAGCCATTGAAATTTCATATATGTTCCACACAACCATGTTTCCTCTTAAAAAAGACAATTTTTCAACAAAACTTGTACTATCAGTATGGTATCTCCATGAAACACTTTCTCAATGTGATCCATCATATTCTCCTCAAAGCACATATCACCATCAATATCAACATCATCATTGTCAATCACAAGATAAGGTTTGGTTTGATACTTCTGAAGCCATCACACATGAAAATATTCATGCATAGAAGTATACCTATATACAATATCCAATCGGTATACCACTGATGTGATCCACGCAACAATATAAAAAGGTTGTACAAAGCTAAGAACAAACTTTCCCGGCCTCTGATTCCTATAGTGAAAAAATATTAGCAACACCAGAAGGAATAAACCATCACCCACAGTTAACTAAAGTTGTTAATGACATAGATAAACATATGACTTCAGCATACTATGATCTGTATCCATACATTTCCAAATAAACTAGGCATCCTCCTATATCTACATCATGAGACTTGGTCCCATTAACATAGACTCAACTTCTTCCATTAAAAATTGAGGTGATCTACATGGCCCACCATAAAGTGCCTCACATGGTCCTGTCTGAATAGTCACTTGATAACTTCTTTTATAGGAAAACTCAAAAAGATCTGATTACTTCTCTCAAGTCCCACCCAAGTCTAGGATATATTCTAGTAGCATATCCTCTAATACCTATATATTGAATTCTGACTTCACTTTTGTCTATAGGTGGAAAGACATACTTATAAATAACTTGGTACCCAATTTCTTATGTAAGTATTTCTAGAATCAGGAAGTAAGTCAAGAATAATGATACAAAATAATACTCCACAGAACCCAGTGGAGATGTAGTATCTCTTAAACATACATGTCCCCTAATTGATCCTCTATGAGTGTCTCTCATATAAGAGAAAATGTTCTATATTCAATAATCGGTCTATAATTTCCAATATAGAGTTATTATTTAGAGGTGTACTCAAAATATACTATCATAAGTTAAATGGAAAAGTTAACCCACTTCCATTCTCGAATGAGAAACAACTGTAATAAACCACCAAGTCATTAATGATCAAACTTCACCTGCTAACATGTATAGCATTGTGTCATAGACCATGAAATATCCCTTTTCATGTCGAGCCACCAATACCATTGGAATAGGTCATGGTGCATTATTTCAGGCCAAGATGTACCACCAACATTAGGGAATAAAACTCACAAATCATATCTTATTGCATACTCAACTACACAAAAACATGGATACAATCATAGATGATCTCATCATCTTTTTTAGTTTAATTAAAAGGCGAATCCCCGCCTTCAAGTCTTTTCCTCATGGGAAAATACTCGAGATCCTCATATTGTCTCTCCATGATCCTTCTTACAAGTGTGAACTAAAAAAAAGATTCACGGGTCATCCACTTCTATCCCTTCTGAGCATCAATATGCATCTCATCTAGAAATGTAATCATCTTCCATTCAGAACTAGACAACTTAAGTTTCTATGTTTTTTTCTTCCTTCTCAAAGCGTCATTCAAAATGATTCACTTCCTCAATATAGTCTATAAAAAAACAAAATAGATCATATAATCAACACACATATGCTATCATAGACTGAAATATTACAACAAGAAGATTTACCTTAAGCTTCTTTGGTTGGTATAAATAGTGAAATTTTCACCCAATAAAAAACTCGCCAACAACTCACGTCATAAACCATCAAATAAAACAAGAGACCATATATAGAATAATTTCCTACATGTGTACTCAACTATCATCACCCCTATTCCCTAAATTCATTTCCCAATATTATCACTGCTCTGAGTATGATTATGGATTCATCAAAAAAAAGTGTTTCTCCTCACCCGGAATGGGTGGGATCAAAATATGTACATTAATAAAAATCTTCTTCAAATATGGAAAATAATTACAACATTCTCCATAACATTCAAACATAATTCCCTATTGTAAATTCCTGAATGTGGTATTCCCAAATGGAAAAAGTTCTAGATAAACCTCTGATGATAATCTACCAACCCTAGAAATCATCCAATATCAAAAACACTCTTGGGATACTCCCAAAAAACTACTACCTACACCTTCTCTAGGTGAAATTACACACCTTCCTCATAGATGATATGACTCAAGAATTGTAAAATATCAATCTATAATTGACACTAATATTGTTTCATGTATAGATAATTCTCTATCAGTGTACTCAAGATGATTTCAACATTATGGGAATTATTATCATGAGTCTAGGAGGCAACAAAGATATAATACAAAAAGGAAACCACAAAATGATCTAGGTATGGGTGAAATATTATGTTCATCAAGGACATAAAAATAGGATGAGTGTTTATTACCCCAAATGACATCATTACAAGTTCATATTTTCCAACCTACGTTTGAAAGTAGTTCAACGTATTTCAGAGGGTATAACTCTTATCTAATGATACCACAACCTCATGTCAATTTTTGAGAAATCATATGAACCTCCCAAATATTTAAAGATATTGTAGACATGTAGAAGAATATACTGGTTCTTCACAATCTTCTCGATCAAATTCCTATAATCAACACATAAAATCATGGTATCATTAGTCATCTTAGAAATTAGTACTATAGAACCTCAAGGTGATGTACACGGATGGATAAATCCTTTATCCATTACATATTCCTGCCAAGTCTTATGTTCATGAAGAATTGTTGGTTCTATTCCATAAGATATAGTAGAAATAGTTTCATATCCAAGAATGATCCCGATTGTAAACTCAAAATCCATATCAGGGGGAATCGCCAATACATATTAAGGAAATACATCCTATAACTGGTCTGCTACAAGTGGAAAACATTATCCTTCATTCCCCCTTCATCAAACAAAAGACTTGAAACCCAAGTGGTGATCTCCCTTAGTTGCTGATGAAATAGCTCTACACATCCTTTCTGGATACCCCACTCTCTATAATGAACATAAATTTTACCTTAAAGAGACGTAAAGTCTACTCTCCTACAGTGAATTATAATTTGGACTAAGTATGATACCAACCATTCCATACCCAAAATCAACTCAAATGCTATAATTTCATGTGTGTAATGATCCTAAAAGAAATAACACTCCCCATCATTGAGTGAAAACCCCTTACAGAAACAGATGTAATTTGACCATACTCTCAACGATGTGTCAATCATCATAACACCAATAAAAAACATCACCATTATAACCAAATGATTCAAAATTTTCACATATATAAAATAATTATTGGTTTATGTATTAAATAATTAACTAGAAGGAATAGAAGTAATAAGAATAGTTACTATGACTATCAATAGTTTAGCCTCACTATCCACATGTGTATGATGAACTACAAGAAACATTCCTTCCAAACTTTCATGTGTTGTAGTCTATGCCCACTAAGCTACATCAATTTGCTGATACAAGCACTCTTTCCATGATGTACCACATCCACTGTATCGACCTCCATGGCTAGAATAATTCTACCTATGTGAATTATATGAGATAGAAGAACCCCTTCCAATACTCTGACTTATCCATTCTCCTCTGTCACTACCCATAAATTGTGGGATTCTACAATACCACTATAATAGATCAATCCTACCCCAGGCTTAGTACTCCATGGGTGGTCATGGACAATAGCTATAAATATGACCCGACCTACATTACTCATGGAATTATACATGGTTACTGCTCTTAATAACTAATCCTTATCCATGGACACTCTCTTTTCTATCTCCATGGTTGAAATTCTCATAATGATTCTTCCTTATATCTGAATACATACCTCCTGGTCATCGAGTAGAAACCACCTTCATTCCATTGGAAGACTCTTTTAGTTTTCCCTCAGAAATGAGAGCATGATTCACCACTTCAAGACACTAATTTAGATAGAAGATTTTAACTTTGGAGCAAATCTCACATTTAATACCATTCTGAAAACGTTTTTTTTATAGTTTTCTCATCTCCTTACAATGTTGGAACTAAGCACTGAAAATCAGTGAAGACACTGTCATAGTCCTCCATGTACATACTCTCAAAGTTCAAGCACATAAAATATATTTTTTTATCATTCATGAGAATAATTGTGTAAAAGTGTTATATTAACATCTCCTAAAATTCATTCCATTCCATATTCTTCATATTCTCATCCTATATTTGAATATCCCACTAGTGCTTCACTGATCCTCACAACATGTAAGCATCAAACATAAATCTCCTCTCTATGAGAGTCTCTAAATGGTCAATGATTTCCTTAATAGACTTAATATAGAACTCATCGACCTCTAGTACACTATCTCTAGGGGACTCAATATGGTGTTACAACTAGATATATCATGTTAGGTTAGACATATTCGACACAACCCTCGCTGGGTCTTTATCCATAAACTGCGTAAAGTGAGAAAATTTCTCATAGAACAACTCTCTTGATCCGTCACACGAAACTATCATATCCTCTTGCTCCACTAATAGAGGTACATTTCTATCCATGTCCTTATGTCATCCTATTAACAATTTTCATTATTGGGGAATATCAATACAATTCCAATCATAGGTCTTAGGGATCACAACATGTTATTAACACGTTTTGATTATTGGGATTCACATAAATCGACAACAAGCCATCCCCCATACCCCACCACACAGTAAAAAATGAAGCACCACCACTACCATTAACCATTTCTCACATGGGTCGTGGATGTATTAGGGTAAAGAACTTCCATCTTTCATGGTTTCAAATTAGGAACCCCTTTTAACCATTTCAACATAAAACATTTAGAATTATGTATAATTATTATTTTCTTATTAGAAACCGATTAATTTTTTAAATACCTAAAAATATGAAAGAATATTCCTTACAACCACTTCTCATTGCCTTATTTTCCACGAATGACTAAAATTATGCATGTCACATAAAATATTGACTTCCTAGAATTATACATGGATACCTAACTTTTGCATAATACTAGAAAATGATTTGTATCACAAAAACAATAACAACACATAAAAATTGCTTCACCAAAGGTGAAATAAAATTCAACAATAATAACAAACATAAGAAACAATAATCCTACCCTAGTTACATGGGTTTCCCCCACACACATGGGTTAGATACTCCCATGCATGACCTAATGGCTATGTGCATACTCATCCTAGTCTCTTATCTACCTTTTCCCAAATAATATGAAAACTATAAAGAAATAAAACTACTCGGATAACACATTTTAACATCCTGATCTTGGTTCCACATGTCATTACCCTGAGATGGTTCATCACATGACCTCAAGCATGACTCCTCGTATGTTAAAGACTATCGACTAGTAGTGATGGTCTAATATATGACATGGGAAGACTATACCCTCTTAATAAATGCAACACGATAGATGAAATCAATAAACAAAAACCAAATTGTTACAAACAACAATATGGATAATTCCATTATTAATAAGTCAATCATCGCATTATAATACGAAACAATGATAAATGACCATAAACTAAAATAGTAGATATTTCATTCCATATATGTGTCAAGTGTCAAATGAAATCACAAAATAATGGATCACTAAAAACTCCACATGTATTTCCCGACATCATATATAATTCCATCATCCATGCTTCATTTCACATCCCAACTTTTTAATCTAAACTAGGGCTCATTCCCTTATCTAATCTTTCAAACATTAATTCTATTTGGTTACTATTCAGGAATTCTGAATTGGGTGTGATTGTAAATCATTAGGCCACCAAAAATGATGTCTAAAAAAAATAAGTAATCTATAAAATTTTATGCATCATTATAATGAATAATTTAAAAATGATAATGTCAAAAAGTTTCACATTAAATTATCCCTTAATTAACTCTACACGTCCTCAGGTTCCCAATGACACCTAAACCAATATTTTCTACTTTACCCCTTGATAGAGTATTAAGAAACCATAAAATGTATTCCATGTTTCTCTCTATCATTAGTTTTAACTCTTAATTTAAATTCAAATTTTATATTCATACATTGGGGAATAGAGCATCAGTCTAAAACAAAATGGGTATTTCGAGCTGTAGTCCCTGTCTCACCACTGTGTGATAATATAAAAATTAATAAATATCTTAGGGGATATAGTAGAATTATGACACGTCATCTCTATTTTGAGTAACAGTCCATGTCCTACAACTCAATCCCAAATGTCACATATCATGGATCCACATTCACCACCCATTTATCAACCATTTCCATAATTAATTATTCAAGAAGATTCATAATTTCACTTATGAACCTTATCCAAAACCTCATTTATCAACCATGCATAATTCATAAATGACCATTAATCTTTTATCGGCACACCCCATGGGTTTCCAAGAAGCCCGATATCAAAATCATTAATAGGTCCAATGAGATCCATAAAGGGACTCTCAATCACCTGGGATGTAAATTAATTACTTTGATTTAAAATAAAATTTCATATTGTGTAGATTTTATTTTAACAATTATGTACACAAAAATATAATAAAGACTATAGGAATTAAAAATTAGACCACAATTTTCAAGGTCATTGATGAATGTTATCCAAACCTAAATCTCCAATTTTATGTGGAATAATCAAAATCAAAACAGCACTGAAGATCTAGAAATAATGCCTAAGAGTAAGATCTATTAAAACCTATATCTAAACCATCACCAATGGAGGAAATATCATTCCTCTTCATTATGAAATAGATATTGGAAGGATAGGTAACCAATGACAAGAGATTAAATATTGGAATAGAGGTTTAATGCTTCCACCAGATATTATATTCTCACCATAAGGGTTTTGAGGAGCCTTTGAAACCTATAGAGATATTTCAAAAATAAATGAGGCCAAATTAGGTTGAGTAGGGTTGATTATGGGTAAAAGCATGAGGAATTGATAATTTTAATAAAACTTTTATTGGGGTTTAAAACCCTCACACATGGTTTTTTGGGTGGAGTTGCATTGTTTTTAAAACTGTGATTCTTAGACTTATGCCCCTACTCATGGGGTGTATAATTTCTCCAAAGTGGAACATGGTTTTACAAGTCTTGTTCGCACTATAAAAATACCCTCTATTATAGGGTGCATGATTTTGGGAGGGAGGCCACATGTTTTTTACAAACCATTCACAAACATATGTGGCTAAAAAGTGGATCACAATTTCTTAGGGAAATCGAATAATTTTCCCTAACCATACGCCAATAATGAATTACCCCATGGGCTTCCAAATTTCATTAATTTCACCCAAAAAACCCGGAAAACCCCAATAGGGGTATAACAAAAACAAGGGTCAAAGGGTACCTAAAAATGTTCTTTATGTAGTTTCTTAATAATATTTTTGGGGCCCGCTTACACCTCAATATAAATTCACATGTTTGATTTCTATTTCCATATATTCACACTTCCTAATTATGGGAGAATTTCATCACTTTCTTTGGAGATTTGTTCTCCTTGATCTAAATGGGGTGATGAGATGTTGGGTCCTCCATTTTTGGATTCACCATTTGAGATAATTTTCTATTTTTTGTCTCCCTCATAAATTTGAGTGATGATCATGGAACTCATTGTTGGCACCATCTCTCTATGGAAACTTGTTAATTAAACTGCATCTGTCTTGGTAGGGAAGAAACCTATGGTTTGGAGAGTATTCATGTTGGGAATCTCTAGGAATGTCTAGACCTTGGGAACATTGTTCACCTGTAAATCCTCCTCATGTGGGGGCTTCTCATATGAAGAATCTTTATCATGTAACCCAAGGAATATTGTGCCTCTCACTATGAAATTTATGTCAATTTAATATGTCATACATGTATTTTTACCTAAGGAATCCCATATTTTTTGCATGGGGTAGGTGTTCTAGGTTAGTTCAAAATTCCTACCTCCAGGGGAGACAGAAAAGAATTCCCAATTTATATGTATTGTGGAATGAGTTTAATATCTCGTAGATATGGTATTGGATGATTAGTATTCCCTGAAAAGGCAGAATATGGGCGCGCATCCCTATAAGAGAAGATTTAACACCTGGATTGTTTACCAATGGATCATAATTCCACATCGAGTTGGATCTAGAGTTATATATCATAATTCTCTCTGTAGGATGATCCAGTGTATTAGTACACTCTATTGAGGGGGATCTGGACGGTTCATCCCTGGGGGAAGCACCAGATTTTACCATTGTCTAGATTGAACCTAAAGGGTGTATCCTGCATACCCTTCTTATATATAGGAAACCCATTTCGTTTGATTCCAGAATTTAAGGTCATGAAACAGTACTAATATATGTAGTTTAACATCATGTAATAAGTATGCTCATGCTGTGATAGGAGCATCAATGAGGAATGATGTGGGGCTAACACGTAGAAGATTCCCATCGTAATTGGATTTGTATTAGGGGGAATGGTATGGTAATTACTCATTAGATCTTCCCAGTTATGGTAATTTAATTCTCATGTGTGGGGGGATAGTGTTGGCCTTATGCATGCGAGCATCCCATGGTAGGTGTCTCATCACTTGGTGTGGAAAGATAGTGTGGTGATTATGCATGGATGTTTCCCAAGAATGAAATATTCATCACCATGAGGGGACTTTCATCCCATGGTGGGGGAGAAATTGGCATACCTTGAAGATAGTAATTGGGGAATCCTATGTTCATTTAATAGAGAAGGACTATAGTTTTATGTCATGTGATGAGGATTTTTTTATGAAGATTAATTTCATATGGCTAAGACATGGAACTAAGCAGTTTTACGTCATATAACTCTGATGTTGGGGGACTCACTATTCACCCCTTTGGAGTATGTCACCACTACTCATGTGCCCTTGGGAAGGACATTACATGGAACTACAATAGAGTAGTGTTCAATTATGAGGACTATGTTAGATTCCCCATGCTCATAAGAAAACTGGGTTAGAGTACCCATGATTAGAAGCATGATGTATGATAACTGTTGCACTAGAACTATAAAGAACATCAAATAGGGACCTGTAAATTTTATCGTGCAACTGGGTTGGGATTTAAAAAAAATATTGATCATAGTGATATATCATAATAGTAACTGATAGAGTCAAAAGTCATGGTACTGTGCAAGATTTAAAGTTGCGTGTAGATACAGGTTACTCACATGCGGGTTTTTTGGGCACCTAGCTATCCTTAGGGGTAATTTAATGAGAAGAACTCTGCATCAATCCAAATCATGTTCGGGACTATGGGAGTTCTTTCATGAAAATTCTCCACCATTGGAGTTTATGATGGTTTGGTTTACAAGTTGTCATAGATGATCGGTAGTTGTGCATATAAGCGCTTCACTTTTCCTTCTAATGATATTCTTGGATAAAGTGGTGATTTTATATATATATATCCAAATAATCCACTATCTATGTGTAAGTCCTTAGGTGTGAAACTATATTTTCATGATGATTTCTCGTTTTCTATTGGGTCTTGGACGTGAAAATTCTCAAGATTGACATCATATTTGGGGCACAAATGGGACTATTTCATGTGGATTTTCCACACCATGCATCCTTCTTATGCATAGTAAGGAATAATTTCCTATATCAGACTTAGGAATATCATCATCCTATGGAATTTTCAAGGAACTTTATGTCATCTTCCACAGGCAATGTTGTTGCGTGTGGATGTGCATCTTTGTATGCACTCACCAAATGTTAGTGAAACCTCTTTATCAGGTTCAGAATGGTCCTTCAGGTGGATGGACTTCTTGATTCACCAAAAATAATCCATTTAAGGCCCCATATGAGATTTAGGTGACAATATATTCCCCCTTTATAATTGTAACTGACGAGGGGCCAGAAGGTTAGGTTCCGAGGGTAATGTCGAAGAGAGTTTCCCATTTCTGTCTTTATGTGTAATAATTGGATCGATGAACACAAATGGGGTTGTGTGCTACACCCAAATAGTGGTAATCACCTATAAATAGGTAGATGTGTCCCTCGTATGGTTTCTAGACTTATTATGTGATAACCCTTTTCTATCATGTGTGTAACTCCATTTTTCCAAGAAAATATGATCTTTTAGCCACATCTTTCATGAATGTCAATCTTATGTCAACCTAATTTGGGACAAAGGGATCCTTTTGTGTTCACATATCCAATATTGTGCACTAACACTTATTTTTCATGCAAGAATCCTTAATTTTCACACACATGCCTTTTTGGATCCAAAGTGATCTAAAATGGCCAATCAATCGATTAAATCTAAGATTGAAGTAGCTCCAGCCATTCATAGGGCCTAAATGGTGGAAAACATAGAGAATCAATGAGAATGAAGGGTTATATATGGTTACAAGATTCTTTTGATAATATGAACCAAATCTAAAAAAATTGACTATTGAGAAACCACGTTCTATTGTGTATCTTTGTGTTGATTGATAAAGTGAAAATCTTGGGTATTGATGTCAACACAACATGATCTTGGTTCACATGTGCATATGATCATTCTCAATAAAAATTTAATATTCATTGCCACCCTACCTGGGATAATGGTGACATTACCATCAACTTGAAATGTGGTTGGAAGAGGATAGTTATTAGAGAGAATTTGAAGGATGAAAAATCACTAGCCCGATATGCTAGCATATTCCAGAATATAGTGTGAGACAACATCAATGGGTAGAATAAGGACTGAGCCTTTTGAGGAGGCAAATTCACTTATGGGTGTGAATATGCATATTGGGTATACAACACCTTCTTGGAATATGAGTTTGATCGACATCACATCGTCTAATATAGGGTAGTGTGGACATCCATATTTCACACCAATTTCCAACAGGACCTATTTCCACAGCTCCTTAGACGTTGGTCTATTGACACTAATACATTACACCATAACCCCCTAGGGAGGTGGGAATGAGGTTGTGGTATATGAACTTCATTGATGGTATCCCAATATATGGCTTCAATATGAAGAATTTATTCTAGCGGCAAACTTCTGGTCAAATAGACAATAGACAAATCTCTAAGCCTGATATCATATGGAGGATATAATGGAATGGATGGGTCATGATCCTCCTACCATGAGGATATTGAATTAAAGAAATGGGTGTGCCTTTTCCTGAAGAGAGACTTGAATGTGATGATGTCAGTACGACCAATGAAATGTCTATATGTTCCATAGAGAAGGAGGCCATGGTCATACTGGCAGATTCTAGAGGATGGGAAGTACGAGTGATGGGGGTTAAACATGGTTGGGTTGTAGTATCCACTAGACTGCTACACTAAATGTATTTCCACATTATTTGGTGTTAGGTTACTTATAGTCAAAGATACTCGCATGGGTTTATATCTGGGGATATTGGTGATGGTAGAACTAATGGACATAAGAAACATTGTGAACTTGGGCATACCAGTAGAGGCTTGACTTTATTCCCAACTGGGGCACATTGATAGGGGAGAGAGGAAAATATGATATATGGAATGTTCTAGTTCCTTCATGGCTATATCATGCCACACATTAGAGTCTATGAGAATCTGAATGCACTTAGCCCACTGAATGTCAGTTTGGAAGCTTCTCTGCATAATATCATCATGTTCAGGCCAGTGATGCTTAGTGAGAACACACCCACAATTGGCACGGGGAATAATGAAAATTTAAAATTTCTTCCCTTATTGACCCAAATTGGTGTAATGGTGGATAACCAGTAGGGGAAACTCAGAAAAAGGGAGTACATGTAGTGTTTCTGGGGAAGAGTGAAAGTGGTTAGGATTGATAGTTGTTCTGACTGCAATCCATACACACCATCCAAATTCATCTAGAAATTTGGGTGTCTGCAACAGTTGATGAATAGAGTATACACGGGGGTTCATGAAGAGAAACATCCCTATATATGTTTTCAATTATGGTGGATTCTGATAGGTAATTTATTAAGATATAGGATTATTCTACGACCCAATAATGTGACTATCATCTTATCCTAATATTACGCCAACAACTGGGTGGAAGCATACATGGATGTGATCTTGTAAAAGTATGTAAGGGTGATTACACTAGCGAGAGATGCACGGAAGCAGAAGGGAGATAGTTATAATACTCAGAGGATAATGATAGATACTTATAATGGCTCAAACCGGAGCACCTATTGGGTAGCTCAAATTGCTGGTACTCCCCAGCCTCATGGAAAGGATGGATCCAAGAAAGGATCTTTGGAGAAAGAAGGGTGCTCATAGGGTGGGGCGAGTAGAGCTAGAGAGGCTCTGAGGAAGAAATTGTAGTATATGATACAACCAGTTGTCGATTCTTTCCTCTCCATACTCTATTCAAACTACTAAAAACATGCCTTTAATAGTGCTAAATTTTCCTTTATCTGCGATAGATAATTGCATACTACTAGAGTGAGAATAAAATACATTGGACATTATCAGCGTTAAAAAATTACTGATGAAGGTGCCATTCATTATCTGTAAAAAAATTAATGATGAAGGGTGCTCTTATCAACACATTTAGGGAGATGATAAATGACAAAATTTATCAATGATTTTATTTATCACTGAGAAAGGGGGATACTGCAGTGTGCTACTAAACTCACAGCACATTGGAGCACCAAAAATAGAAAATCAGAAATAGAAGATCCCAGAAAAACATATATATTATAAATTAAATACAATTTTCAAAAAAATGAAAGAAAAAATACTATATTATATACATTTCAAACATTGGTTTATAAAATTACATGAGTATGTATAAATTATCATATACATTAAAAAACATCAATGTTTCTTTGTATTTAGACCCTTAAATACACTCATGTTATTGCCGAACAAACCACCCCATCTGTACAAAAAAATCCCTTATATAAGAAAATAAATCTTATGTTAGTGATACTATAAATTAATTTGTTTAACATAATGTGTTACTTTTAAACTAAACATTGATTAATACTAGGAACAGTGTGTATTAGATTGAGTTGTGGTTTATTCTTGCATGTCACACCAATTCTTGTTCATCTCCAATCATTATCTCATTGAAAATTTAATAAATAAATATATGATAAAAATGATAAAGAAATTAATTAATTAATTTAAGATTTAATGAAGATAAAATAATATGGGATCATTTTCGTTGTTTTGGAGATGTGGTGCATGTTTTAACCTAAAATGACACATATATATTAAAATCATGCACTTAGAGACATATGAGTCACACCATTCATTGGATTGAGGTGAAAATGATTCCTACACATCCCAAAAAACATATGGAATTTTTTTAATGTATCAAAAAAATAATAATTCATTTTATCAGTTTTTAGTATGTCATTTTTTCAAAAATTTCATTTTTAACTGGAAACTCACACATTGATTCATTCTGGTCACATCATGTATCAACATGAAGTGAGAATAATTCCTACATTTAACATATGAATTATGAATAATTTTCCAAAATTTTCAAGAAAATACAAGCATGATATCTCATTTTTCAGGGAGAGACACTTTTTGAATTAAAATTTCCAATTTAAACAAATAATTGACAAAAATAACCATACCTAGTACATAATGTATTATATTGAGTTGTGGATGATTACTATATGTCAAAAATGACTTATAGACCGTTTTTCTAAAGTATCAACATAATCCTAATGTGTTCATTCTGTTTTGAGTATGTCAGTTATCTTTTTTACTAAAACTAATGTCAATGTTAAATGAAAAAATGATCATGGAATCATTTTGGTCACACTATGAACTGAGTTGAGGTTAATATGATTCCTATGCATACCCAATTACTTATTTATTACATTTCTAAAGCATCAAAACAATCTGAATTAATTTTCTATATTTTGAGTATGTCACCTGGTTTTTTTACTAAAAAGTCATTTTAAACAAGAAAAAAATACTTTGAGTCATAAAAAACACATTGTGAGTTAGTTATATGTGATATAACTTCCAAAAAATCATAAATAACATATGAATCATTTTATATAAATTATCAGAACAACCCAAACACATTTTCTCAGTTTTCATTGAGTGACAGTTTTGAACCAAAACATCAATTTTAAAATGATAATAGACACATTGAGTTATACTGAGAACATAATATATTAGGTTGTGGTGTGAAATATTCCTAAACAATAAAAATGACTTACAAATCATTTTCCCAAAGGATATAAAAATCTGAATGTGTCTGACCAGTTTTGAGTTTGTCATTTTCTTTTTTACAAAAAATTATGTCTATTTTATATAAAAAGAAACACTATGAGTCATTTTAGTCACATCATTTGTTGGATTGAGGTGGGTCTAATTCCTAAAAAATGACTTATGGGTCAAAAGTATCAATTCAACATGAATGTGTTTTCATGGTTTTTAGTATGTCACTAGTCTTTTTTCATAAATTAATTTCAATTTTAAATAAAAACAAATACTGGGACTCATATGAGTCACAATGTGCACTATATTATGGTGTGGATGATTCCTATATATAAAAAATGACTTATGGATTTTCTTTACTAAATTATAAAAATAATGGAAATGTGTTTTTATCTATTTTGATTATATCAATTAGTTTTTTACTAAAATTTTATTTTAAACTGGAAACATGTACTTTCAGTCATACCAGTCACATAATCCATCTTTTTGAAGTAAGACGAATTCCTACACGTAAAAAATTACAAAGCAATCAATGTACAGAATTATCAGGATAATCCAAGCACATTTTCTTGGATTTTAATGAGTGGATCTTTTGAACTAAAATATTAATATTAATCTAGTGGAAAACAAATTGAGTCATAACAGGAACACCATGTATCAGATTGAGGTGTGACTAATTATTACATGTCAATGATGACTTATGGATCATTTTATTAAACTATCCGAATAATCTGAATTCATTTTCTTATTTTTGAGTATGTCATTTTTTTTACTATAATTAAATTCAATTTTAAAAAAATGAACACTTGTAGTCATAACTGTTACACTATGTGTTATATTGAGGTGAGGATGACTTTTAAAGATCACAAATGACTTATGGATAATTTTCCTAAAGTATAAAAACTATCTCAAGGCATTTTTTTCAGTTTTGATTATGTAAATTTTCTTTTTTTAAATGCCATTATGAATTAGAAACAAACACTTTGAGTCATACAAGTCACACTGTTTTTCAGTTTGATATGAGACTAATTCCAACATATCACAAATAACATTTGACTCATTTTTCTAAATGCTCCAGACAATATAAATGAGTTTGATTAGTTTTCATTAAATGAAACTTTTTGAACTAAAATGTCAATTTTAAAATGATAATGACACATTGAGTCATATCGGGAACATCAAGTATCAGATTGGAGTGTAGTTCATTCATACATGACAAGACTTAATTATTGATAATTTTCTTAATGTATGAAAACAATCTGAATGTGTTGGTTAGTTTTGATCATGTAAATTGTCATTTTTACTAAAATTAATATCAATTTTCAGTAAAAACACACACATGGAGTCATATTGGTCACATCATTCATATGATTGAAGTGATGTTGATCCTTACATGTCCCAAATAACAGTTAGATTATTATACAAAAATAATCATAAAAATTTCAATTTTTTACTTAGTATTTTGAATGTCACAAGTTTTTTTACTAAAATGTCATTATAAAATGGAAACATGAACTTTGAGTCTTAATAGTTATATCATGTGTTAGTATCTCATGAAAATGATTCCTTCACATCAAAAATAACTTGTGAAACATTTTTCTAAATTATCAAGAAATTTTAATCATGTTTTCTCTATTTTTAGTGAGTGGAACTATTTGAACTAAAATCACAATTTTTAACAGATAACTAAAATTTTCAGTCATACCAAGAATATTGTGTACAAGATTGAGGTTTAGGTAATTCCTAAAAATAAAAATTTATTTATTTATTATTTTCGTAAAGTATCAAAACACCTCAAATGATTTTTCTCAATTTATAGTATGTAGGATTCCTTTTTAATAAAATTAATGTTAATTTTAAATAATAAGACACACATGGAGTCATTCCAATCACACCGAGCACTAGATTGAGATGTGGATATTTACTAAAAATCCCAAATGATATATGGATCATTGTACTAATGTATGAAAAAAATATTAATTAATTTTCTATTTTTTTAATATGTCGGTAGTTTTTTTACTAAAATATCATTTTAAATTTGAAACATACACTTTGTGTCATACAATCCACATGATGTGTCAGTTTGAAGTAATTGTTGGATCGGGTTATACCAAATACACACAAGAGGGGGTTGAATGGTTTCTTTTATAATTTCTTCACGAATCATGGTGATTTCCAAGTATGACTTTTATCTTTATCAAAATGTTTATGAAGCGTAAATAAATAGTTATCAGGATGCAAAGATTTATAGTGGTTTGGGGAATAGAAGGCCCCTAGTCTACTCCACCAATGCTCTACTCCACGAGATTGGTGGTTTTCACTATCTAGTCCTATTTTCAATAGATTTCCCACAACTGAGTGCTGGAAGTTGACACCTTTACAAGTTAAGGCTAAAACAGAGCCTTCTAGTTCATACACAAAACCGAATACACAGCTTAGTATGAGAAGCCGATTACTCAAAATGAAAAGAGTATTTAATAGACAATATATGGATCATCATCTTTAGAAAATATGTTCTTTAGGTAAGGGAACTTATGAGTCAATCTGGTTTCAATAGATATAGAAATAAATTCAGCAACTCCAAAAACAATGGATTCATGATAGATCTACAATGTAGAATCATTGAATCTTCAACGTGATTCTTCTTCTTTGGAAACAGAGTTTTATCGTACTTTGTAACAGCAGTTCGGTATATCTCGAATATCTTTGTAAACTGAAGCCATGATACATGAGACCTTGTTCTTGTAATATTTTTCATGATGATCTGTCTCACTCATTTTTTATTTCAAAAAAAAAGATATACAAAGAATAAAGAAAGTCATTTTCCTTTAAAATATAGATCCACAAAATCTTCCTTTAGAATTATGATATTAAAATGTTCAAATAATAGAGAAGACATAACTTCCATTAATAATTGGAATGAAATCCTCCTCTTAAATCCATCCTTTTAATCATAAATAAATAGATTTCAATCTGTCAAAAACGCGCTTTAAAATTGTCCATTGAATCTATCTTGAAATCAGCCTGATAATCCATATCAAGACCATTGCTCGATAAAGTTGAAATTTAAATCTATGACGCCAAACGTAGGGTTGAACTACATATCATTCTTTCTTAGAATGTAAGGTTGATGATCCATTCTTCAAACATAAGGTTTGATCTCAAATCTAAGGTTAGGCATTCATACTTTTCTATGCTTCAGAATGTAAGTTACATGATTCATAGATTTTGATAAAACGTAATGTTGTGTACAAAAGTAAGGTTGATGAACCGTAATTTTGATAAAAAAAACGTAATGTTTCATACTTACATAGGGTTATTCTTCCATACTTTTCTAATAACATAAATGTAAGGTTCCTTCCAAACATAGGGTTCCTCTCAAACGTAGGGTTCCTCCCAAACTTAGGGGTTCTCTTCTATACTTTGTCAATAACGTATGGTTTCTTAACCATACTTTTTTGAACTTCCGTAAAACAAACGATGGATTCTGTTCTTATACTTAGGATCTTCAACCTAGGGTATGAATAGTGTTTCCAGAACATGCACAAATGATTTTTCGAAAACTTTGTCAATATTCCACATAGTTTAAATGAATTAATATTACTCTGAAAATAAGAATATAAAAAATAATAATTTGCTGAAATATACTCAAGGTAAAATTATTAGAATAAAAAATGAGGGTATTTGTGAGCATCCAAATCATCATCAAAAGATAGATTATTGTTCTCAACAATCCCCCCCTTATAATAATAAAATAGATTTTTGTTGAAAACAAAAAGTTCTCAATAATATCCCCCTTTTTATGATAACTAAACCCATGAAATTAACCTACAAAATTAATTGAATAAAATTAAGATTTTTTCCAGGATAAAAACAATATTTAATTTTAACAAAATTATTTCAATAGGAAATAAAATGTTCTGTTATAAAAAAATTTCATATATAAAAATAAACATTTAGTTTTTAAAATTTCTCCCCCTTGTTGTTTATCCGTATTTATTCCCTTTAAAAAAATTGAAATTTCTCCCATTTAAATGAAACAAAAATTTCTTTTCTCCCTATGAGTAAAAGATTTATAAATAAATAATAAAACAACATAAAATAAAATTTTGTGTTTATCAATATTTTTCCTCCTGTTGTGACATAAAAAATAATAAGAGAATAAGTAATATAACACAAATTAATGTAGCACTGAACTTATGTAAATGATTTGATAAACTATTTATCAATTTTTGAATCTGGATTATTGCCATTTTAAGACAGACGGAATAGTAAAAAAATCAAAACATATGAAAAATGAGATGCAAATATATTTTATTGAATATATATATACAAGGATAGAAATAAAAACAAGAATAAAGTTTGGGTTAAAAGCTTTGGGAAATAGGTTTCAGGTCCTCTGAATGACTTCCTTAAGCTCTATCATCTTCATTCTCAACATTTTCATCAGTCAATCTTTGAACTGGACTATAAGATCCCTTCCTTCCAGAGTTAGATGAATGTCTTCAATCAAATTGACTTTGAAAAACTCATGTAACCTCTCTTTCTTCTCTATAATCTGAGTACCCTTATCTATTAATCTATTCAACGAAACTCTAATCACTAGTTCATCTGATGTTAATCGCTCAACAAGATGTTTTTTATTATATAACAACATAGATATTGGAGCATTGTCAAATTGAATATCCTGAAATCTTTCATTCATATTTCTCATTATATTTGTAATGTCGTGAAATCTCTTTATCAGATCAAGAGAATTACCTAATGTACTTTCTTGATTTCTCAAAAAAGTTGAGAATTTTTTCTCCCTAAAAATTTTAAAATCATCCAAATCTGACTTCATCGCCATTTCAGATTTTAAATTTTCTACTTCATAACACATCACTTTCTTAAAAATATCAACCTCTTTATTTGAAAATGAACTAGCTTTCATTCTTTGAAATATCAAATTCTCTATTTCCAATGCCCTTATTAAAGAAGCATTTTCAGATACAACTCTGGTTAACTTTCTGTACAACTCCTCTACTTCTTCATTTATAGAATCAGAGGAATCTTGTGCTTGATTCTTAGTCTATGATTCAACTTGATTTAACAGAAGTAAAGGCAGTGATTGTGCATCTGATTTCTCCTCTTCTTCATTTTCTACTAGTTTGTCAACAGATTTTTCCTCCAAGTCCTTCCCTGACTCATCAACAGAAAAAATTTCATTAAGAATTTTAGATTTATTTTCAGATTTATTTTCTTTTAGATTCACATCAGTAGGATGATGCTCCTCATGATCGTCTTCTGCATGAATTATTTCTAAAATAGGATCCTATTTAACAAATTCATTTTGGTATGCAGATTGTTCTTGAACATATTCAATTTGAGACACTCCATTCTTTAAAGGATATTCCAATACCTAAGGCTCAATCTCTTTTTCAACATTAGGAGTCAACTCAATTTGAGAAACTGTTTGTTGTCGAACTTCTTGTACAGCAGATTATCTAACAAATTTATAGCTCAGAAGATCTCCACTTGTAAGAGCTTCAGTAGGAGTAGATTCCCAACTAGTTGAAATCGTTCTTTCCCTTGAAATATGAATTGTTTCTTTATTTTTTAGTTGCATCAAATATTTCAAATCTCAATCTTCCTGATATTTTGGAAACTTCACTCACTCTTTATTTAGCCATACCATCTTTAGACATTCTAGGTTGCTCCCCCTGAGCCGATTCCTGGTCTTCCTCACCTCCAACAGGCATAAGCTTTCCTTTCATAATACTCCAGAAGAATACAACCTTCCTTAGAGTTCCAACATTGAAACCATTAATGTGGTGGAATCTTACTCTGGCATCCACCAATCTCACCATATCAGACATAAACAACAATTTTGAAATTAACCTTCCAAATGGGTAGAATTTCATTCTTGCTTCTAGTTGGCAACAATAATTCAGATATCTTACCATGTATCTAGGGAAATTCATATTGATGTTACATAGAAGTAAAAACATGAAATACATATTTGGAAATAAAATATTTTCTATTTCGTAAATTCATGGTGCAATCCTAGTTTGCACAAACATCAAAAGTATTTTCTGATGCGATTCTAAATCTTGGACAAACATTTTTCTTGGATTTATATAACCAAAACTAAATTACATAATTTCCTCGAACCTATGTACATTATCACAAATAATAATTAATTAAAAATGATAAACTCCCTCATGAGTGTAGTTTAATATCATAGTGATTTCTAGAGAAGTGATAGAAAAATCTCAAACATCGATTTGTGAAAATACAGTATCTTTTTCTTCTCCTAGACTAAATTAAACAGTTTTGAAGAAATGACACATTTATACTTCATATAATTTTTTTTATATACCAAACGTCTATTCTACATTCTGAAAGGCGGGAGTATTCCTTAGCGTCAGATCAGTTTTGTAAAGCCATTCCAAATCAATCACTTTACCTTGTAGGATTTTCCTTCCCACCGAGCGTTGACATTTGACATTACTAGCTTCTCCTTCCTCAGTTATCTTTCTCTTGACCATTTCTTTCGTAGATTTATGAAGGTTCGAAGAGCTAGGGTTTCGAAGGTTCAGGTTTGGGTAGACAAGAGAAGTAATAATTTTCCAGTATTTGAAAGGTTTTGAGAGAAATGAATGGGTTTAGAATTTGAAATGGCTCTGACAGCCTTGATTCCCTTGTCATTTACATACATAGTAATCATTACATTATTTAAAATAAAAAAAACGTATGTGGAAAAAAACTTATAGTAGTACAGATGAAATTTTAAATTATTATAAAAACAAAGAGTTAAATTATTTAAAATAGTGAAGATTAAAATAAAATAAGAATTGATATAATCATGTAAATAAAATTAAAATTAAAAATTCATTTAAAATTAAATAAACCTAGCTCCCCCTTAATAAAATCGAACCTTTTAGTGGGAAGTAGTTTAGTAAAAATATCTGCTAATTGAATTTCAGTACTTACAAATTCTATGAATATATCCTTTTTATGAACATGATCTCTTAGAAAGTGATGTCTGATATCAATATACTTAGTCCTAGATTTATTAATATGATTTTTTGAAATATTTATAGGGATTTTATTATCAAATAAAATAGGTGTATTATTTAAATTTTGTCCAAAGTCCATAAGAGTGTTTTTCATCCACAACACTTGTGGACAGAAACTACCTGTAGATATATATTCTGCCCCGGCTATGGATAAAGTAATTGAGTGTTTTTTCTTACTCGTCAACAAATCTAAATATTTTCCTAAAAAGTGATAGTTTCCTTATGTGATTTATCTATCTAATATACAGCTTCCAAAGTCATCATCTGAATATGAAATTATATTAAAATCAAAAGTTTTTGGATAGAGAGGAGATTGAAAAATAGTTCCATTTACATATATAAAAATTCTTTTTACATCACATAGATAAGATTCATTGGGATTTGATTGAAATATATCACAAAGATATACTGAATACATTATATCTGGCCTGCTATCAGTAAGATATAATAAACATCCAATCATACCTCTATTTAACCTGTTGTCAATTTCTTTTCTAGCTTCATACAAATCTAGTTTTATATTAGTACACATAGGCGTTCTATATGTCTTGTTGTTTTCAAGTACATATATTTTTCAATAAATTATTAATGTATTTTATTTGATTCAAAACATTTCAAAAATAATTTTGATAAATTTGATGTCCTAGAAATAAATTTAATTCTCCCATCATACTCATTTCAAATTATTTTTTCATTGAATATGAATACTCATGTGGAAGTTGTTGGTTTGTTGATCCAAAAATTATATCATCAACATAAATTTGAACCAATAAAATATTAGATTTTAAATTTTTCTGAAAAAATGTTGGATCTTCCATTCCAACAGTAAAATCATTTTTCAAAAGAAAAAAACTTATTCTTTCATACTATGCTCTGGGTGCTTGTTTATGGTTATAAAGAGATTTAGTTAGTTTAAAAACAGAATCTAGTTTTTGAGAATTTTCCAAACCAGGAGGTTGCTCAACATAAAATTCCTCCATTAAATAACCATTTAAAAATCATATTTAACATACATTTGAAATAATTTAACGTTAATAAGAGATGCATAGGCTAAAAGGATCCTAATGGATTCTAATATAGCTACAGGTGCAAAGGTCTCATCATAATCTTCACCTTCTTATTAATTATATCCGTTAGCTACTAGTATTTCTTTATTTTTAGTTATTATACCTTAATCATCTTTTTTAATTCTAAATACCCACTTATTTTAAATAATTGGATACTTCGGTAGTATTTCAACTAAATTACAATCATCATTTCTATTGAACTGGTTTAGTTCTTCTTGTACTGTTATCATCCAACTTTAATCAACTAAGGCTTCTTCTATTGACTTTGGTTTTCTATTATTCCAGAGTTCATAGGGTGCCTTTTTGAAAATTGGTCTGATTAAAAGTCTATTCATTATATAACTGGTTGTGCTTACAGCTTCATCCCAGAAATAGGTAGGAATACTATATTCATTTAACATAGTCATATCCATTTCCTGAATAGTTATATTTATTCTTTCAACAATTCCATTTTTTAGGTGTTCCTGGTGCACAGAAGGTGTGTTTAATACCCATATTTGAGAAAAAGGAACTCAATTCTAGATTCTCAAATTCTCCACCATGATCAATTTTTAGTAAAATTATTTTAAAAGCATTTTCATTTTGAAAAACATTGAAAAAACCTTCAAATATTTTAAAATCCTCATTTCTATATTTTAGAAAGAAAATCCAAGTAAATCTAGAATACTCAACAACTAATACATATACATATAATTTACCAGCCAAACTTTCTATTATTGAAGGTCCAAACAAATCCATATGGAAAAGTTCTAGAGGTTTAGATATATCAATTTTGTTAATAGATTCGAAGAATGATTTGTACTGCTTTCCAACTTGACATGCATCAAAGAATCTATCACTTTCAAATTTAAGACTAGACAATTCAGAAACTAGTTGTTTCTTAGATAACATATGTAAAGAATATATTTTTCAATGTCCAAATATTCTATTATAGTTCCATGATTGATTTAACTTAGCAGTTAATTAGTTTAATTATTGTTTACATAAGGAATTTATGTCCTGGGTATAAACATTATTAGTTCTGGGTGCTCTAAATTTAAGCAATTTATCTCTAAAACAGAAAAACAATTGTTAGAAAAAACAGCAAAATAGCCATCATCATAGAGTTGAGATATACTTATCTATTTGTGTTTCAATACTTGTATATAGAGTACTTTATTTATTGAGAAAACTTCTGGATCTCAAACAGTTCCAATGCCAATAATTTTACCTTTGGCATTGTCACCAAATGTGACAAATCAACCATACTTTTGAGTTTGTGTTCTAAATTTTGATGAGTTTCCACTTAAATTCCTAGAGCATCCACTGTCTATATACCATATTTTAGTTGAGCTTCTATGACATGCTTCTATCAAAGATATTCAAAAAACGATTGTTTTGGTACCCATACTGTATTGGGTCCAGCAGAGTTAGCTAGAAAATATCTGGGTATCCAAACTAGATTGGTTTTTTATATAATAAATATAATCATATAAACTATTTACAATAAAGTCTTTCTTAATTCCACTTATTTGAGGTTTACTTAAATAATATTTTTTAGATATGTGACCTTTTTTCAAACAGTAGTTGAAAATTATAACTGTTTTACAAATAATAATATAGTTCTTATACAGTTTTGGTTTATCACTGATACTACCTAGTCCATATATTTCCTTTTTAATCACATTGCTTTAAATAATTTAATTTGGTGAATTTTATCCTTTTGGAAAAACAGGAACTTCATTTTTGTATGTCTCAACTTCTATTTGTAGTTTTCTTTTTTCAGTTTCATTATCTGTATAGTTTGTGTTGGCTGAGTTATATTTTTCAATTAACTGTTGATGTTGTTTTAGCATAGTTTCTCTTTCTCCTAAAAACGAAGTGGGAATATTTTTTATAGATTTATTTTTCTTAAATAATAAATCATATTTATCTTCATGTATATTTCAGTAGGCTGCATGTTTATCATTTGTCAGTTAGAACAAGAATGTGAATCATATGTGTAATAGGATTGTACATCATCAGCTTCGGCCATAAATCACATATTTTCTTTTAGATTCAATTCATTCTTTTCTGAGTTAGAATTTGATGAGATGTTGGAGTCTTTAGAAACACTCCGAGTAGATTTTATTTCTATTTTTTCTTTCTTCTAATAATCCTTGTTTTTGAAAAAATTATTTTTCTTTTCTCTTTTAATTGAGGATAGTCATGTCTTATGTGACCCGTCTTTTTGCATTCATATAATTTGACTTCATTTGGTTCTTTTTCATCTTTCTTGAAGGATTTTTTTAATCCCTTCTATTTTATATTGAACATTCTAAACATTCTAGCTAGTTGATCCAGTTCCATATCTAACATAGATGAATTAAAAATCTCTGATTTCACTTTTATTTCATTCTTTGCCTATTTTCTCTTCTCAGGGGATGTTACTTTCAAAGCTGTATTTTCACTTTTGATCAATAATTTAGGATCATTTGATTCATCTTGAATCTCAAATTCATACCTCATAAGTTTTCCATCTAATTCTCTCATAGTTAGATCTTTGACTGGTGATGATTGCCTGATGGCCACTGATATCACATTCCATTGGGTTGGAAGTAATCTCAGTACTTTTAGGGATTGATCTGCTTGATTGATAGGCTCACCCAAGGCAGTGATATTGTTAACAATTTCTGTAATCCTTCCATTCATCTAGGTGATGCTTTCACCTTTAAACATTCTGAATGTGTCAAATTTCAATTTGGTTGTTGCATACCTCATTTTTATGACATTATCAGTTCCTTCATAAAAAACTGCAATTGTCTATGACATTTTATAAGCAATTGATCACTGAGATACTCTATTAAATTCATTTTGTCCTAGACCACATATGCTACCATTCATATCTTTTGAATTTATGTCATACTCTGCTTCAGTAGCTGCATTCCATGTTTCAGTTTTCTCATCAATTTTATAAGGAGTAAAAAAATAGTAGACTATGTATCCAATATTTTTCCGATAGATGATCATACTCAACATCCAACATCTATAGTTTTCACCATTGAAGTATGGAGCTCCATCCATTGACATTCTCTCTTGTGTATCAGCCATTGATATCATTGATTATAATCTTTTGAAACTATCATCTTGTTAAAGATTTATCAAAAGAAAGATCTACCTTTGATAACAATTGTTGGATTAGGTTATACCAAATACGCACAAGATAGGGTTGAATTGTTTCTTTTATAATTTCTTCACGAATCGTGATGATTGTCGAGTCTATCCTTTATATTTAACAGAATGTTTATGAAGTAGAAATAAACAATTATTAGGAAGAAAATATTTAGAGTGGTTCGGGGAACAGAAGGCCCCTAGTCCACTCCACCAACAATCTACTCTACAAGCTTGGTGATTTTCACTATCGCGTCCTCTTATCAACAGACCATCCACAACTGAGTGTACGCAGTTGACACCTTAACAAGATAAGGCTAATACAGAGCCTTCTGGTTCATACATAGAACTGAATACATAGCTTAGTAAGAGATGTCTGTTACTCAAAATGAAAAGTGCATTTGTTTAAAAATACTTCTTTGTTGTTATTCACAGTTGCAGCAATACACGTCTGACAATAATTGGATCGTCATCTTCAACAAAGATGTTCTTCAGGTAAGGGAAGTTCTGAGTTGATCCAGTTTCAATAGATATAGAAATAAATTCATAAACTCCAAGAACAATGCATTCATGATAGATATATGATGTAGAATTGGTGAATCTTCAACTTGTTTCTTCATCTTCAGATAATAGAGTTTTAACATACTTTTTAATAGTACATCTGTATATCTTGAATATCCCTATAAACTAAAGTTGAGAAACTTGATAGCTTGTTCTTATAATCTTTTTCATGGTGATCCGTCTCACTCATTTTTTACATAAAAAATCACACATATATACAGAATAAGGACAATAATTTTCCTTTCAAATTTAGATCCACAAAATTTTATTTTATAATCGCAATATTCAAATGTTCAAATAACAAAGCAGACATAACTTCCCTTAATTATCAGAACAAAATCTTTTGATTAAATCGATCCTTTGAATCATAAATAAATGGCTCTGAATCAGTCAATAATGCGCTTTAAAACCGGTCTTTGAATCTGGCTTGAAATCATACTGATATTCTGCATAAAGACTGTTGTTCGATAATTTTGAAATTTAAATCTCTGATGCCAAACGTAGGGTTGAACTGCATAGAATTCTTTCTCAGAATGTAAGGTTGATGATCCATTATTCAAACATAAGGTTTTATCTCAATCATAATATTGTTCATTCATACTTTTATATTATTCAGAATGTAAGGTACATGATCCCTTCTTTTTGATAAAATGTTACGTTGTTTAAAAAAGTAAGTTTTATGAACCATACTTTTGTGAAATAGATATAACATTCCATTATTACGTAGGGTTCTTCTTCCATACTTTTCTGATGACATAAATATAAGGTTCCATTCAAACATAGGTTTCCTCCCAAATTCAGGGTTCATCCCAAATGAAGGTTCCCTCTTCTATAATTTTCCGATAACATATGGTTTCTTAACCATACTTCTCTAAACATCCATAAAGAAAATGACAGATTTTGTTCTTATACTTACGCTCTTCAACGTAGGTTATGAACAGTTCTTCCAGAACAATCTCAAATGATTTCCAAAAACTTTTTCAAATATTCCACACAGTTTAAATTATTTTATATTACACCAAAAATAAGAATATAAAGAATATTAATTTCCTAAAATATACTCAAGGTAAAAACATTAGAATAACAAACAAGGGTATTTGGGAGCACAAAAATCATCATAAAAAGTTATAGTATTTTTCTCAACAATAACCCCCTAAAAATAATAACATAGAGAGATTTTCAAAACAACACTTTCTCAATATTAATTATAATTCATTACTATCAAAATTAATATATTATTTGTTCTCCTTAATTATCAAGACAATCCAAGTGTGTTTCTTTGTATTTAGTAAGTGGCACTTTTTGAACTAAAAAGTCAATTCTAAACTGATAATAGATAGTTTGAGTGATATCAGACACATCATATATCAAATTGAGTTGAGGTTGATATCAAAATTTGTAAAATTATATATAGATTGTTTTAATAATGTATTAAAACAATCCTAATCCATTTTATTATTGAGATGGTATGTGAGTATGATATACTCTTTAATACCAAATGTAGGATCGAAATAATAGAGATATTGAATAAAGTATATAATGATGCTCAAAATAGACGAGGGGGTGAATTTTATACTCTAAAAAAATTCCATTTGAACTTTTAAAGATGGTTATGTTTAACAAGGTTAAACAAGGTAATTCACAAGACCTCCAAGTTCTTCACACTTGCTTGATTCTGGAAATATGATTCTAAAAAAGTGAATCTGGAAAGATGGTTCTAGAAAATGATACTTAATGAATGTTTATAAAGATAAATATTCTACCTTAAAGCATATATAATCTTAATATATCAGAGTATATGTATAAGGAAGTATAACATAGTTATACTTTGCTCAAAAAATAAAATGCAGTTGAAATCTTGTAACAAAACAAGTAACAAGTAGTAAATCTTTTATCCCAAAGTGAAGGGTATCCAACAACCTTCGATAAAGGTCCCTTGATTTATACTTTCAAGAACGTTTGTCTTACCCACACTAGTGTAAGCCCTCGATACAAATATCGAAGTCTTTCTTGCTATCCCTGCAAGCCCTCAACTTCAAGGTAGTCGGAACCTATGTCTTCCTCATTAAGGAAGCCCTCAACTTCAAGATAGTTGGCACCTCTGTCTTCCTCATTAAGGAAGCCCTCAACTTCAAGGTAGTCGGCACCTCTTTCTTCCTATCCCTGGAATCCCTCGATTGTACACATCAACAATTAGAGTCGCACAAAGAAAATTTGGACAATAAGTTCAGTACGCACGAAGAAATGAGAGTCTCTCTCTAGAAATCACTTCAACAACATGAAATCTCTAGAGTCATAGAACTATTGTTAAAAAATTGTGAGCTCATTCAAATGAGCTCCTATTTATAGGCACGGCTTCAACGTTCGGCTACCTCCTCCAACGGTCATATGTTTCCTTGAATTTTGGAGGGACCTGTAAACGTGCCACTCAAACAATGGTTAGTTGGTAACTGAATGCATGAAATCATTTTATAAAAAAAATAAATGTAATCAAAACTATGGTTACATAACCAAAACCAGTTACTCGGAGTGTAATCAAATAAAAGTTCAAAGTCTAACCAAAAATACATTCGGTCTCTATAATACAAGGATATTCGGATTTGGTTTTCTAAAGAATTCGGAACCTGAACATACAAAGTTCAGAGTCAGAGTTCATGAGAATTCATAGTTAGAACTCAAAATTGTTTGGAGTCTGAATTTAGAGAATTTGGAGTGAGAAACCAGAAGAGTTCGAAGATTGAATTCAGAGAATTCGGATTCTGAATTCAGAGTCTAAAAACAGAATTCATCTTTATCTAAGTATTATATGATTTAGAGGTTTTAGATATGAAACTGAATTTTACACTTAGACAAGATAATGAAAAATGAATAACTTGGTAAGGATAAATTTCCTTGGGGAAGGAAAATCTTCCATATAGAAGTAAAACATATGGTAAAAAGAGATTTCCCATGAGATAAGGTATTTGTGATTTTCAAAACAAGAAGAAATGGTAAATTCATAATGAGACCTTATTGACTTAACTATCTCCCCCAAGTATGAAGGAATGAAAAATTCATAAGGAAAACCTTATTGACTCAAAAATATCCCCATTTTTGGAAAGCACAAACATCCTTACAAAAAAGAATAAAATGACTTGGACAATATTTTTCTATACATTGAAAGTAAAACTTATCTACCTTTACACATGGTTAATGATGAATACGACTACCCCCCCCCCCTAGGCTTTGGAACTCTAAAGATCGTATTATTGATTTCTAGAATGATATATTTCATTATCTTGAGTATGGAAATATCTGTAATGAAAACTCCCTCTTAGATAAACTCTCCCTTACTTAGGGATATTTCTTATTTACTTAGAATTCTTTTTCCTTTCTCTTCCTTTGTGATTTTCAAAAAGAAATTGAGGAAATGGAAAAGAAATTATGGTACCTAAAAGATTAGTACAAAGCATACAAACAAATATAGACAACCAAAATTTCATTAAGATGGGAATTATTTTTACAAGGAAATGAATACAAAAAAAAATCAGATTCGTTCTATCATCCTTCCTTTTCCTTGGGCATTAGCTTATTTACTATTGTCTTTAACTTCTTTAGTTCCTTGTGATCTTCCTCTGCTTGCATTAGGATCTGAACCTGATCCCCTACTTTCTTCTCTAAAGCTTTGATATTTTTATCATGATCCTTTAGAGCCTCTGTCTAAGCCTTCAGCAACTCATCTTGCATAACTAGCTTCTCTTTGATCTCAATCTGAAGATACCTTTCCCTCTTCCAGCTTTGGTCAACAGAATACAACTTCCTGTTCAGATCCTTGACCTCTTGAATCTGAGTATTCTACTCAAGAGTTAGATTTTCTTGAAAGCTATTTGTGAGATCCTTGATTTTACCATTCAGTATAAAAATATTCCTTAACATCATCTTGAAACTTATCAAGATCTCTCAAATCATCAACTATATTCTTTGACCAGCAGACCACTTTCTTACAAGAGTTTTTGTGGGCATCGTAGTTGATGAAAAAATTATTATAATCAGCCTCAATCTTTACACACTTCTCCATTACCATGGATACAGAATTCGATTTTTGATTCAAGCTGTGTTAGAGCATCTGACATCTGGAGTAAATGCTTGGAAAGATTGGAATGGTGTCAATAAGCTTCTTCAGGGATTGAATTACTAAATCATGTCCTAGAGCTGATGATTTTGAATATGAGACTTTTCTTGGTGATGGTTCTTCCTTTAGCTCGACAAGCTTCCTCTTAGAAGATCCACCAGCTTCCTTCTACCTTAAAACAACATTAGTTGGTGTATCAACAACCACTTGTTTTCCCTTACTGGTTCTCGGAATAGCTTCTTCATCCGTAGATTCATGCACACTTTCAAACAGCTGAAAAATTCTATCTTCATCTATCTTATCCTTCTCAACTCTAGCATCAGCATCTTTCGGATGTATGAAATCATGGTTTGAACTTTCTTCTTCAGAAATTTTTTTAACTTCTTCTCAACCTTATCATCATCACCTTCATCATCCTTCCTAGGAGTTGGGAGATTTAAAGACTCTGCTTCAGAAGTTTGGATTGTTAGCTTCTCAGAAGGGGTTTCCTTTTCATGATAATCTTCAACTTGATATATAAGATCGTCAGTGCCACCACTACTTTCTTCATTTTCCACTTCTTCGACAACTTCCTTTTCTTCAACAATCTTTTCATGGACTTTTTCCAGAGTGATAAATTTCTCACCCTGACTCTTAGGTAAATCCTCAACCAAGAAATATTTTGGTACAGGGATATTCTTGGATACTATTTCAGTGGCCTTCAAAAGGGATTGGACAATTTTATTCTCAGACATTTTCTTCTTCTACTTCTTTTCTTTAGATTTCTTCTCAATCTCATTTAACGACCCAAAATTTTTGAATAGTATATTAATTTATTATTAATGATTTAATAGAGAAGTTAATGGTTAATGGAGAAAGAAGAGTCGATGGCTTCATCCAGTAGACTCGAACCACATGAATCCTACTTATCAGAGCTTATGAAGGAGGTGGCATCTTTGGGCTTCACATTGGACCAAGCCCAAGCCGAACTCCTGTGTGTCAAGCTTGAACAGAATCGCCTACAGGAGAAGTTCAAGTTACTGGAGATTACTACTAGAGAAATGTTATCTGAGCCTCCCTCAGATTCTCTCACCTTATCACACCTTCCACTTAGGTCATAATCTGGTGTTATAAGGGGATATGTAATGAGACCATAGCTACTTTGTGTAATCCTTTGAGATAAATAAAATTGTGATTTCTTCCTATGGCGAAGTTTGTGAATTTTCAGATGTCTGGATAAAAATAGGATGTATATTTTGGATGAATTTTGAAAAAAGGGATATTTTAAAATATTTATGTAAACCTTAAATAATTAATGGTGTGTAAGGATATTCGAAAAATATACTTCTGCAAATGTGTTCAGTAAGAAATTTAGATTCTAATAAGATCAACTTAATTTTTGGTGAATAGTAAATTATGAATAGTGATTTTACGCTTAGGATTAGTAATATGACTAAATGGATTAGTAATCTCACATAAAGAAATTATTAATATAATTTAGGCACCTTGATTAATTAATGTGATTCAATAAAATATGTAATTAACTATTTCAGAATTTATTAGTTAAGTATTAGTTTTTTCAGGTGAATAGTATTTTTTATTTAAATATTTAATTAAATATATTTAGAAAATAATTTTTATAAAATGGATTTCATTTTATAATTCAAAACACCGATATGATGTTAAGATAATTTTTTGGGATTTTATGAAACAGTTAAATTTTCGGTGAATAGTGAATTTTCAGTTTAGAGTTCCTGGTGTTTAATGACATCATTAAGGAATTAATAATTATTAAATCATTATGGTAGACTTATGGATAGAAACATAAGGTATGAGGTGTCCCAAGTGTCCAATACCATGAGGAAATACCATTGGATGGCCCATAGTTTTGTAATTACCACCAATGAGGTGTCCCTTGGCCATTAATGTCTTGTCCCCTCACTTCCCCTATAAATACCAAGACATTCTCTCATCCATTCCATTCCAAAATCCTCCTCAACGAAGTACTAATCTCCTTACCTCCCAAGGAGTCCTCCCAAGGTGCCCCCAAGCCCTCAAGGTCCCGACCTTCTAGTTTTAAGAGTTACATTTTAAGGTAAGGGATTCTTTCACTCTTCCCATTTTCAAAGTTATACTTTCATGTCAAGTCTTTAAAGTTACTTTTTTTCATGTTGGGGTATGATCTATATGTTAATAATACTTTACTTTTATTTTCACATTATTATAGACCCTATTTAATCTCATTAATTTATTTTTTTAAGTTTTAAGTGACGTCGTTAGGCTGTAGAATTTTTTATTAGAGAAATCTTATTATTTTTCTTCTTTTCAAGTTTAATCATTTCATATGGTATGTCCTTAAAATTCCATTACCATGATATTATATCCTTTATATTCTGTCCCTCTAATATTTTATGGATCATTTTGAGTGGGTGACCCATTTCCCCTCTCTTTTCAATGATTTCTAAAACCCTGCAACATAGCTGTTATGCTACTGAATTTTCACCTCAAAATGTCTCTCTCTTTTTCTCAAATTATTTTATTTTATTAAGTGAATACTCAAAACGCTTTATTATATAGGTGTATTCACATATATATCAAAATTTTCTATTTTAAATTCTGGTATTTACATACATCAGACCCACTTTCATTTTCCGTGGGTTAAAGTGACATAAATATCACGTCTTTAAAACGGTTTTTAAAATGATAGGACAATGAAATGTAACCCATTTATTTTATTCTATATGGGTTATTTATGAAATGATTGATGATGATATATGTGGCTCAAACGATAATAAATACAAATTAATAGTGCACCCATATAGCACTCTAATGCAATGGGTAATGATGTGATCTATAGGGATTACAATTTTAACGATACCTTAGTGAATAACCTTGGTAATTTTTTTTAAATGAAACCTTGGGGATGGACCTTGGTGATATGTTCATGATTGTCTAAGTTAAAGGTTTTAGCCACATATTCAATTTATGAATCACGTTCTTTTCATTATGATATTCCCCATGATCTATTCCTCATGCCTTAAAGCTATTTATCATGACTTTATTGATGTATCTAAAGTTTACATGTAAAATGTTTCCCTTGTTTCCCTTACTGGGCATTATGCTCACACTTTCCTTTGATTTATGTTCCCAGGTTATGAGATGTATTAATGAACATGGATTAACAAATGAAGAAGCCTTTCAAGTGTTTAATAAGAATTTTTTTAAGTTGTCATGTATTATGTTCATGGTCTCCAAGACACTAAACCTTGAAGATCCTCTGTTTTGTAAGATGTAATGAAAAGTTATGTTATAAAAAGGATGGATTCCATAGTTGGTATCAAAGGGAGTTTTATTTATTTATGGAAATTAGGATATGAAAAATTTATGAAGAACCCTATAGATAAGTTTAAATATAGGAAAAAATTCCCGGTATTTTGGTGAGTATTGAGTAAGTGGTTTATCAAACAGATAAATCCCTGTCTAGATACGAGCAGGTAGAGGCGGCTCTGGCACAGTTGTACATAGGGGTAAAACCTGAAAACACCTCTTTGATCTAGACTCGAACGGGAACTGGTAAATGACAACCGGCCTTGCTGCACTCTTGGTTACGACACTCCCAGAGGATATTTTTTGTTAATCGTGAGATTTTTATGAATCATTATGAAGGAATTATAGAGAAATATAATCTTTTAAGAATGATGTTTTAAGACGTAGAATAATTTATAGTTAAAAGATTCGTAAATGAAACAATTTTCTCACTAAGATTTTATTCTTTTAGAAAATGGTGGCCAATAGGAGGAAACATGCAAATGGTGACTGCAATGGACCATGCGCTAACGGCCCTCCGATGGAAGCCAGAATGGAAACATTCATGCAAAGGATGAACCAACAGACTCAAGTGATGAGTAATAACTTTAATCAAGCTGAGAGGTCGATCTCACCAAGAAGGTAACAACATTATGTTGAGTACTTTATGCACCAAAAACCACCAACCTTCAGTGGATCGACTGACCCATTGATTGCATAGGAGTGGATCAGCTCTATAGAGAAGATCTTTTCCGTACTTCATTGTTCGGAAAAATAAAAAGTCACCCTTGTTGTTTACCTCCTAGAGGGATAAGCTGATCCGTGGTTGTCACTGATCAAAAACATGAAGCCAAGAGGAGATATGGAAGCTATGGAGTGGCAAGAGTTCAGGGGAGTATTCTTCAATAATTATTTCCCTCGTTCGATGAGAATGAGAATGGAGAAAGAATTTCTTGAGCTAAAGAAGAAGGAGAATGAATCTGTTAGAATCTACGAGATAAACTTCACAAGGATTTCCCATTATACCTCAAGATTTTTTATAGACCCTAAAGGGAAGGTTGATAGATTCATTGGTGGACTAAGTCCTCATCTACGGAATAATCTAGCCAACATTGACTATTATAGCTACAAAGAAATAGTTTGAAGTTCTATGAAAGTCGAACTGGTGTTTGGTGAGACAGAGTGGTCTCACAAATCTAATGAGAAGAAGAGAGCTCTAGAACCAAGCCTGGGAAGAAGCTTTGATCAGGAAGGAGGTGGAAAGAAAATGCAACATGAAACATGTAATAAATGTGGGATGAAGAATCTGGGGAACTACTTGATCGGAAGTGGTAAGTGCTACAAGTGTGGAAGAGAAGGCCATATTTCTCAGAATTGTCGTAGTGGTGTGAAGCCTCAACTCCCCAACACAAACGACAGAGGAAATATGGTTCTTTCTGTACCTGAATTCCAATGCTTCAAGTGTGGAAAACTTGGGAACTTTTCTAATCACTATCCAAATCTGAGGGTAGTGGAGGGGAACCACCATCAACATCAGAAAAGGCCAAGGGAGAAAGGTAATTCTTTTGATATCACAAAAACTGAAGTTGAATCTCTGAAAGACGTTGTAGAAGGTACTCTTGTTGTCCTCTACAAACTAGAAAGTACTTTGTTTGATTCTGGTTTTATGCATTCCTTTATTTCCTCCAATTTTTCAAATAATATAGAATCAATCCCTGAACTACTATAGGTAGAGTTGTCAGTCAAGATTCCAAGTGGGATTATCCATGCATCAATAGTGTTTAGAGACTCTAGTGTTTACTTTAGTGAGAACAATCTTATCACTAATCTAGTAGTCATTCCCATGATGGAATTCGATGTTATATTAGGGATGGACTGTCTCTCAATGTATAATGCTTAGATCAAATATAGAAGTATGGAAATCACAGTAGTCTTGAATGAAAGACCTATAATTATCTTCCAATGAGAGATATCCCGACATGATCTTTGTCTAGAGGAACCTCCTTTAGCCTTCTTTATGGAGTTATTTGGTGAGGATGAAGAAGGAAAAGGGAGTATACAAATATAAGATGCTCTGATTGTTCAGGAATACATGGACGTATTTCCCGAGAAGTTACCTGGACCTCGCCCTAAATGAGAGGTATATTTCTCCATTGAACTCGTACCTAGATCTCAACTGATATCAAAGACCCCGTATAGAATGGAAAATGTGGTGATAGAGGAGTTAAAGAAACAACTCCAAGACTTTTTGGAGAAGGGGTTTATCTGACCGAGTGTTTCCCCAGGGGGAGCACCAGTTCTCTTTGTGAAAAAGATGAACGGATTAATGTGGCTATGCATTGATTATAGAGAACTGAATGGGATCACAGTGAAGAAAAAATACACTCTTCCAAAAATTGATGACTTATTTGACCAACTTCGTGGGGCTCAATTATTCTACAAGATTTATCTTTGATCTGGTTATCATCAACTGAGGGTGAAGAAGGACGATATTCCAAATACTACCTTCTGATCAAGATATTGACATTATGGGTTTACTGTTATGCCCTTCTTCTTAACTAATGCTCCTGCTATTTTCATGGATTTGATGAATATAGTCTTTAAGGACTACCTTGATAACTTTTTGGTAGTTTTTATTGATGATATTTTGATATATGCAAAGAGTCATGAGGAGCATGAAGATCATCTCAGGGTTATTTTTCAAACTCTACGGTAGGAGAGGCTCTTTGGAAAGTTCAGAAAGTGTGAATTTTGGTTAAAACAAGTGGCTTTATTGGGTCACATCGTAACCAATGAAGAAATCTTGGTTGACCCTGAAAAAACAATGGTTGTGGAGGAGTGGCTCAACCCACAACAGTAACTGAGATTTGTAGTTTCCTTAGTTTAGCAGGATATTATAAAACGTTTTTGAAAAACTTTTCACATCTTTCTAATCCACTAACCAAGTTGACTCGAAAAGGGGTTAAGTTCATCTGGAAAAAGGAATGCGAGAAAAGTTTCCAAGAGATGAAGAAGAGATTGGTTACTGCACCTATGTTAACACTACCCTCTATTAAGGAAGGATTCGTTATTTTTAGTGATGCCTCTCTGAAAGGGCTTGGGTGAGTCATCATGAAAAATGACAAGGTAACTTCTTATGCATATCATCAGCTAATGAAATATGAGAAGAATTATCCTACGCATGATCTAGAGCTGGTGGTAGTTGTTTATTCTCTAAAGATATGGAGTCACTATCTTTATGGGGAGAAATGTGATATATACACCAACCACCAAAGTTTAAAGTATATTTTCATGCAATAAGAATTTGACATGAGACAAAGGAGATGGTTGGAGCTTATTAAAGACTATTATTGTTCAATTCATTATCACCTTGGAATAGAAAACAATGTCGCAGATGTGTTAATCATGAAAGACCCTATTGTTCTGGAAATAATGAGGATCCTAGGAGATCCCTTGATTAAGGATCTAGTAAAACTGGACATGGGAATTTTAAGGGAAGGGACATCATCAACCCTATCCAAAATGATTTCTCAACCTTCATTACTAGAGAAGATCATGAAGGCTCAAAAGGAAGACCTTTTGTTGCAGGAGAAGTTTGAGGGTGTGAAGAATGGGATGTTTCCTAATTTTAATATTGATCAAGAAGCTGTATTGAAATTTCATACAAGACTATGTGTTCTATATATTCCGGAGATAAAGAAAGAACTGATGGATGAATCTCATAGCTCTACTTTTTCTATACATCCAGGAAGCACTAAAATGTATAGAGACCTTCGTGATCATTATTGGTGGGATAACATGAAGAGGGAGATTGCTGATTACACTACAAGGTGCCTGTTGTGTCAATAAGTAAAGGCGGAATGACAGCTTCCTAAGGGGGTATTACAACCGCTACCCATACCAGCATGGAAATGGGATAATATCACTATGGACTTTTTCACTGGTCTCCCGAAAACTTTCAAAGGAAACAATGTGATATGGGTTATTGTGGACCGTCTCACCAAGACTGCCCATTTTATCTCCATTCTGGAAAATTTCTCTCTGGATCAACTTGCCAATATATATGTAAAGGAAGTGGTAAGGTTGCATGGGGTACCACTATCCATTGTATCTGATCGTGATCGATGATTCACATCAAAAATCTGGATAAGTCTTCAACATTCTTTGAATACTGAATTGAATTTTAGTATGGCCTATCGTCCTCAAACTGATGGACAATCTGAAAGGACTATTCATACACTTGAGGACTTTCTGAGATTATGCTCAATGGAATTTAAAGGTGGATGGGATCAATACCTCCCATTAGTTGAGTTATCATACAACAACAACTTCCATTTGAGTATTCAGATGGTGCCCTATGAAGCTCTGTATGGAATGTGATGTAGAACTCTTACTTGTTGGGATGAAACTGGTGAGAGAAATCTTATTAGGCTTGATCTTGTGCAAGAGATTATAGAAAAGGTTTATGACATCCAACAACACATAAAGGCTTCTCAGAGTCGGTGGAAGATCTATGCTGACAACTGTCGAAGGGACTTGGAGTTTGGTTTTGGTGAAAAAAGTTTTCCTTCGAATTTATCCATGGAAGGGGGTCCTGAAGTTTGGGAATAAGGGGAATCTTAGCCCTAGGTACATTAGCCCCTATGAAATCATTGATCGCATAGGAGTAGCGGCTTATCGTCTTGCACTTCCACCAAACCTAGCTCAAGTTCACGATGTATTCCATGTATCTCTCTTGAGAAAGTACATACCTGACCCTTCGCATGTACTGAACCCAGAGGTGGTACAACTAGAACATGACCTCTCTTATGATGAGAAACTTGTGGAGATCTTAGACCGTAGAAATAAAGTTCTACGCAACAAGACTACCCACTTTGTGAATGTGTTCTGGAGGAATCATAAGTATGAAGAAGTGACATGGGAGCCTAAGGAAACAATGAAGCAAAAGTACCCTCACCTTTTCGACTAGGCCTTTGGTTTAAAATTTCGGGGACGAAATTTTTTAAAGGGGAAACAATGTAATGACCCAATCATTTTGAATAGTATATTAATTTACTAGTAACAATTTAATAGAGATGTTAATGGTTAATGTATAAAGAAGATTCGATGGATTCATCCATTAGACTCGAACCATATGAAGCCTACTTATCAGAGCTTGGGAAGGAGGTGTAATCTTTGGGATTCACTTTGGACCAAGCCCAAGATGAACTCCAACATGTCAAGCTTGAACGGAATCGCCTAAGGGAGAAGTTCAAGTTAGTGGAGATTACTACTAGGGCAATGTTATCCGAGCCTCCCTCAGATTATATCACCTTAGCTCACCTTACAATTAGGTCATATGTTTTTGTTATAAGGGACTATGTAACGAGACCGTACCTACTTTGTGTAATCCTTTGAGATAAATAAAATTGTGATTTCTTCCTATGGTGAAGATTGTAAATTTTCAGATGTCCGGATAATAATAGGATGTATCTTTTGGATGAATTTTGAAAAAATGGATATTTTAAAATATTTATGTAAACCTTAAATAATTAAATATGTGTAAGGATTTTCAAAAAATGGTTTCTATAAATGTGTTCAGTAAGAAATTTAGATTCTAATAAGATCAACTTAATTTTTGGTGAATAGTAAATTAGGAATAGTGATTTTACACTTAGGATTAGTAATGGGAACGAATTTATTATTAATCTCACTTAAAGAAAGTATTAATATCATTTAGGCACCTTGATTGAGTAATTTGATTTATTAAAATAGGTAATTAACTATTTCAGAAATTATTAGTTAAGTATTAGTTTTTTCGGATGAATAGTGTTTTTTATTTAAATATTAAATTAAAAATATTTAGAAAATTATTTTTATAAAATTTATTTCATTTTCGAATTCAGATAACAGATATTATGTTAAGATAATTTTTGGGGATTTTTCAGAAAAAGTTGAATTTTCGGTGAATAGTGAATTTTTAGTTTAGAGTTTCGGGTGTTTAATGACATCATTAAGGAAGTAATAATTTTGAAATCTTTCTGGTAGAATTATGAATAGTATGATATGGTATGTGGTGTCCCATGTGGCCAATACCATGAGGAAATACCATTGGATAGCCCATAGTTTTTCCAATACCACCAATGAGGTGTCCCTTGGCCATTAATGTCTTGTCCCCTCACTTCCCCTATAAATACCAAGACATTCTCTCAACCTTTCCATTCAAAAATCCTCCTCAACGAATTTCTGGACTCCTTACCTCCCAAGTAGTCCTTTTATGGTTACCCCAAGCCCTCAAGGTCCCGAACTTCGAGTTTTATGAGTTACGTTTTATGTTAAGGGATTCTTTCACTCTTCCCATTTTCAAAGTTCTACTTTCATGTCATGTCTTTAATTTTCCATTTTTTTCATGTTGGGGTATGATATCTATCTTCATAATACTATCCTTTTATGTTCACATGATGAGATTCCATATTAAATATCATCAATTCATTTTTTGATGTTTTAAGTGATGTCGTTAGGCTGCCGAATGTTTCATAAGAGAAATCTTATTTTTGTCTTCCTTTCACATTTTTTAATTTCATATGGTATGTCCTTAAAATTTCATTACCATGTTCTTATATCCTTTATATTATGTCACTGTAATATTTTATGGATCATTTATGAGTGGGTGACCCATTTCCCCTCTCTTTTCAATGTTTTCTAAGACCCTACAACATAGCTGTTATGCTACTGAATTTTCGCCTCAAAATGTCTCTCTTTTTTTCTCAAATTCTTTTATTTTATTAAGTGAATACTCGAAAATATTTATTCTAAAGGGGTATTCACATATATATTAAAATGTTATATTTTAAATTCTGTGATTTACATACATGAGACACACTTTCCCTTTCCATCAGTTAAAGTTACATAAAGACGACATCTTTAAAACAGTTTTTAAAATATTATGACTATGAAATGAAACCCATTTGTTTTATACTATATGGGTTACTTATGAAATGATTAATGATGATATATGTGGATAACATGATAATAAATACAAATTAATGGTGCTCCCTAATAGCGCTCTAATGCATTGGGTAATGATGTGATCTCTAGGGATTACAATTTTAACGATACCTTGGTGAATAACCTTGGTAATTTTTTTAAATGACACATTGGGGATAGACCTTGGTGATATGTTCATGATTGTCTATGTTAAATGTTGTAGCCATATATTCAAGTTATGAATCATGTTCATTTCATTATGATATTCCTCATGATCTCTTCCTCATTCCTTAAAGTTATTTATCATGACTTTATTGATGTATCTCAAGTTCACATGTAAAATGTTTCCCTAGTTTCCCTTATTGGGCCTTCTGCTCACCCTTTCCTTTGATGTATGTTCCAGGTTATGAGATGCAGTAATGAACTTAGGATGAACAAATGAAGAAGCCTTTCAAGTGTTTAAGAAGAATTTTTTTTTATATTGTCATGTATTATGTTCTTAGTTTCCAAGACACTAAACCTTAAAGATCTTATGTTTTGTAAGATGTAATGAAAAGTTATGCTATAAAAAGGTGGGATGCCACACCCATCGGTTTCCTTCTCTTTCAAAGCTTTGGCCTCTGCAGGATCCAAGACAAACTCTAGCTCTCCTTCCTTCCGGTTTTCTTATCTTCTCTCCACTTTTCAACAACCTCATCCGGATAAGATTTCTGCTTCTTGGGATTTGGAGGTGCAGATTGGATTTCTTTAGCATCAGGGGTTTTTTCAAATTTTTCTACCTCCTTCAATTTCCTCTTATTTCTAGATTTTTTTATGGCTCTGCCACTTCTTGCTTCTTCGAAATGACTTCTACTTCCTCCTATGGTAAGTCATAGAACTCTCCTAAATCTTTATAGAAACCAATATTAATTCTCTTTAATGTATCATCACTTACTAACATTACTTTGCAATTCCTCTTCATGGAATTACAAGGGATTTTGAAAGACTCCAGACATCGAACAATCAACTTGGAAAGGATAGAAGGATACATTAGAATCTGAGCTTTCAAATTTCCATTCTTTATATTCTCTATCTTAATGAGAATATGATTCATCAATTTGGTCTTCCTTTGGTTTAATAAGAAATCCAAGATATACATATCACTCTTCTTTAAGGTGTCCTTGTCACCCTTTCTCTGAATGATAAACCCTTGAACCCACAATTAATGAATCCAATTATTTGTAGAGAGATGAGAAATCTCCCCAGTCTTGACATCTGTAAGTCCAAGTCACTCCATTTCTTTTACCTTCATAAAACTTCCTTGAACATCGGGAAACTTATGGGAACCAAATTCAACTTCCCTTTCAAATGGAACTTCAACCAACCTAGCCGCCTTTGTATAAGATAGAGAATAGGTCTTTCCATAGCTTTTGAATGAAAAATTATCTCTTCCCTCTTCTTTAAATAAACTAACTGACTCATAAAAATCGATAAGAAGATCCGGATACACCAAGTCTTGAGCTCCTAGCTTTGATATGAAAATGCTTTACCATCCATTCAACCTGATGATCTTGGATATGATGGAATCAAACTTGGAAAAGGAATTCGGATGCACCATACTTTCCCTGTAAATCTACCACTCTGAAATCGAATTGACAGTTAACATCTCTTGATAAGAAACTTCACCAGAAATTTGTATTAGACCAATACTTGAGAGGTTCAAAATGATCTTTTGAAAGAGGGGCGGAGCTTCGGCATGCAAAGGCTTGAAATTGATGTGGGAAAACCCTTTGTGGGTCCTTTATATAGGATTTTATGTTACAGTTCATCTTCTCATCTCAATCTAACAGTTGAGAAATCTTTTGATCAGATCTGACGGCTGAAAAGATAGCCATAAGGAAAATTTGGAAGGATCTAATATTTTTATATTTTTAAAATAAAACATTCAGATTTAAGGAAACTGGAATCCCAAAAATTTAAAAGAAACAAATGAAACTACCAGCAAGTAAAAGGTGATTACAAAAACTTAAAAAAGAATTATACCTTTTGGATTGCTAGGAATATTATTCGTAATAGGTAATATTATTCTTGAATAAATTTAGATTAAAAAATGACTATGAAAACCTTCATTACGAAAAAAAAATTTAGTACGTAAATCTTAATTATGAAAATTTCAAGTACACAAATCGTCATTATGAAATTTTCAAGTACGAAAATCTTCATTACGAAATTTTCAAGTATGAAAATCTTTATTACGAAAACATTAAGTATGAAAACCTTCATTACAAAAATTTGTAAAACTAACTATGAAAATTTTTATTATGAAAAATTTGAAAAACTAACTTTGAAAATTTTCATTACGAAAAATTTGAAAAATTTCATTAAGAAAATTTGAAATACTTCATTACGAAAATTTAAAAAAAATCTTCATTAAGAAATTTTTTTAAAAATCTTCATTACGAAAAATTTGAAAAATAAAATTCATTATGAAAAATTTAAAAAAAACATCATTACAAAAATTTTGAACAAAAAAACTAACAAACAAATGTACCCGCTATGAGAAAGAGTTTATTACTGTAATGAGATTGGTTTCAACGGGATGTTAATAAAGAGTATTACCTTGCAGTTATCATTCCTAAATTCTGTTTAATGTATTCAAACCTATTAGAGGGTAAGGATTTTTTGAAAATATTAGAAATTTTATCCTGTGTTCTGATACATTGAAGAATGATATCTCCTTTTTGTGTGTGATCCCTAAGAAAGTGATGCCTAATATCTATGTGTTTTGCATGAGAGTGATGTGAAGGGTTTTTACTAAGGGCAATGTAACTTGTATTATCAGACAAAATTTTTGTTTTGTTAAAACTCATACCATAGTTTGTGAGTGTGTGTTGTATCCACAACACTTCAGCACAACAACTTCCTGCTGCTATGTATTCAACTTCAGCAGTGGATAGTGCTACTGAGTGTTTCTTCTTGCATGACCAAGAAAATAATGAATCTAATAGGAAATGACAAGTTCCATATGTACTCTTCTATCCATTCTACATACACCAAAGTCAGCATCTGAAAAACTTTTCAAAAAAATCATTTCCAGAAGTGTAGAAAAGTCCTAAATCCATGGTTCCCTTTAAGTAGTGAAAAAATCGTTTCACTACCTTTAAATGAGATTCCTTAGGATTAGTTTGATATCTTGCACATAAGTATAATGAAAACATTAATTCTGGATGACTAGCTGTCAAATAAATTAAACTTCCTATCATACCTCTAAAAGATGTTTGATCTACTGGTTTCCCAGCTTCATCAAGATCAAGTGTGTTTGAGGTACCAATGGGAGTACTAACACTCTTAATATTGTAATATCCATACTTTTTTTTAAAGATATTTAATATACTTATTTTGGGATATATAGATTCTTTCTGGTTTTTGAAAAATTTGAAAACCAAGGAAAAATGTTAACTCACCCATCATATTCATTTCAAACTCAGATTTCATTAGATCTGCAAATGAATCAGTTAAAGATTGCTTAGTTGAACCAAATATAATGTCATCAACATAAATTTGAATGATCAAAACATTTTTCTTATCTTTCTTTATAAAAAGGGTTGAGTCCGCATTTCCCTTAATGTAATTATTTTGAATAAAAAATCATGTAAGTCTATCATACCAAGCTCGAGGGTCTTTTTTAAGTCCATACAAATATTTGGTAAGTTTATAAACATGTTCATGATGTTTTGTATGTTCAAAACCAGGAGGTTGTTCAACGAAAACTTCTTCTTGAACATAACCATTAAGGAAAGCACATTTCACTTCTATTTGAAAAAGTTTGAAATTAATGAATGATGTAGAGGCAAGTAAGATACGAATAGATTCCAGTCTAACTATTGCAGCATATGTTTCTTCATAGTATATTCCCTCTTATTGATTATAGCCTTTAGCATCTAATCTAGATTTATTTCTAACTATGATTCCATTTCATCACACATATTTTTGAAGACCCATTTTACTCTAATAACAGAAGATTTCTTAGGTCTTTCAACCACGGTCCAAACATTATTCCTTTCGAATTCATTTAGTTCATCTTGCATGGATTTAATCCAATCATCGTCACCTAAAGCTTCATCAGTGCTTTTTGGTTCTAATTGGGAAAGGAATGCTAAATGTTCTACTTTATTTCTTAAAGAACTTCTAGTCCTTACATGTTGATTCACATCACCAATGATACTATCACTAAGATGATTCTTTAGAAACAACTGGTTTGGGTTTTGTAAAGCTTGTTCATAAACATAAGGTAGAAAATATTTTTGGGTAAATGCTTCAGAAGCATATTCTTGGACATTTTCCTTATCAGAAGGATCTTCTAACAGAAGTTGATAATCAGTTTTTGAAAATACATTCGAAGATGTAGGTTGGGGTTATTTAAAAACAAAACGATCAGTTTCATCAAATTTGACATGTACTGTCTCTTCAATGGTAAAAGTGTTTTTATTGAAAACTCTATAAACCTTTGAAGTTGTGGAGTATCCTAAGAAAATTAAATCATCAAATTTTGGTGTGAATTTGTGTAGATTATCTTTAGTATTTAGTATGAATACTTTACAACCAAAAACCTTGAAGTAGGAAAATCTAGGTTTTCTACCATTCCATAACTCATAAGGAGTTTTGTTACGAAAAGGTCTAATAAAAACACGATTTATAGTATAACAAGCAGTACTTACAGCTTCATCCCAAAAGTGTCTTGCTATAGAATATTCAATCAACATGGTTCTTGTTATCTCTTAAAGAATTTTATTTCTCCTTTCAACAACACCATTCTGTTGAGGAGTTCTGGGTGCTGAGAAATTATGACTAATGCCTTTTCTACTACAAAAAGTTTCAAAATTAGAATTTTGAAATTCTCCACCATGATCACTATGAATAGTTTTCAATGGAGGTTTTTTCTCATTTTTAACATTGGATCTAAAGATTTTAAAATATGAGAAGGCTTCAGACTTCTTTTCTAGAAAATAGACCCACGTGAATCTAGTGTAATCATCAACAAAAACAAAAACATAATACTTTCCTCTAATGCTTCCAGTTTTTGTAGGACCAAAGAGATCCATATGCACTAACTGCAATGCATCAGTAGTTGAGACTTGACCAATTGATTTCAAACTTGATTTATGTTTTTTTCCATATTGTCAAGGATAATAAACTTTTGATTAATCAAATCTATTCTCTAGTAGATACTTAACTAATCTTTTCTTGGCAAGTTTTCATAGGTTCTTAAGGTTACAGTGACCTAACCTTCTATGCCACAACCACTAATGATCTTCCATTGCACTAAGGCAAGGTAGATCTTGGATCCTATGGTCTTCTATGTTTAGTGTGTATACATTCTCTTTCCTATTGGTAGAAAGAATAAAATCTTCATTGGAATTGTGTACTAAGCACTTCTCATTCCTAAAATTCACAAGGTAACCTTCATAATATAATTGTATTAAGCTAATGAGGTTGTTCTTAAGATACTTAGCAAATAAAACATTTGAAATCAATGTTTTCTCCAGAATAACGATGTTACCTATACCAATAATTTCTCCCTGAGAATTATCTCATAAAGTTACTTTTCCTCCTTTCATCTTGATAATCTTTTCAAAATAGTTTTTGTTACCAATCATATGTTGGGAACACCCACTATCCATGTACCATGTATTGTTATTGGTTATTTGTGTATTTTCCATAAAATAGAAGAGTTAGACTTTCAGAACCCAAATTTTCATGGATCTGGAAATTTCAGAAATTAAAATTCTTGATACCCACATTTTCTTAGAAAATTAGGCTTTAGGAAATCCCAAAGACTGAGTTTTATTTAAGGAACAATTTTTTACCTAGTTTCCACCACACTGACATTTAGTGAAAAATAGAGCACTTTGAGGAACAAAATAATTGTTGCTAAAATCAGCTTAGAACTAATGTGACCAAAACCATAACTTTTCCTTAGAGGATGGATTTGAGAATACATCTTATCAACATTTTTTTTCCTAAGGTAAAGTTTGAGAAACACTTCCTCAAGGAAAAAATTTCAGATTTAAGTTTGATAACCAAGTTCCTGTCTTCTAAAACATTTTATTTGAAGCTAGAGTTAGGCTTGAAAACATTTTTCTTAGAAATTATGTTTTTTAGATCCTTAGAATGTTTATTCTTCTCATAATTTAATTCCTCATGATTTTTTGAAATACTTTCAAAATCAACAATTTTCTTTTTAAGAACGTTAGAAATATATGATATTTCCTCACTAAGAATATTATTCCTTGAATTTTTCTTATCATATTTTTTCATGAGTTTTGAATTCTCAATTTCAAGGAGTTTGGAAAATAGAGAAACTTATTCATAGGAAGGTAGAGTACTATATTCATCAGAAGAAGATTCTTTATTCGAAGATTCATAATATTTATTATTACTATAATTTGAATTTAAATAAACATTGGTCATTAAATCAGTATTATGTACATTATCCATTAAAAAATGATTATCAATCGGTAGTCTGGCTATTAGACCAAGATTATTCTGTCTAGAAGATTCGTAATCAGATGATTCATCTAAAGATTCACCACCATTGGCACTCCAAGTGTCATTAGAATTCAAGTCCTTCTTCGCTGAAGCTTTTTAGTACTTCTTTCTGTTTCTCTCAAAATTATTTTCCATTCTTTATTTTCTCTTGAGCATAGGACAATCAGGCCTTATATTTCTAGCTCTCTTGCATTCATAACATGTAACTTTTGAATCTTTCTTGTCTTTCCATTCCTTTTTTTAATATCTGGATTGAAAGTTCTTCTGTCCTACAATCTTGTTCATCCTTCGAGCAAGATTTGCTAACTCGTTTTATGAAGATTCACATCCACTAGATTAGGATAGGATAATAACCTTCTTAGATTTGGATCTAGTAACTCTCTCAGGTGTTTTTTATTTCATATGGTTTGAAGTAGTTTTAAAATAAACTCCTCCATTACCATTCTACATTTAAACATTATCAGCATATCTCTTCATTCTAGTCTCATACTGAAGAAGAGTTCCAAACAGCTCATCTAAGGAAATCTAGGTGACTTTCCTGTTCTCATAAATTGCTTTCCTCTTGGATTACCACTCATTTGGAATAATATCAATGATCTTATCTAAAGGAGCCTCATCATTCAAACCTTTTTGTCCCATATAATGTAAGATATTCACAATAGTTATAAACCTTTGCTGAACGTTTCTTATTGGTTCCCCATAAGGAAAATTAGAGCCATGGTATTCAGCTCTCAACATTTCTCTTATTGACTCTATAACTTTAGAAGTACCAAAATTTGTAACTTCAAGTTTCTTCCAGATATTGTTTTCAGCTTCACAGAAAGATATTTGAATATAGATGTTCCTAGTCATGGAACATTGCAATGTATTTGTGACTCTAAAATTTGCTTGATATTCGGATTTCTCCTGATTAGTAAAAGTTCTCAATTCCTTATCAGGAATTTTATAGTCTCCTGTCAGCATTAGTTAGTTATTAACTCCAGTGTTAATAATGAAATTCTTCATCCTATCTCTCTGGTACTCATAATCATTTCAATTAAAAATAGGTGGTCTTGTAGGATTTAGATTGTTGATAGAACCAAAATTTAAACTTGTCTTCATAAGGAAATTCTTGGCACACAAACTTGTTAGTAATATAAATTTGTAAATAAAATAAAATATCCTAATCAAGGGAAATAGAACTAGAGTATCACTAAGAAAAAATGAATCCGAACTTTATGAGTCTAAAAATATGATTTCAAAAATAATAAGAAGAAAAAATTTCTCTTCTAAATCTAATCATGAGATTAATTTATATTGAACCAAAATTCTGAAGCCAGTTGTTAGATTGGTTCAAGATTCAAGGTCACCTCCTATGATACTAATTGTTGAGATGGTATGTGAGTATGTCATACTCTATAATACCAAATGAAGGATCAAAATAATAGAGATACTAAATAAAGTATCTAATGATTCTCAAAATACAAGATGGGGGGAATTGTATAATTTAAAAAAAATTCCTTTGGAACATTTAAAGATGGTTATGTTTAACAAGGTTAAACAAGGTAATTCACAAGACCTCTAAGTTCTTCACACTTTCTTGATTCAGAAAAATATGATTATGAGAAAGTGAATCCGGAAAGATGGTTCCAGAAAATGAAACTTAGTGAAAGTTTACAAAGATAATGATTATACCTTAAAGCGTATGGAATCGTACTATATTAGAGTACAAGTATACGGAAGTATAAGATAGTTATACTTTCCTCAACAAATAAAATACAGCAGAAAACCTGTTACAAAACAAATAACAAGTATTAAATCTTTTAACCCAAAAAGAAGGGTATCCAAAAACCTTGGATAAAGGTCCCTTGATTTATACTTTCAATAAAGATTGTCTTACCCACACCAGGGTAAACCCTCGATACGATGATCAGAGTCTGTCTTGCAATCCCTGCAAGCCCTCAACTTCAAGGTAGTCGGTACCTATGTCTTCCTCAGCAAGGAAGCCCTCAACTTCAAGGTAGTCGGCACCTTTGTCTTCCTCAGTAAGGAAGACCTCAACTTTACGGTAGTCGACATCTATGTCATCCGATACCCAGAAGCCCTCGATTGTACACAACAACAATTTGAGTCGCACAAAGAAAATATGAACAAGAATTTGAGTATGCATGAAGAAATGAGAGCCTCTCTCTAGAAATCACTTCAAAAGCATTAAATTCCTAGAGTCATAGAATTGTTGTTCAAAATTTGTGAGCTCATTCAAACGAGATCCTATTTCTAGGCACGGCTTCGACGATCATCTCCCTCCTCCAACGGTCATATTTTTCAATGAATATTGGAGGGACCTATAGACATGTCACTCAAACAACAGTAAGTTGGTAACTGAATGCATGAAATCATTTTATAAATAAAATAATCGTATGAAAAAATATGGTTACATAACCAAAATCAGTTATTTAGAGTGTAATAAAATAAAAGTTTAGAGTCTAACCAAAAATACATTCAGTCTCTATAATACATGGATATTCGGATTTTGTTTTCTAAAGAATTAGAAAGTAGAATATACAATGTTTGGAGTCAGAGTTCATGAGAATTCGGAGTTAGAACTCAAAACATTCTGAGTCTGAATTCATTATAATTTGCAGTCAGAACTCAAAAGAGTTCGGAGTCTGAATTCAGAGAATTCGGAGTCAGAACTCAGAAGAGATCAGAGTCTGAATTCAGAGAATTCGGAGTCTGAAAACAGAATACTTCTTTATCTATGTATTATATGATTCTGATGTTTTAGATATAAAACTGAATTTTACACATAGACATGATAATGAACATTGAAAAACATTGTAAGGATAAATTTCCTTGAGGAAGGAAAATTTTCCTTATAGAAGTAAAAAATAGGGTAAAAAGAGATTTTCCATGAGATAAGGTGTTTGTGATTTTCAAAATAAGAAGAAATGGTAAAGTCATAAGGAGACTATATTGACTTAACAATCTCCCCCAATTGTGATGGAATGGAAACGTCATAAGGAAAACCTTATTGACTCCACATTTATTGGTTTTGAGTATGTTATTTGTCCTCTTTTCTAAAATTAATGTAAATTTTATATAAAAAGATACACTTTTGGTCATACTGGGCATACCATATATTATATTTAGGATTGAATAACTCCTACACATCAAGAATGACATATTTATCATTTTTCCAACATTTCAAAATAATCTAAATTATTTTCTCAGTTTTGGGGAATGTCACATATCTTTTTTACTAAAATTAATGTCAATTTTGAATAAAAACATGATCTTGGATTCATACCAACAATTGTGTGTCATAATTATGTAAGGTTCATTTTTAAACATGAAAAATTATTTATGGATCATTTTAATTAATTATAAAAAATATATAAATGTATTTTCTCTGTTTTGAGTAATTTACATGTCATTTTTTACTGAAATGAAATTTTAATCTAGAAACAAGCACTTTGAGTCATACTGGCCACATAAAGTGGAAGTTGGAAGTGATAATAATTCCTATACATGAATAATTACATAGGAATATTTTTTCCTAAATTATCAAAGCAATATAAGAACATTTTCTTGGTTTTCAATGAGTGAAACTTTTGGACAAATATGTTAATTTTAAATATATAGAAGATACTTGGAGTCACACTAGGAAAAAACAGTATCAAATGGAGATAGGGATGATTCATATATGTTAAAATTTACTTACGAATCATTAAACTAAAGTATCAAAACAATCCCAATATTTTTTCTTGATTTTGGGTATGTTGATTATCTTTTTTTATTAAAATTAATTTCATTTTTAAAAAAAATACACACTTGGAATCATACCGGTCACATCGTGCATCATATTTATGTGTGGATGATTACTACCTATCCTAAATAAAATCTATATTGTTTTCTTAAAATATAAAAAATAAATCTAAATGTGTTTTCTTGATTGTGAGTATTACACTTTCCTTTTTTACTAAAAAACCACTTTAAACTAGAAACACATATATTGAGTCACACCGGTCACATCATGTGTTAGTTTTATGTGAGACTGATTTATACATGTCAAAAATGAATTATGAATTTTTCTTCCAAATTTTCATGATAATCTATGTGTGTTTTATTATTTTTCAGTGAGTGCCACTTTATAAACTAAAATTTCAATTTTAAACTGGTAACAAACATTGTGAGTCATACTGAGAACATTATGTATCTTATTTAGGGGTGGATGATTCGTACATTTAAAAAATGTCTTATGGATCATTTTACTAAAGTATAAAAATAATATGAAAGTGTTTTCATGGGTTTGAGTATGTTTATTTCCTTTTTTGTAAAATTAATGTTTAATTTAAATAACAACATGAACTTTGTGTCATACTGGTAACACCTTGAATCAGATTGAGGTGATGTTGATTCCTACACATCCTAAATGAATTAGGGATCAATATACTAATGTATCTAAGAAATCAAACTTTTTTTCTTGGTTTTGATTATGTCACTTTGGGTTTTCACTAAAATGTATTTTTAAATTGGAAACATAATATTTTATTCAGACCAGTCACATTGTAAATCTATTTAATGTGATTATAATTACTATATGAAAAAATAAATTATAAATCATTTTAATAAATTATGAAGACATTCTGAGCATGTTTTCTATGTTTTTTGTCAGTGAAACATTTTGAACAAAAATTTCAATTTTAAAAAGATAAGAGACACATTGAGACATACCAGACACATCGTGTATCATATTATGGTGATGATGATTATTACACATCAAAAATTTAATATGGATTGTTTAAAAAAAGTAACAAAATAATTAGAATATTCTTTCTTAGTTTCGAGTATGTCAATTTTCTTTTTTACAAAAAAATAGTGTAAATTTCAAATAAAAAGACACAATTAAGTCATACCAATCACACCTTGTTTCCGATTAAGGTGAAGTTAATTATTACACGTCAAAAATGACTTATGGATCATTTTCCATTATTATAAAAACAATCTGAATCAGTTATCTCTAATTTTAGTATATTAGTTTTCTTTTTTAATAAAATTACTTTAAAACTGGAAATAAGAACATGGAGTCATACAGGCCACATCATGTGTCTATTTTATGTGAGTTTTGGGTCCTGAAAATTCCGCAAGGGGGAAATCAAATTAACCCAAAACATAAAAAAAGGACGGAACCGGGCCGCGCACCGGCTCCCAGCAACAGTCTGCGAACGGTTCAGTGAACTGAAATTTTGTGGATCAGCGTCGTCCGTGAAGTGGAGGCGGGGCTCCTCCGCGGGCGTGAAGCAGGACGGGTGCCAGGCCGATCCACCACCGCGAACCGTGCAAAACGGCCAATGTTGCGTGTGTTGTCTTTCATGAAATGGAAGTGGAATCCGTATGTATCTGTGAACTCCTTCACTCACAAAACTGAGGCAGAAGACGTATGCGGCTACAAACCTCATCGTTTGCAGAATAAAGGTGGAGTGGTGCCCAGTCACTGAGCAATTCCATGGATCTCAGTTCCTAAAATCCCAAGTTTACCGAGTCATCCGTGGGTGGGGATTCTTTCATGGGCTTCCCCAAATATTCTCATGTGCCCATCCTATTCGGGACTCTATAAATAATCACCAATGGGCACCCAAAAAAAGGGAGAGGAAGGACAGGTGAAAACCTGTTGGGAGACGCTGGAGAAATCGCTCCAAGTGGTAAAGTTCCACGGACTTCCTCATAGAGGAGAAACCAAACCGGAAACCACATGCTCCCATATCCTTCGCAGACAGACACATCCTCCGCGGACCAGTGTCATTCGCGAAATGGAGGCAGGAACCCCTCCGTGGGCGCGATGTAGGACGGGCGCCAGCCCCTTTGCGTACGCCATTCACGGCCATTTCCTTCGCATCCATCTCATCCGTGGACAACCTCCTTCACGGATAGCCTCCATCATGACCTTCTCCCTCACGGACAGCTCCTCCACGGACACCCTTCGTGGAGAACCAAACCGTGAACCACATGCGGCCAGCCCTATGTGGTCGGCTCCTTCGCAGACAGCTCCGCCGCCCCAACAGTATTTCACATTGCACCCTTGTACCGCCCCAACATCCATCCTAAACATTCCATGAGTCGATAAACTCCTCATGACTCTCCTATAACCCCATGTCCTAGCTCCTTTTTCAAGGTTCATCCAGAAAGGTCCGCCCATGCGTAAGTACCACACCAACCATTGCTAGGTATCTCCAACCTAGTCATCCTGACCACATGACGTTAAACTGTATGGCCCTCGTCCTATCCATATGATGTTAAACTATATGGAAATAGTCCTCTCTACATGACTATAAACTGTAGAATTCCTTATCATTCAATAATTGGATGCCTCTTTCTCCATGCATAAGATGCCTCATGCCATGTTTACAGTGGAATAATCTCAAGAGTGCTAGAATCCATTCAAACATCCCATCACTCCACCTCATGATTTTCATGTCCTTAATTCGGATCCTCATCATCTTGCATGTATAAAGGGGCCCCCTAATGGCCTGGTCCCATGCCGCATCGGCTCACCTACCGTCCTGGGCCAACGCCCTAAAAGACTTTGGACAACACTTTGAGTCAGGTCCTGTGTTTCGAACATAGTCAGCAGTCGAACCTCATTTGATTGTCCCCATTTCAGGCTAACGTGATATGGATGCTGTTTTTTGAACATGCTCAGTATTTATCCTCCATCACCATACCACCCTCATTGCATTCCGAATGTTGGGTAGGTAATTCACACTTTTCATCTCCTTTTGTTTGGATTTATTCCAACGCCCTTGGCATTATCCCGCTTGTGCACTTGTGCATAGGCATTGGCCCCCATTATATTCCTCAACCCACTAATGGGTAGGGATGCACTCATGGCCAAACATGAGGAAGACACCATGGGTGTCCATCCTAGAGTAAGCCCCGACTTTATGGGACGCTTCATGGGTAAGCCCCACTCCACTTCCCACGGACGCACCTTTCGCGACGTGATCGCCTGGTCCCTACTGCCTCTTGTTTCTCACACCGATCATGACTCATGTGGGCTTAGAGTAAGCATAGACGGTGACATCCTCTTATGGGCCTCCTTAGAGTGTAAGCCCCAATCCATCACTATGGTATTCCTCAGAGCGTAAGTCGAAAGCCAAATGAAAACTATGAGGACTTTGATTCCCTATCACAGGGACACGTAAGAAGCCTCCATGAGGTTCAAGCCTGATCACCAGCGGACCCCCTGGTTCCACCATCACGTCGGTTCTCCGACACTCTCATTCAAACTATGTGGACTTTGATCCCTGTATCCTAGGCAGGGTATGTAGGAATAATCTGTAAGGTTCAAGCCTAACAACCGGTCGTTCCGGCTATCTTCACATCGGTTCACCGCTCCAATCCCAGCACTGCCTCAAAGAGTCCTGACTCCACGGGGTCATTAATCCAATGAGGGATGGTAAACCTCAGGCCTAAATGATTCCGAACCCCTGCGTCTAGTTGACCATTTCCCACCAGGGTTAAATCCATTGATACTATGCTTGGGTATAAACCAAAGATTCACGAACATATGCATACGTCTTAAAAATATAAGAGAGTCCCGGAACAGGAAATGATTCTTCCCAAAAGGATGCGATGAGCCCGACTTCCCATCCTATCAACCAATGTGAGTTCTGAAGCATCGCTAGCCAAACTATCTAGCGAACGCATGCCTTTGGAAAGCAGGTCCATGCATCATCGGATACGGAACCGTTGGGCGTTTTGAGACCGACCCGAAACAAAAACGGTGACTAATTATTATATTTGACATATTACTTTTGAATCATTTTACTAAACTATGAAGACAATACAATTTTGATTACATAGTTTTCATGGAGTGACACTTGTTTTGAATAAAAAATCAATTTTAAACTGATATTGGAAAATTTTAGTCATATTAGGGTCTCTATGCATTAGATTGATGTTAGGAGGATTCCTACACATATAAAATTACTTATGGATCATTTTTATAATGTATCAAAACAATTAAAATTCGTTTTCTCATTTTTGATTATGTCACTTGACTATTTCCCTAAAATTAATGTTAAAATGAAATAAAAATACACACCTAGAGTTAAACCGATCACACTAATCAATGAATTGAGGTGCTTCTAATTACTATATTCCAAACATTATTTATGGATCATTTTACTAATGTATCAAAACAATAAGAATTTATTTTATTAGTTTTGATTATGTTACTTGTGTTTTTTTAATAAAATGTGATTTTAAACTGGAAAAAAGAACTATGAGTCATACCAGTCACATCATGTGTCAGTTAAACATGAGACTGATTCTTACACATAAAAATGATGTCTGAATCATTTTCCAAATTTATCAACATAATCCAAGCTCATGTTTCTGGTTTTCTATGAGTTACAAACATTTTAAACTAAAATATCAATTTTAATATAATAATAGACACTTTCAATCAAACAGGACACACCGTGTATATGATTATGGTGAGGATAATTCTAACACATCAAAAAATTAATTATGTTTCATTATCCTAATGTATAAAAAAATACAAATGTGTTTCTCAGTTTTGAGTATGTCACTTTTACTTTTTAATAAAATGAATGTCAATTTTAAATAAAATAACACACTATGAGTCATAATAGTCACACAATATATCTGATTGAGGTTTGGATGATTCCTTCATATTGCAAAAGATCTATGGATCATTTTATGTGTGTATCAAAACAATCCAAATGTGTTATCATTGTTTTGAGTATGAAACCTTTCCTTTTTCTAAAATTTAATTTTAATCAATTATCAATAACACTGAGTCATATCGGTCTCATATTGTGTTAGTTTGATTTGATAATTATTCCTACACATAAAAATTGAATAATAAATTATTTTCCTAAATTATCAAGACAATATGAACATGTTTTCTAAATTTTTAATTAGTGGGGAATGTTTTGAAATAAAATGTAAATTTTAAACTAATAATGGACACGTCATGTCATACATGGCATACTATGTATCAGATTGATGTTTATATGATTCATACACATCTAAAATAACATATGGATAATTATAAAAAATTAAAAAAGTATCAAAATGATTTTGATTTATTTTTTAGTATGTCAGTGGTATTTTTTACTAAAACTAATGTAAATTTTAAATAAAAAGGCACACATGAAGTCATAATGTCCACACTATGCATTTTATTGGGGTTTAAATGATTTCTATAAGTAATAAATGAATTATAAAATTTCCCCTAATATATCAAAGAAATAATAATGAATTTTCTTATATTTGAGTGTGTGATGTGTGTTTTGAACTAAATTATTAATTATAAGAAAAAACACACACAATGTTTCATAATGATCACACTATGTATCAGATTGAGGTAGAGCTGATTGAGTATATGATGTATTATTTCTTTATAATATCATAAAAAATATAGAAATATATAAAATATACCATTCATGATGGAAGAGGACTCCTCATTGTCACATGACTTGGCAATCCTTAAGCGGTTGTTCCATAATACTCTGAATATGTCTAGAATATTCTAGAACCTGGTAGAGAGGAAGATATTTCTATATGATTACAAAGAACCTCATCACCATAAATTATCTCCATGTGGCAGTGTGTGATATCATGCTTCCTCAAACACATCATGTTTTGGGTAGAACAGGGTTTCCTCTTCCATTAGAAAGAAACAAGTTCTTTCTAGTCTATTATGAGTAACATCATCTTTGAACCATCCACCCCAACTCGATAAAAAAAATCCACTTGTATAAGAAAGTATTTCTTAGGTTAGTAATAATATATATAAATAAATGAAACATAAATAAGAAATAATTCATTCTGAGTCTCATTTATTTAAATTATGATTCCAAACTATAACATTTTCAATTCACCCATTGTGGATACATAAGAGATATTTTAGAATCTCAATCCCAACTACATGATATTTTTATCCACTTTACAATAACATAATATTCACATATTACCCAAAATTCCAATAAAAATTTATCCTTTAGGATTGGTGTAAAACTCATATATAAACATTTTCCTTATTATTGTCTACAACCAATAAACAGAACATAATATATATTCTTAGATTATACAAAAATTAGATTATCCCTTTATTTTTTCCAAAAAAATTTACCATTACTGTAAACCTTAGAATGTTCATTGATTGAAAAAAATATGTATTTAATTTTCCGTTTTTATGGAACATAATAAATTCTATATTTCCCTTTCACCAATATAGAGATTTAAAACTCCATGATAGAAAATTCACCTTCATTGATGGAAAAAAACATATGTGTGACCCATTATATACTTTCAAAATACTCTAACCTCCATTAACAATTGTTTAATGGTTTCCAAAAGTGTTAAGGATGAGTATATCTATTTATTTCATCTGAATGACACTAAAATCTGGAAAATCCATTATATCTTCCTGGACTTTTCTATGAATTATTATATTTTTTTCAATATTACGGGTGATGATAAACTCTATCATTACATAATCATTATTTTTCCACAAAAGTAGTAGAATCCATATTCTTATATATTTTTTATTGATAATGATGATGAGTTTTTTATTAATGAGCATGTGGATATTTATTATTTTACATCATTAATATGGACATGCATATTGGTGAGGAACCAGTGGACATGTTTTCTAATAGTAATATAATGTACAAGTTTATATATGCCTAATAAGTGTTGGTTAAACACCATTACTCATTTAATTATTATGAAATTCTATGTGATATAATGGTGGGATGATTTAATTTCATGTTACGTGAATTCAAAAGAATCATTTGTAGTAATTTCATTTCACTAATGTAAACATAATGTGTTACTTGAATAGATTTTCCATGAATTTTTTACATTATATCAGAATCTAATTGAGGATCGAATAGCCCAAGAACTTCCACCACCCACCAAAGTGAAATAACTATACTGTCATTTTTATCTATCATTTACCACCACACATGATTGAAACCTATATAGAGAATTAGTCAAACATTATTCTGAAAATGATAAATAAATTTACAAAACAAGTAAGATAAAAAGATGATAAAACTGGACAAATAAGTTATAGGAAGTCACCTCTTAATGATTCTTATATACATTCATGCACAATATTTTCTAATCATTTATAATAAAATTGAATTCCTCCATTTTAAATCTCATTGAGAAATACACAAAAAATAATACATAATCATTTTGATACTAATTCATTACACCCCAATTATATTTATATTATAACTTCCCATTATAGATCACAATCATAGTCAGTAATCAATTAAATTTTTTATCAGAAAACATTATGATTCCATGTATGCTACCATATCATATCTAAACAAATTTATTTCTTTTTTTATTAAGAAGGTTGTTGGATGTCTTGGTTGTATTGATAATATATAGAAAAACAAATGATTAGTAATTATTTTTAATTAAAATGTAATTACCTTTGGAAATTACTTGTTTGCGGATGATTTCATTTTCATGGTTTATGATATCTCTCATGAATTTGAAAACATAATATCTATAATTGTTGAATTTATCATGCTTCATACACTACATAAACATTTACCAAAATATTTTTTTGTGTGTTTGTTTTGATAATTAAATATTTCTATATATAACTTAATTTTTTTCCAATTGAAGTAATTAATAGGCTTTTTATGTTTAGTCACTGACTTCATGCCATGATTTAGTCTATATTTATTGATCGCAATATCATAAAAAAAATTCTTGTTTGAAAAAATACCAAAATATTTAATTTGATGTTTATCTATAAAACTTTTATTGTAGTATCTTAAAAATATATAATACAAATATTGTGTGGTCATTTGTTTTTGGATTTTCATGCATTGGATCCAAAAAATAATATTTCCGATATCTAGGTTGAGTGTGGTCTGCATCTAAATATTCCTAAAAAACTAAAATAGATAACCAATGAGAAAATAAAAATTTATTTTATGTGGATAGATTATAGAGTTTTACCCCTGAATTTTAGGAATCAAAAATGGTTTGTCATCTATTATGTTTTCCTCAACCACATAATATATATAATGTTTCTTATTATGAATTTCTTACGTATAAAAAATGTTTTCCCATAAAAATTATACAGGGATTAATAAATCCAAATTACAGTTCACTTGATTTTCCCTTAATATAATAGTAATATAGACCCCTGTAGAAAATAGGAATTTTTATCAACTTTAATGGACATATTAGATCACTATTCAGAAAGATGTATTGTGATAATTTACCATATTTATGGATTCACAATTGAGGCTCACAACTATTCAGACCTGATAATACCATTTATACTCTTGAGACCAACTTAATCTATAAATACAGTTCAAAATATTTAATCTAACTATGGAATGTAAGTAATAATTGAATCTTTAAATGTGTTCTTTTCATGATTTTGTGAAGATAATAAATGTTAATATGGAATCGATGAGGAGAAGGTACTCCTAGAAGGTCCTTTTGATTTTTTTGGATGATTCACTAGTTTTTCTTGATTTGGCATTCTATTTCCCTAACTCTTTATCCATCTATAACACCATACCTCACATCAGACCTTTGTTCATCAATTGATACAAGTTATTTTATAAGAAAAAAATTCTTAAATACATATATATTTTATATTTATAATATTATATGCACATGATACAAAAAATTAAATAGCATCATTGACCATTGTAATATATGAATCATCATGTGGAATAGAAAACTTAGTGGTCGAATTTTGAGCTACCTAAACCCCTAATCTAATGTTATCTTTTGAGAGTTCTGTATTATGTAGATTTTCTCCTAGGATATATACACTATACCCACACAACAAGGTGGTGTGTGGGTGGTGACACATAGATATTACATATATCATTACCTTGTAGAATTTTAGTAAAATAAAGGTATCAAAATTTGTTTGAGTCAAATTTAGGAGAAAGAGAAATGAATAATTTTATTACCTCTAGCAAGGAATACAGTTTTGGGGAATGACTAACCTCAAAGATATCAGGGACATTTGGTTCTTCATGTATAAATAATTATTTGACCTTCAGTTCTCTTTGATCATTACTCATATATTGGTCTGCTAATAAAGTGCATAAAATAAAATCATAAAAATAATGTATTTGTGCCTTAAATCCTCTCATCATCTTATATTTATCATCTTTTGGGTTTATCTACTTGAATTATCTTCGATAAGACACTCCAAAACATACTCATATATCATGACCATATTGTTTTGGACACTTCAAAGTTATTGAAAGTATTATTTCTTTCGATAAAGTCCCTGTCAATTCTAGTGTATAAAATGAATAAAAAATATATTAACACAAATAGATATTTTTATATAATACTATAATAATGAAAAATGAATTACAATAGTCACATTCATATGAATGTTTCACATAATACTTTTTTGTTTTTATAAAGTAGTTTACCCTCCTTATTTACACAATCCTCCTTCTATGTCCCATGATGTAGGGTCAAAGTGACTTCATATTTGCATCCATAGACATGTATATAAATAAAATAAAATATTTTTTTTCATATCATATAAAACTATTATTGTTGATTTTTTAATGACTCAAACTTTTATAAATGGTATTTCACCCTTCTTATAATAATGTAATATAGTATAAATCAAATGAAATTACATATAAACTTTATAAATAATGAATGAATGGAATATGAGTTATTTTTATAAATTAAAGAACATATACTGATGGAATAGTCACTCAACCTTTGAAATAGAAACATGACCCTTATGAATAGTAATCAATACAATAGAATAGTAAATTAACCTTTGAAAGTAAAAAATAAACTTTCGGTATCTTATAATTTAAAATGTAATATATTTATGTCATGATATAAGTAAATAATTGTTTTATAAATGATAAATTAAGTGTTGGTATTTTAGTAATTCATAAACATTTAATAATAATTTCATAGTTAATTTTATAATTTAAAATAAAATATATTTTAATAAAATTTATTCATAAATTAATATTAATATTTCTTTTAATTGTAAGATAATTTTATTTGGACCTTAATTAATTTTTCAAAGTGTTAGAAAATCAGTTTTAATTTTAACATCTTTATTTTTAGAGTTAATGAGTATTTTAATTATAAAATAAATTTATCATATTTAGAAAATTGTTTTTATCAAATTTAGATCGCTTTTCAATTCAACATGTAGATAAATGATTAGGGTGAATTTTTTGGATTTTTTAAAAATAATTGATTTTTTGGTGAATAGTAAAATAAAATAATTGATGATAAAAACTAATTACAAGAATTGTGGAGTCACATATGATGTATGGATGGTGTAAGAACAAAATATCAAACTCAACATTATTAGTTTAATATATGTTTTGATAATTCCCAAACAATTCATATTTTTTATCAAAATTAATAAACTAATAAATATAAAAATGATAAAATGCCCTTCTTCTAAACTACAAATATCACCCCTCAAAACCTATTTTCCTTACACATATCATGATTTGATCCTTGTACAAATTATACTCAAGAATATCACCAATCTTATCCCCCATTTACAATAACCAATGGCCTCATCAAACGGCCAAAACCATTTCTCTAAGGAGGATAGATTTAAGAGGTAAAATCCTCTTCCATTTTCTTTTAATTTCTTTTTCATTTATTATTCTCACATAAAATCCTCTATACAAATGTTCATGAAATCTCCAGTATCTTATATATACTGTAATTATATCATGTTAATGTAAGATAAATCTTCAAACTCTTTTATCTCTCTCTATTTCATTTTAAAAATAAAATCATCGTTTGGGATGTTTCAATTTACCGAGATCGTGGATGATACGCTTTAGGTTTCCCTTAACACAATAAATTATTAATATAAAACCACTATAATAGTTGGTACATGCTATAAAATATATTTTATAACCCTTTTTTATGTTCTGTAACTAAAATATTTACATTATAATAAATGATAAAACAAATCAAGTTTGTTGTGATTAAAAACCTCCAAAAATAACCCAAATGATATTCATTAACTATTTATGCAATGAATCATCCTCATGAAATTCAAAAAAATGATATAAATAACCATTTAATTCTATTTATTTTAATTTATAACATAAATTTTAAATTTTTTAGAATTATACCCATTATACATAAACTTCCACAATCAAATACATATAAACCCATCATGAAAACCAAATAAACGAAAACTCCCAAATGATTAAATTAAACTAGATAACGCATAGAAAAGTCCATAAATAAACTTAATGAAACAATAATGAATAAAATTCTTGTATATAAGGTTCTTTATTTTTTTAATTAATGAATTTAATTTGATTATACAGGATATTGAAGTGAATAAATCATTCAGACATAAGGTAAGTGGAATTCTCGAACCCAACTCTCTTTCTTTGGGGTTTCCCTCATTCACCCCATTTTCATCATGGATATTCCATTAATGTTCCGTAAATATAATTTCTTCATCATTGTCATATATTTTATAGGATATAAATGTTACCAATATGGTTTTATGTCAAATGAAAATATTTTTTCATAAGAGATCGTCTTTTTAAAAACGCATCTTTTACTTCGTTTGAGATTGTTTCTTCTTCACTCAAAATTGATGATTCTGACACCAAGTATGTTATTACCTATTTTTGTGGGATCCCAATATTTTATTTATGAATGTATTATAAAATTAAACCCATTACATTCAATTTTTTGTTTTATGTCCACAATTTATATACATTCTATGTTGCACGTATCAGGATTTAAATGTTATGATGTGATTAGTGGGACTAGAATTATATAGCACATGTGAATGATATGATTTGAGAGGTACACCCAAAATTATATAGCTCTCCAATTCATTTCTTATTGTGATGTATCTCATGAGAAAAATGTATGTATGCATGGTACTTGACCACTAAGACTTGATGTTTCATTTTTCTCCATTTCCAAATATAATGTATTTATTTAATGATTCCTCTCATGGTTATGATCCTATAACTATGATATGATGATAATGCTGATTCATACCCCATTTTATATTGATTAATTTTCTTATATATCCTTTTACTATGATTTTATCTCACCCATTTATTTGTGTTATATCCTTAGGTAATTACTCTCACTAAGGAGAACACAAGGTCCAACAAAAAACTAGAGAAGAAGGAATTAAATAAATTTCTATGTTTTATTTTGTAAATGTTATGTATGGTCCTAATTTTCAAAAGATTTTAAACCTTTTTATCTTGATTATGTAATGATTCTATATTTTTTTATTTAAAATTATTTAATAAGTTATATAATGAAATTATGGTCTCTATAGTTGGTATCATATCACAGATTAGTTAATTTTGGAATTAGTATTATAGAACCTTAGTTTCAACCCATCTTATGGGAATAAGAAATTGTAAGAACCCAAGGATGTTTATTTTAGAAAAAATCTAAACATAGTGATCCAATAATATATGACATTATACTCAATTTAAAAAAGTAATAAATTATTTATTCATAGATTTTTGACTTATGTTTTTTTCTATACTTTTCTATTTGAGAAAATAGTGGGATCCTAGAAAAACTCTTCCAACAACTCATGTGAGGGATAATGCAGCAATTTCCAAAATAACATAACCAATGTCTTGGGATGTGTGTTCAAAATCTCATGGTGATTCTTACCCAGTTTTCTCAGGTTACAAACAATAAACTCAATAATGTGGAACGTCTGCCTTCATCTAATAGTGAAAAACTAGTTATTGAGTGTTTTATACGATAAAAACCATTGATGTTTAGTGGATATTCGGATCCACTATTCATGAAACAGTGGTTCAACTCAATGGAAAATATTTTTTTTCTTCACTATTCAAAGATGAATAAGTTGACTCTAACATTTTACTATTTTATAGAGAGTGGAATCAATGGTGGGATTTGATTAAGAACACCAAGAAGAAGGACAAAATTTAAGAGATGGAGTGGGAAGAATTTATGATAATGTTTCTTAAAAATTATTACCCTTGAACTCTTCATACAAAGATGGATTGATAATGAATATAGAAGAAGAAGAAAAATTTGAATATACCATGACCTATGAATAAAATTACATAATTCTTGAAAGGTATGCTTCAGGTTTTATTATCAACTCTCAAAGTAAAATTTATAAATTATTTTGGGGTTTAAAACCACACTTTTTCAAGGATCTAGAAATTCAAGATGTTTGAGTTTTGATGAAGTTTTGTGATGTTATCTCAAATTAGAGATGGAGTTTGGAGAATAGTCCCTTGGCTATAGTGATAATAAATGATATATGGAGTTTCAAATTGGGGGATCTAATGAAAATTGGGGAAATAAATCCAAACCACCCACACATCAAAAATGTGGGAAGAATCATCATGGTAACTTACTTAATAGAACAGGGAAATTATATAAGTGTAGGAGATAATGCCACCAAGCTAATAATTGTAAAAGGAAAATAAAGAAGTTATATAATATAACAGATTAAAGGAGAGCACCACCTATGGTCCAATTCTATAACTATTGGGAGAAAGGGGACTATGCCACCTAGTTCACTAAACCTTGCATCCTCAATGGTAATCTGTGTCATTAGCCTCCATATCAAAAGGATCATGGAAAATATTTTTATATTAATACTACTGAATTGGAGCAATAAAATGAATTCATACAAGGTACACTTCCCATTCACTCAATAATAGAAAAAGTATCATTGGTTTTTAGTTCTAAACATTACATTATATCATGAAAGTTTGATAGAACTATTTAATCAAATCCCTAAAACCATTAGGTGGAGTTATATGTAAAAAAATAAGTCATGCAATCATTGCAACCCAAGTGTTGGACTCTTACCCAATTGGAAGACATGGGATGATTCTTCCATTGAATCTTATGATACTTTCATTGGTGAAACATGACACTATAATGGAAATGTATTATTTCTCATCATATAGAGAACACATAAAATGTAAGGAAAATTAAATATTTTTTCATATTTCAAAGCATCCCATGATCCTATAAAAATTCAAGGAAGATCCTAAATGCCCTTTGGAAAATCCTTTAATGTTGTGGGTGTTGATTCCCATTGAGTGAGCACTCCAATGACTCCATCCTCTAGCATGTGGCGTTAAGTAACTAATGTAAAATCATGATCATTTATTCCTCTTCATCAATAGTAGGATGAAGCTCGATAGACTTGACATACACCCAACCTTGCTCGACATGAAGCTTGGATATCTAAGATATATCCTTCTTTAGTTGATTCTTTACCTCCTCCAGTTGAGCCCTCAATTGGATGATAACCTCTACATGATGCTGAAAGAAGGTAACACAATTATTATCACACTACTCATGCTGATGGATTTCATGGTTTTCCTCTTGGAGACTTTAGGTATTTGAAAACTTCTACTTGTTCCAATAAACATCCAAATACTTGCATTCCACACACACTGGCTAAAAAAAGAAGTAATAGAACAATGCTTCAGTAGTGTGAGCTTCCGCTACTTCGGTGCCTAGGTTACATATCCAATGGCATAGAGATCCCATTTTTCTAACCAGGTGTGGTTCTTGGGCCTCAGGAATTAAGTGATGTGTGATTTTCCACACCCTACATCGGACTATGCCGTTCTCCATAGAAAAATCTGAACCAGATTCTTCCAGATCATAAATTGTTGTAGGATCATATTCAGTGAAATCCACGAGAACTGAAGTAGTAGGGTCCTCTTCTGAGCTCTTCTCAATCATGTCAGGCTCTAGATCAAGTGAACAATAATTTTCCATGATCCTTCCTCGATAATAACACCTTAACTACCCTCGAGATCCACCCCACCAGTAGAGTCACCTCTTAGTATACTGGACAATTGTTTATATACCAAGGTGGGTTTATCATGAACTACTAGCTCCTTAGGAGTCAGTGTATCCATCACAGATGGGACTCCAAATGCACTAACCCCACCCACTTGATCATCATGATCCCTTTCGATCAATGAATGAAACATGAGAATGTATAGAAATTTGTTAATAAAAAACTAGTTGAGCTCGTGTGAGAGAGAAATACATAAACAGGTTGAGAATCTGTAGATATAGTCCCTAGTTCTTATAAGGAAGTTCCACTACATGAGATCACTCGACTCTAGTCAATAACTCAGAAGCTAGCACCAGACACCCCGGTGATGATTGATTAGAAGCTACATGAAAATAGACGAATCCATTTATACAAAGCTATATTAAATTTTTAGGGGATCTAGGTAAATTGAGTTTTTGTATTTACATGAGGTAGATGGATCTCGGTGATAAGTCACCCTACGTGCACCGCTTCTCCAGTGGATGTCATCATTGGAATGTCATGGCATGGTCCTCCATAAATAGAAGGGAATACCTAGTGTTATGAGGTCACCACTCTAACTTCTTCAGTGGGCCCACCAGATGCTCCCTCATTTGGCATAGTCTCTGGAGTCTACCCCAAAACATCTGATCAATTTCTTTCACCACCTTTAGCAGGTATGCAATTACAATTTTCATCTTGATCGTATACAAGAAAAATTTCAATAAGAGATTATGAATAACATTAGGGAAGAACTAGAAGAAGCATATATGTTAACAGGCCTACCATGAGATGTATGATCAGTCCATCATCTGAGGCTTCAATTTCACCACACTCCCAGGGGATTTCTTGATCGGTAGTTAACCCCCAAGATTCTTCATTATTGGAGCCCTATGCACCCTCGTCCGCTAATGTCTCCTCACTTGAATCATAGACAAGAGGCGTCTCCTAACATCTCGGATCACCAAACAACATTTAACATGTTGGGGTTGAAGGGAGATTTGGTTGAACTCATTGTCTTGAAATTGCGTCCATGGTCGTTAGGTACACATGTGTCTCATGGAACCTCACCTTTACCTTGATCCGAGCAAGCCCAACCTCTAGTAGCTCAACTCCATCACAGATCAACTTTCGCCACATATCCTCCACCATCATTGATGTTTTTAGCATCCACCATGTGTTTTCTACTAAAAAACAAGCCTTTAATAGTTCTACCCTTTATCAATGTTTTTTTAGTGTTGATAAAGGTTAACCTTTATTAGTGTTTTTTAGCGACAACAAAATTCACCCTTTATCATTGATTTATTTTTAGTGATGATAAAGAGTACGCATTAGAAGTGCTCTATTTCTAATACTGATAATATTCCAAAAAAATGATACAATTAAAAAATATAAAAACTGAGTTGATTAAATAAATATTACAATTTTTTTAATTTAAAAATTATTGATAAAAAGTAATAAATTTGATATACATCTCTGTTAATTATAAATTTTAAAAAACAGTATATATTAATTATTAATATATATATAATTAATAAAAATTCATAATTATATAAATAAAAATTAAAAATGTGTAAATTAAGAAAAAAACAATAATTTAATTAATTGAATAATTATTGATAAAAAATTTAATATACATATATTGATTATTAATATTACGAAAGTGTATATGTAAAATATAGATATAAAAAAATTAATAAATTGTAATAATTAAACAAGAAATAAAAAATGAATAAATTGTAATAATTAAAAAAATAAAAATGAGTAAATTATAAATTTATAAATTTTTTTTAATGAAACATTTATTGTTAAAAATGAAATAGTGTAATATATATATATATATATATATATATTAATAGTAATACCTAATATATGTTAAATATAAATATAGAAAATGAATTAAATGTAATAATTGAAAACATATTAATGTCTTATTCATTTTTAATGGTTTTTATAATTAATTATTTATTAATTAAATTAATATAGAAATATATTTATATATATTAATTTATATATATATATATCATTGTATATAATATTTCATAAAATATGATTTATATAATAGAAAATATATATTATTATATTAAATAATTCATATATTTATTTAAGAATTGTTTATAATTAAAAAATAATATTAACTAAAAACAAAGACTTATAAAATCATGTAATTGACATAATTTAATGTTGTTTTATTTTTCAATTTAATATATATTCAATGCATGTTACATTTATTTTACATAAATATACGTAATTAATGGATTTTAATATACCATCATTTAATATTTTCAATATATATTCATCTTTAATTCAATATAAATCTATATATTTAAAATAATTTTAATTTAATTAATAAAACATACCTATTTTTTCAATATTTTTAATGTTATTTCATTTTCAAATATTCAAATTCACTCATTTTTAACATGCATTCATTTAGGATTATAAACTCATTTAAAAAATTAAAAATATATTTTTAAATAAATATTTGCAAATAAATATATGTATAAATGTATATTTATTATATTTATAAATTTATATATTTATAAATATAAATTAATACATATTATTTCTAAAAAAGTATTCATGTGATTATAAATAAATAATTATATATTTTTAAATGATTATAAAATTATAACATATTTATTTAAAAAATGAATATATTTACTATATATATATTAAATTTTATTGGATGGAAGAATTAGAGAGGATCGACTTAGCAATCCCAGTTGATAAAAAATCACTTGAACACCCAAGGAGAATCGATCTCTACACTTACATTCCAGAACACATCATTCTTCAGCAGTAGTCGTATGCCTCAAAGAAGTTTAAGGGGAGAGAGGAGCTGAAAGGATAACCAGATTCTATGGTTTTTTCGAGTGGATCATTCACAATTATAAACAATAGGATTTCAAAACAGATCACCCAGAATGGTGCTAATACCCATTTTTTGGCCTTAGATGGATCAATTTATGAATGGATAGATATTTTTAAGAACAATTTTATTATGCATGTTACATTGTTAAAAGGGATTAAACCCTATAAAGTTATAGACTTAATTGATCAGTTAGCCTCAAATTGGGATTTTCTTGATTTTCTGTGTGTATCTTTTAGCTGTGTATTTTTTATATCATTTCTATTTTGTTTAGCCTAATGCTAGATCTTGGAGTTGGGGATTGATAAATTTGATGTCAGGTATCTTGCAAGTCCATGAATGGATCATGATTTTCAATTTTAATGAGTTCTAATATAACTATACAAAGGCATGAATTCAGATTCATTGTTTAAACTTGGTATTATGGCATCCGAAAATTTTCATTAAGATTGATTCCGATAAAGGTTTTCCAATAAGAATGGATTCTGCCATTGAGTTGGTTAATTTTGATCTCTTTCCATGAGTTTTGATGGAAGTTGATTTAAGTTAAACTTTAATTGATAATGTGGTTCTCTCTACACCTCAGGGGGAGATAAATCTCATAATTGAGTTTGAAAAAAAACTATTGTTTTATGAATCTTATCAAATGATTAGGAATACTATATATAGTTTTTGGAAGAGATTTATTTTTTTAAACGTAAATTGAAATGTCACGAACTTCATCATTATGATAGGAAGGGGAGTAATGAGAAAACCTTGGGTAATAAGAACAAGGATCATGAGCATACCATTGATGATATTGTTCATACTTCAATAATCAAAAATTTGGATCCCTCATTTGGACATGTTGTTGCCGAACACTTTTTCTCAGGAAATATATATCCCTTGAATGGATAGACACGTGTGGGTTTTTTGGGTTTTTCCAGTCCTCTAAACAATGGATATGTGAATGGTTCAAAAATTCCTCTTGATTACATTTTCAATGGTACCAGTCTGACTTCTTCTACCCAGATTATTGAGATGCCTATGCAGTCATGGGATGACTTGGTAGAGGAATGTTATTTTACTGTTGTTGGATTTTATTTCAAGGATGATCTAATGAGAGACTTAAGAGATGATCATGATGATGGGGATTTTGAGGATATCCTTGAAAACATTGAGGCTTCTTTACATGACATTGTGTAATATAATTTATGGACGGTGAAAATAATGATATTCTCTAAAACCTGCAAAGGAATAATTGAATATATATGTAGTTCAATTCAAGACCAAAAAGGATCATTCTCAAGATAGTGGTAAGTCAACTCCCATGATTATTAATGAGAAGGTCCGTGCTTCTCAATGAATGTCTAATTATTTTGATATGTCAACAGCTTCCCCCTCAACTCCATTATAATATGGTAATGAATTCAAAATGATAGGGGATGGGCATTAACTTCTTTTCACTCAGGCTGGTCCAAACCACATGGACCGGGAGGAGCCTCTGGAAATTCATGTCAGTAGTTTTTCAGGGGACCTATAGTGGCCTAGGAAGGCTTCTGAGTTGACTAGGGGAAGGGAGAAACCCAAATATTTCCCTATTAACACTTCTACCTCAATGTTGGATGTTGATGTGGGGTTTTCACATACCGGGACCTCATCTGATGACTCGTAATCCCTTGATAATAAATCATTATGTGTTCAGAATACTGAAAAATGATATATTATTCCCTCATTCCAAGTACGAGGTAGGGTCTCTAATGCAGTTGTTGTCTCATCATTATATAAATGATATGGGAGTATAGTTGTAGCCCCTCTTTATAGGATACAAGTTGTCTTTGGCCTTGGTGCTGATGAAGATACTAGGATCTATATCATTTATCATTCCAAGAATGTTGAATTAATCCCAATGTAAGTTCTAATATTGTTCAGCCCATGAAATAAAAATTATCATTGAATATTAGTACCCACAACTCTTTTTAGTTACTTGCATCAGGATGTAGCAAGGAGGAGGATCCAAGAAATATGCATGCTTTTGGAGCATAAGATAAGACATTTCTTGGAGTTGGGGGCACGACAAGCTTCACTAATGTTGGAATTCTAGATGATGGAGATGGGCCTTGGTTATAGGTCTAAATTTGGAGACAGGGTAGACATCATCACGGTCGGTGTGGATGTGCATCACATCGTAGCAGGAGTACTTGGTCCCAATCTATTTAATTTTTTGGTTATAAACTACATTCGTTTGTATGTATTCCATCTGCATTGGGGTTTTATTTAATAAAGGCACCGGTGAGCCTTACATTTTTAATATATATATATATATAAGGATATAAATATAAAAATACCATTTCTTTAAAAATTATATATATAATTATTAATAAATAATTATTTATTTAAATATTTATAAAATTATAATAAAAAAATTAAAATAACGAATATATTTATTATATGTATATATATTTATTAAATATATCTATAATTATATAAATATATATAATGATATAAATATATTTATATTATAAAATTATAATAAATATACTTAAATAAAGAATATATTTACTATAATTATATTTATATTTATACTTATATATGTCTATTATATATATATATATATATAATTATATAACTATATACAATGATATTAATATATTTATAATTATAAAATAATAATAAATATATTTACATAATGAATATATTTATTTTATATAATATATATATATATAATGATATAAATAGATTTATATTGATAAATAAATAATTATAAATATATTTACCATTATATTAATTTATAAATATAATTATTATTAAATATTTAATACATTTATAAATTTATATATTTATAATTATAAATAAAAATATTGTTTTTCTAAAAAGAATATATATAATTATAAATAAATATTTATATATCTCAATATTTATAAAAGTATAATATATTATTATATAAATTTATTTACACATTTTTAATTTATAAATATAATTATAAATTATTTTTCTATGATAAGGTTTTGGAAATATTTAAGACAGATTTTATCATCACTGATAAAAATGGATATAATCTATGGTGATAAAGATATATTTTATCTTTGATTATTAAATTATCATTGATAAAAAGTTGATTTATCAACGTTGTTTTTGGAAGGGATGATAAAATTTCCCCGATCAATTTAAAGGACCTTGATTAAATGATTTTAGTCATGATATCTCAGGAACTTGTGGAAGCCACTTACTTTCAGTGCTCCTCCTCAAATCCGAGGCTATAATCAAGTAATTAATAATGGCTCGAACGAATCCACGACACAAATCAAGGATAAAAAAATTCAAGGATTGATTCAAGGATCAAACGTATCCAAGATCTCATGATATCTCATCTTTCTCTCAGACGAATCAAAGCACAAACCCATGGTTAGTTATTTTACCCTCCGTACTCAATGACTTTTTGTTTGTGTATCATGTAAGGTGATTTTTTATATAATATTTCCAATAGATAAGAGATTTATGAGTTACATATATTTCATTTCTTTTTGTGTTCTTCTATTCAATAGATTCTTACTGATTTCATCCCCTCAATTTAACTTAATTTGAATATCATCTACACCCTATATCTCATGACCAATGTAGAATAACTCTCTTATAGATTCATCCATTTGTTTTCTTCATTTTTCTACATATTACATCCATGGATTTAAATGTATTATCAAATATAAATAAAATTTTGATTCCCATTATGGGTACATAAATTTTTTAACACTTTTTAGGTTAGCAATAAATAATTTTCAATTTGATTAAAAAATTATTTATAGAACTATTGATTAATTATTTTTTACTATTCATGTAAATGCAAAATATAATCTTTTAAATGAATAAGATGAATTAAAAAATTATTTTGACCCTATTTTAATTCCCAAAGGATGTAACATATGGGTTAAGTGTTTTTAAATAATATGGAATTTGTAATATTATTAATTGACTCTGATGAGTGGGATGATATGTTTTCAATGTGTTGATACCTATCATATTTTAATGGACATTTATAACATGGTTTTACATGATAACTGTTTGAAATTTTTCTAATTGATAAATAGTATCCTTAATTTAAAATAAGGATAGCTTTGTAACATTATATTTTTCAATCTAAAAAATATTGGTATATATTAACATTATTAAACAATATCATTATGATGTTTTCACCCTTATTAAGAAACCATTGGGTTAGTGTTTTATATAGGATATTCCCATTTAATGTAATGTTTATTTAATATTAACAAGTTATGCTTATATGATTTTATGGGTGGGTATTTCATGATAGGGTGTTAGAGGTGAGATGAGTTTTATTTCTTATGTTTTATTATCAAGTTATAAATTAATCATGTTCGTATTTTTTACTCACATTTATTTTTACTATTCCATGGGAACCCAAGGTAACTATGTTATTGATCTTTTCTATGTCATAGTGTCTAGACATGAAGTCCTTATTTATTTTTCCATACCTTTAGTGATGTATTATCAATGTTTAATCACCTACAGTGTTAGGGATGTGATATCCTCATTTATTTTCCAATGGTTTGTTTCTAGATGGGAACCCTGGTTTATTGATTATACTGAAATATGATTAATATTTTCGCACCCTAGGATCCATTGATATTCCCATGATGATTGTTTACATGATGATATTAGCTTAGAGATCCCCACTACACACATTTTGTTCATAACATTTTTACATTTCATGAAAATTTTGTAGTAATTTATTTATATTTTCATTTATTATACGTCATTGTTATATTGGATCCCATTTGATCTATATTATATATTTAATTTAGGGTTGAGTTTACTTTTTGAATTTATTATAAAATGTGTTTTGAGAAATGTTATTAGTGAATAAAATTTATTGTTATTTATTAAAATAAGATCTGAAGTCCAAATATTTAAAATTTTAAAGTATTTTCACTTTTAGATGTATGATTCTATCCATTGGTTGGAAAAATTTTGTTTTATAAAGAATGATATGAAATAATTTTTTTAACTAAAAGACTATATGTTTATTCATCTATATTAGGGTTGTATTTTATTTTCCAAAAAGGTTTTAAATTTTCATATTTAAAAGTGATAAATGTACGATATTTAATTCCTTTATACTTTCCTTTTTAATTTTTTTAAATGGAGTTCAGATGATTTTTGAGAAATTATTTATAAATGAAATTTAATTGATTATTTGGTGAAATATTTCTAGGACTATTTAGTTCACACCCTACGAACACTCCCATATGGGAATATATATCTTTTATGTTTTCATATAGTTTCTCAGGTTATGGTATCAATTAGGATGTCATTAATGTAGTCCATTTATGGAAATTTTGGTGAAGGTATTTGACCATGCGTCACATGGATATGTTCAAGATGTAGCATAGTTTTTTGTTTATTTTGGGAGGTTCATATTTGGGATAATTTTAAATTCTTCTCTATTGAATTTTACTTTCCCATTCAAAGATACTTGATTATGTATCAGTCTTATGTTTTATATAATACGTGATTTTTTAGTTTTTTCCTAATAAATATTTTGGTCTGATTATTTATTTTAATTTATTTAGTTTATATCCATCGATTTCCAATGTATAGAAACACCATTATGGTTACTCAAAAACATTTAAAATCATTGCTCAAAATTATTAAAGGGTGAAATCAGTCCCAATTTTATATAGATTGATACCATGGTTCATTCACTGATAGAATCACATATCCTATTGGTAATGTAAATTTATGTTTTAGTTACACTTATTAAATAATGAAAATACCTAAGATTGTGGTATCATGAAGAAAAACCATTTTTATGTTATTTATATAAAAACACATCCATACAAAATTATTTATGAAAAACATATTCATGTATTACATAAAATGTTTTTATATTAGTTTCAATAATAAAACAAGTTTATGATACTTAGTAAGTTATCATAACAAATCATTCCTTCCCACATAATCAACCAAACCATTATCTCATCATTGATGAATTCACTAAAAAAAATTAATTAGTTTTCATTGACTTATAATTCATTTTGGTTATACTGAAAGTAAATTAATTTCATTGTAATAACATAAAACATATAAAAGGGAATACTTAACTAAGTATATTCATACAATTTGAACTTGTGATTTAAAATTAAATTCAGGGTTACTAAAATTATTAAAGATATTAGAATATAAATATATACCAAATAGTATTTTCCATTCATTTACTAAGGATTACGATAGGTGAATATTCGGATTACTTTATAAAAATAAAGTGAGGTAACTATTGGCACTGGAAAACGTGTCCATGTAGCTCACTAAATTCTTCCATATATGCTCCTGGAGCATAGCTCCTTTCTCAAGCTACTATTTGGCTAGTCGTGGAGCCCAAAAGGAGATACTGATCAGAAGTAATGACTATTCGAATTTGGGCTGTGGGAAATGGCCATCCAGGACAGTTTTGGAGAAAAGTAAATATTTGCGTGTAAAGATGGAATCTTGCGCGTAAAAATAGAATCTTGCGCATAAAATGGTTTTGCGTGGAAAATTGGAATGTAATTTTACCCACACCGACATTCAAGGCTTCGCCTATAAATACATGTACAACCCCTTCTTCCTGGAGGTCCCTAGAGGTCAGTTGCCGGTCTAATGCACGTAAGTCTTCATTTTCCGTGACCGCACGCAAAATCCGCCATCTTGCACACAAAACATCACTTTTGTGCATAAAGGGGCCAATATTCCCAATTTAGTGCGTAAATCATACTTTCTGTGCGCAACAGTGCCACTCTGCCCAATTTTTTGCACACCAGTGCTCCACCGTCCAATTGCGTGAAAAAAATTCCTATTGCATGCAAAGATCCCCTATTGCGTGAAAGCTCCCCTATTATGCACAAATTCATCCCTATTGTGTGCACAGCCCACCTAATGCATGCACATCTCCCATATTGCATGCACACCTCCCCTTTTGCATGCAATCCTTCCCTCTTGGGTGCAAATTCTTCTATATTGCACACCAACTTTCCCTAATACATGCAACAGTGCCACGATGCCCAATCGTTCTCTCACCTGTGTCGAACAATGCAATATTGTGTGCAGCCTATCCTGCATGTAGTGCATTTTACGCACAATAGTATATAGGCATGCACCCACTGGTCCATACCACAGGGGTTGCGCCCCCGCAACCAACACCCCCGCTTGGGGTTACTGATGGGATGCGGTCACGGCCCTCCAGGCCGGTCCCTTCGCTATCGTCACTGACCCCCATGAAAAATGGGGAGTCGCACCGCGAACCTTTCGGGCTCGATTGTCGGCAATTTCCATTGCGCCCTTATGCGTAGCCTCCTTCCACCTATGGGATACCATGATTTGAGATACTCCTCCGCACACCATTAAACACCTTGAGTCAGCATATTCATCTTGATATGTTTCTTATGTCGTGATTTGAGATTCTCATCATCAATTCCCCCCGAGTACCTTGAGTGGAATCATTCCTCAAGCAACTCATCTGAACCCCGTCACCTGACTCCTATGCCAGACTGAATAAGAAAGGGTCGCTCTCGCGTAAGTCCCAACACTAGACATTGCTGGGTGCCTTATGCCTAATAATCCTCCCTATATGACTATAAACTATAGTACTCCAGATGTGACAAACATAAGATGCCTCTTTCCCCAAACAAGAGATTCCTTATTCTCCAAGCATAAGATACTTACAGTCCTCTATATATATGGATTTAAACTATAAGATGCCTTATGTTCCAAACATAGGATGTCTCTTTCTCCAAACAATATATGCCTTATCCTCCAAGCAAGAGATGCCAATAGTCTTATCTATATGACTTTAAACAGAAGTACACATTTAGTTCCAAACATAGGATGCCTCTTGCTCAAAACAAGATACAACTTATGCTCTAAGCATGATATGCCAACAATCCTATCTATATGACTTTAAACATTAGTACACCTTATGTTCCTAACATAGGATTCCTCTTACCCAAACAAGAGATGCCTTATGCTCCAAGCATGAGATTCCAATAGTCCTCTCTACATGACTTTAAACTATAGCATGCCCTATCATTCAATAATAGGATTCATCTTGTTCTAAATAAGAGATGGCTTATGTGAAAATCATAAGATACCTCATTCCATGATTACAGTGGCATAATATCAAGATTGTTGGAATCCGTTCAAACATTCCATCACTCCACCTCATGCTTTGAGTGTTCTTCATTAGGATCATCATACTCTTCCTTTTCTGAAGGCACCCCCTAATGACCTAGGTCCCATGCTGCATCAGCTCACCTACCATCCTGGGACAATGCCCTGTAATACTTTGGACAACACTTCGATTCAGGTCCTGTGTTTCGAACATGGTCAGCAGTCGACACTCATTTGTTGGTCCCCATTTCAGGCTAACACGATATGGATGTTGTGTTTCGAGCACGATCAAGAGTTATCCTCCATCACCACGTCACCATCATTGCATTCCGAATGTTGGGCATGTGATTCACACTTTTCATCTCCCTTTGTTCAGACTGATTCCAATGCCCTTGGCATTATCCCTCTTCTATACTAGTGCATAGGTGTAGGCCCCAATCATATGCCTCAACCCACTAGTGATTTGGGATGCCCTCATGGCCAGACATGAGGAATAAATTACGAGTAGATCCCATGTGTAAGCCCCATACACCATATCCACTCCATAGCGGCACCTTGGCAGCTTCCATGTGTATGCCCCATCCACCATTGTCGCTCTTCAACAGCACCCAAGCAACTTCCAAGAGTAAGCCAAATTCATCATTGCCACTCCTTAACGAAAATCAGGCATGCTAACATCTATTACTTCTTCACATAGTCACGCTAACGTGGAACCCCAAATGGATCACTCCATAACACCCCCTTCTCCAGCATTGTTGATGCCGTCCTTAACTCAAGGGCGGGTGGGCATCAGCTATGTATGTCCTAGGGGTGAGGAGTGCACTCATTTCTTCTGAGCTATAGGATGTTATACTGTCATGTGACATTATCTTTAGCACATGACGTTAAACTATGCCCTTTCCCCATGCCTTGATCGTGGGGAATTCCACCTTGGATATTCTTGACGCCCACTAGTCTTCACGAGAGTGAGAACATTCCTCACATGGAATGAAATACTCTTTATCAGAGCGGAGTTTGTACATGGGGACAGAACAAACACCTTGGTGTAATCCCCAATCCTTTCTTTCAGGATGTAGAACCCCCTGCTCCTCCTTTCTTCATCAGTCCTAAGGACCAGAGAGGGGGTGGGGGATGGACATCAAACCCCTCCTTTCTTCGAAGTGTAATCCATCTCCCTTTGGGCTTTGTCATCACCCGGGCCTTCATCCTGTAGTAAGTCCCAATCTCCATCACCTTGGGCTGCTAACCATGTGTGAGCCCATGTTTCCTCTTTGGGCTGCTAACTATGTGTAATCCCCACTCCACTTCCCACAGACGCACCATTCGTGACATGATCGTCAGGTCTCTACTGCCTCTTGTTTCTCACACTGAGCATGAATCACGTTGCCTTAGAGTAAACATCGACCATGATATCCTATTTGGATATTCAAGAGTTTATGCCCCACACTCCTCCCAAACAACGTGGAATTTGATCCTTGCCATGGAATGGTATGTAGAAACCCTCTTTGAGGTTCACACCCACCACCCCTTGGTTCTGACCATCTTCACGTCAGTTCACCAACACCCCTTATGAACTATGAGGTCTTTGATCCTTGATAAGGAAGGGTACATAGTAATCCTCACTGAGGTTCAAGACCGACAACCATTAATTCTGACCCCCCCCCCCCCCTCACGTCAGACCACCTTTTTGCCACATGACATTAAACTACATGCCCCCTTTTAGTCCTGCATGACATTAAACTGCATTCACCATTCCCTAACTACATTGACTTTGATCTTTTCCAAGCCATGGTACGTTGGAAGCCTACCAGAGGTTAAATCCCAACAACCACTGGTCCCGACCATCTTTACGTCGGTTCCCACTCTTCCCGAACTACGTGGGTTTTGATCCTTCCCTCTTGGATAAGGTACGTAGGAAGCCTCCCTGAGGTTCAACCCTATCTAGTGGTAAGCCATTGTGACCCCATCCAGTGATAAGCCATTGTTACCCCATCTAGTGATAAGATGTTGTGACCCCATACAGTGGTAAGACATTTTCAACCCCATTCGATGGTAAGCCGTTTTAGGGGTGAACTATGAGGAATTTTATTCCCTACCACAGGGATATGTAGGAGGTCTCTTCGAGACTCAAGCCCAACATCACTGTCGTCCTTGGGTACACTCCATATCATTCTCCAACCACTTAACTTACCCATCCATCATCAATTTTTCTTCTTACCCGGGCATCCACATCCCAGTGGGATCAATGCTACCTCATTCCCCATTTCCCTTAACAACAATCTGGTAGCTAACCACACATTGGCCCCAACATCAGTGTTCCCTCCAGGGGTTGCACCCATCTGATCCACTCTAATAGGTGTTGTGATCAGTCTGATCTATCTCTGCTAGACGCTAAACTCGCGGCATACCCTCTGTTAAACATGGGAAACTAAGGAAAACCTCAGATACATGCATATGGTATAAAATTATCTGCATTTGACGTAGGATTCCTCGGGATTCCATTCCCTAAAGAAGCCCTATAATAAGGGGAATAAACCAACACATTCCATTTTCCCAGTGTCCAAACATGCTAGTGATGTCCAACGTGACTACTCCCCCGACCAAAGGTTTCTTCCCTAACCAGCCCCTTTGGAATGTCCTGATAGAAGTAGTGTAATTAATTGGTGTCCAAGAAGATATTTCACATGGAAGAGTTTCTCGAACAACGTCTTAAATCTATAAGGGAGACCCAGACTAGGTGACGAGTTTTGAGGAGGAATCCACGGAAGGAAGAACTAACACCCCATCATCCTGTTTCGATCATGGAGAAAACATCCATGAGCAAGGAGCAGATGTCGCCCTCCTTTGGAAAGAAGAAATTCAAGGCAACAAACAGCGTCGTCATCCTAGAACAAGACAGACATGCACGCCCCATCAAAAGCATAATAAATAGTAATATAACCCTAACATATGGCAGCTACATTCATTTATGAATCGTAAAAATATTTGGATCTTATATAATTTAAAATCATGATGTTATATAAATTAATGAATATAAATAATTAAGGAACACAATTACAAATATTAATTTTATAGAATGAAATTTTTTGAAACAATTAAAAATGTTTAATATTATTTAAAGAATAATCCAATATATAATGGAAATGAAATGTGTGTTGCAGTTTCTATCCCGCCACATAAAATCTCATGAAGAAAATTTATTCAGTCATCCTCTAGATAATTATATATTGAAAATTATTTTTTTCACCCATAAAAATGATATCTCCTCACTCTTTCACAATTCATAAACAACCGAAATCATCCAAAAATTTTATAAACACAAAATAATGTATAAACCCAAAACATGGTGTAACTTCATGGCTGATTCCTTGCAAAAAAACAAAATATATTCTCATTTTCTCACACTTAGTAATAGAGAACCTCTAATTCAACCTAGAATGAGATAAATACAAATAAATCTTATTCCTGATATCACCCACAGATGTCGTCTAACACCTCATTATATTCTGGAAAATAGTTTTGAAGGTCATGGATATTTATAATAACTTCATGATGTTGATTCATGAATACATTCTATAGAATTTGAAGGTTTGGATTTGTTTCTTCTTATATGATATTTTATGAAACTATTTTCTGATAAGTGAATTTTCCCTTGATTTAATTTTTGAAGAATCCCTTGGTAATCTCAGTATTTAGGTGGAAAATCCCACACAATCGTGTTATGATTTAAATTGTTAATTTAAAATTTCATTCTGAAAATTGATTTATTAATTCTATATTTATAATTTTTTATTAAATACTTGATAATAATGCTTTGATTTAGACTAGATGGTTTGATACATGTAATTATTTATGGTCATTCCATTTTCAAATTTCATTTTGAAAAAATTAAATTTGGTTTTAAATGTTAGAGTGTGTTTTGAAATTAAAGAATAAGGTTATCCCTTAAAATGAAATAAAATTGATTTGGTGTTTTGAAACTCATGAATTGATTTCAAAGTGAACTTATAAAATTGTAGAAATTTCTAAGTTTACATATTTCCATGGAAATAGTTTTATACTTTTAATTTATTATTAATAGTTTTTTAATATAATTTTAATTTTCTCACATGATGCTACCAGTTTTTATTGAAAAGGGGATCCATATCTCATTAAGTGTTTTGAAATAATTTGGTCGATTTCATACAGAATTTTATAAAAATTCAGTTCAATCATATTATTAAAAATTAAAAAAAAAATTGATTTTCGAAAGTGGGTTTGAGATGATTAATTAGAAAAACAATGTCTTCTACACATGATGATATTACCAACCCTAGGGAATAATAGACTATTGATTCCAAAACTGTAGAATTATTTGGGGATCTACCACATGTTGATGAAAAAAAGAAAAATTATTGAACATCAGAGTGTTGAATAAAATTATCAAGGTAATATTTAAGGTTATAAAATTTGAGGATAGATAGAATCAACACATCTGACCTATTTAACCTAACATGTCAATGTTCATTAATTATGTTGGGGTCACATTGAGTTTGGATTTTTTTTATTGATATATATTTTCGGAACCACATCTATACTATAATGAAGAAACCCCTTTGGGAAGATATAAATTCAATATTACAATATAATTTATCTATTTTATCAAAAAATTATATAATGAAACATTGGTTTAATATTATTTATTCCATGAAGATTTTATTTATTTTAGAATATTTCCATAATAAATATGTCTCAATGGCCACTAAAAAATCCCATAGAGGCTTTCAGACTCTTCTTTCAAAGTTACATCTTAGAGATGATAAGGATAATGTAAATACCCACCCACTAGTTAGTTATGGACACATTATAAATTCAGAAACATGGAATACATTAATTAGTTGTTGTAATGAGAAATCATTTCAGGTTTATTAGATTCAATAATATATTATTTGAAATTATTTGTTTTATCTAATTTAATTCAAAATTTATAATTTAGGAAACAAAAAAAGAGTGATAAAAATAATGAATGTGCATCCAAACCAATGTACCCTTGTCACAAAGCAATGATGGTGTACACTTCACTTGGGAATAAATTAGTACATATTTTAAATATACAGTGACCCAACTATTATTACATACCTTATTACATCATATTAAAGAAAAACAAAATAAAATCATTACAAAACTAGGATCCAAATGTTTAGTGTCTTGAAAAAATTAGGACCATACATAACAACTACAAAACAAAACAAAAACACATATTTAATTCCTTCTTTGATAGCTACTTATTGGCCATAGTGTTCTCCTTAGTAAAAGTAATCAACTGAGGATATTCATTAAAGAAAGGGGTGTGATAAAAGAGAAGAAAGATGTTAGATAAGAACATTAATCAATATACAATTGGGTGAGTATAATCATTATAATCATAAAATAGTCATAAGTTTATAAACATTAGTGGAATAATTAAATAAAGGCGTAGAATGTGGTAATACATAAAAATGAAACATCATGTCTTAGTGGTAAACTACCACACATAACTCATGTTGTCTCATTAGATACATAACATTACCTAATTCATTTTAGTGGTCTATAATTCTATGTGCACCCATCACATCATATCATTCACATTCACTATAAACTTTTGGGTGCACTTGTCACATCATAACATTTACATTCTCATGCATGGCACATAGAATGTATATCAATCTTGGACATAAAATAACCAATGGAAAGAAATGGGTATCATTTCATAAATAATACATTCATGAATAAACTCTTTCATTCCCAATAGAAATTGGTAATAACATAATTGGTATAGGAATCATCAATTTTGAGTAAATAAGAAGCAATGTCACAATAAGTAAAAGATGTGTTTTAAAAAAAAGAGTTCTTAAGAAAAAATCATTACATTTGTCATTAAAACATTATTGGTAACATTTAAATACAAGAAAAGAAAATATAATTATTAATAAATGATATTTAAGGAACATTAAAAGAATATCCATACAAAAAAATGGGGTGAAAGAGGGAAAACCAAAGGAAGAGATTTGGGTTCAATAATTCCCCTTACCTTAGGTCTGATTTCCTTATTCACTTTAATATCCTAGATAATAAAATTAAATCAATTAATTAACCAATACACAAAAATTATACATGAATGTTATTCATTATAGTTTCATTAAGTTCATTTTTGGACTTTTCGATGTGTTATATTGTTTAATTTCATCGTTTAAGGCTGTTCATTTTCTTGGTTTTCATGATCAGTTTACTTGAATATTAGTGTGGAAGTTTATATAGAATGAGTGTAATTATCCATAATTGAAAATATATGTTATTAATGAACATACTAAAATTTGAATGGTTATTTATATCATTTTATTAAATGACATGAGGATGAATCATTAGATAAATAGTTAATGATAATCCTTTGGGTTAATTTTAGCGGTTTTCGATCACAACAAACTTGATTTATTATATCATTTATTATTATGTAAATATTTTAGTTCAAGAACATAAAAAGGGTTATAAAATATGTTTTACAGTATGTAACAGCCATTATAGTGGTTTTATGAATAGAATTTATGGTGTTAATGGAAAATGAAAACGCACCATCCATGATGTCGATAAATTGACACATCACAGGCAATGATTTCATTTTTAAATTAAAAGGGAGAAAGAAAAGATTTATATGAAGGATCATTAATTTAAATGGTATAATTCTAGTATATAAAATATATTGGAGTTATCATGATCATTATGATAAAGGAGAGAAGGAGAGAATAATAAATGAAAAATAAATTAAAAGAAAATGGAATAGGATTTTACCTGTTAAATCTCTCATACTTGAGAACCTCCTTAGAGAAATGGTTTTGGTCTTATAAGGAGATAAATGGATCCTAGACATCGAGGAGGGGCTTGGTAAGATACTTGAGCATAATTTGGACAAGTTTCAATGCATGAGAGGTCTGAGGAAAAGAGGTGGTGAGGGTGGTATTTATAATAGATAAGATAGATGTTCTATCATTATTATATTTATTAGTTTCCTATGTTATATTACAACTACGAATAGTTAGATCATTACCACTAAATATATTAAAATTATGAAGGAGAGTTCTAAATTTTGGGCTTACATTAGCAATACATCAATTATGGCACTATAATTTATTTATTTATTTTTTATTGTAAATTATCAAATTTTACTATTCACAAAAAAATCATGTATTTTAGAAAAATAAAAAAAATTCACACTAACCATTTTCCAATGTGAAAAATTAAAAATTGATCTCTATTTTATGAAAATAATTTTATAAATATTAGAAATTTACTTTTTAATTAAAATCATCATTTACTCGAAAAATACATATTTTAAAATTATCACGGATTTTCAGAGACATTGAAAATTTAATTAAGAACTCTAAAAATAATATTATAATTATAAGACAATAGAATATTAATTTATTAATACATTTTATGATAATTTATTTTCTTTTAAATCGTAAAATTAATTACAAAATTGTAATTAAATATTTATGACTTATAGAAATACAAACACTTAATTTATCATTTTTAAAGAATTTATTTACTTATTCTATAACATAAATATATCATATTTTCATTCATAAGATACCTAAATTTTATTTATAATTTCAAATGTTAAGTTACTATTCTATTAGATATATTACTATTCATAAGGGTCATGTTACTATTCCCAATGTCAAGTTACTATTCCATCAGTATAGGTTCCTTAATTTATATAATTTCCTATTATTTTATTCATTCATCATTTATAATGTTTCCCTGTTATTTATGTGATTTATATTACCATGTACCTTCTTTGACCATGTACCTTCTTTGATGGAAGAAAACATCTATGTGACCAATTATATAATTTCAAAAGACTCTAAACTCCATTAAAAATTGTTTACTGGTTTCCGAACATGTCAAGGATGAGTATATCTATTTATTTCATCTGAATGAAACTAAAATCTGGAAAATCCATTATATTTTCCTGGATTTTTCTATGAATTATTATATTTTTTTCAATATTACGAGTGATGATAAACTCTATCATTACATATTCATTATTTTTCCATCAAAGTAGTAGAATCCCTATTCTAATGCAATTTTTATTGATAATGATGATGAGTATTTTATTAATGAGCATGTGGATATTTATTATTATACATAATGAATATGGACATGCATATTAGTGAGGAAACAGTGGATATGTTTTCCTACAGTGATCTAATGAACAAGTTTATATATTCCCAATAAGGATTGGTTAAACACCATTACTCATTTAATTATTATGACATTCTATGAGATATAATGGTGGGATGATTTAATTTCATGTCATGTGAATTCAAAAGAATCAGTTGTAGTCATTTAATTTCATGGATGTAAACTTGATGTGTTAGTTGTATAGATTTACCAAGCATTTTTTACATTATATCATAATCTAATTGAGGATCGAATAGCCCAAAAACTCCCACCACCCACCAAAGTGAAACAACTATATTGTCATTTTCATCTATCATTTACCACCACACATGATTGAAACCTATATAGGCAATTAGTAAAACAGTATTCTGAAAATGATAAAGAAGTTAACCAAATAAGTAAGATAAAAAGATGAGAAAATTGAACAAAGATTTAGTAGGAATTCACCTCTTCATGATTCTTATATACATTCAAGCACAATGGTTTCTACTCATTTATAATAAAATTGAATTCCTCCATTATAAACCTCATTGATAAATACACAAAAAATAATACATAATCATTTTGATTCTAATTATTTACACCCCAAGTATATTTCTATTATAATTTCCCATTATAGATCACAGTCATAGTCAGTAATCAATTAAATTTGTTATCAGAGAACATTATGATTCCTTGTACGCTACCATATCATATCTAAACAAGTTTACTTCTTTTTTTAGTAAGAAGGTTGTAGGATGTCTTGGTAGTATTGATAATATATAGAAAAATAAATGATTAGTAATTATTTTTAATTAAAATGTAATAACCTTTGGAAATTACTTGTTTGTGGATGATTTCCTTTTCATGGTTTATGATATCTCTCATGAATTTGAAAACATAATATTTATAATCATTGAATTTATCATGCTTCATACACTACATAAACATTTACCAAAATATTTTTTTTGATGTTTGTTTTGATAATTAAATATATCTATATATAACTTAATTTTTTTCCAATTGATCTAATTCATAGGCTTTTTATGTTTATTCACTGACTTCATGCCATGATTTAGTCTATATTTAGTGTTCACAATATCATAACAAAATTCTTGTTAGAAAAAATACCAAAATATATAATTTGATGTTTGTCTAGAAAACTTTTATTGTAGTGTATTAAAAATATATAATACGCATCTTGTATAGTCATTTTTTTGGATTTCCATGCATTGGATCCAAAAAATAATATTTCTGATATCTAGGTTGAGTGTGGTCAGCATCTAAAGATTCCTAAAAAACTAAAACATATAACTAATGAGAAAATAAAAATTTATTTTATGCAGATAGATTATACAGTTTTACCACTAAATTTTAGGAATCAAAAATGGTTTTTCATCTATTATGTTTTCCTCAAACAAATCATATATCTAATTTTTCTTATTATGAATTTATTAATTATAAAAAATTATTTCCCATAAAAATTATACAAGGATTAATAAATCCAAATTACAGTTCACATGATTTTCCCTTAATATAGTAGTAATATAAACACCTGTAGAAAATAGGAATTTTTATCAACTTTAATGGACATATTAGATCAATATTCAGAAAGATGTATTATGATAATTTACTATATTTATGTATTCACAATTGAGGCTCTCAACCATTCAGACCTGATAATACCATTTATACTCTCGTGACTAACTTAATATATAAATACAGTTCAAAATATTTAATATACCTATAGAATGTAAGTCATAATTGAATCTTTAAATGTGTTCTTTTCATGATGTTGTGAAGATAATAAATGTTAATACAGAATCTATGGGGAGAAGCTACTCCTAGAAGGTCCTTTTGATTTTTTGGTCGATTCACTAGATTTTCTTGATTCGACATTCTATTTCCCTAACTCTTTATCCATCTGTAACACCATACATCACATCAGACCTTTTTTCATCAATTGATACAGGTTATTTTGTAAGAAAAAATTGACTAAAGACATACATATTGTATCTTTATAAAATTATATGCACATGCTATAAAAAAATTAAACAGTATTATTGACCATTGTAATATCTGAATCATCATGTGGAATAGAAAACTTATTGGTCTACTTTTGATCTACCTAAACCCCTAATCTAATTTTATCTTTTGGGATTTCAGTATTATGTAGATTTTATCCTACGATATATACACTAGACCCACACAACAAGGTGGTGTGTGGGTGTTGACACATCGAAATCACATACAACATTACCTTGTATAATTTTAGTAAAATAAAGGTATCAAAATTTGTTTGAGTCAAATTTAGGAGAAAGAGAAATGAAAAATTCTATTTCCTCTAGTAAGGAATATAGTTTTGGGGAATGAATAACCTCAATGCTAGAAGGGACACTTGGTTCTTCGTGTACAAATCATTATTTGAGCTTCAGTTCGCTTTGACCCTTACTCATATATTGGTCTGCCAATAAAGTGCATACAATAAAATCTTAAAAATAATATTTATGCCTTAAATCCTCACATCATCTTATATTTATCATATTTTGGGTTTATCTACTTGAATTATCTTCGATAAGACACTCCAAAACTTACTCCTATATCATGACCATATTGTTTTGTGCACATCAAAGATGTTCAAAGTATTCTTTCTTTCGATAAAGTTCCTGTGAATTCTAGTGTATAAAATGAATAAAAAATATTTTAACACAAATAGATATTTTTATATAATACTATTATAATGAAAAATGAATTACAATAGTCACATTCATATGAATGTTTCACATAACCCTTTTTTGTTTTCATCAAGTAGTTGACCCTCCATATTTACACAATCCACCTTCCATGTCCGATGATATAGGGTCAAAGTGACTTCATATTTGGATCCATTGATATGCATATAAATAAAAGAACATATTTTTGCATATCATATAAAACTATTATTGTTGATTTTTTAATGACTCAAACTTTTATAAATGGTATTTCACCCTTCTCATAATAATGTAATATAGTATAAATCACATGAAATTACATATAAACTTTATAAATGATGAATGAATGGAATATGAGTTTTTTTATAAATTAAGGAACCTATAATGATGGAGTAGTCACTCAACCTTTGAAATAGAAACATGACCCTTATGAATAGTAATCAATACAAAATAATAGTAACATAACTTTTGAAAGTAAAAAATAAAATTCAGATATCTTATGATTTAAAATAAAATTTATTTATGTCATGATATAGGTAAATAAAAGTTTTAAAATATATAAATTAAGTGTTGGTATTTTCGTAATTCATAAATATTTAATTACAATTTCATAGTTAATTTAATAATTTAAAATAAAATATATTTTTATAAAATGTATTCATAAATTAATATTTATATTTTTTTTAATTGTAAGATAATTTTATGAGACATTAATTAATTTTTCAAAGTGTTAGAAAATTAATTTTAATTTTAACGTCTTTATTTTTAGAGTTAATGAGTATTTTAATTATGAAATAAATTTATCATATTTAGAAAATTGTTTTCATAAAATGTAGATCACTTTTCAATTCAATATGTAGATAAATTATTAGGATGAATTTTTTGGATTTTTTAAAAATACATGATTTTTTTGTGAATAGTAAAATAAAATAACTGATGATAAAAACTAATTACATGAACTATGAAGTCATAGATAATGTATGGATGGTGTAAGAACAAAATATCAAACTCATTATTATTATTTTAATATATGTTTTGATAATTCTCAAACAATTCATTGTTCTGAGCCAAATTAATAAACTAATAAATATAAAAATTATAAAATACCCCTCTCCTAAACTACAAATACCACCCCTCACAACCTATTTTCCTTACACATATCATGATTTGATCCTTCTCCAAATTATACTTAATAATATCCCCAATCTTGTCCCCCATTTACAATAACTAATGGCCTCACCAAAAGGCCAAAACCATTTCTCTAAGGAGGATATATTTAAGAGGTAAATTCCTCTTCTTTTTTCTTGTAATTTCTTTTTCATTTATTATTCTCACATAAACTCCTCTATAAAAATTTTCATGAAATCTCCAGTATCATATATATACTGTAATTATATCATGTTAATGTAAGATCAATATTCAAACTCTTTTATCTCTCTCTATTTTATTTTAAAAATAAAATCATCGTTTGTGATGTTTCAATTTACCGACATCGTGGACGATACGCTTTAATTTTCCCTTAACACAATAAATTTTATATATAAAACCACTATAATAGTTGGTACATACTGCAAAATATATTTTATAACCCTTTTTTATGTTCTTTATCTAAAATATTTACATTATAAAAAATGATAAAACAAATCGAGTTTGTTGTGATTAAAAACCTCCAAAATTAACCCAAATGATAATTATTAACTATTTATGTAATGACTCATCCGCATGAAATTAAAAAAAATGATATAAATAACCATTTAATTCTATTTATTTTAATTTATAACATAAATTTTAAATTTTTGAGAATTATACCCATTATACATAAACTTCCAGAATCAAATTCATATAAACCCATCATGAAAACCAAATAAACGAAAACTCACAAATAATTAAATTAAACTATATAACGCATAGAAAATTTCATAAATAAACATAATGAAACAATATTGAATCAAATTATTGTATATAAGGTTCAATATTTTTTAATTGATGAATTTAATTTGATTATACAGCATATTGAAGTGAATAAATCATTCAGACATAAGGTAAGTGGAATTCTCGAACCCAACTCTCTTTCTTTGGGTTTTCCCTCTTTCACCCCATTTTCATCATGGATATTCCATTAATGATCCGTAAATATAATTTCTTCATCATTTTCATATATTTTATAGGATATAAATGTTACCAATATGGTTTTATGACAAATGAAAATATTTGTTCATAAGAGATCTTCTTTTTAGAAATGCATCTTTTACTTCTTTTGAGATTTTTTCTTCTTAACTCAAAATTTATGATTCCAACACCAAGTATGCTATTCCCTATTTTTGTGGGAACCCAAAATTTTATTTATGAATGTATTATAAAATTAAACCCATTAAATTACATTTTTTTATTTCCACAATTTATATACATTCTATGTTGCATGTATGATAATTTAAATGTTATGATGTGATTAGTGGGACTAGAATTATATATCACATGTGAATTATATGATTCGAGAGGTACACCCAAAATTATATAGCTCTCCAATTCATTTCTTATTGTAATGTATCTCAAGAGAAAAATTTATGTATTCATGGTAGTTAACCACCAAGACATGATGTTTCATTTTTCTCCATTTCCAAATACAATGAATTTATTTAATGATTCCTATCATGGTTATGATCCTATAACTATGTTATGATGATAATGCTTATACATATCCCATTTTATATTGATTAATTTTATTATATATCCTTTTACTACAATTTTATCTCACCCATTTATTTGTGGTATATCCTTAGGTAATTACTCTCACTAAGGAGAACACAAGGTCCAATGAAAAACTAGAGGAGAAGGAATTGAATAAATGTCTATGTTTTATTTTGTAAATTTTATGTGTGGTCCTAATTTTCAAAAGATAGTAAACCTTTTGATCTTGATTATGTAATTATTCTATGTTGTTTTTATTTAACATTATGTAATAAGTTATATAATAAAATTATGGTCTCTATAGTTGGTATCAGATCACGGTTTAGTTAATTTTGGAATTAGTATTATAGAACCTTAGTTTCAACCCATTTTATGGGACTAAGAAATTGTATGAACCCAAGGATATTGATTTTAGAAAATATTTAAACTTAGTGATACCATAATATATGGATTTATACTCAATTTAATAAAGTAATAAATTATTTATTCATAGATGTTTTACTTATGTTTTGTTCTATACTTTTATATTTGAGGAAATAGTGGGAACCTGGAAAAACTCTGCCAACAACGCATGTGAGCGATAATGCAGCAGTTTCCCAAATAACATCCCCAATGTCTTGGGATGTGAGTTCAAAAGCTTATGGTGATTCTTACCTAGCTGTCTCAGGTTAAAAATAATAAACTCAATAAAGTGGAACGTCCGCCTTCACCTAATAGTGAAAAACTAGTTATTGAGTGTTTTATACGGTTACAACCATCGATGTTTAGTGGATCTTCTAATCCACTAGTCATGAAACTGTGGTTCAACTCAATGGAAAATATATTTTTTGTTCTTCACTATTCAATGACGAATATGTTGACTCTGACCTTTTACTATTTAGATAGAGAGGGGAATCAATGGTGGGATTTTATTAAGAACACCAAGAAGAAGGATGAAATTGAAGAGATGGAGTGGGAACAATTTCCGATAATGTTTCTTAAAAATTTTTACCCTTTAACTCTTCATACAAAGATGGATTGATAATGAATATAGAATAAGAAAAAAAAATTGAATCTACCAAGACCTATTAATAAAATTACATATGTCTTGAAAGGTATGCTTCAAGTTTTATTATCAACTATCAAGGTCAAATTTATAAATTATTTTGGGGTTTAAAACCACAATTTTTAAAGGATCTAGTAATTCAAGATGTTGGTAGTTATGATGAAGTTTTTTTATGCTATCTCAAAGTGGAGATGGAGTTTGGAGAATAGTCCCTTGGTTATGGTGATAAGAAATGAAATATGGAGTTTCAAATTGGGGGATCTAATGAAAATTGGGGAAATAAATCCAAACTAACCACACATAAAAAATGGTGGAAGAATCATCATGGGAACTTCCTTAATAAGATAGGGAAATTATATAAGTGTAGGAGATAATTCCACCAAGCTAATGAATGTAAAAGAGACATAAAGAAGTTGGATAATATAACAGATTAAAGGAGAGCGCCACCTATGATCCAATGCTACAACTATTGGAATAAAGGGTGTTATTCAACCTAGTTCACTAAACCTTGCATCCTCATGGGTAATCTGCGTCATCAGCCTCCAAATCCAATGGATTATGGAAACAATTATTACCAAAATACTACTGAAGTGGAGAAATAAAATTAATTCATACAAGGTACACTTCCTATTCACTCAATAATGGAAAAAGTCTCATTGGTTTATAAATCTAAACATTAAATTATATCATGAAAGTTTGATATAACTATTTAATCAAATCCCATAAACCTTTAAGTGGAGTTATATGTAAAACAAATAAGTCATGCAATCATTGCAACCAAAGTGTTGGACTCTTACCCTATTGGAATACATGGGAAGATTCTTCCAGTGAATCTCATGATACTTACATTGGTAAAAGATGACACTATAATGGAAATGTATTATCTCTCATCATATAGATAACACATAAAATGTTCGGAAAATTAAATATTTTTTCATATTTCAAACCATCCCATGATCCTCTACAAATTCAAGGATGATCCTGAATTCCCTTTGGAACACCCTTTAATGGTTTCGGTGTTGATTCCCTGTATAGAAGCATACCTTGCCCAAATGGTTGTGTCAAAGTAAGGTTTGAACCTAGAGGAAGTTACCATTGTGAGGGAATATAATGATGTATTTCCCAAAGAGTTTCCCAAACTTACCCCAGATTGTGAGGTAGAGTTGTTAATATAACTCATACCCAAATCTAATCCTATCTCAAAAATGTCCCTATAAGATGGACCTATTGAACTGGATGAGTTAAATAAGAATATGCAAGAGAACATGGACATAGGGTTCAAATTCCCTAGTGAGTCACCTTGGGGTGCACTAGTACTCTTTGAAAAGATGATGGATGGATCAATGCAGCATTGAATCGATTATCGGGAACTCAACAAGATTACCATAAAGAACAAGAATCTTCTTCTTAGGATTGATGAATTGTTCTATCAGCTATGAGGAGCTCAGTAATTCTTAAAGGTGAATCTCTGTTCGGTATATCATTAGCTAAAGGTGAAGAGAAAAGATATTTAGAAGACTGCCTTCCAAACAAGGTATGGTATCTATGAGTTTTGGATGATTTCCTTCATACTTTCTAATTCCCACACAATATTCATGGATTTGATGAATAGATTATTTAGACATTACCTTAAACAATTCTATTTTGTATAGATGATATTCTCATTTACTCTAAGAGAATGGAAGAACATGAAGAATATATAAAGCCTGTGTTGGTTACGTTGAGAAAGGAGAAGTTGTGTTCTAAGATCATCAAGTGTGATTTTTGGAATCAGTAAATCACATTCCTAGGACAGATGATTAGAAGTGGGGGAATTTATGTTGACACTTCAAAAATCAGCAATTGAGGAATGCACCAGACCCACTAATGTCATGAAAATTTGTAGTTTTCTTCAATTAGTAGGGTATTATCAACATTTTTTGAGAAATTTTTCACAATTGCTTATCCCACTCACTAAGTTAACATGGAAAGGGGTAAACTATGTATGGATGGAAGAATGTGAGGAAAACTTCCAGGATCAAAATAAAATGTTGATCACCGCACCTGTACACACATTACCAAAAAGTGCAGAATGTTTTGTGATATATAGTGATGCTTCAAAGAAAGGCGTGGGTTGTGTACTCTTGAAAAATGATAAAGTGATAGCCTACACCTCATTATGGTTGAGGATCTATGAACATAACTACCTGACATATTATCTTGAGCTAGAGGTTGTGATCTTTTCCTTGAAAAAATAGATTCACTACCTATATGGTGAGAAATGTGATTTATATACCAATAACAAGTGAATAATATAGATATTCACAAAAAGGAACTCAAAATGTGTCAAATTATATTTTTTGATCTAATAAATAACTATGATTGACCTATTCACTATAATCCTAGGAATGGAAACAAGTTATCTGAATCTCTTAGTAGGAAAGAATATGGTACTCTCTCCATGATGTAGATTGAGAAATAACATATATAATTTCATATTCAAAGGATGAATTTGGAAATAATAATGGTAAGGAATACATCCTACCTTTCCAAAATGTTTTCCCAACAACTTATCCAAGATATGATCACAGAGGCACAATGGGATGATCTTGAGATTCAATATAAGGTGAATGTAGTAAAGAAATGAATGTAGCATGATTTCCATATCGATGATGATTGTGTGAATTGGTTTGGAACAAGAATTTATGTGACTTAATCACATGACATAAAGAAGGAGCGACTGGATAATGCACATAGCTCAACTTTATTTATCCATACAGTTAGCACCAAGATATACCCCAATCTCCGAGAAAACTTCTACTAGAAAACAACATAGAAATGGATATTGTACGAAAATATCTCAAGGTTCCTGATATGTTCTCAAGTTAAAGTAGAGGGATAGAAGGCCAATGGGATGATGCAACAATTTCTTATGCCCATGTTGAAATGGGAGAATGTCATTATGGACTTTGTTACTAGTATCCCAAATATATCCAATGGAAATGATGCAATATAGTTTTTGGTGGACCGTCTCACCAATAATTCCAAATTTATCACTATTTTAGAGGATCTATTACTTGAATAGCATGCTATTATATATGTGAAGGAAGTGGTTGGAATGATTGGGGTAAAACTTTCAATAATATCTGATCATGATCTAGGGTTTATATCTAAATTCTTGATAGGTCTCTAATATTCCCTGATTACTAAATTGGATTTCAGCACAACCTATCACCCAAAAACTGATTTCCAATATGAAAGGACTATTTAGAAACTCGAAGACATGATAAGAGCATGCTAAATGGAATTAAAAGTTAGATGGGATCATCATATTCCTTTGTTTGAGTTATCATACAACAATTGCTTCCAATCAAGTATTCAGATGTATTCTTATAAAGTTCTGTATAGAAAGTGATATAGAACTCCAACTTATTGAGATAAAGTGGGAGAACTAAAGCTACTTGGAACTAATCTTGTGAAATAATGAAAGAGGATGCTCATTCCATCCATCATCATATCAAAGCTACTCAGAGTCAGCAAAAAAATTATACTGACAACCATCGAAGGGACTTGGAATTTGATTTTGGCGAAAAAGTCTTCCTTCAAATATCACCATAGAATAGATTCATGTGGTTTGGAATGAAATGGATGCTTAGCTAAAAGTACATTTTCTCCTCTGAGTTACTTGATCACATAAGAGAAGTGATCTATCGTCTTTCACTTCCACTAAGTATGTGTAATTGCCCGGACCTCTCCGGCCCATTACATTGTCAAAAAGAAGGCCACGATGTGTTTTGGATGGTAAAATGGACTTTTTCCACACTGTTTAGAATTTTGAAACTACACGCCATGTAGTTTGAGTACACGCCATGTACCCCCATGCCGGGTATACCCCGTGTTGAAGGTCGTGTCCTTGCAGTGTGAAATAAATGGGTACATGCCGTGTGTCCAATACTACACACCGTGTAGTCTCTCTCCGCGTATGTGTTACCATGTGTTGACCAGTCAACGGTCATGTCCCGTGTTGGAGCCGTGTGAAATAAATGAGTACACGCCGTGTGTCCAAACTACACGTCATGTAGTCCTTCCCCGCGTATGTGTTACACTCAAACCATGTGTTGACCAGTCAACGGTCGCGGAGCCGTGTTGGAAGCCGCGTGGAGACCGTGTGAAATAACCGAGTACACGTCGTGTATCATAAAGTACACATCGTGTAATTTAGCTTTTCTCTCCTATAAAAGGAGGGGTCCCCTCCTCCTTTTCAACTCACCCCTCTCCTCCCCTTTCCTCTGAGCAGATTTCTCCCAAGAGACTCGAAGGCTCTTTCTTCCATAACTTCTTCGTCTGAGCTCCGATTTACGATCCGTCAGCGGCCATGGGATCATAACGACAGGGAGGAACTTCCGAGCTTGGATCTGTTGTATTTACTTCGGCCTTTACTTTCCGACTTCCACCTGAGGATGTTTTTCCGGGACCCGAAAAAAGTGACGGACGCTGAAGGACGTCTTCTAAGGTTGATCCAGGGGAGCGTTGCGATCGGAACCTATTGAGGTTGGGATCTTACCTTTGTTTCTCTAATTTGTGCATCATGAAGGGTGGGTATCCTCTTGTTTTAATGAGAAACAGTTGAACCATTAAATAAATATAATAACTGGTTAAAGAACGTGGATGGGGATATTGTTATGTTTATATTTATGTATTCTGTGATATTATGTTTTGAATTTAATAGGCTTATGCCTACTGAAAATCAAGGTCGTTGGGGGCCTTTGCATGCGCAATTATATGTTGCCCTATCTTTCTAGACCTTTTTGTGGATAGAAACATTGTGGAATGTGAAAATTGGTTAATCACGTCATGTTGGATGTTTAAAATCTAGAACCCCTGTGTGATCACCCCGGTTAAACAAAATGGAATAATGAACATGTGGGTTGGCTTGGATACGTGGAATGTGATGGTGGTATTTTGTGGGTTGTTGTGGATCGCGTGGGCAGTGGGGCTACAATAAATGGTATTAAAGGGATAATGATTTACGGTGCGGTTGTGGTTATGGTGGTTGGCAGCAGGGCTGCAGGGTTGGGTTTTAATGTGAACGAACTATGGGTTGTGAATAATAAATAAAAGTGGAAGAGTTAATTAATTGCGGGTCACGGTAATGGAACGAGATTAATAATAAATGGGTTGGTTGGTTGAAAATAAGGACTTGTTTGTGTTGCTTGTGTTTTCCTAACTTGATTTGTGGATGGTAGGGATAGGTTTTATGAACGATCGATGTGGTTGGTTTTGGACAGTTGACTAGTAGTTAAGGAACTAAATAAATTAACTCTACTGAAACGTGAAAACCTAAAAGGGGTTGGGGTTGTTTATTGTATTCATGCTTCGTAGTAGCAGTGTCGAGGCACGTGCTCAGTTTCTCTGTTTAGAATCCATAGGTTGGTCAGTGTGTTTGGTATATACATATATCTATATATTTGTGTTTTGATGCACCCCACCCATGTTGAGAACTTAGTTACAAACACTCCCATTTCATGGGAGAGGGTGTTTTCCTATAGTTACAAGCTTCTTCTTGCTCCTTCTCCCCTATGATGTGATGGCTTGAGGTGACCTTACACATAAGACTCTTCAGGTAGGTTTCGATTGGGGTGGTTCTATCCCAAGACTCTCCGGGCAGGTTCTACTGTTTCCCATGAATCTTCTGGATGAGGCCCAGGTGTGTGCGGGCGGGATACGTGGTTGTGAGGCCCAGGTGTGTGCGAGTGGGATACGTGGTTGTGAGGCCCAGGTGTGTGGGGGCGGGATACGTGGTTGTGGGTCCCAGGTGTGTGCAGGCGGGGAGAGTGTGGCAGCGTCAGGACGTTCGCCGTTAGGAAGAGTAGCTAACTAATGGGGAACGATGCGGGGAACCCAATACTCTTGTTCTTATATACTACTACCTTTTGTGATTTTTTTTTTGGTGAGTGTGGCTGGTGAGGTTGGGTGGATAGAATTCCTTTCTAGGTTTCTTATGTTGTTCTCACGGGACATTAGGATGTCTCCCCACTTGTGAATGAGAGCTTTAGGTTTCCCTACTGAGTGTACTTTTATGCTCACCCTACCTTTACTTTCAGGTTTCCAGGAGGACTACCAGGGCAGTGCGGGACCCTACTAGTCGGACAGTTGGAGTTGTTGCTATTGTTGTACACATGTTTCTTTTGGTATTGTACTTTGGGATTTCATGTACTTTCACCTTGTTATAAAATTGTTTAAACATGCATGTGGGATTGGTTTGGGTTTATTTCTATACACTTGTTCTTTTCCTTTTTTTGTGGTTGACTTGTCCAATTTCCCGATCTCAAAAATAATAAAAGAGTAATGCCTCCCATATTTGTAAAAACTCATACCCTTGGTGCTAGTCGCCAACCCGGGGCCTATTGGAGGTGGGAATCGGGGGGTTATTATCTCTCTTTCACCATTTCCATCTCATGAGGGGAATCTTTGGTGGGAGGGGGTCGTGACAGAATGGTATCAGAGGTGATGGTTGAGAGATAGGATGCAGTCTGGAGTTAGGCACAGTGAGGATTTCATGGGATGGTAGGGAGACGATGATAGTTAATCTTGGTGCGTGACATAGGCCACGGAAGACTGGCTAGGACACAGTATTTTAGCCCCCCCCCCCCCCCCCCCCCCCCCCGTGATCTGATGCAAGGAATCTGAGCCTACCGAACGACCAAGTGAGGCTACATTGATTGCAGGGTAGAGACCCCAGGGAAGGTACATGCATCATCATGATTGTGTTTTACATGATTTGGGTGTTCTGGAAAATAAATTGAAATAAAATGATAAAATAAAACTTTGAGTTTTCCTTACTACTTGGGCTTAGGTGATCCTTGTTTACAATACAGCTATGGCACCTGGACGTCGTCCCTGGGTGGCTCAGACGGCCGAGGCCCAGTAGATTCATGCGGTCGATCAGTTGAGGATTGACCGAGAGGAGGAACATAGCCAGTGGCAGAAGACCCTCCGTTCTTTCTAGCGGCAGACCCTCATGAAGTACGAGGGTAGTACTTCGGATAAGGAGACAGAGGGGTGGCTTGGGGAGCTAGGGATCTCTTTTACCTTGATTCATGCTCCGAGGGAGTATTGGGTTCCCCTAGCAGTCAGTCAGCTGAGAGGTTCGGCACGACAGTGGTGGATGCTCTACCTCGGAGAGAGGATAGAGGCAGAGGTTCTGTGGGCTGACTTTGAGAAGGAATTCCGAGAGGAATTCCATTCTTCCATGATCAAGACGGAGTAGCGGCATGAGTTACTCTCCCTTCAGCAGGGGAGTATGTCAGTACGAGAGTTGGGGATCAAGTTCAAGGATCTCCTACGCTTTTCTCCGGATCTCGTTCTGGATGAGGAGTCTCGGGCGAGACGTTTGGAGGAGGTGCTTCGTCCTTCACTCCAGTATGTTGTCGCCCCCTTCACCCTACCGACGTACTTGGTAGTATAGAAGAAGGAAGAGGTTGTAGAGAGTATGCACTCGCTGAGAGGTGCACCCTGATAGGGGATCCAGCCGGGCTCATTGAAGGGGAAGGCAGTCAGCAGCAGGTCTCCTGTGACGGGACCTTCCAGGTTCAAGCCAGTGGGGAGCAGGCCCCAGTAGTTCCAGTTCATATCTTCAGGTCCTCGTCCCTTTTTCACAAGCCCATGACTGGAGTGTTTTTCTTGTGGATTTTTCGGGCACATTCAGAGTCGTTGCCCGACCCGAGCTCAGTACAGTGGAGGTGGGCAGGTTCAGCACCACCTCAGTCGCACCAGTTGCCAGTGAGGCCCTTCCAGCAGCTGCAGTACCATGCTCCTCCAAGGGAAGACTTTGCAGGAGGAGTTCGACCTCAGGGTGCTCCTCAGGGACCTCGAACCGGGCGTGGTCGGGGAGGTGGATGGAATCAGAGAGGGATAGGAGCTGGGCGTGGACAGTTGCACGCAACAGAGTTGGCAGCTCTGGAGGGACCAGAGGTGGTACGAGGTACGATTTGTTTGTTCAGCACTCTCGTTTCTGCTTTGTTTGATTCGGTAGCTTCACACTCCTTTGTTGCACCTGGTCTATCCCATGCTTTGGGACTAGACGTAGAGATACTTTCCGTACCACCGGTGCTGAGTACACCAGTTGGAGGCCAGACCAACGTATCTTGTTTTTTCCAAGGATGTGGGATGACGTTGATACCACATCGATCATGCAGGGACCTTCTTCTATTACAGATGCAGCCATACAATGTCATTCTATGAATCGAATAGTTGTTTTCTGTTAGTGCCGTTATAAACTGCTTCCGGAGAAGTGTCGTGTTCTCCAAAGTGGATGGGCAGTGCATATCTTTTGTTGGGGAGAGGAGCTATCAGGTAGGAAGCTGATATGTGAAGCATATCCTTCCCTTGTTTGGTGGGTTACCAGTGGTTCCAGCTGATACAGAGATGATGGATGTCCTGGAGGTTGTTGGGGAGTTCCTCAATGTTTTTCCTAAGGAGGATGTGACTCTACCCCCTCGACATGATGTTGAGTTCGGGATAGACTTACAGCCTGGTGCCTATCCAATTTCGATGGCCCCTTATCAAATGCCACCTTCGGAGTTGCGAGAGTTGCAGATTCAGATTGATGATCTTATGGAGAAGGGTTTTGTTCGACCCAGCGTATCACCATGGGGTGCTTCAGTTTTGTTCGTGAAGAAGGTAGATGGTGGTCTCAGGCTATTCATAGACTACCGAAGGTTGAACCAGGTAATGGTCAAGAACCGTTACCCCCTTTAAAGGATAGATGATCTCTTTCACCAAATGAGGGGAGCAGGTTGTTTTTCTAAGATTGATCTACGATCTGGATATCATCAGCTGAGGATGAAGGACAGTGACATCTCGAAGACGGCCTTTAGGTGCAGGTATGGGCACTTCGAGTTTTTAGTGATGCTGTTTGGGGTTACGAATGCACCAGCTGTGTTCATGGGGCTTATGAACATTGTCTTCTGTGAGTTTCTGGACCGGTTTTTCGTTGTGTTTATCGATGAAATCCTGATCTACTCAATATCTGAGGAGGAGCACATTGAGCATCTCAGGGCAGTCTTGCAAGTCCTTTGACACCACCAGCATTAAGGGATATTGATGAAGTGTAAGTTCTTGATGAAAGAAGTACACTTCCTTGGGAACTTGGTGTCTCAGCATGGAGTGTAAGTGGACCCATCGATGGTGGAGGCAGTTGTTTCTTGGGAAGCACCCAAGAGAGTGGTAGAAGTTCATAGTTTCTTGGGGTTAATAGGCTACTATTTGAGGTTCATTTCGGACTTCTCTCGAGTTTTTTCTCCATTGAAATCTTTGACTAGGAAAAACTAGGTCTTCCTATGGAGAGAGAAATTCCAGAAGGGTTTCGACTACTGGAAGGATAAGCTTGTCAGTGCTCCTGTACTCAGGTTGCCAGAGGAAGGGTTGTTGTATGAGGTGTTTTGTGATGATTCTGGACTTGGTATGGGGTGTGTGGTGATGTAGAATAAGGGAGTGATCTATTATGGGTCTAGGTAGTTACGCCCTCATGAGATTTACTATGCCACCCATGACCTAGAGCTTGTAGCAGTAGTGTTCGCACTAAAGTTGTGGAGAAATTACCTCTTTGGGGAGCACTTTGTGGTCTTCTCAGATCACAAGAGCCAGCGTTATATCTTCTCCCAGTGCGACCTGATCCTGCGGTATTGGAGATGGGTCGAGTTTCTCCAAGACTATGACTTTGAGATCTCTTACACTGAAGCTAAGGGCAACATTGTAGCTGATGCCCTGAGCAGGAAGTCACATAAGGAAGTGGTTCGGAAATCTGCTGATGCTTGGAAGGGGATGGGAGAGTTAGTTGCCTTGCACTTGGATGCCAGGGTAGAAGGTGTTAGGGGCTGTTTGTTTCATATGAGGGTGCAGTCCTCCTTGTTGCAGCAGGTGGAAGAGTCTCAGTGGGGGGACTCCGAGGTGGAAGTGATGCGGGATCGTGTCGATTAGGGGAATTCTCCAGAAGGATGGTCAGAGGATAGTCGACATAAGATGCTTTTCCATGGAAGGTTGTTTGTCCCGGAGATAATGTGTGAGGGAGTTCTCGGTGAGTTCCATAGCTCAGCCTTGGCGGTACATCCAGGAGTTTTAAAAATGTACCGAGGCCTGAGAGAACAGTTTTGGTGGCCTGGGGTGAAACATGCAGTGGCGATGTTTGTGGCTAAATGCCTAGTGTGTCAGCATGTGAAGGCTGAACACCGTGTTCCCAGTGGTTTGTTTCATCCTTTAGATGTCCCCGATTAGAAGTGGGATGACATCTCAATGGAATTCTTCATAGGACTACCCAGATCTCAGGGTAGTTATGATGCTATCTGGGTAGTGGTGGATCGACTGACGAAATCAGATCACTTTTTAGCAATTAAGGAGTCATGCCCAGTGAGTACCTTAGCACAGAGGTACATAGACGAGGTGGTGTGTTTTCATGGGTTCCCGAAGAGTATCATCTCAGATCGGGATACTCAGTTTACCTCATGAGTCTGGAGGGGGTTACAATATGCTTTTGGCACCCAGCTATGCCTTACCACTGCTTTCCACCCCCAGGCTGATGGGAAGACAGATCAAACTATCCAGACGTTGGACGACATGCTGCGAGAATGCGTTCTGGATTTCAGAGGATCATGGGTACGAAACCTGCCTTTAGTAGAGTTTGCCTATAAAAAAAGCTTCCACTATACTATTGGCATGACGTCGTTTGAGGCTTTGTATGAAAGACCATGTCGTTCACCCATTTTCTGGGCAGAGGTTGGTGAGACGGGTGATCTTGGGCCAGAGGTAGTGAAGAGCACCACAGAGAATGTCTAGCTTGAACTTGAGAGGATGAAAGCGGCTCAGGACCGAAAAAATTCTTATGCTGATCGTTGGAGGAGGCCCTTGGAGTTTGAGGTGGGGGATCATGTGTTCTTGAAGGTTTCCCTCAATGGGGGCAGAAAAGGTTTGGGAAAGGGAGAAAGCTCTCACCTAGGTTCATCGGACCTTTTGAGGTGTTGAGGCGAGTTGGCGAGGTGGCATATTAGCTAGCCCTGACACCTCAGTTGGAGAAGGTTCATGACATCTTCCACGTCTCCTAGCTTCGTCGGTACTTACACAAAGACTCCCACGTTATCGAATGGGGAGAGTTAGATATGGGAGACGACACGACCTTTGAGGAACGACCAGTCAGAATCGAGGATCGTAAAGAGAAGGTTCTCTGTGGACGAACCATTCTATTGGTTTGTGTGTTGTGGAGGCATGGAGGCCTCGAGGAGAGAACTTGGGAGCAGGAGACCCAGATGCACACTTAGTACCCGGAGTTGTTTTGACTTGTATTTTCCCTTGTTCTTCTGAGCTTTATGTTGATGTTGTACTCTATACCTTTGATATATGGAATGCTTGGCTTGTCGGTTGTGAGACCTTTTGTTTCCTTGTTCCCTGGTAATGTGTAGCATGTCCGGATGTGTGGGGAAAGGGAAAAACATGACTCTTAATCAAGATGCATTAATGAGTATGCAATTGAACCCATGCTGGGGAGTCAGTGCTGCCTAAAGCGGATAATATCTCGACATAGAAGAAGGAAATTTTCCCCAAACCATGTGTTCGGGCAATGCGTGGGTTGTACAGTGTTAGGGGAAGTTTAAGTTGGAAAATCCTAATGTATGAAAGTGGGAATACCCCATCCTTAATCGAGACCCATTAATGAGGATGCGATTAAACCCGTGCAGGCGAGTCAGTGCCGCCTAAAGCGGATAATATCTCGACATAGTAGAAGGAATTCCTAACACATATGATTAGGGTTGTTGGTTGGGGTCCTGTTATAATGAGAACCCTAAGAGGTATCTTGTTGGGTTCCTCTGGGTTGTTTTTTTTTTGAATTCTCAGGGACGAGAATGTTTTAAGAGGTATCTGATGTAATGGCCCGGACCTCTCCGGCCCATTCCTTTGTCAAAAATAAGGCCACAAGTGTTCTGTATGGTAAAATGGACCTTTTCCACACTTTCTAGAATTCTGAAACTACACGCCATGTAGTTTGGGAACACGCCATGTACCCCCTTGCCGAGTATACCCCATGTTGAAGGCCATGTCCTTGCTGTGTGAAATAAATGGGTACACGCCGTGTATCCAATACTACATGTCATGTAGTCTCTCTCGGCGTACGTGTTACCGTGTGTTGACTAGTCAACGGTTGTGTGCTGTGTTGGAGCCGTGTGAAATAAATGAGTACACACCGTGTGTCCAAACTACACAATGTGTAGTCCTTCCCCGCGTATGTGTTACCCTCAAACCATGTGTTGACTAGTCAACGGCCGCAGAGCTATATTGGAAGCCGCGTGGAGACCATGTGAAATAACCGAGTACACGTCGTGTACCAAAAAGTACACGCCGTGTACTTTTTATTTTTCTCTCCTATAAAAGGAGGAGTCCCCCCCCCCTCCTTTTCAACTCACCCCTCTTCTGCCCTTTCCTCTGAGCAGAGTTCTCCCAAGAAACTCGAAGGCTCTTTCTTCCATAAATTCTTCGTCTGAGCTCTGATTTATGATCCTTCAGTGGCCACGGGATCATAACGACGAGGTAGAACTTTCGAGCTTGGATTCGTTGTCTCTCCTTCGGCCTTTCCTTTCCGACTTCCACCCGAGGAGGTTTTTCCGGGACCCGACAGAAGTGACGGACAATGAAGGACGTCATCTAAGGTTGATCCGGGGGAGAGTTGTGATCAGAACCTGTTGAGGTAGGGATCTTACCTTCGTCTCTATAATTTGAGCATCATGAAGGGTGGGTATCCTCTTGTTTTCATGAGAAATAGTTGAACAATTAAATAAAGATAATAACTGGTTAAAGAAAGGGGATGGGGAAGTTGTTATTTTTATATTTATTTATCTTGTGATATTATGTTGTGAATTGAATTGGCTTATGCCTACTTAAAATCACGGTCTTTGGGGCCATTGCTTGCACAATTAAATGTTGCCCTATCTTTCTAGACCGTTTTGTGGATGGAAACTTTGTGGATTGTGGAAATTGGTTAATCATGTAATGTTGGCTATTTAAAATCTGGAACCCTTGTGTGATCATCCCAGTTAAACAAAATGGAATAATGAACATGTGGGTTGGCTTGGATACGTGGCATGTAATGGGGGTGTTTTGTGGGTTTTTGTGGATCGAGTGGTCAGCGGGGCTACAATAAATTATATTAAAGGGTTAATGATGTACTGTGCGGTTGTGGTTATGGTGGTTAGAAGTGGGGCTGCAAGGTTGGGTTTTAATGTGAACGAACTATGGGTTGTGAATAATAAATAAAAGTGGAAGAGTTAATGAATGGTGGGTCACGGTAATGGAGCAAGATTAATAATCAATGGGTTGGTTGGTTGATAAGATTGACTTGGTTGTGTTGCTTGTGTTTTCCTAACTTGATATGTGGATGTCAGGGATATGTTTTACGAATGATCGATGTGGTTGGTTGTGTATAGTTGCCCAGTAGTTAAGGAACTAAATAAATTAACTCTACTGAAACGTGAAAACCTAAAAGGGGTTGGGGTTGTTTTTTATATGCATGCTTCGTAGTAGCAGTTCTGAGGCACGTGCTCAGTTTCTCTATTTAGAATCCATAGGTTGGGATGTGTGGTTGGTATATATATATATATATATATATATATATATATATATATATATATATATATATATATCTTTGTGTTTTGACGCACCCCAACCATGTTGAGCACTTAGTGTCGAACAGTCACATTTCATGGGAGGGGGTGTTTTCCCATAGTTACTAGCTCCTTCCTACTTCTTCTCCCCTAGGATGTGATGGCATGAGGCGACCTTACACCTAAGACTCTTCGGGTAGGTTTCGATTGGGGTGGTTCTAGCCCAAGACTCTTCGGATAGGTTCTACTATTTTCCATGAATCTTTGGGATGAGGCCTAGGTGTGTGCGGGCGGGATACGTGGTTGTGAGGCCCAGGTGTGTACATTTTGGATACGTGGTTGTGAGGCCCAGGTGTGTGCGAGCGGGGAGAGTGTCGCAATGTCACGACATTCGCCATTAGGAAGAGCAGCTAACTAATGGGGAATAGTGCGGGGTACCCAATACTCTTGTTCTTATATACTGCTACCTGTTGTGATTGTGTTTTTGGTGAGTGTGGCTGGTGAGGTTGGGTGGATAGAAATCTGTGCTAGGTTTTTTCTGTTGTTCTCACGGGACATTAGGATGTCTCCCCACTTGTGCATGAGAGCTTTAGGTTTCCCTACTGAGTATACTTGTACGCTCACCCTACGTTTAATTTTTGGTTTCCAGGAGGACTACCAGGGCCGTGCGGGACCCTACTAGTCCGACAGTTGGAGTTGTTGTTGTTGTTGTACACTTGTTTCTTTTGGTATTGTACTTTGAGCTTTCTTGTACTTTCACCTTGTTCTAAAATTGTTTAAACATGCTTGTGGGCTTGGTTTGGGTTTATTTCTATACACTTGTTCTTTTCTTTTTTTGGTGGTTGACTTGTCCTATTTCCCGATCTCAAAAATAATAATAGGGTAATGCCTCCCATATTTGTGAAAACTCATACCCTTGGTGCTAGTCTCCAACCTGGGGCCTACTGGAGGCGGGACTCGGGGGTCATTATATCCCTTTCACCATTGCCAGCTTAGGAGGGGCATCTTTGGTGGGAGGGGGTCGTGACAGTATGGATGAAATTAATGACTTATTACATGTATCTCTCCTGATAAAGTACATACAAGATCCCTAAAAAGTACTAAACATAGTGGTTATATAGTTGTAAGATGATTTGTCTTATGAGGACCACCCGAAAAATATTTTGGAGCAGAGAGATAAGTTTCTACAACAAAAAGACAACTCACCTTGTTAAATTGTTGTGGAGGAACCATAAGTATGAATAAGAAACATAGGAACTGGAGGAGGTGATAAAGGAAAAGTACCCTCACCTGTTTATGTAAAACAAATTTTTGAGGGAAAATTTTCAAATGGTGAGAAGAATGTAATGACTCAAACATTTATAAATGGAATTTCACCCTTCTTATAATAAATTCATATAATATATAATCACATATATAACATAGAAACTTTATAAATGGTGAATGAATGAAATAAAAGGCAATTTTATAAATTAAGGAACTTATACTGATGGAATAGTAACTTGACATTGGGAATAGTAACACCACCCTTATGAATAGTAATATATCCAATAGAATAGTAACATAACATTTGAAATTATAAATAAAATTTAGGTATCTTATGAATGAAAATATGATATATTTATGTTATAGAATAAGTAAATAAATTCTTTAAAAATGATAAATTAAGTGTTGGTATTTCTGTAAGTCATAAATATTTAATTACAATTTTGTAATTAATTTTACAAATTAAAAGAAAATAAATTTTCATAAAATGTATTAATAAATTAATATTATATTTTCTTATAATTATAATATTATTTTAAGAGATCTTAATTAAATTTTCAATGTCTTAGAAAATCAGTTATAATTTTAAAATATGTATTTTTCGAGTAAATAATGATTTTAATTAAGAACTAAATTTATCATATTTAGAAAATTATATTCATAAAATAGAGATCATTTTTTAATTCTACACATAGAAAAATGGTTAGTGTGAATTTTTTTATTTTTCTAAAATACATGAATTTTTTGTGAATAGTAAAATTTGATAATTTACAATAAAAAATAAATGAATAAATTATAGAGCCATAGATGATGTATTGCTAATGTAAGCCCAAAATTTAGAACTCTACTTCATTATTTTAATATATTTAGTGGTAATGATCTACCTATTCATAGTCGTAAGCTAACATAGGAAACTAATAAATATAATAATGAGAGAATATTCATCTTATCTATTATAAATACCACCCTCAATACATCTTTTCCTCAGACCTCTCATGCATTGAAACTTGTCCAAATTATGCTCAAGTATCTTCTCAATCCCCTCCTCTATGTCTAGGTTCGCTTTCTCTCATTAGAAGACCAAAATCATTTCTCTAATGAGGTTCTCAAGTAGGAGAGATTTAACAGGTAAAATCCTATTTCTTTTTATTTTAATTTATTTTTAATTTATTATTCTCTCATCCCCTCCTTTATCATAATTTTCATGATAACTCTAATATATTTTATATACTGGAATTATACCATGTAAATTGATGATCTATCATATAACTCTTTTCCCTCTACCTTTTAATTAAAAATGAAATCATTGCCTGTGATGTGTCAATTTATCGACATCATGGATGGTGCGTTTTCATTTTCCATTAACACCAGAAATTCTATTAATAAAACCACTATAATGGTTGTTACATACTGTAAAACATATTTTATAACCCTTTTTATGTTGTTGAACTAAAACATTTACATAATACTAAAAGATATAATAAATCAAGTTTGTTGTGATCGAAAACTGATAAAATTAACCCAAAGGATTATCATTAACTATTTATTTAATGATTCATCCTCATGTAATTTAATAAAAAGATATAAATAACCATTTAAATATTAGGATGTTCATTAATAACATATATTTTCATTTCTGGAGAATTATTCTCATTCTACATAAACTTCCACACTAATATTCAAGTAAACTGATCATGAAAACCAAGAAAACGAACAGCCTAAAATGATGAAATTAAACAATATAACTCATCAAAAAGTCCAAAAATGAACTTAATGATACTATAATGAATAAAATTCATGTATAATATTTTTATTGGTTAATTAATTAATTCAATTTTATTATCTAAGATGTTAAAGTGAATAATGAAATCATACCTAAGTTAATGGGAATTATTGAACCCAAATCTCTTCTTTTGCTTTTCCCTCTTTAACCCCATTTTTAGTATGGATATTCTTTTAATGTTCCTTAAATATAATTTATTAATAATTATTTTTTCTTTTCTTGTATTTAAATGTTACCAATAATGTTTTAATGACAAATGAAATGATTTTTCCATAAGAACTCTTCTTTTTAAAAACACATCTTTTAATTATTGTGATATTTCTTCTTCTTCACTCAAAATTGATGATTCCTATACCAAGTATGTTATTAACAATTTCTATTGGGAACCAAAGAGTTTATTCATGAATGTATTATTTATGATATAATACCCATTTCTTTACATTGGTTATTTTATGTCCAAGATGGATATACATTCTATGTGGCATGCATGAGAATGTAAATGTTATGATGTGATAAGTGCACCTGAAATTTTATAGTGCATGTGAATGGTATGATGTGGTGGGTGCACACAAAATTATAGACCACTAAAATTAATTAGGTAATGTGATGTATCTAATGAGACAACATGATGTATGTGTGGTATTTTACCACTAAGACATGATGTTTCATTTTTAAGTATTACTACATTCTACACCATTATTTAATTATTCCTCTCATGTTTATGAACTTATGACTATGTTATGATTATAATGATTATACTGAACCAATTTTATATTGATTCATGTTCTTATCTAACAACTTTCTTCTCTTTTATCACACCCATTTCTTTAATGAATATCCTCAGGTGATTACTTTTACTAAGGAGAACACTAGGGCCAATAAGTAGCTGTAAAAGAAGGAATTAAATATGTGTTTTTGTTTTATTTTGTAATTTTTATGTATGGTCCTAATTTTTCCAAGACATTAAACCTTTGGATCCTAGTTGTGTAATTCTTTTATTTTGATTATCTTTAATATGATGTAATAAGTTATGTAATAATAGTTCGGTCACTATATATTTAAAATATGTACTAATTTTTTCCCAAGTGAAGTGTAGCCCATCATTGCTTTGTGATAAGGGTGCATTGGTTTGGATGCACATTCATTATTTTTATCACACTTTTTTTGATTCCTAAATTAATTTTTTTTAATTAATTTAGATAAAACAAATAATGTCAAATAATATATTATTGAATCTAATGAACCTAAAATGATTTCTCATTACAACAACTGATTAAAGTATTCCATGTTTCTGAATTTATAATGTGTACATAACTAACTAGTGGGTGGAGATTTACTTTAGCCTTATCATCTCTATGATGTAACTTGGAAAGAAGAGTTTGAAAGCCTCTATGGGATTTTTTAGTGGCCATTGAGACTTATTTATTATGGAAATCTTCTAAAATAAATGAACTCTACATGGAATAAATAAAATAAAATCAATGTTTCATTATATAATTTTTTGATAAAATAGATAAATTATATTGTAATATTGCATTTATATCTTCACAAAGGGGTTCCTTAATTATAGGCTAGATTTGGGTAGAAAAATATATATCAATAAAAAAATCCAAACTCAATGTGACCCCAACATAAATAATGAACATTGACTTGTTAGGTTAAATAGGTCAGATGTGTGGATTCTATCTATCCTCAAATTTTATAACCTTAAATATTACCTTGATAATTTTATTCAACACTCTGATGTTCAATCATTATTGTTTTTTTCATCAACATGTGGTCGATCCCCAAATAATTCTATAGTTTTGGAATCAATAGTCTATTATTCCCTAGGGTTGGTAATATCATCATTTGTAGAAGACATTTTTTTTCTAATTAATCATCACAAACCCACTTTCGAAATTCGAAATATTTTTTTTAAAATTTTTAATACTGTGATTGAATTGCATTTTTATAAAATTCCATATGGAATCGACCAAATTATTTCAAAACACTTAATGGGATATGGACCCCCTTTTCAAAAAAAATTGTTAGCATCAAGTGAGAAAATTAGAATTATATTCAAAAACTATTAATAAGAAAATAAAAGTATAAAACTATTTTAATGGAAATATGTACACAAAGAAATTTCTAAAATTTTATATGTTCACTTTGAGATCAATTCATGAGTTTCAAAACACCAAATCAATTTTATTTCATTTTAAGGGACAACCTCATTTTTTATTTTCAAAACACACTTTAACATTTAAAACCAATTTTAATTTTTCCAAAATGAAATTTGAAAATGGAATGACCATAAAAATTACATGTATCCAACCATCTAGCCTAAATCAAAGCATTATTATAAAGTATTTAATAAAAAAAATTATGAATCTAGAATTAATAAATCAATTTTCAGAAGGAAATTGTAAATTAACAATTTAAATCATAACATGATTGTGTGGGATTGCCCGCCTTAATACTGAGATTACCAAGGGATTCATCAAAACGTCAATCAAGGGACAATTCACTTATCAACAAATAGTTTCATAAAATATCATATAAGAAGAAACAAATCCAAACGTTCAAATTATATAGAATGTATTCATGAATCAATATCATGAAGTTATTATAAATATTCATGACCTTCAAAACTATTTTAAAAAATATCATGAGGTGTTATACGACATTTGTGGGTGATATCAGGCACAATATTGATTTGTATTAATCTCATTCTAGGTCTAATTAGAGGTTATCTAGTACTCAGTGTGAGAAAATGAGAATATATTTGGGTTTTTGCAAGGAATCAGACATGAAGTTACCCCATGTTTTGGGTTTGTACATTATTTGGTGTTTATAAAATTCTAGGATGATTTCGGTTGTTTATGAATTGTTAAAGGGTGAGGAGATATCATTTTTATGGGTGAAACAAATAATTTTCAATTTATAATTATCTAGAGGATGACCGAATAATGTATCTTCATGAGATTTTTTGTGGCGAGATAGAAACTGAAACACACGTTTTGTTGCCATTATATATTAGATTATTCTCTAAATCATGTTAAACCTTTTTAATTGTTTCTAAAAATTTCATTATATAAAATTAATATTTTTAATTGTGTTCCTTAATTATTTACATTCATTCATTTATATAACATAATGATTTTAAATTCTATAAGATCCAAATCTTTTTACGATTCATAAATGAATGTAGCTGCCATATGTTAGGGTTATGTTACTATTTCTGATGCTTTCGATGGGGTGTGCATGTCCGTCTTGTTTGAGGATGATGGCATTGTTTGTTGCCTTGTATTTCTTCTTTCCAAAGGTGGGCGACATCTCTTCCTTGCTCAGGGACATTTTCTCCAAGATCGAAACATGCTAATGGGGTGTCATTTCTTCCTTCAATGGATTCCTCCTCGGAACTTGTCACCTAGTCCGGGTCTCCCTTATAGATTCAAGAAGTTGTTCATGAAACTCTTCCAAGTGACATATCTTCGTGGATACCAATTAATTACACTACTTCTTTCAGGACATTCCAAAGGGTCCGGTTAGGGAAGAAACCATTGGTCGGGGGAGTAGTCACATTGGACATCACTAGCATGTCTGGACGCTGGGAAAATGGCACGTCTGGGTTTCTTCCCCTTATTATAGGGCTTCTCGAGGGCATGGAATCCCGACGCATCCTACATCAAATGTGGAGAATTTTATTCCATAGAAATGTATCTGAGGTTTTCCTCAGTTTTCCATGTTTAAAAAAGGGTTTGTCGTGAGTTTAACATCTATCAGAGACAGATCAGACTGATCAGAACACTGATTAGAGTGGATCAGATGGGTGAAACCCCTGGAGGGAACACTGATGTTGGGGTCAATGTGTGGTTAGCTACCCGATTGTTGTTAAGGGAAGTGGGGAATGAGGTGGCATGATCCCACAAGTATGTTGCGGCCTGGGTAAGAAGAAAAATGAATGATGGATGGTTAAGTTAAGTGGTTGGAGAATGAGATGGAGTCTACCCAAGGATGGCAGTCATGTTGGGCTTGAGTCTCGAAGATACCTCCTACGTATCCCTATGGTAGGGAATAAATGTCCTCATAGTTCACCCCTAAAAATGGCTTACCATCGAATGGGGTTGAAAACGGCTTACTACTGCATGGGGTCACAACATCTTACCACTAGATGGGGTCACAATGGCTTATCGTTGGATGGGGTCAGAACGGCTTACCACTGGATATGGTTGAACCTCAGGGAGGCTTCCTACGTACCTTATCCAAGAGACAAGGATCAAAACCCATGTAGGTTGGGAAGAGTAGGAACTGACGTGAAGATGGTAGGGACCAGTGGTTGTTGGGATTGAACCTCATGTAGGCTTCCAACGTACCATGCCTTGGAAAGGATCAAAGTCAACGTAGTTTGGGAATGGTGAATGCAGTTTAACGTCGTGCAGGACTAAAAGGGGGCATCTAGTTTAATGTCATGTGGTAAAAATGTGGTCTGACGCAAAGGGGGGGTCAAAACCAATGGTTGTTGGGCTTAATCCTCAGGGAGGCTTCCTATGTACCCTTCCTTGGCAAGGATTAAAGTCCTGATAGTTCAGAAGGGGTGTTGGTGAACTGACTTGAAGATGGTCGGATCCAAGGGGTGGTGGGTGTGAACCTCAGAGAGGGTTCCTACATACCATTCCATGGCTAGGATCAAAGTCCATGTAGTTTTGGTGGAGTTTGGGGCATAGACTCTAGGCTACCCAAACAGGATGTCATGGTCGATGTTTACTCTAAGCCAATATGAGTCATGATCGGTTTGAGAAACAAGAGGCAGTAGATACCTGACGATCACATCCCGAAAGGTGAGTCTGTGGGAAGTGGAGTGGGGCTTACACATAGTTAGCAGCCCAAAGAGGAAACAGGGGCTTACACGTGGTTAGCAGCCCAAGGTGATGGAGATTGGGACTTAGTACAGGATGGAGGCCCGGGTGATGACAATTCCCAAAGGGAGAGGGATTTAACTCTGAAGAAAGGAGGGGTTTGATGTTGATCCCCCCCCCTCTCTGGTCATTAGGACCGATGAATAAAGGAGGAGATGGGGGGTTCTACCTCCTGCATGAAAGGCTTGGGGATTACACCAAGGTGGTTGTTCTGTCCCCATGGACAAACGCCACTCTGATAAAGCGGATTTCATTCCATGTGATGAATGTTCTCACCCTCGTGGAGACTAGTGGGCATAAAGAATATCCAAGGTGGAATGCCTCACGTGCAAGGCATTGGGAAAGGGCACAGTTTAACTTCATGTGATGAGGATGATGGCACTTGGCAGTTTAACATCCTACAGCTCGGAAGAAATGAGTGCACTCCGCACCCCTACGACATACATAACTGATACCCGCCCGCCCTTGAGGGAAGGAAGGCATCAAAAATGCTGTATAAGGGGGTGTTATGGAGAGATCCATTGGGGGATCCACGTTAGCGTGACTATTCGAAGAAGAAATAGTTTTTATCATGCCTAAGTGTCGTTAAGGAGTGGCAATGATGAATGGGGCTTACGCTTGGATGTTGCTCGGGTGCTGCTGAAGAGCGACTATGGTTGATGGGGATTACACATGGAAGCTGCTAGAGTGCCACTATGGAGTGAAAATGGTGGATGGGTCTTACACATGGGAGCTTCCCGAAATGTCTTCCTCATGTCTGGCCATGAGGGCATCCCAAATCACTGGTGGGTTGAGGCATATGATTGAGGCCTACACCTATGCACTAGTCTAGAAGAGGGATAATTCCAAGGGCATTGGAATCATTCCGAACAAAGGGAGGTGAAATGTGTGAATCACATGCCTGACATTTGGAATGTAATGAGGGTGACATGGTAGGTGAGCTAAATGGGGACAATCAAATGAGTGTCGACTTCTGAACATTTTTGAAACACAGGACCTGAATCAAAGTGTTTTCCAAAGTATTACAGGGCATTGTCCTAGGATGGTAGGTGAGCCGATGCTGCATGGGACCTAGGTCGTTAGGGGGTCCCTTCAGACAAGGAAGAGGATGATGATACGAATGAAGGAAAATCAATGTGTGAGGTGGAGTGATGAAATTTTTGAACGGATTCCAACGCTCTTGAAATTATGCCATTGTAATCAAGAAATCAGGTATCTTATGCTTTTCACATAAGTCATCTTTTATTTGGAACAAGAGGCATCCTATTATTGAATGATAGGGCATGCTACAGTTTAAGGTCATGTAGAGAGGACTGTTGGCATCTCATGCTTGGATCATAAGGCATCTCTTGTTTGGAGAAAGAGGAATCCTATGTTTGGAACATAAGGTGTACTACAGTTTAAAGTCATATAGATTGGACTGTTGGCATATCATGCTTATAAAATAAGGTGTCTCTTATTATGAGAAATAGGCATCCTATGTTTTGAACATAAGGTGTTCTTTAGTTTAAAGTCATATAGATAGGACTATTGGCATCTCATGCTTGAAGCATAAGACATATCTTGTTTGGAAAAAGAGACATCATATGTTTGGAACATAAGGAATCTTATTGTTTAAATCCATATATATAGGACTGTTGGCATCTTATGCTTGGAGAATAAGGCATCTCTTCTTTGGGGAAAGAGGTATCTTATGTTTGTCACATATGGAGTACTACAGTTTATAGTCATATATAGAGGACTATTAAGCATAAGGAACCTAGAAATGGCTAGTGTTGGGACTTACGCGAGAGAAACCCTTTCTTGTTCAGTCTGGCACAGGAGTCAGGTGATGGGGTTTGGATGAGTTGCTTGAGGAATGGTTCAACTCAAGGTACTCGGGGGGAATTGATGAAAAGAATCTCAAATCACGGAATAGGAAACAGACCAAGACGAATATGCTGACTCAAGGTGTTTTATGGTGTGCGGAGGAGTATCTCAAATCATGGTACCCATAGGTGGAAGGAGGTTACTCATAAGGGCGGAATGGAAATTGTCGACGTCACAACCCGAATGGTTCGCGGTGCGGATCTCCATTTTTCATGGGGGTTAGTGACGGTAGCGAAGTGACCGGCCCGGAGGGCCGTGACCGCAGCCCATCACTAACCCCAAGCGGGGGTGCTGGGTGCAGGGGTGTAGCCCCCATGGTATGGACCAGCGGTTGTAGGCCTATATACTATTGTGCGTAAAATGCACTACATGCAGGATAGGTTGCACGCAACATTTCATTGTGTGGAATAGGTGCGAGAACGATTGGGCATCGTGCCACTATTGCACGTAATAGGGAAAGTTGGTGCACAATAAGGAAGGATTTGTGCACAAGAGGGAAGGATTTCGCGCAAAAGGGGAGGTGTGCATGCAATATGGGAGATTTTCATGCAATAGGGGGGTTGTGCACACAATAGGGATGCATTTGTGCACAATAGGGGAGCTTTCATGCAATAGGGGATCTTTGCATGCAATATGTAATTTTTGCGCGCAATTGGACGGGTGCAGCACTTGTGTGCAAAAAATTGGTCCCAGTGGCACTGTTGCGCACAAAAAGTATGTTTTACGTGAAAAATTGGGAATATTGGCCCCTTTACTCACAAAAGTGATGTTTTGTGCGCAAGATGGGGGCTTTTTCGCGTGGGCACGGAAAATGAAGACTTACGCACAGTAGACCGGCGACCGACCTCTGGGGACCTCCAAGAAGAAGGGGTTGTACTTGTATTTAGAGTAGAATCCATGAATGTCGATGTGTGCAAAATTCCATTCCAATTTTCCACACAAAACCATTTTACGGGCAAGATTTTTTTTTTACGCGCAAGATTCCATTTTTATGCACAAATCCTTACTTTTCCCCAAAACTGTCCTAGATGGCCTTTTTTAACAGCCCAACTTCGAATAGTCATAACATTTTATCCGTATCTCCTTTTGGGATCCAGGACCAGCCAAATCAAAGCTTGTGGAAGGAGTTATGCTCTAGGAGCATATATAGAAGCATTAAGTGAACTACATAGACGCGTTTTCCATTGCCAATAGTTACCTCACTTTAATTTTATAAAGTAATAAGAATATTCACCTATCGTAATCCTTAGTTAATGAATAGAAAATACTATTTGGTATATATTTATGTTCTAATATCTTTAATACTTTTAGTAAACCTGAATTTACTTTTAAATCACATGTTCAAATTATATGAATATACTCGGTTAAGTATTCCCTTTTATATATTTTCTATTATTACAATGAAATTAATTTACATTGAGTATAACCAAAATGAATTATAATTCGATGAAAAATAATTAATTTTTTTAGTGAATTCATCAATGATGAGATAATGGTTTGGTTGATTATGTGGGAAGGAATGATTTATTATGATAACTTACTAAGTATCATAATCCTGTTTTATTATTGAAACTAAAATAAAAAAAAAATATGTAATACGTGAATATGTTTTTCATAAATAATTTGGTATGGATGTGTTTTTATATAAATAACATAAAAAAATAGTTTTTTTCATGATACCACAATCTTAGGTATTTTCATTCTTTAAGAAGAGTAACTAAAACATAAATTTACATTACCAATAGGATATGTGATTCTATCAGTGAATGAACCATGGTATCAATCTATATAAAATAAGGACTGATTTCACCCTTTAATAATATTGAACAAGAATTTTAAATGTTTTTGAGTAACCATAATAGTGTTTCTATACCTTGGAAATCCATGGATATAAACTAAATAAATTAAAATAAATAATCTGACCAAAATATTTATAAGGAAAAAAACTAAAAAATCACTTATTATATAAAACATAAGACTGATACATAATCAAGTATCTTTGTATGGGAAAGTAAAATTAAATAGATAGGAACTCAAAATTATCCCAAATATAAACCTCCCAAAATAAACCAAAAACTATGCAACAGCTTGAACATCTCCAGGTGACGCATGGTCACGTACCTTCACCAAAATTTCAATAAATGGACTACATTAATGACATCCTAATTGATACCATAACCGGAGATAATATAAGAAAACATAAAAGATATATATTCCCATATGGGTGTGTTCGTAGGGTGTGAACTAAAAAGTCCTAGAAATATTTCACCATATAATCAATTAAATTTCATTTATAAATAATTTCTCAAAAATCTTCTAAACAAGATTTAAAAAAATAAAAAGGAAAGTATAAAGGAATGAAATATCATACATTTATCTCATTTAAATATGAAACGTTAAAACCTTTTTGGAAAGTAAAATACAACCCTAATATAGATGAATACATTTCTACTCTTGTAGATAATAAAATTATTGCATATCTTTCTTTATAAAACAAAATATTTCCAACCAATGGATGTAATCATACATCTAAAAGTGAAAACACCTTAAAATATTAAATATTTGGACTTTAGATATTATTTTAATAAATAAAAATCAATTTTATTCACTAATAACATTTCTCAAAACACATTTTATAATAAATTCAAAAAGTAAACTCAACCATAAATTAAATATATAATATAAATCAAATGGGATCCAATATAATAGTGACGTATAATAAATGAAAATATAAATAAATTACTACATAATTTTTATGAAATGTAAAAAAGTTATGAACCAAATGTGTGTAGTGGGGATCTCTAAGCTAATATCATCATGTAAAAAATCATCATGGGAATCTCAATGGATCCTAGGGTGTGAAAATATTAATCATATTTCAGTATAATCAATAAACCAGGGTTCCCATCTAGAAAAAAACCATTAGAAAAGAAACCAGGATAACACATCTCTAACACTTTAGGTGATTAAACATTGATAATACATCATTGAAGGTATGGAAAAATAAATAAGGACTTCATTTCTAGACACTATGCCATAGAAAAGATCACTAACATAGTTACGTTGGGTTCCCATGGAATATTAAAGGTAAATGTGAGTAAAAAATATGTACATGATAAATTTATAACTCGATAATAAAACATAAGAAATAAACCTCATCTCACCTCTAACACCCTATCATGAAATACCCACCGATAAAATCAAATAAGCATAACTTGTTAATATTCAATACACATTACATTGAAGGGGAATATCCTATATAAAACACTAACCCAATGGTTTCTTAATAAGGGTGAAAATATCATAATGAGATTTTTTAATAATGCTCAAATGTACCAATATTTACTAGATTGAAAAATATAATGTTACAAAGCAATCCTTATTTTAAACTAAGGATACTATTTATCAATTAGAAAAATTTCAAATAGTCATCATGTAAAACCATGTTATAAATGTCCACTAAAATATAATAGGTATCTACACATTGAAAACATATCATCCCTCCCATCAGAGTCAATTAATAATCTTACAAATTCTATTTTATTTAAAAACACTTAAACCATAAGTTACATCCTTTGGGAATTAAAATATGGTCAAAACAATTTTTTAATTCATCTTATTCATTTAAAAGGCTATCGTATAAATTTACATGAATAATTAAAAATAATTAATCAATAGTTCGATAAATAATTTTTTAATCAAATTGAAAATCATTTATTGCTAACATAAGAAGCATTAAAAAATTTATGTACCCATAATGGGAATCAAAAAATTATTTATATTTGATAATACATTTAAATCAATGGGAGTAATATGTAGAAAAATGAAGAAAACAAATGCATGAATCTATAAAAGAGTTATTCTACATTGGTCATGAGGTATAGGGTGTAGATGATATTCAAATTAAGATAAATTTAGTGGATGAAATCAGTAAGAATTTATTAAATAGAAGAACACAAAAAGAAATGAAATATATGTAACTCATAAATATATTATTTATTAGAAACATTATATGAAAAATCACCTTATATAAAACCCAAACAAAAAGTCATTGAGTAAGGAGGATAAAATAAAAAACCTTGGTTTTGTGCTTTGATTCGTCTGAGAGCAAGTAGAGATATCATGAGATCTTGGATACGTTTGATCCTGGAATCAATCCTTGAATTTTTTGATCCTTGATTTGTGTCGTGGATTCGTTCAAGCCATTATTCATTACATGATTATAGCCTTGGAATTGAGGAGGAGCACTGAAAGTAAGTGGCTTCCACAAATTCTTGAGATATCGTGACTAAAATCATTGAATTAAGGTCCTTTAAATTGATTGGGGAAATTTTATCATCCCTTCCAAAAACAACGTTGATGAATCAACTTTTTATCAATGATTAATTAATAAGCAAAGATAAAAGATATCTTTATCACCAATGATTATATCCATCTTTATCAGTGATGATAAACGTTATCTTAAAGAATGACGAAACCTTATCATAGTTAAATAATTTATAATTATATTTACAAATTAAAAATGTGTAAAAAAATTTATATAATAATATATTATAATTTTATAAATATTTAAATATATAATTATTTATTTATAATTATATATATACTTTTTAGAAAAACAATATTTTTATTTATAATTATAAATATATAAATTGATAAATGTATTATATATTTAATAATAATTATATTTATAAATGAATATAATGGTAAATATATTTATAATTATTTATTTATCATTATAAATCTATTTATATCATTATATATATATATATATTATATAATAAATATATTCATTGTGTAAATAAATTTATTATAATTTTATAATTATAAATATATTTATATGATTATATATATTTATATGATTATATATATATATAATACACATATATAAGTATAAATATAAATATAATTGTAGTAAATATATTCTTTATTTAAGTATATTTATTATAATTTTATAATTATAAATATATTTATATCATTATATATATTTATATAATTATAGATATATTTAATAAATATATATAAATATAATAAATATATTCATTATTTGAATTTTCTTATTATAATTTTATAAATATTTAAATAAATAATTATTTATTTATAATTATATAAATAATTTTTAAAGAAATGGTATTTTTATATTTATATCATTATATATATATATACATATTAAAAATGTAAGGCTCACCAGTGCCTTTATTAAATAAAACCCCAATGCAGATGGAATACATACAAATGAATATATTTTATAACCAAACAATTAAATAGCTCGAGACCAAGTACTCATGCTACGATGTGATGCACATCCACACTGACCATGATGATGTCTTCCTTGTCTCCAAATTTTGACATATAACTAAGGACCATCTCCATCATCTAGAAGTCCAACATCAGTGAAGCTTGTCATGTCCCCTTCTCCAAGAGATGTCTTATCTTATGCTCCAAAAGCATTCATATTTCTTGGACCCTCCTCCTTGCTACATCCTGATGCATGTAACTCAAAAGAGTTGTGGGTACTAACATTCAATGATAATTTATATTTCATGGGCTGAACAATATTAGACCTTACATTAGACTTAATTAAACCTTCTTGGAATGATAAATGATGTAGATCCTAGCATCTTAGTCAGCACCAAGGCCAACGACAACTTGTAACCTACAAAGTGGGGCTACAACTGTAGTCCCATCTCACTTAGAAAATGATGAGACAACAAATTCATTAGAGACCCTACCCCATACATGGAGTGAGGGAATAATATTTCCTTTTGATGTATTCTGAACACATAAAGATTTATTATCAAGGGATTACAAGTCATCAGATTAGGTCCTGGTATGTGAAAACCCCACATCAACTTCCAATATTGAGGTAGAGGTGTTGATAGGAAAATATTTGGGTTTCTCCACACCCCTAGTCTACTCAGAAGCCTTCCCAGGCCACAATAGGTCCCCTGAAAAACTACCAAAATTAATTTTCAGAGGCTTCTCACTTTCCATGTGGTTTGGACCAGCCTGAGTGCAAAGAGGTGAATGCCCATCCCCTTTCATTTTCACTACATGACCATATTATAATGGAGTAGAGGGGGAAGCTTTTGACATATCAAAATAATTAGGCATTCTTTGAGAAGCATGGACCTTCTCATCAATAATCATGGGAGTTGACTTACCACTATCCTGAGAAAGAGAATTTTTTTTCTTGAATTGAACAACATCGATATTCAATTTTTCCTTTGCAGGTTTTAGAAAATATCATTTTTTTCACCGTCCATAAATTATATTACACACTGTCATGTGAATAAGACTCCATGTTTTCAAGGATATCCTCAAAATCCCCATCATCATGATCATCTCTTAAGTCTCTCGTTAGATCATCCTTGAAATAAAATCCAACAACAGTAAAAGAACATTCCTCTACCAAGTCATCCCATGACTACATAGGCATCTCAATAATCTGGGTAAAAGATAGACTGGTACCATTGAAAATGTAATCAAGAGGAATTGTTGAACCATTCACATATACATTGTTTGGAGGACTGGAAAAACCCAAAAAACTCACATGTGGTTATCCATTCAAGGGATATAAATTCCTTGAGAAAACGTGTTCGGCAACAACATGTCCAAATGGGGGATACAAATTTTTGATTGTTGATGTATGAACAGTATCATCAATGGTATGCTCATGATCCTTGTTCTTATTACCTGGGGTTTTCTCATTACTCCCCTTCCTATGACAATGATGAAGTTCTTGACATTTCAATTAACGTAAAAAAAATAATTCTCTTCCAAAATCTATATCTAGTATTCCTAATCATTTGATAAGATTCATAAAACAACAGTTTTTTTTCAAACTCAATTATCAGATTTATCTCCCCCTGAGGTGTAGAGAGAACCACTTTATCAATTAATGTTTAACTTAAATCAAGTTCCATCAAAACACAGGGAAAGAGATCAAAACTAACCAACTCAATGGCAGAATCCATTCTTATTGGAGAACCTTTCTCGAAATCAATCTTAAATTAAATTTTTTGATGCCATAATACCAAGTTTAAACAATGAATCTGAATTCATGCATTTGTATAGTTATATTAAAACTCATTAAAATTTAAATTCATGATCCATTCATGGACTTTCAAGATACCTAACATAAAATTTATCAAGCCCCAACTCCAGGATCTACCATTCATCTAAACAAAATAGAAATGATATAAAAAATCCACAGCTAAGAGATACACACATAAAATCAAGAAAAGACCAATTTGAGGCTAATTGATCAACTAAGTATATAACTTTATAGGGTTTAATCCCTTTTAACAATGTAACACACATAATAAAATTTGTCTTACAAATATCTATCCATTCATAAATTGATCCATCTAAGCCAAACAAATGGATAGTAGCACCATTCTGGGTTATCTGTTTTGAAATCCTATTGTTTAAAAATGTGAATGATCCCCCCGAAAAAACCATAGAATCTGGTAATCCTTTCAGATCCTCTCTCCCCTTAAACTTCTTTGAGGCATATGACTACTATCGACTAATGATGTGTTCTGGAATATAAGTGTAGAGATCGATTCTCCTTGGGTGTTCAAGTGGGTTTTTATCAACTGGGATTGCTAAGCCGATCCTCCCCTATTCTTCCATCCAATAAATTTAATATATATATATATAGTGAATATATTTTTTATTTAAATAAATATGTTATAATTTTGTAATCATTTAAATATATATAATTATTTATTTATAATTACATGAATAATTTTTTAGGAATAATATGTATTAATTTATATTTATAAATATATAAATTTATAAATATAGTGAATATACATTTATACATATATTTATTTGTAAATATTTATTTAAAAATTTACTTTTAATATTTTAAATGAATTTATAATCCTAAATGAATGCATGTTAAAAATGAGTGAATTTGAATATTTGAAAATGAAATAACATTAAAAATATTGAAAAAATAGGTATGTTTTAAAAATAAAATTAAAATTATTTTAAATATATAGATTTATATTGAATTAAATATGAATATATTTTGAAAATATTAAAACATGGTATATTAAAATCAATTAATTCAGTATATTTATGTCAAATAAATGTAACATGCATTGCATATATATTAAATTGAAAAATAAAACAACATTAAATTATGTCAATTACATGATTTTATAAGTCTTTATTTTTAGTTAATATTATTTTTTAATTATAAACCATTCTTAAATAAATATATGAATTATTTAATATAAGAATAAATATTTTGTATTATATAAATCATATTTTATAAAATATTATATACAATGAAATATATATATATATATATAAATTAATATATATAAATATATTTATATAATAATTTAATTAATGAATAATAATTTAAAAAAATCATTAAAAATGAATAAGACATTAATATGTTTTCAATTATTACATTTTATTCATTTTATATATTTATATTTAACATATATTAGGTATTACTATTAAAATATAAATATATATTACACTATTTCATTTTTATCAATAAATGTTTCATTAATAAGTTTTTTAATAATATTTTAATTTAATCATTTTTTTTTAATTATTACAATTTATTCATTTTTTAATTTTTTTTTAATTATAACTATTTATTAATTTTTTATATCTATATTTTACATATACACTTTCGTAATATTAATAATCTATATCTATATATTAAATTTTTTTATCAATAATTATTCAGTTAATTAAATTATTGTATTTTTCTTAATTTACACATTTTTAATTTTTATTTATCTAATTATTAATTTTTATTCATTTTATATGTATTAATATATATTATATACTATTTTTCAAAATTTATAATTAATATAGATATATATCAAATTTATTACTTTTTATCAATAATTTTTTAATTAATAAAAATTGTAATATTTTTTTAATCAACTAAATTTTTATATTTTTTAATTGTATCATTTTTTTGGAATATTATCAGTATTAAAAATAGAGCACTTCTAATGGGTACACTTTATCAGCACTAAAAATAAAGCAATGATAAAGGGTGAATTTTGTTAGCGCTAAAAAGCACTGATAAAGGTTAACCTTTATCATCACTAAAAACATTGATAATGGCTAGCACTATTAAAGGCTTGTTTTGTAGTAGAAAACACATGGTGGATTCTAAAAACATCAATGATGGTGGAGGATATGTGGTGAAAGTTGATCTGTGATGGAGTTAAGCTACTAGAGGTTGGGCTTGCTCGAATCACGGTAAAGGTGAGGATCTATGAGACACATGTGTACCTAACGACCATGGATGCAATTGCAAGACAATGAGTTCAACCAAATCTCCCTTCAACCCCAACATGTTAAATTTTCTATGGTGATCCGAGATGTGAGGAGACACCACCTGTCTATGATTCAAGTGAAGAGACATTGGTGGACGAGGGTACATAGGGCTCCAATAATGAGGAATCTTGGGGGTTAGCTGCCGATCAAGAAATCCACTGGGAGAGTGGTGAAATTGAATCCTCAGATGATGAACTGATCATACATCTCATGGTAGGCCTGTTAACTTATATGCTTATTCTAGTTCTTCCCTAATGTTATTCATAATCTCTAATTGAAATTTGTCTTGTACATTATCAAGATGAAAATGGTAAATGCGTACCTGCTAAAGGTGGGGAAAGAAATTGATCAGATGTTTTGGGGTAGACACCGGGGACTATGCCCAATGAGGGAGCATCTGGTGGGCCCACTGAAGAAGTTAGAGTGGTGACCTCATAACACTAGGTATTCCCTTCCATTTATGGAGGACCATGCCCTGACATTCCAATGATAACATCCACTAGAGAAGCGGTTCACGTAGGGTGACTTATCATCGAGATCCATCTACCTCAAGTAAATACAAAATCTCAATTTACATAGATCCCTTAAAATTTAATATAGCTTTGTATCAATGGATTTATCTATTTTCATGTAGCTTCTAATCAGTCATCACTGGGGTGTCTGGTGCTAGCTTCTGAGTTACTGACTGGTGTCGAGTGATATCATGTAGTGGAACTCCCTTAAAAGAACTAGGGACTATATCTACATATGCTCAACCTGTTTATGTATTTCTCTATCACACAATCTCAACTAGTTTTTTCTTAGAAAATATCTATACATTTTCATATTTCACTCAGTGATCGAAAGGGAGCATGATGATCAAGTGGGTGGGGCTAGTGCATTTGGATTCCCTTCCCTGTTGGCTACATAGACTCCTAAGGAGCTAGTAGTTCATGATAAACCCACCTTGGTATATAAAAAATTGTCCAGTATACTAAGAGGTGACTGTAGTGGTGGGGTCGATCTCGAGGGTAGTGAAGGCGGTATTATCACGGAAGGATCATGGAAGATGATTGTCCACTTGATCTAGATCCTGACATGATTGAGAAGATCTCAGAAGAGGAGCCTACTACTTCAGTTCTCGTGTATTTCACTAAATATGATCCTACAACAATTGATGATATGGAAGACTTTAGTTCAGAATTTTCTATGGAGAATGGCATAGTCCTATGTAGGGTGTGGAAAATCATACATCACTTCATTTCTGGGGCCCAAGAACCACACCTAGTTAGAAAAAAGGGATCTCTATGCCATTGGATATGCAACCTAGGCACCGAAGTAGCAGAAGCTCACACTACTGAAGCATTGGTCTATTACTTCCTTTTTGAGCCAGTGTGTGTGGAATGCCAGTATTTGGATGTTTCTTGGAACAAGTATATGTTTTCAAATACCTAAAGTCTCCAAGAGGCAAACCATGAAATCCATCAGTATGACGAGTGTGATAATCATTGTGCTGCCTTCTTTAAGCATCATGTAGAGGTTGTCAACCAACTGAGGGCTCAACTGGAGGAGGTATAGAATCAACTAAAGCAGGATATATATTAGATATCCAAGCTTCATGTCGAGCAAGGCTGGGTGTATGTCAAGTCTGTCGAGCTTCATCCTATTATTGATGAAGAGGAATAAATGATCATGAGGTTACATTAGTTACATAAATCCACATGTTAGAGGATGGAGTCATTGGAGTGCTCACTCACTGGGGTTGATCCATTAGGACAAATTTAGATAGGACGTGAGAGAGGATATTTAACCAAAATGGGAAATAAATACGTTTTGATAGATCTACTTAGAATTTTCACTTTTATGAGATCACATGTATGATAGGTAGAAAGATATAAATGATTTATTTATACCATATGTTTAAATTATACTATTTTCATTCACATATTTCTTTCATCACATGCAATTATTTCAATTCAATTATAATTTGTGAATCGACCAATGAAAAATCCATTAGCTCATTTGAGTCATTATTAGTTTTAGAAACAAGGGATGAACATAAGATTACTTATTTATATGAGAGTGAAAAATAATCATCAAACACTCACTAGTCACATATTGATGACTAAACACTAGGGGAGTTCGGGCAAAGAGGAGCCATGGCTGGATAACAGGGGATCTAAACAACATATTTCCTTCTCAAATGTGATCTATTTCATAGATGGGAGAACTCCATGGTATATGAACTCTACATGAAAAAATGGTAATAAAAAGTGTGAATCAAGATTCCCAAAATATAGAACACATGGAGAGTGGCATATCGATACTGGATAACTATAGACCATGTTCATGAAATATCTTCCACACTATTTATCAGAGAATAGGAAAAACAACTGATGGTCGACCACTGACTATTTTATAAAACCCATGACATGTCTCTAAAATTCATCCAAAGAAAATCATGGAATTGGTCCATGATAGTAGGTGAGCCATTTTGCCCCGAAACCCAGCCATTAGGGGGGTCCCTCCAGATGTAGATATGGATGAGGATTCAAATAAAGGGCATGAAAACCCGATAAACTAATTGACTTAATGTTCAAATGGATTCCAAAAATCCTTTAATTAAAACACCACAATATGAAACATGTTGGTTAGGAAAATCGGCCTGAAAAAAATTCAAACTTATCTTCTAGAGGTGAACCATTTCAGGTTTTCGAATGATAGCCGAAGAACATGAATAATATGTGAGTAGACCTTTATTGGAGGAAAGGGATTCTTATGAAATAGGCTAAGAAATATACATATTTTACGTTTTTCAATGTGGATAGTGGACACGTAGTTTAACATCATACAATGAGGATTTTTGAAAATTAGTTTAATATAATATGGTAAGGATGATGTATTTCAAATTAGTGGGAATGTAAAACCATGTGTGAACCGGTGTTAATGGGGGGGACTAAAAGGACCCACAATACGGAATATCCTAGATACATATTTTATGAAAATATTTTAAGTTGGTGATGATTAGACCATGGATTTATGTTTGAGGTCATAAATATTAGACAAAAGAAAAATAGTGTATGGTCATAATTCTTTTATCATGTCATTTAGTTTATGGTCCTAATGGAAGGACTCAGAAACACCTTTTATGGTTTTGCGTTGCAAGGAAATTTGAAAAACCCAAAATGAATTGAGGGAAAAGGAGACCCAATTCCACAAAAAGACATTTATAAGGTGGATTTTATATAGTTTAGATTTTTAATTTATTGAATTGGTATTTTCTCTTATTTTAAGGTCATATAGTTTCGACCATGGGAACCATAGGGGGTATAATGTTTTAAGAAAGAGAGATAACCCAATATGGATTGATCTAGGAGGGTCGGTGCCATTTGAAACATAAGGGGTAAGTTTAAAATAGTTTATGGTCATGATTCTTGGACTAAAGGGGAATTATGTGGGTCTAGAAAGAGGCATGTGTGTCATAAAGCATGGTAGCCCGATGTGAATGGAGGGTTGAAGGGACCCTTGCCCATAAATAATGGAAAACAATACTCCATGTATATATCATTACATTGTTTAAGGAAAGGACCTATGGCAAGTCAACAAAAGGAGTAAGACACTAGATAGGATATTCAGGTATCATTGCATATCATAAGGATGGGAATCAAGCCACACATAGTTATAAAACATGGTTTTGTAGGAGACTAATGTTTTAAGTGGGTTACCCTCTCAAATGAGGATATTGAAACTTTTCATATTTGGATATAAGGTATCCTAAATCTATAAGGGGTAAGATATAGTTTAAAATTGTGTGTTTATTAGGTTTTTTCATTCTATATTTTTCATATGATTTATCCTATATATAGGATAAAATCATCTCTCATTAAGAGGTATCTAGTCTTCTATAATGTAAGATCATAGTTTAAAATCATGTGGTAATAAAATTTGTAGGCTTTTGTATTAAACTACACATTCTTCTCATCTTAATATCTATCTATGAGAAAATATATATTTTCTAATGGTTAAATGTAAACAAATGTGCCATATATTGATAAAGAAGGCCCATGGAAGAATTTCATGGTAATAACACCACAAATAATAGGTGTTTTTTTGGTGAATCTATGGTTGGTCCTGAATACTAAAATTCTAGGCGTCACCAGATATCCCATGAGGATGGTAATCAAGCCAAATTTAGTTCTTGGATGAACATGGTTTAGGGTCACAATGCTTCTTGGACCATGGGAGGGGGATTTGAGGATGTTTGTGTGGCATAAGATTTATGACCATGTGTGAATGGATTCAAGGAGGACTTTTACTATGTGATGCATTCATGGAGATGGTTGCATACAGTATAAAGGTTATTTGGTCTAGATCATGGAAAATAGTTTAATGTCGTGTTTCTTGGACTAGGGGGATGCTTCTTCCATGGATGTATGTGTGGAACAAAATAGATAAGACCCGTCCTAAATGGGGCCAAAATCGGTTTTTGTGCCACACAAGTACCAGGTATTAAACAACACATATTTTAAGGTCATAATTCTTCAACCAATGAAATGGTGGAAATCATTTTATAGTCTTGATTATTGGACTATAAATGGAAGACAAAGGGTTGAAGGGTTTTTAAACATGTGATTAGGAAAATAGAAAGAGAGTCTGGGAAATGTGATTTATGTATTAAAGATGAGAATCAAGCCACATATTGTTCTATAACTTCCATGGTATAATACCAACACAAGTGGAGGAAATCATTTATGTTGAAAAAAGTGAATCATACCACAAATTTCATTGGGAATACAATGTTAGAGGTATGGGTGAATAGTTTGGATCATCCCATATTTATCATATAAATAATCAAGTTTTCAAACGGGGTAAATATAATCTATTTTTAAGAGGAATCCTAGTTCTGTATTGGGTAGGATCACAGTTTAATGTAATGTGTTTAGGATGTCAGGATTCATAGTTTAATTTCGTACAAATAAGACTATAGAGGCTGAAAATCCCGTAAGGTCATAATTATTGTACCATATGGTGACTATTGATTTATGGTTTTAAAGCTCAGACCCTGATCTCTTAGTTTAAGTTCATCGGTTTTGGACTGATGTTGATCTTATTTGAAGGTCATCGAGTTCAGACCACAAGCTATTATTTTATGTTCCTAGAGATTGGACTAATGGGACTCTAAGTTTAAGTTTATAGAGTTCATACCATGAGAAGAGAATCTCAAACATATATGGGTAGTATAGAAGACTGAAAAACCTACCATGAATTAAGGGCCAAGGAGTCCCAACACCGCACAGTACATTCTGGTGAAGACTTGAAAACATATTAATGTCATGATGATTTTAATTGTACTCATATTTAAAGGTAATTGAGTTCGTACCCCCATGGGATTTTATTTATGTGAAGTATTTATTGTAAAATATTATGTTGGTGGGGGTGTCTTATGCTCTTTGTACATGGGTATCAAAGAGTATTCTTCATTGGAATATGCCTTATGAATGATATATGATCCTTCCCACTTAGGCTCTATCTTTGGGAACTTTTTTCTAGATATCATTGGAATTATGAGAGCCAGTATGGAGTCACCCTAGAGGAAATATAGGAGGAGAATTTTCCTTTTGTATTATATCTCTATCGTGTTATGTTCCCTCTTGAGATTGTTTAAGGCCTATAACTAGTTTTCCTTGAAGTATTCCAACTCATCTTGACAAACGTATACCATTTTTTGAGGTATATTTTGATCATATACAACTTTTAATAGATAAAATAGCTAAACCTTGTTGGGTAGGACTACCTCTGTTCCATACAACAGGATGTATAGAGTAATATTTGTGGAATTTAGAGTCATTTTATAGTAATCCTAGAGGGATTTGGGGATCTTTTGTGAGAAACCCCTATTGTTATGGACCACTATATTAGTTATAATTTTTTAGTGGGTTTTTTTAACAACTCAATCATACAATTTTTCTATGCATGGTACCAAGAAGTGTTATTAGACCATATGTTTTACTTGGTGTACAACTTCTTTAGCTCAAAATCCCCAAACTTGGTGTTTTTTTCTTCAATAATGTTGTAAGGAACTCCAAATATTTTAATAATGTGCCAGATCAATAAATTTATCATAGATAGGGCCTTTAATTTCTTGAAAGGAATCACTTCTACCCACATGGATAAGAAATCCTTTACAATCAGAATGAAAATGAAATGGGGAGATGTCACCGGTGGGTATGGTACCAGAACATCGATCCCCCATAATAAAAAAGGAACAAGATTACTTGGTGGTGTAGAGGAAGTCCAGTGGTTAATGCAAAAAGTTTTATCGGATTTAAAATGCATGACACCTCTAGTAATAGTAGTTTCAATCGTGGATTATGGTGGGTCAAAAGTAGCCCAATACATGAATTTGATGGGAGAGGGTTAGTCATGCCTAATGGGAGCAACAAAAACAGACATGGAATTATTGAATAACCTGTGAAATATAATCTACTTAAATGAAATGGAGGATTATTCCATAAAAACAATTCATATATAGATTCTTCTCAAGGATAGTCCCGCGATTGATGGTGAAATGTGTTTCATGCTGACAGACTCTCTCATTCTAATATCGATCTGGTAGGATAATTCCATACTTGAGATACTCGACCAAATTAGATATCCAAATGGGTGTTTACTTTGATATGGGGGAACCCAAGGGTCCTCTGGTAGAAATACCGATAGCTAGTGGTTTACTTGTTAGTTTTCATTCCAATATGAAATGATTGGTGTGGTGGCCCTCCTATGCACCACATGAATGAATAGTTCATCTTGGTCAGTATATAAAAGAGATGTGTCTAGTATTTCTAAGGTGTATGTACATCCATTTCTTAACCAAGGGACATGAGTTTCCTCTGGATGGGCTAGAAACTAGGCCATCAGCAAGAGGTTGTGCTCCAATATGGACAATAACTTAGGTTTTCTTGATGATGTAGTCATTATTACTTTGTTTGATGATTAATTCATAGTTTCCCATCATATTAATGTGGGGGAAATCAATCTTGAGGTCCATATCAATACTATTAATGATATATTGGTACCCTACCTCATTTTTTTTCTAGCCTTTTGATAGAAGGAATGAGTTTGGAAGGATGGCATGTGTTAGGGTGATGAAGACAATCCCCATGGCCACTCTATTGAGCATGGGGTCATTTAACATTCTACTAGTCATTCTCTAGGAGGAACCATCAAAATTAATTTCCTAGCATCTAATATCCCGATCCACTAAATGGATAGTCTCATCCAGAATTTCAATGTCTAGGGTCCTTTATTTAGGGGTTTTATGTGTTTCTAGGGAGTATACTAATTATTTTCCCTTGACATCCTTCCATGAAATGAGTCTATTGTTGAACTTCTAAAGGATCACTATTAGATAGTCCATCCATCCTGCCAGCATGGGGTGATTTAGTATATACTTTGGTGGGTGCACACAATACACCATTTATAAATCATGACGATGTCGATAATGCCACAAATTCCACACTAGAAAACCATCATGAGGAGTAAATTCTCAATGGGGGATTATCTGGTCTTCTTATCGAGAAGCATGTGGCTCAGATAGTATATTTTTTCTCTATCCTCGTTGTTCTTTTTGTCAATAATTTCATCAAGGTACCATTCTTGGGTGGTTATATAGAGGACCCCTAGATTCATAGAGATGTATAGAACTAGAAATGGATACTACATCATATACATCTTGATTTCCTAAAAAGAGGTATGGAAATCCTCATTCCACTTGTAAAAACTACCTTTCATCATTATCTTAAAAAATGTATTACACATTCTAGACATATTTGGGATGAATCAATGTATATATGAAATGTGTCCTTAGAGGCCTCATAATTAATGAATAATGCTTGGGGGACGAATCAAGATAACAGATTTGACCTTCTTTGGTTTTATCTCGATGCCTATGTATCTTATGATGAAGCTGAGAAACTTTCCAAAGATAAACTTGAATTTACACTTTAAGGTGTTCATCATAAAATGACATCAATGGAGGAAGCTGAATAATATCCCAATTTCATTGAGATAGTTTTGACCCTGAAAACAATTGACCACCAATTCATCCACATAGCATTACACCAACATCTCGATAATTAGTTTTAAGATTCAATTCAAGTCCCTTTGATACACAACTCCATCCTTGTAAAGGAAAAAATGGATTTACCAGATAAAAAATGTCCCATGTTGTTACTTAAAGGGGTTAGACTCCTCATCCCTTTGGGGGATCTAGATCAGGTTATAATTGGAGTATATTTCCGTTAAGGAGAGGTGCTAGTACCTAGCATTGGTATCGATAAAAATCTATGTTGTTGGAAGTGTAAAATTATCCTTTATACAATGGATGATGAGGTCCCGAAACTTGATACAGGCTTAGATATTCCCATTATTCTTCCTGACATGGATGATTTTGGCTAGTTATATGGGGTACTGGACTTCACTTATGAAGTTATAATTGATAATCTTGTCATCCTCTACCTTTCCCGTAGCACCATGAGAGTAGATCATATTTCTAGTAGGATGCATAAAACACCAATGCATCATTGGGAGGCTTAGATGGTGGATGACGACCTAAGGGTCTACTACTAAAATCTGGTAATAGCTCCAAAAAAATACATCATGGTGCTACTTCAAGAAAGACACATATAATTTATTCTCCTTAGGATACATGGTTTCTATGATCAATGTCAGACAAAGATATTCGTATGTACTACGGTTCACCTGATTTATCTCTTTAAAGGTGGTGGAGAAAGCCTCTTCCTATTCGGGAGGCGATTCTTCTAAATCATCTCTATCATCTGATGGAGGGGAATGAGTAGAATGGAGTGGTTCATCTTGGATAACTGAATCAGTGGAAAAACAGGATCCTTCTTGTGAGGACATGAAATCTCTACCGAGGAACTCTTTCTCTACTGAGACTATGGCGATAAAGACTTTTGATCTAATTCCATCTTGCCTCCAACTGTAGGTTCTATTCTTGATATTAATGAAATAGTGGTTATTTGGATTCCATTAGTTAAAACCTACTCTAAAGGACATGAAATATTTCCATTAAATGGTTTCTACAGGGATATCACCTCAATAATTCATTGGATTTAGGGATTTTGGTACCACATGGGCTTATACTGTGTGGTCGTATGAGGAAATCTGCAGACATTTCTTATTTTTTTCGGATTCCAAAACACTTATTCTTAGAGATGAAAGATCAGAATCCATGATCCATCATTGTGGGCTATATCGAGTGAATAAGGAGAATAGAATCATCAACCATGCATTCCCATGTATTGACCATGGTGGTCATCATATCATGGGTACATTCAACCTTGTTATTTTTAACATTCTTCCCCTCTCTCTTGTTGTAGCTATCATCTATACAGTTGGATTCATAGTAGTCGAAGGGAGATGAATCACCCTACAGTACCCCCTAATCAACCATTGAGGGAATACTTGAGGCATTGGTCATACAAAGAAGGGATTTATGCTTGAATATAAATACAGGGCCTACCCAATAACATGTTTTAGGCGGTATCATTTGAGACATCCACAAATTCAGTGCTTTCTATAAAACCCTTTAACTAGATCTTTACCAAATAATTCCACACATTTTCTATTATTTACATTCATAACCATTAATTTTTAGATTGGAGAGATTGAGATATTCTTTGGTTAGTCCCAACATATGATGAATTTTTATTGGGATGAGGTTGATCCTAGAAGTTGTGTCCCATGGGAAGTAGTAAATTTCCACACCATTTAACTATCATGTCATGTATAGAGTTCATATGATACCCTACCTGAGGTAACCCTCATCCTCCCTAGATAACAAAATTATGGATTTTAATTTGTCTCACTAGACCTCTTCTGAATAGTAGGTCTCTATGATGGCTACCTCTACTTTGAACCAGTGAGGTCTTGACTTATATTCTTCAAGGATTCCATGAATTTCTTTTAATATGAAAAGTATCATTAGGATCTTGAGACATGATGATATTATTTTTATGTTTTTAAATATGTTATTGTTCTTCACCAAAGGAATATTTTTTTATGGATAAGGGTTTCCCTTTATTTTGGGGCACAAAGGATGATGTTGTGTGTAGCACGAGGTTCTGGTCGGTACTAGAAATATCCTACTTCTAAATGTCTAACATGCTCTGAACTAATGATAGTTTACTCTTATTTGTATGAGGCATGGATCTATCATGAAATAGCTTATCATAATGAATTTGTGGATAATGTGCTAGGTCAAATAACATTTTTGGTTGTGGAGGAGTGCCAGATAGAGAAATCATGGAGGAAAATACTAGTTGGACATTGAGAAAAAATAGATTCCTGGCCTCAATAGAATGAATATCCTGGTCCAAGGCTTTGGTCTAATAATTCCTGGAAGTTTTCATGTCCTCAGCCTTTCCTTTGGTGTGGTCGAACGGAGGCATTGGTGGTTCTCAGGGTGTTACTCGTTATTGGGAGTCATTAATTGGTCAACTAGATAAATGTAATTCACAAAAGTATAGTCCTTCTCGTCATTAGTGAGGTCATAAAGTGATTGGAGGACATTGGGGGTGGTTCCCAACTTAGGATACTTGAAATCAGTGATATTGAGGGATGAATTTAGTACTTGAAGGGGACTCTAACATTCCTTTGGTCCATGATGCTTACATTTTCCAGATTTGTTAGACTATGATGCAGATATGGAATTAGTTTTCAGGGAAGGATCAATGGCCATAAGTGGCTCTATCCTTCCATGGTTGGGGTAGATGATTCCATGGGTGCGATCGACTATGGCATGATTCAAATATCCATTATACATCTTCTTCCCATGGTGGGATGCCTATTTTCATTCAATCAAGGCTTCATTGACACTGTCAATATCGATGAAGATATGTGATACTTTTCCTAGGACATATTCTAATATGAGAATTCCATGATCCACTTAATCCTAGATCCAATTTTTAAACACATATAATTCCTTGTTGGTACATCCATGGATAATGTGGTACAAAAAATTGTTGGTGCGATCAGTACATTTGGCTTCTTAGGGATTATTTAACACATGTAGTTTTAGAATTCCATTTTCCAGGGCATAAACAAAATATACTGGGACTTGTGCATCTTTTTATGAATAGGTTTGGTTTATTCTATCTTAAATGGGTGCTCAAGGAGCCAAGCCTTAATGAGGGGATTGATCTGTGTTTTTAGTTCTAGGCAACTGCACTTGATGTGGTGGTACATAATGCTTTTGTGGAGGGTGAGGTTGTTCCAAATAGGGCTACACTGGGTGATGATGGAATTGGTAAGGATTAAATAAGTGAGTCTCCTTTGGAAACATATCCAAAAACTCTACCAATTTAGGGTTCTCTACGTATGCAACAATAATGGTTTCTTGTTTGGCGGGCCTTCTTAAAAGAGCCTTAAGAGGAAAAAGGTGTGATTGTCTAGTCCTATGCATGGATTATTCTAGATACATAGAATTATCATAAAAATAATATACCCACCTCTAATGTTTTTCATGATCTGGTTAGGGGCTATATAGTTCTTGAAATTACCCATGCTCATTGTTAATATCTTCTCTTGAGCGAGTGAAATGTCGATATACAACATGGGGCCTTTCCTTGGGGAAAACATATGCTACTCACTCCTCAATAATTTTTTTCTAATGAAGAAGTATTTAATACTTTTATTTCACTTGGTGTAGATGAACTAGTATAGTAACTTCCTACAATGTTCTTTTCAACCAGCAATGGACCCTATGGGTAGCTAGTTATACCTCTAAAACGCTAGTCCCTCCAGCGTCTGGAAAAAATGATGAATCATGGTATCCTCATACAATTCTATGGTTCCAAATATGGGTCCAAAAATTGATATTATGGGGTACACATTATATAGAGGGTCACCCAGTTCACTAAATGGGCGAAATATAGGGTTTTGAAACTCTGAGGGTACATGAATGTCATCCATCCATGTTCGGTATAACTTTCTGTCGAACATGATTTCCACTTATTATGCATCGAAGGACTCTATGATAGTGGTGATAACAGCTACCAATACACCTTAGAATGGTTCTCTATATTTCCATGGATTCCTGACCATAAATTCATTGAGAGGATTATCAACTCGGTAAGTTGTCTTAGAGGCATGTGGAGTGGCATGACCATGACCATAAAGAGGATAATTATGCTTATTATGTAGGTTTAGTCACTCATAAGTCAGTATCTAACCATATACTCTTTCATATTCTCTATTTGGATGCCTAGGATTATAGATCTTGTCTAGGAGAATCTAGACAAGAAAGACATTCTTCCCTTACAGAGGAGAAATGGTGCCATGTAGGGCAGTATCGTAGTGTGGGTGCTGGTCAGCAATAAGATTGGTATTGAACAACTTCAACTCCTCGAGTCCCTAGAGAAATGAGGATATTATACACTCCAACTCTATCATTTTCATGACATTAGATATATCATAGGACCCAACATTCACATATCATCTTCATGAGGTAAATGTGGAGAAATTATCTCATTGGAGGGATCTATGTGGCCACACACATGTCTTTGCTGATGGGTAAGGAAACCTATCAAAGGTTTTGTCTGGTACTGTGCCACCATTTGGTAAAGGTTTTCTCTGTCAATAAAAACATCAAATCCTATATACTATGAAAGATCTGAAATAACCATTCTCACTCTAATGTTACCTCTAGGGGAACCCTTGTCATTGGATGGTAATTCATGTTGTCTCAATATAGGGTTTAAGTTGATATAATCATATTATTCCGAAACTCTGATCTACATATGTAGAGACACCTCTTCTATAATCTAGTGGAGCACTATGAGGCTCATAACAAGTGTCGTTTGATGAATATGATGTTATTCAAATGAATGGGGGCCTTCATCCACTAGGAGTATCATGATTTCAGCCCTCTGGTACTTCTAGTAAATGGATTTGAGGTGTTCCTAGATTCCTATCTAGGACAACTGGAAATCATGTAGGCAATAAAACATCTCTCACATTATCTAGTGGATACACATGGTTTTTACCTTGGTAAGGGACTTTAGGATGTTAATGTTTCGAATTTCATGCAACTAAAACACCTCTGATAGCCGATTGGAGGCTAGAGTCCCCCATAGGCTCTCTCTATTAAAATAAGGTTGTTGTTCTTGGTCAGAAAAAACATTAAAAAGAGCCATCCAAGACATAGGTGGTGACATTGATATGGATTGGTTATAAATAAGGTATACTATTATAGGATTCAATGAACATTTCATATCATCACTATACACTGGGGCGTAACTCTGGGGTGGAACCAACCACATCATACCACTCCAATAGGATGAGGTGTTCACCACTACCTCATATGTGAGGATAATAATGCTAATCTACGGATCCACATGGTTATATCCATATAAAATATTATGAAAATTACCTAATAGATCTCCTACATCTTGTGTAGAGTTAGAGAGGATGGAAATAATAATTTATGGAGTTGGATGCATTGTGATTCCCTATAAGTGGACCATAACATCCTCCACCTATAAGTACCTATGAACTTATCTAGAGACCATGTGGATATCACTTTCTTAGTCAGTGAAAATCACCTTTCATGATCCTACCCTTGACATTCAAGACTAGGGTTGGGGGTCCTTCATTGATTCATCCACACCATTTGAATTTGAGAGGTCAATGAGTTCAATGACATCTTCTCATTTCCCATTATTTCATCTCTAACGGCAAGTATTCATCCTTCTTACCAAGGACGGTTCATCAGGGAAGGTTACTTCTTTCACACAAGGAGTACGTCAAATTTTGTGGGTGGAAACATAGGGAGGACCTAAACTATGGTTCTTTGGGACATGTATATGGCCTCTATATCACCTAATATTGGATAAGGGATGACCACTTCTCTGGTTAGTTTCAATGTAAGGAGGAACTCTACTTTGGATGGATAAAGAGTGGGGAGGACCTTTGCTCTAGTTCATAGGAACATGGGGAAGTCCATCATATATGTTGGTGGTAACATTGATATTACATCTGTGTTGATTATCTTGAGTTTGAGGAGGATCAATGTACTAGTTGTTGAAGGACCAGGGAGGAACTCTGTTTTTTCTGATATTGGTGCGAGGAGGACCTATGCTTTGGTTGGTGCTAGAGCGGGGAGGACCTCCACTCTTCTTGGTGAGTGAGTAAGGAGGACCTCTACTTTGAATAGTTATGGAATTGGAAGGAACTCTATAATTATTGTTACATGAGTGGGGATGACTTATTATTAGGTTTATAATGTTGTGGGGAGGGCCTCCACTTTGCATCTCATCATTATGGGTCATCCTATAATGGATTTTTGTGGTACAAGAGATTGAAAGAGTCAACTCAACATGCTTATATAGTGGATGGGGTCTCAATACCAATTTGAAAAATATGGACAGCTATTCCTTTATTTCAATGATTCTATGGGATGCATCGGTGGTGGAAGAGACCACCGGATTTATGGAAGATGCCCCTTGTTAGAAATTCTCGAAAGGTTTCCCTCTATGTTGGCATCGTTTTCTTCGGACAGGTACTGGTAGAGAATGGAAAATTACACATGTTTATTGGTCTCATGGAAAAGTCATTTATATGTTTGATTAGTCCTAGTGGTAGCCCTCTATAAAGGCTCCCATGTAGTAGTTTTGGTCGGTGTGACTCACGAATTCCCCAACTCTTCGGTGTAGGGGAGCTAGTTATCGGGGCTATTTGAAAGATAATTAAAAAGATGTTCATTTTCTAAAAGAGGGTTGGTTTCCACCTAGGCGTCCCTCAGGGGTGGTGGTGTGGATTAGGCCACAATTCCTCCAATTCCTAGAAGGCCATGTCCCTTGTGGGAATTTCTCTATTCTTCTTGCACAGGTCTATGAGGGCATTGATCACCCTTATATAGATGATCTCAGAGGTTAATATTGGGTGGGAGTTCATGGTAGTCATTGGTGATAATGAATTCAAGGTTAAATAATGGGTTTTCAATATTTCTACATTATTTATTCTCCTCAACAAGCACCTATGGGTGTTGGGTTTCTGATTTCCTATAGCATGGGTCATGTATGGTAGGTGGATTCCACCATCGTTATCAGTACAAGGAATGTGATCACTAATAACCCAATGTCATCCAATATTATGAAGTTGGTGAGGGATAAACAATAATAATGTCCCAAACCAGGGATTCCCAAAGCTAAAAGTCCCAAATCTCTACTGATTTCCAAGCTAGGACCACCATTTTATTTGTGGGACTCTACACTGGATGTCTGGTTCTAGTGACATGATAATATTATAGTAAGATAATTCTACTAGTTCCCATATTTAGGTGAATGGTTTCACATCATGTTCAACATTTTTGTTGTTGATTCTTTTGATGGGGCCCTCCTTTACATCAATATGAATGTGCATGCTAACTTTATGTTAGCCCACTTTCCCACTTTACTATAGTGAGTGGCCTTAGTCACATTATTCATCCATGTTCAATTCTTGATCAAAATGGGATGATGAGATTTTTGTTACTCCATCAATGGATACCTCCTTGAAGATAATTTCCTATTCTCGAACACCATCATAGATTTGAGTCATGTTCATGAAACTCTTTATCAGCGCCATCTCTTAATGGACACTGGATCATTACAATACTTATTTCTTAAAAGGTTTGCAACCTTCATCCATGAGAGTAGTTGCGTTTGGAATTATTGGAAATATTTGGTCATTGGGAACATCAGTTACATATAAATCATCATTGTGGGAGGTCATATCAAATGAGGTATCTTAGTCATGAAGCCCAACGGTTGCCATTCCAATCATGAGGTTATTAACAACCAGGGAGTATATCAACCAAGTTTTTTTACCCTATGAATAATTTTTTGTTTTAATGGGGTTGGTGTTATGGGTCATGTAAAAGTTCAATGTACTATGGATATGGATCAGAACATCACCTTGAGATATATTGGGGCATGATTTTAACATTTTATAGAGATAGGAATGGTTGATTAGAATTCCCTATGGAGGTAAATCATGGAGGTTCATCCATAAGAGGGGATATTTCACACGTAGATGTATTACCCATTGATCAGAATTCCCCAAAGAGGCAGATCTGGTTTTATTTCCTAGAAATCTCTGTGAAGATTGATCTAGAGTTGTAGATCAGAATGACCTATGGAGGTGGATCTGAGAGGTTCATCCATGGGGAATCACTATATTTTACCATTATTGGTATTTAACCTCATGGAGGCATCCTAAATTCCCTTCATAGATATAGGTATCAAAACCTATGTAGTTTAATGTCATAGTTTAAGGTATTTTGACCGGACTGATCCATGAATTTTAACATCTTGTGGTAAGGATGCTCGTGTCATGAAAGGAGAGTTGACAAGGGATTATTTGGGGCTTACAGTAAGAATATTCCCTTCATAAGACGATTTCTCTTTGGATAATTGTATGTGTATTACACACGGAAGCTTCTTAGGTGTAGGGGTATTGTCCAAGAATCAAGGAGATAGTGTGGGGCTTCCACATGGGATTTTCCCATGGTAGGTGTCTTATCCCATGGTCGAGAACAGTGGTGTGGATATTATGAATAGAATCTACCTAGTGTTGGGAGTTTCATCCCAAGGACATGAATTTCTTCTGATAGTGGTCGAGAAGGTGACATCCCATGATGATCATAAATGGGGCGTCCTATGTTCATTGTACAAGATAAGACAATAGTTTTACATCATGTTATGAAGGAATTTTCATTCACATTAATTTCATATGAATATGAAATGGAACTAGGAAGTTTTACTTCAGGCATCTCATATGTGGGGGGGACTCACTCCTCACCTCTTGGGATTACGTGACCACACTGATGATCATTTGGGTGAGGCATGGAGTTGGTACATCCGTGGAAGAGTGGTAAATCATGTGGTCTTTGTTAGAGTCTCCATGATCATAAGAAAAACGTGGTTAGGTTACCCATATTTAGTTTAAATAGGTAGGGTAATAGTTGCACTAGAGGCATAGGGGACGTCATGTACAAACTAAGAAAGTCATGTACACAATTGGGTTGGGTTGTCTGTAGTAGTTGTCCGGGTGGATAGATAAAGCATAAGAGCAACTGATGGAGTCAAGGGGAATGGTTGAGAACAATACATGAACTTTAACATAGATAACTGTTGTGCACAAGAAGGTTCTTTTGTGTGCACCCAACTAGCCTTAGGGGTAGTTTCACAAGAATCCCATTATAATAGACAAAGTCAATTTTGGATACAAAGGAGGTTTGCCATGAAAATTCCCTACCTTTGAGCTTTCTTGATGGATGTTTTTGTGCATTTCTATGGAATACTCGGAGTTTCATGTAATAAATCATTGCTTATTCTTCTAGATAACTTCCTAGAAGAAGGGGTTGAGATTCTATTTATAGACGAAATACTTGGTGGTCTATTAAAAACACTTTGATCACACATTTAGCTTTGTACACCAATTTTCCTATTACCTTTGGGACATCGATATGCAACTTCTCCAGTTTGACTTCATATTTTTTATGCAAATAGGGAGGTTTCACATGGATTTATGTTCCATACGTCCTTATTTCACACATAAACGAACTCTTTTGTGAAGTGACCTTAGGAATGTTATCGGTCTATGGATTATTTGAGGAATTTTACGTTATCATGGGAAGAAAATACTATTGTGCAGGGAAGTGAATCTTTGTGCATACTCACCCAAAGTTTCATGTATCCTCTTCATTGGGACCATAATAGTCCTTTTAGGTGACTGTAATTCTCTATTCACTAAATTTAGTTCATTTGGGGACCTAGATAAGATTTTGACACCAATAGATACATCTCTAGAATGTTTAAAAACATATATGAGTACATCAAAAAATATTATAAAAATACTACTATAAATTTGTAAAGATAACCTGTAATGAATCTATTAATTAAGTCTATAAATATATTTATACCATTAGTGAGTCCAAATGGAATCCATTTGAACTCAAAGTCTTAATACCTTTTTCAAAATACATTCTTGGTAATATCATCATTCTTCACCTTTGGTTTTCAATTTCCCAACTAATGGTCCACCATAGATAAATACTATTCCCCAAATAGTTTATCAAAAAATTCATCTAACCAAGAAAGGTGATACTTTTTCTTTATCATGATTTTGTTTGATTTCACAATAATAAATACAGATGTACAATGACCCATCCTTATTCTTGATGAAGAGGACCAGCACACCCCACATATTAGTACTCATGTGTATAAAACCATTTTCCAAGATATCTTGAACCTACTTGTTAATTCCTATTACTCAATGGTTTCCATTATATAGGTATTCTTGGATATGGATGATATCCATTTATAATTTCATTTGAGAACTAAACCTCTTGGTCAAGTGGAAAACTAGTAAACTCTTCAGGAAATACCTCAGTATAATCCCTCGCAATGGATATGTATTCAATCATGATTATCTCCTTTGTATCAATCATTTGAGCTAGATATTATAGCTTGAAATGAAATATTATCCATAAATTAGAAGAATATTCCAAATTAGATTCATCCTCCTACTTACACGCATAAACAATCAGAGGATGAATCGAGATAGGAAGAGTGATCTCACTTTCACAACAGTTGATGTTGGATTTATATAAGGATCGATAATAAATGCCCAAAATATAAGGAAACTCCACTAAATAATGTAATTCGTGAATTCTTGGTTGATTCAGACCCAAAATATTGATCTAGGAGGTGTTATATACTTAGGATATAATAATTTCTCTATTTTTATCTCACATATAGTTTAACCCCCATGTTTTGAGGTGGTGTTTGAATTTTTATACTAAACTTTAAATATATAAGTGAATTCTTAAATCCAGAACCAAATTGTACATTCAAAATTCATCAATGACTAACAAGTGTACCCGCCACCACATCATTGTTGGGATCCACCTCAATAGTAGTGATATCATATAATCTTCCATGATTTATACACCTTAAGGTTTATTATAATTGATTATTTTCAACAATCCATGGTTTATAAAATCATTTTTCATAATGAATGTGTTCCATATAGATGAAAGAATGTATATTAGGTTGATTTTTGATCTAAAACTTATTTTAATCATTCACATTAGTGGGATTATTCATCTCTGGTCATTAATGATTATCTTGATGCCCCTATTTTCCACATTTGAAGAAACTACATATTTCCTTGAGATAGTTTTATGGGATTCATCTTCTAACTTTTTGAAATGTGGGATGTTGGATTTCCTTTCCTCCATGTTATTTATCTATTGATATAGCCAATGTAAGATTTATTTCATTCTTTTTCTCTCAGACCCCACAAGATGAATGATATTCATTGATCTTCATATCAACTTTAACATCACAACATATAATATCTTCATAGCTTTTAAAGTCTTGAATTGAAATAACATTTCATAGACTCAAATTTATACCACTAAATAAATAGTCAACATTACATTTGATGTTGATGAAAAGGTCGAAGGTATACCATGAATGATTTGTAAATTTTTCCACATATTCCCTAATAAAATCGTCTTATTTTTTCATTGGTATAAGGAAATCCTGCTCCAATTTAAGAGAAATAAGTTAATGAAAATATTTATTGAAATATATTTTTTTGTTTCTATCCCATTATCTTGAATCAATTTCCTCTTTGAACTTTAATTTCTTGATAATCGGTTGCCACTAATCTGATTCCCCTTAAACATGATAGAGGGACACTGCAATCTTCTCTTATTAATATGATTATATAATAGATAATAACTTTTCAATGGAGACAATAATTTTTTTAAAAATTGGGTGTTATATGATATTCTAAATGTAGGAGGGAATTTCCACATATTGGACTCAAGAAAAACAATCTATCTATTAAAAGAATTATAGAATTAAACATTATCCAAATTATTATTAATACCATTAATCATTTTATCCCATAGTACCATTAAGTACACATACCCCATCCAATAACATTATTCATATCATTAGGGAAATCATAAAATTGCAGATCATATTTGTTTTTGGATTATTTTATCTAGTTTATTGGTATTAATAGTAACAATAAAATGTAATAGAATACTAAAAATAAAAATAATTTAAAAGGGAAACTCTAAAATCTTGAGGAATAAAAATTAAATGACAATTATATACTAACTAACGAGTATCTATGTTCAAATCTGGGTTATCTATAGTAGTATTTCCTGTTATTTTTTCTAACATCATGATCTATTTATGTCCTCCATAATGGTTAATAAAGAGTTTGTGAATTTACAAAGCATATCCCATAGGAGTGTCAAACCAGGTTTGAAACCATACCACTTTGAGATTCACTAGCTGATGGTTGAGTAAAACCCAATGTGACCTTTTCTTAGTTATTACCCTAAGGTACAACTATTCTAGAGCCACATCCACTTTAAGTATCTAGATAGGTATGTAATTTATTTAAAATAACTCTCTATGTATTTCACTAAAATTCTAGGATATTTTTCTATACATAGACTTATCCCGAGGGTTCTCTCTAATTTTAAATAGTCGACTATATGCATAAAATAGAAGCATGAAACTAAAATAAATATTTTTTATTTTAATCTCCATAATTAGATCCTAAATATCTTGGATCTCATAAAACTAAATAGGATAAATTGGGTAATACATAAAATAAATGGGAGATATATAAAGCCTTACAATATAATGAACATGATGGAGAAGCATAACATATTAATAAAAAGGCATAACATGATTACATAATGAATCAGGGACAATGAATAATTATATGGAAGAATAAAATAAACATCATGAAATTAAAATACCATGGGATTATAGGAATTTGGTAGGAAGACAAAACATGACATAAGGATACATCAAGGTTAACCAACATGGAAACATCACATGTTGGAAAAAGTCCCATCATGGATTAGGTTCACTCAATAATCCCATACATACCATCTCATGTGATGAAAAAAATTACCCAAAGTACTTGAGAACTATATGGGTGAACCCATATTAACATGTACATGATTTTTCCATTGAAGGAAATCAATTGTAAGTCATAAACCTAGGAATTACCCACAGAATGATGTGGGTTGTATAATCTTTCCTCATATCATAATCAATGAGATTTCATAAAGAATCCATTTATGAAATGAACTTAAGAAATGTATTACCACATAAAAGGATGGTAAATTAAGCTTGGTATATATTTTCGATACATATATACATAATTTATTATCATTCATGACATTATAAATAGATATAAAGTGATTTAGAAACAGAAATATAATAACCCTAAGAAAAGAGTGGTTCTAAGTGATCCCTTACATAATGTTAAAGAATCATTTTTTACATTCACCTAATGTCCTAGATAATAAAATTAAATTATTTCATTAATTAATTTATAATACTTTAAATTTATATCTTATTTAATATAATATTATTACATTTATTTACAACCATTTCAAAGAGTGGTATTGTTTAATATTGTTGTTTTAAGGCCGTTCATTCCATGGTTTCAAAGAGAGGTTACATGTGACAATTATTGATGTTCTTGTCAAATGGAACTAAAACGACAAAAAATAAATGAAATGGGATTCATATAATTACATTAATTTAAATTTTTTCAAATATCCTTTCTTGTTATAACATAAGTATGATTCTTTTAGTGAAAATGTTAACCTAAATCAGTCAGTTCGTTTATGTAGATTTACTGACCATCACAAACAAATTTCATTTTATTTAGTTAAATTAGAATTAATTTTTTCATAGAATATAATTATTTATAGTATTATTATTATAATCTTATTTTAAAAAAAATATTCCCAATCGTGAATGCGGTGGAGAAAAATGAGGTATGTTATTCATGATGGCGTTGAACCAACCATATTATAAACAATGTCTTCAATTTAGAATCTATATATGCAATTATAGAAGATGGATATTACATTAAAAAAATATAATTATACTATATTTATTATTCTAGAGTCTTCATGTCATGTTGGATGAGGTAGGTGAGGAGAAGGTATAAGAAAAAATTAATTTAAATGTGGTAAATTGAGAATATTTCCTCTTAAATGTTGTCTCCCTGAAATACTCTTTAATGAAACCTGAAATGGTATTTGGATGAGACAAAAAGTACTAGGATATGGATAGATAATTATGAATATATATAGGAAAAAATTTACAAGATCCAAATCTTAGATGTTTTGAGGAGAATGGATTTTGAGGGGTGGTTTTTATAAGTGGAGTAAATGGGTGTTTTCAAATATTATATTCATTGTTTATTATTTTAGCTCAATACTACCAATATTACAAATACATGTTAATATTTTTAGTAACCTGTTCATTCAATTTTGAAAAATGTTTTTTTACATTATTTTCAACTCAAAATATTTTTAGCAAATTATGTTAAATATCTTAATTTACTGTATTTCACTATTCACTAAAAATCGCATTTTTTTGAAAAATACTAAAAACTAACCTAACCATATTTAAGTAATTATATTTAAAAAAATAAATCCATTTTATGAAAATAATTTTCTAGTTATGATAAATATTTTTATATATAAATTCATCCTTCAATTAAAAAATACTAATTTTAATCTTATGATCAATTTTTTAGACCATTGAAAAATTAATTATGGTCCCCTAATATCATCTTATCATTATAGTAAAACATAATATTTATTTCTAAATCCATTTTATGAAATTATTATTTCTTTTAAAACATTATATTTTTCATGAAAGTACAATTAAAACATTTATATTTTACAAAAAAATATATACACTTAAGTTATCATTTATAAAGATTTTTTTATCTGTACCATGGTTCAAATATATCAAATATTTATTTTATAAGATATATTAATATTATTTTACACTTCCAAATTTTATGATACAACTATAATTGTGATGTTACTATTCCCAAATATTATAATGGTGAACTTACAAGCCCAACAGTCAAATTACTATTTTAATAGTTTGATTTGTAATGGTTATATGGGATCCCTAATTCATATAGGTACATAATTTTTCATTAATTATCCATTTACTTATATTTTTTTATCAAGGTAATATTTTTATTTTTAAAATTCATATTTCATTACTAACATTTTCCTTCATTTCTACATTTTTGTTCATCAGTAAGATTATTCTGTGAGATCGAGCATATCCAAATTTTCCAATTTTTATTTTCTTATTATCTATTTTTTCCATTATATTAATTTCTATATTTAGGTACATTTTTATTCTCAATATTCCATGTTAAAATTAATATAATAAAATTTTATTGGTTTCATCATGTGATGAATGTGAATTATTCAACATTGCTAAATATGATATAATTATAAGACGACAGATTTTGTTAGTAAAATTTTTAGTTAATACATTTATTGGTTTCTACCTTATCAAAATTATGTTTAGTATATTTCCAATACCAATTTAATTACATATGTATTTGAAAAATTATAAAAGTAATTGTTAGATACAAAAGAAAGAAGTTATACAATAATGATTATTAGTATTGAGAACATTGACTTTTCTTTAAAAAATTCCAGGGAAAGAGAGGTCTTGGTATATTATCAAGTAAAATAACATTAAAGAAGGAGGTATATTATTATAGGGTAATGAAATGGAATAGGGATTCAGGAGTAAACCAAATTTTAGTAGTGGTCTGGAATAGTTGGTGGGAGGCCCCATTTATAAGTGAAAAGCAATGAATTTTTTCTAAATACCGACAAATTTTTACTAATTGAAATTCACTATCAATGAAAGTGGATAAATATTTGATAAATAGTGTATTATGTAAAATATAAAGTTTATCATGTTCTCAGACACACATTATCACACATGTTTATAACAAGTTTTAGCCTTTTTTACTTGGTTAATGCCTTTTATCCTAGATTTACTCTTACCAAGTCAACTATTTCATACAAAATTAATTTATCCCTTATGGATTAAATTAAAATGGTCAATATTAAATAATATATACCTACTAATTAAAAATTTTAAATCCATTTTATTTGATTCATTTTCTATAAATGAGAAAAACAAAATTAATGTGACGTACTGAACCCAGGTGCCACTCAATGGTGCCCAGATCATACCTATACACACAACCTCAAGCACATGTCCCTGAAACATCAAAGGTCTACAACTAGTAGTGAGGGACTAGGGTGTGTCTATGGGGATACTATTACCGCATTACTAAACAGTATGAAAATAATAAAAATGTAATAAAAGGTAAATATAGGAATAAATATAAATAGAATTCATAATAGAAGTCAGAAGAATAATAAAAAACATGTGGAACGAATAATAATATAAAAAAGTTGATGATATGTGTCATGTATCTACCAAACTAGAAAACATGGATACAAGGAAATATGAAATAAATTGTATAAAAAGTATCAAAGAGTAACCAAAAACAATCCAAGCATCCTGAAACCTCTCCTGATCATCTTCTACTAAGCTCATTCATAATAAAGGAATCAATATTAGGTTTCCTAGGATGGATGCTTCCCTTTGTCAACACCTGCATACATGTAATCCAACCGAGTACCAATGGTGTCCCAAATATCGTTTGATATAAATCTCTATAGTCCACCATAAATAGTTTCTATAACATCAATTAATTATAATATAAAGTAAAATATTTTGAAATCACGCATATAGAAAAGATAATACGTACAATAAGGAAAATACCCAAGTACCTTCTTCATCCTTAACTGGTGTCTGAACATGTAACCATTTCCTTTATTAACAGTGTTCTAGTTTATATAGTGAGTCACATGAGGCATAACTAGAACTAACATTATGTTATGACAATAACAATGAGTATTTATGATATAACAAGTCATCCAATAGTAATTATGATAAAAGTGGGTCCAAGATAATAACCAAGGTATCCTTGATGTCAATGGTCAAGATAATTCAGTAATAACCTATAGCTTGAATATAAGGGTTAAGAGTGTAATCCAACAGGAATTGAAAAATACATTCCTTAATAATGTAAATCTATCCAATTCCACAGATCTCATCCAAGGTACGACATGTAAGAAATGACTGGGCCGAATGAGTGTAACCATGGTGCCACATGTCTATAGAAATTAATCTGGATCTAATTATTTTATACTAGGAATTCATTAATAATAATGTAGGGATCATATCGTTTCATATCAGGCTTCTAATAGTAGAAATATATTTTGTTCAATGGTGGGTATCACCATTGGCAACCGACATCCTTGAATCTAAATGGCATCCATGAGTGCTTAATAAATTCCCTTGGGAATCCAAGGCGAACATGAGTTTGACCGATCCTGTAATGATTTCAAGTTTCTTATGAATTAGGAACCACATACTTGATTCATTTAATTAATTAGGCCATGTAATACTCATTCCATTTAATAATTCATTTGGTTCTAGCCATTTCCTTTCATTATTTTGACAATAAATAACTATGAATGAAACTATTTAGTACTTAATTTAATTAATCAATTTACTTGGTTCCCTGTGTTTTCTTCCATTAATAATTGAAAGGTGTTCAATGGATTTGAAATCAATCCATCTAATTACATTCATTTATTTCAATTCATATACATAGTATACTTTCTATTCACATTTATCATTCTTTAATATATTGAAGAACTTACATTATAAGGGTCAATTGAATTTATCACAATCAATGTATAACCATTACAATTCATAAATAATTTTATTATGTATGGGATTTACATTAATAGAGTTAAGACATTACACACCTGAATAGTGGAATAGAAGAACCTAACCATCCACTAAAGGAATAAGTATGAAAAAAATGAAAATGGGGTGGATAACATTGAGTTATCAACAAAAAATGGTGTGATGAAACCACATAACAAGGTCTTGAGAATACGTGCATGATTAATATAAAAAAGGAATGTGAATTAAGAATGAAATACCCAATGAAATCGGCATGCGCAAAATGATGAAAATTTATAAAACAACGAAAATTTTGGTATGAGTCATATACCACCTACATTAAGATCGTATGACTCTACTCATCTAAAATTAGCCTTTAGTTTTGCCTCAATCGGATGAATTATGAATAATATATCAACGCCTTAAAAATAAGGCATATGACCCAGCATCAAAATAGCATCATTCATAGAAAGAAGAATAATGAATTAATAAAATGGAATCAAGAACATACCGATGCACATCCAGTGTGAAAAATGGGGATCAAATCCGATTTCAGATAGCAGAATGAGATAAAAACATAAGAATAGGGATTTGGGAGCTCCAACTGGTAAATATGGGAGTTGTTGTTTACTGGAATTTGAAAGGGAGAGGAAGGGATAAAATATTAAATCATTATGGTAAATATGTTCGTTTCACCAAAACAATATAAGGGATCATGGTTCAGTTGCACATTTGGACAAAATGTGTGCCAATGGTGTGTCTCCCACTGTATAAGTAGGACACTCGCATGGTTAGGCATGATGGTTAGGGAAACCAAGCCCCAACTATGAAAATAACATCTGTTAAAAACTGTAGAAATTTCACATTAGCATGCGACCCCTGGCACACAATTAGGAAAATCTTTGTGCCCTAATTTCTCATTTTTCTAGCCCCATATTGTTTGGGGGAATTGTGTAGCCTACCCATTACAATTTCTCTAAACTGTACAGTCATCCAATTTTTCTCACCTACCGGGGTTCCGGGCATCCAACAATCCCCAGCCACCCCTGTAACCTTTCTAACCTCAATAGTCACCCATATTAGGTCTGTTATAACGAATTATAATAAGATTAATGGATCCACAGCCAATATAAAAAATTGTTCATAAAGTTTTCCCCCATTAAAGAAACTCATACCGAGTTCACCTTTTATGGGCATCAAAACACTTTATAAGAACAATTATGGACACTAGGCATGTATGTCAGCCTCCAGCTCCCATGTATCATCATTTACATGACTATGATACCATATCACCCATAGTGAAGGAACAAAACAACCTTAGAGAGATTTCATACTCCAGTCAATGATGTGTATAGGATACTCCTCTAATCAATCATCAATATCTAACTGAATCTCTTGGGATTAAAATTATTAGATGGGTTTTCATGATACTAGTGAAGATATAATACGTTGAAGATGTTTTTCATGGCATGATACCTATAATGTAGTAACAACGGAGAGGATACCATCTTGACTCTCTCTAAGAACTCTAATGACCCTACATAAAAAAGCTGATAGCTTCCCTTTTCTCTGTATCTATCAATTCCCATTCTGGGGCGATGCCCATAGGAAAACAGGATCCCTGAACTTTAAATATAGAGAACTTCAAAGGAGATTGATAAAGTATTTCTATATATAATAAAAAATATACATATGCTTCCGGATCAACTGATCCTACTATGAATTATCCTAAATAAGATAAGGACCTAGTACTACTACCTCAATTGCCTCTAGCCATCACAGTGGTGAATGACATAGTCTACCATGCAATGCCTCAAAATGGTCTATCTGAATCATTTTCTAAAAGCTATTATTGTAGGAGAACTCAATGAGAAGGATATGATTCTTGCAAGAACCATAGAAATAAATTATGCATTCATTCAGAATGTAATCTAACACCTGTATCATCCATTCCAACTAGCCATTGGTCTGAGGGTGAAAATATGTGCTTAGAATAACCTTTATACCCAATCCTTTCTGAACCCCATTCCCTAAACATGATGTAAAACAAGCATCCTTATATGAAATGATAGTATGGGGGACCCCATGTAGCTGCATTATCTAGCATACATACAATCTTTACAACTCATCAACTGAGAATGTCTCTCATATGGGAAGCAAGTGGGATACATTCATCAGTCTATAAATGAATATGCATATTGTGTCTCTACCTCGAGGTGACCTTGGTATTCTGACTAAAAATCCATTGAAACAACATCCCATTTCTATTCTAGGATTGGATGAAAATTTAATAACCAGGCATGTCCTTGGTGCACTACATTCTCCTTTTGGAATGTGGAAACATAGTAATTATACCTTCTATCAAACATTTCATCCCATGCAACCAATATTGGGACCACAAATCTCAACACATCTTGGATATGCATGGATAAACTTCACATTAAGAAGCATTGGACTACTAAATCAGTTCCAATCTTATATCTATAGGAACCCAAACACATCCATGTATATGTAGGATGTATACTTTATTTGAAGGAAATTCCAAAGTCATATCTTCTCTAGGAATACTCTCCTGGAGAACCAACCCCTTAGGATTTGAAAATTTCCTAACCTTTACCATCTCAAGGAGTGAATATTTAACTATCAAGGACGAGATATAAGACTACTTGTAACTATCATGAAACATCATATGCATCTCATAAAAGAGGTTAATCAATTTCTATTCATCATCAATTTCTGGTTTGGCATGTTCAAGAGTTTTCTCAATAGCGCATCTGCTACTGCATTTCCCTTTCTAGGAGTATAGGAAAACTCAAAATTGAAGTACTGAAGATATTTTACCCATATTCACTATATGATATTAAATTCACAATATGTAAATATATATTTTAATTTCTTGTGATCTTTATACACTAAAAAGTTCTCACCTGATAGATATTGTCTCTAGCAATGTAAGGAATAGACAACTATTTCTTGTTTAAGGTCGTTCATCGGGTAATTTCTATCATGGGGAATCAACAGTAAATATCATTATACACGAACTCTAGACTATAACATCATCACTACTCCAAGGAATATTCCTAACGCAACATTAAACATTTTATTACCTATTATAAGATCTAGAAGAATCAAAATGTGTTTCAAAACAAACCTTCCTTTCATCTCTTGATAGGATTTCTCTAATGCTTCTGACCACTAGAACATAACACCATTCTTTGTAATACTAGTAAGAGGTGATAAAGGTGTTATAAGTATGATATAAAATTCATGTATTATCTATACATCCATAAAAAACATGTTATATCAAATACTTTCTTCGGTTGGTTCCAAGAAACCACAACACCCGCCATATCATGGTCAACAGATGCTCCTGATTTAGAGATAGTATGACCCAATAAGTGAACTTTGTCAATATAGAAGTGGCACTTAGAAATATTTTAATAAATAATATTCTCTATAATTTAATTAAAAATGATCTTAATATTATTATCATGGTATCTACGTGTTTGGTAATACATATAGTTGTCTTCCATAAAGACCATGACAAAAGAATTCATATAAGTGTGGAAAACCTTATTCATAATATCCATGAAAATGAAGGGTGTATTTATTAGACTAAACCACACAAATTGATAATCATACGGACCATACCTACTAAAATAATATATATGATGTATGTCTAATGGTCTTACTCTCACTAGATGATATCTCGATCTCAGGTCCATCTTACGAAACACACTAGTTCCTCAGAGTTGGTCAAAGAGATCATTTATTTGAGGTGGTGGATACCATTTCCTGAACATAATATTGTTCAACCATCTATAATACATTCATAGATGAGGTGTAACATCTGGCTTATTATCAAAAATCATGGGTATTCCCCAAGAGGAAGTTCTGAACCGTATAAAACCTTTGGAATCTAGAATGTCCAACTATCGCTTGAGCTCCTTGAGCTCAATATGTTTCATTCTATGTATAAGAATGAAGACTAGATATTCTCCTAGAACGAGGTCAATAAAAACTCAATCTATCTCTCATGAATTAATCTAGAATTTTTTGGGAAGGAGGTCCTTTAAATGATCTAGTATGGGAGTACAATCTTCCAAGTGTACTCCCTAATCCTCCAGGAAGAGATTAGAAGTGTGTGTGGTCACTCCACCTAGATCACGATGAAGTGTTCTAGTTCTACAATCATGGATATCCCATTCACCCTTGTGTATATAAATATTACCCTCTATTTATGTAAACTATACCCCTTATAGTGATAGATGTCTACAAAGGAGTGATATGGCACCAACCAATCCATCACAAGAATGAAATCAAAACATATCATCTTGAGAACAATGAGGTCCCATAATAATGGGTAAATAACTACCACAAGGGGATAGTCTTGTAGTGGTATATTCCCTTTGACCATACTCCCAATAGTGTATCGAGAGTCATTAAAACACAATAATACTTAATCTCTTGAAAGATACATTTCATGATATAATGAGAGATGATGGGGTGCGAAGCACCTATATAAAACAAATCATATACAATGGTGGAGTCTACTAGAATAGTTCCTCATACTATAAAAATTCTTGCACTCTAATACTCAGGTATCAGCTATATTGCATGTAATTGGCCAGATCTATAGCCATGTACTACTGTCGTACTACCCTGAGTATAACCAATCTACTGGCACTATTGATACAGATTCTAGCTACCACTGCCACAACCTCATCCTCATCTAGTCCTGTTTGTGCTACTCTAACTCCCCACATAACATGACGTAAACAAACCCACACCTAAAGTTAGAGATTGTGGAGATCTACTTCCACTATAAGCAGATAGAAAGGTATGATAGAATCTATGAAGATTCCATTTATGGCCAGAAGCTTGGTAGTCCAAAGGGGATCTATCACAATGAGTCTTTTGATGCCTTTATCTCCCAAATTGATGGAATTATATATAGATACCAGTAGAGGTACTCTGGATGCCATTTCTTTGACAAGAAACCCCATGGGTATACTTTCTACTATTGGAAGAACTATTGGTCTACCTCCACACTGAACCTCTATACTCGGTACTATCATCTTCCCTCTGGTTGCACTCACTGATAAGATCCTGGTTTACTTCCTCATAAAATATAGGTATGATAAATACATTCACTTGAGTATAGATGGAAAACTGGATCCCATCCTCCAAATATCTATCACACAAAATCTCATTATCGGCTAGAAGTGGTGAAAAGCATTGTAACTCCGTAAAACACCCTAAATAATCCTTGACCAGAATAGCACCCTACTCTAGATGTATCAGCTATCTGGCTCAGTCTGACCCAAGTTTATGAGGAAGGAATTTTTCATAGAAGGAAGACTGAAAATTATCCTATACCAGGTCCCGATGATGACCAGCTTGGGAAATTTCATGCGAGCAGCACTTGGACAAATCATAAAGCATGTAAGAGGAAATCCTGAACCTCTACTCTAGAGGCATATCCATAATCTAAAATATATATAGGTTTTACTCTATCCAAGACTCAGTAACATGTTTACCTACATCCACTAAGAAGGTGGCAGGATGTTGCTACTGGAACTCATTTTTTAGATCATCCATTGTAGGTGTAGGTCATGGAACACCCAGAAAGGATTACATAGCTGTTGGAAACCCTCATGAAGCTAAGTGCCAATTCCTAGATATGGTTTCACATACTATTCCTCAGTTTTCACACCTAGTATTAAGATTATTAGATCAGGGCCCCGACATATGGATTATGGTCATCAGCACCCTCCTGAGTCATCAAACACAGAACTCAAGTTGGTATAAGACTACAAATGCTAAGCACATGACTCTGGAAACATTTAAGAATATATATACACTAGTGGAAACATAATGTAAGAATAAGGTCTCACTACCCATGGTATACTACACCAACTACCATCTTATAAGGACATGTATTAGTAGGTGTTCAAGTATAAATGATAGAAGTTCCAGTAGATGAAGGTTCAAAAGAAAAATTCCTCTTCATTTACTAGAAAATATTAGTTTTTAAGTCATGTTTTTATATTTATTTTTCATTTTCTCATATAATAAATTAGTATTTTACTAAAATGGATTGTCAATTAAAATGAATTAGGGATCGTACATGTTATTTGTGAAATCAAAACCAATTTAGTGTCTAATTAACCTAATATACATTCAGTCCCAAAATGTAACATGTTACATAAGAAGGATTGACTCAGTAAACAACCCATTATAACATACAAGGCTCCATACACCTCAAGAATTGAAACTGGAAATCACTCAATCGTAGCCAAAGAGAGGCATAGGAATAATATGAATACCATATAATTACACAACAATCACAAGAAAAAATGTAATGAAAGCTGTGAAATTACTCTATATAGCATGGAATATGCATGTCATGTGAATTCTAGGAGCCTACTAGGATTCATGTAACAATCCTATACGCCCTCGTATCATCGGACCAAGGATTAAATAAAATAATCAATCCAAATAATAATAATAATAACCCTCACATAACATGTATGTCACCCAATGATGAAAGGATATCAATTGTAATAGGAATAATACAGAACAAAAATTTTTATTTTACTAAACTCCAAATTATTCTGGAGTGAGAGCTAGCTACACCCAATCAAGGTTTATGATAAATTTAAAAAGCATTCCTAATATCTTTTCTATTATCTTGAAATAGTAAATAAAGAAAATAAATCTCATATAAAACTTTGTGGCATCCTGAACCCTGGTTCCACTCTATGGTTCCCCTAGCCCAGTTGGCTACATGAACTAAATCATATCTCACATGATTTTAGAGGCTTAAAAATATAAGTGAGGGCCCAGTGTGTATTTGTGGGATTCAATTCCCCCATTACCTAAGTGGATCACAGTGGTTAAAATTTCATAATAGTTAAATAGTGGAAGCAGTATAAATAGATGCAATAATAGAAGTAAACATAATAATAAAAAATAGATACAACTGATAATAATATACAAAAGCTGATGACACAATTCATTTCTCTATAAAACATGAAAACATGTATACAAGGAAGTAGATAACCCAGGATATACAAAATTAGAAAAAATGAACCAAAACTATCTAGGCATCCCTATCCCTAGACTAACCATATACTACTAAGAACTATCCTAAGAAAGCAATATTTATAATGTGTCTAAGGGGGGATTCTTCCCTTTATCGATGCCTGTACACATATAATCTACCTATGTAACAATAGTTTACTAGATATGGTGTGAGATAAATCTTAGTATGGATCCACCCGAAACATCTATAAAATCAAATCCATGTAATATATACTGAAATAATGTTCAATCATGCTTGTATAAAAGTAAATAAATGTAATAATGTAAAGACCCAAGACCCTGGTTCATCCTCAAATGGTGTCTAAAAATTTAACCATTTCATTTATCAATTATGTTCCAATTTATATAGTAATATATGTGATATATGACCCACACTAAATTCATTTTATGATAATAATAATAATAATAAAGGGTCAATGATAAAGTGAGGCATCTCATTACAATTTTTATAACATCGGATTCATGTTAATAACAAAGGAATCCTTGAACTTAGGGGTTGATCCAGCTTAGTAAAAACATGTAGCTTGGATATAAGAGGTATCAATGTAATCCAAGATGGATCGCCCAAGGAATTATACAATAATGAAATTCATATTAAGTCTAGGGATCTCATCCAAGGTAGAAAAGGTAAGTAATGACTATTCCTGATGGGTGTAACCCTGTCACCACATGTCCATAGTTGCAACACTGGATCCACAGAGTATATTCAAGGAATCCAATAATAAAAATGGAGGGATACTACGATGTTATATTAGGAATACACTATTAGAAAAATATGATGATCCAAGGTGGGTCTCACTATTGGAAACCGACTTCCTTGAATTAGAATGGCATCTACAAGCGCTGAAGGCATTCCTTCCAAAATAAAAGGCTTTATTGAGTCTGAATACTCTTGTAAATTGGTCGATGTCCATATGAATTAGAAACCTTATACATGATTCATTTAATTATTAGTCCATTTATTACTGATTCCATTTAATATTCCATTTGGTTCAAGATGTTTCATTTCATTAGCGGGATAAATCATAAATTGGAATGCAACCATTTAGTACTTACATCACATAATTATTTTATTAGGGTCACTCTTTTTTTCCTTCTATTAAAAATGGAATGTTCTTCTATGGATTTGAAACTAAGACAATTCAATACATTCATTTAGGACAAGTCATTAATATAATATAATTTCATTTAATATTTAAGATTCATTGATTAATTGAAGCACATACCTTAGAAGGGTCAAGTGATATTATCATATCCAAGGGAAAATCATTATAAATTTATAAATAATATTATTAACGAATTGATTACCATTAAAATGATTGATCCATTAGACACCTGAATAGTGGTATAGAAGATCATAACCATCCACCAAAGAAATAAGTATGAAAACAACATACTTTGGGTGGAGATCTTTGAGGTATCAACCTCTAATTAATCAGTGATACTACATCTCAAGGGATCTATAATAAAACCATGATGAATAAAAACAAGGAATGTTAATTAAATAAAAAACACTCGATGAAAATAGCTTGTGTAGAATGGATCCAATTTATAAAATGAAGAAACTTGAGGGATGAGTCATGTAGTACCTAACTTAATCTGGTTCAAATCTCCTCATCTAGTATTATCCTTTATTTTTTATGGGATTTGATGAAATATTAATAATATATCAACACCATGAAAATAGGGAAAACGAGCCTGCATCTAAATGGTGTCATCGATATAATGAAGAACAACAAATAGATAAAAAGTAATCGAGTACCAACCAATTCACTTCCAACATGACAAAAAAGGTTTGAATAATAGTTTGGATTGATGAAAGAGATAAAAATATATGAAGATGGATTTTGGAGATCTAACTAGTAATGATTGGTGTTGTTGTCTGCTGTAATGAGAAAGGGAGAGAAAAGGTTAAGATAACAAGTCATTAAGAGAAATATGGTCATTTCACCCAAAATTTTAGGGGTGCACAGATTTCCCGTATGGTTAGACAAACCATGTTCCACTCACTGCTTAAGCAGTGTACCTGAAAGGTCAAACCAGATAAGTTGGGAAATTGTGCACCAACCATGTAAATCACCTCTGCTAAAAATTTCATACATTTCAGATGGGCGGGCAACCCCTGGAGCACTATTAGGGAAAATTGTGCGCCTTTCTTATGAATATTTCCATCCCCACAATATTAGGAATAATTGTGCATCCTACCATGAATTTTTTCTCTTAACCATGTGGCAAGCCTTTTTTATTAATCGGTTAGGTTTTCTGGCTCTAAACAATCTCTGGACACACTCATAACCTATCTAACCTCAAAGGAAATCCATATTAGGTCCACAATAAAGAAATAGACATAATTTTAAAAGAACCCATACCTGAGATAAAAAACCAGTATCTCACATATAATATCACTTATAAAATACACATTTTGTGTATAGAAAGGTTTCAGAAATTTCTATGACATTCTTATATACTAAAAATTTCAATAAAGCATGTTATTTATAGAAACCGTATATTTCACTATTCACTATAAAATGAATCCTTCTATAAAAATATAATATAATAATATTAATAAAATATTATAATGATTAATACAAAATAATATTAAATATTTTAAATAAAAATTCAAAATTTTATAAATTTAACATTTAATTTACATTATTAGATATAATTAAAACTATTTTTATATGGAAAATAACCCTATAAAACAATCCATTATCCTTTCTATTTTATATCATTCACTAATTAGGGATAAATAATTATTTATATTATTTTATAATAAAATAAATTAATCATATTTTTTTGGTGATAAAAATCATAGCACATAAATGGAATTTTTTAGAAAAATATATTTCTTAGAATAAAATGATATTATAACTAATTTTCACTATACTAATTGAATTTTAATCATTATGAATGTATCCTTTTTTTCATTATTAAAATATTTCATAATTTAATTAATATTATTCGTATCAACATTTTAATGGTTATACTTCATTATATATATTATATATATCGAGGTTTCGTTTAAGTCCATTGTTTCATGTGGAGAAAGCTACGAAACACATTTACAATTTTAAAGGAAATAATATTTTAATATAAAATGGTGTTATTGACTTAAAGGGACTGAAGATATCATTAAGGATATTTAGAGATATGAAGATCACTATTTCAATGAATTTTTATATTTTATGAACATGTGAATTAGTATAAGAACATTTACCATGTTTTCCTAATGTTTTGAGGGTAGATGATATAGGCATGATATTTCTAGGTTCTATTGTTGTATCAAACATAAAAATGGCTAAAAAAAATTAAATAAAAAATGATAAGGATAATCCAATGTTGTTTTTCCTAGTAGCTAGTCAAATGCATTAAAATATCGGAAACTTTATCACGAAAAGGAGTCATTATTCCATAAAATGGAGTTATCTAAAATTCATAAAGGATTTGAGAAAATTCCAATGGGTTTTATCATCCATATAGAAAAATAATTATATTTTAAAATGTACATGATACAAAATATATAGTTTAAAAATGTTGTAAATGCTTCTAAATTAAAAATAAATGAAAGATTTAATAGAGATTGTAGGTTGTATTCATTTGATAAAGTAGTGGTGTATAGAATCAAATATTATATTCAAACTAAAATGTCACATGAATTTAAAATTTATTCGAATTTTAATTTGATTATTCATATATAATAAGAGAATTTTTTTTTAAAAATATATATATTGAACAACATTAGACGATGTATTCTATAAACATGGTTTATGATTCATCGATTATATAACATGGTTTGAGAAATATATGAGGATATTTCTTTATCAAATATAAAAGAGTTTATAAAAATGTTTGTTAAAATATGAGCAATATGATCTCACCACCATTAGTGGAATTTTTTAAATAATAATTTGTTTTTAAGAAAATACTCCAAAAAAATAAACTGATTTAAATGATATGAGTACAATAATTTTGTTAATATATATTATCTATAAAGGAAATATGAGTTATTTACAAAAAACGAATTTATTGTATCTTACCATTATATTATGAAGAAATATCATGTCTTGAAATATATTGGGAGTATTTTTTAACTTAGATAATTCCAAAGTAAATAACATAAAATATTATGATAGTATTTAATGTGAATGTCACTCTATATCCTAAAATATTTTAGGATATATTAATAAAATGAAAATTCAAAGAGTAAATGAACATACAAAAAGATTTAAAGGAAAAATATTGATGGAAATATTTCTCAATATTATGATGATGATGATAATAGAATGTTATCTAAGTAGATAAACTATTTTATTAAAATCATAACATTTGATATTGTCATGTAAATGAGTTTTAATAATTATTCAGTGGCTTGAACATTAGGATTACAATTCCTAAGGCTCAAAATTATTCAAAATTACATTCATTATAGATGTCACACACTAAAGATTTTAGTGGGATGCCATTATCTTATTGTTACATTGAGATATGTTGGGAATTATAAAAATATGTATTGAGTTTATAAAAACTTAAAATCATTTTACATATAACTTTGATATGATTTTCTATCGTATATTATATTTTATATAGGGTCTTATGTATCGTTTTTATATACATTATTAAATGAGTTTATGTATATAAAAAATCTCAATTTATGCTAATGGAAATCTATAATTTATTATTATTTCATTTTGGATATATATATATATATATACATCCTCAAGTGAAATAGTAATTATCCTCACAAAGATAAATGTTTTGTTATACCAAACTATAGTTGATTTATATAGGATGTGATGAATTTATAAGGTCACTATGAGTTGTATTCCCATCTCAGGATATAAAACATGATCATGAGAAATAAAATTTGTTTTTTGCGTAATATAAACCAAATATTATATCGAATGGAGTTCCATGCTCTATTTATTAGAATATTATTGGTATATTAGACATATTTGGGTTTACCAATAACTAATGTTGGATAGATTAATTTCATTAGAAACATCAAAAAAAAGATACTACTTTAATTCACTCCTTAAATCTTATCTAATTTACTGGATGGGTATGGTACAGATCATGTAATCAATTGATTCTTAAACAGGATGTGATATTTTCTCTCATATGAAGAGTATTCCATTTTCTTAATTACATAATATAAATTGAGGATGTGAATGATTATACTGAGATACTACATTTGATGTGATTATATATTTGGATGAGGGACATGTGATGTACTTATCTATAAAGTTGAATGGCATGTGTTGAGTTCATTGAGCTGGTCAATCTATACATAGAGAATCAATAAAACATCTATGTATCTATATGGGATTTACATGATATGTAACCCATTATTACCTAATGTATTAGAAAATTTAATGATAAAAAGTGGAAAACTTACACATGATATATATGGTGGATATATGTATAATGATACATGAGTTTGATGGAGATTATTCTAGATCCCATCAACGATAGAGTATCATTGATACTCTCTATAGTTTTTTGTTTCGTTATATGTATAAATTCAAAAATTAATATATATTTTCAATGCTACAATGTCTTATTGGGTTTCACTTCATGGTCACGTGAATGAGGATCAACATTATGAATCCTTATGAGAAACCCCAAAACTGTTTTGGAGGACATTTGAAAGAATTTATGAATTAATTTCCATATGTTAGTTCATATGATATAACAAACAATGGAAAGGAATTTTACCTTTTAAAAAAAGTTATTTGGAAATATACAAATGGTATTTTGGATATGGGTTCAAAAATTATTTCATATGATGCGACATAAGGCTGATGTGTGATAAGTCTACGAGAATTTTAGTGTAAGATTGATAATGATGGATATGTTCACTAATAGACTAGACACAGTGTGGTGTTTTATAATATATCATGGTCAGTACATATGAGAACCATGGAATAGTGTTAAAAACTATGATATGAATGATATATAAGAGATTATCATATTGTTCAAAAATTCCAAATTTGTCCACCATATTCTTTATTAAACATCATATGTGTTTTTTGTTATATCAATAATATTTTTAGGATTTTGACTATATTGGATGATTTTATAACTTTTAAAAAATAAATATGGTGATTGAAACAAGTCTCCCAAGTGATAAATCATTGGATAATGTTTGTGAAATGTTCATTAAATATCTGTTGATAATTTAAGGATTTTTTAGTCTTTAATAAATAGGTTCAATACTCTAGTGATGATTGGCATTCCATATATCAAAATTATTTGTTATAAATATTCATAGACAATTCTCTCTAGAAATATATTCTATCATACCTTGAAACCCATGGTTATAGTAGATTATGGATTGATTGATCTCCTTCTAAATCATTCAGAGATTTGTAAAATCTATTTACTCCTCTGGAGGAAAGATCCTTTTAGATTCTTCTCAATGATCTTTATCAAATCATTATAAAGAGTTGTGATATGTTTGATTGACTGGTGAAAGGAGTTCCATTTTGATTATTCTCCATTTATATTAATTCTAAAAATATAATTTCTAATGTGTTTAATAATGTTTTTAATTTATTATTAAGTTGTTCTTTGGATGTTATACATCCCTCTAGATCCCTTAAATAATAATTAGGGTGATGTTCATCCCCCCTTGAGAAGGTGGATAGTGGGAGTGTCAGATCTCTATCACTTGGTGATGGAAGCTAGTAGATGGTGATAAAAAATGTGAAATGAGATATAAAAACATTATAAAAATAGGGGATACATAGATATGGAATATTGAAAAAGTTGAGCATATATGTTTTGATAACGGTGTGCCTTAAACACCTTGATAAAAAAAACATGATTCCCCTCTAAAATCTCACAGAAAAAAGTTTATGTAACTCAACAAGTAGAGTTGCATCCTCCATCTCTATAAATAATTTTTATAGAATTGTGAAATATTTAAAAATTGTATTTAATATGTTATGGTTGGTAATTTTTAGGATATTCAATTTTTGGTAATGTATCTGTAAGAGTTAGTTATTTCATTTTTAATAATTATAAGTTCTTCATATAGTATTTTATGGTTTCTTAATTACACAATTATTATCATATTTATATCAGATATGGATCTACATCATATAGAAATAATTAAATATTTATTTGAAAATACATAGATATATAAATGACATAAAAAAATACATCATTATTAATGACAATTGGAACATGATATAGGAATGTTAAGGAATTCATTCTTGTTGTGACCTTCTTCATGACATATGATACAACATAAACATATCCCTTGTTTCTTTGGCCAACCCATCTCATTCCAAATTTGTATGGACTATGGTCTACCCTATAGATTCAACCAACTGATATCATGTATCAAAATAATATATTATTTTGGTTATATGAAATTTTTAAACATTACTATAGACATCCATGGTGTATTATTACCATTATCAAAGGTTTTTGATATGGTATACTTGATCAACACATGATTCAAAATATATGTTATCTGATGTTTGTGATGCAATAATAGGTGCATATTGAAACCAAAAAATCCTGAAAGTTTCTATAGTCATAGTTTCCATCCTCCAATAATACCACAAATACTCTACCATTTATACCCATTAAAAAGACCTAACACTCTAAAATGTTGAATAAACATGATTCTTGGTTTACAATTTGTACTGAAAAAATATAAGATTATTTTCTTTTTATATCTATCCTTTATTCAGAGGGTCATCTATACTCTATCCATTAGAGAATATAATTTTTATTTTATTTTAATCATTCTATGAAAAAGTTCACACAATGATAAAATATCTCATGAACCATACATGTAATATAAAACTTGTACAACCCCTTGAAGAGACCATTGATGGACTACATAGTTTTATGGCCATGTGTTTATACCTCTTTCCACATTGTATTATAAAGACCATTTATCTTTTTTTATCTTAATACTATAGTCAATTATTCCTAATTAACCATAAAAATTATTTCTAATATCTTTCCAAACCCTCATTGATCTGTCTTAAATTCTACAAAATAATTAAAAACTGTAAGAAAAGTTTTTTTATGATTATGTTGACACAATATACAATAATAGTAAGTCTACAAACAATGCTTGGTGATAGCATTCTTCATGGATTCATTATTAAATTTCATTTAATCATTTATGGAAATATATCTAATGTTATATCATTTAAATTAATTTAGGGATCTAAATATAGAAAAATATCCCAAATTAACCTTAAAAATTCCTTATAATATCTATTCAAACCATCATTTATCTAGATTGTATTCAACAACATAATAAAAAACTTCAAAAAATAATATTGTTATGATTCTATTGATGCAATAAAAAATAATATTAAGTCTACAAACCATGATTTGTGATGGCCATATTTATGGATTCATTATGAAAATAAAATAAAATATTTTGGAATTATGTATAATGTAGTATCAATGAAATGAGTTTAGGGATCACACTATAGTAAACTCTTCATAGATGGCCTCCTTGATCATCTGATAGAAATATGAAATCAAACATACTCCTCAAATTTTGGAAAATCATAGGATTATATAGGCTAAAAACCAACTCAACAATTCATAATTTTCCTCCTCAAAAATTGTAAATTCAAGAGACATATGAACACAATTACCATCTTTTGTTTTCATAATAAGTTTAATGTCAGTGTACTTACCTTATAGAGATGATTCACCAATATAATAGAGATATTCCCTAAATCATAGTATGTATGTATCAAATTATCTAGTATTGCAGGTTATAATATGTGGATGTCATCAGAGATAATAAATTATAATTCATAGAAATTTAAAATTCGATAGATGAGCATACAGTTTAGTATGATTTGAATATATCATATGGAATTTTTTTTACAAGAATAATACTTGATGACTCACACATAAACCCAATTATTGGCATTGCAAACCATACATTAGTGGGTTAATGTTCAAATAACATACACAAAGGCTTCATTATTTAAATGGGATGCATGGGATAGTTAGTACATAAAGTCTACAACTGTTGTAGTGAAATAAATTTACTCCTAAATTTATGAAATGAATAGTAAATGAATGGGATTAGGGATCATCTTCATAGCCTATATAATGACAGATAAAATATATAAATTGGTTTGAAAATACTCAATAATAATGATGAATGATTTTACTTCCCTGTCAAATCACTCTTCCCCCTTAACCCTCTCAATCTAAAGATACTAGCATATAGTGAAGTAAATAGGTTCTTTCCAAAATCATTTGGTTGATTTTGTACATCCCATGGATAAACCTCTAATAGAAAATTATATTGGATACTTCTTGTGACCTTCATCAATCATTGATCAATCTATGGTGTAAGTTAAATGTTACTTATTTAAAGTATATCTCTTTCTTCTTTCAAAGGAATAGGTTTTTGGGTATTTATGGTTTTAATTTTTTCCACTATGTTCATTATGTGTTGATAATTTAGTAATATAATAGTGGTATAGGAACCCATCCATGCTATTTGAATCATGAAATCAATTTTGAAAATGATGGAAATTAATATTGTGTTATATTTGTATTATATATCACTAAAATAATTAAAAAAAAATATTGTGGATGTCATTATAATATGATCTATCATAATACAAGATATATCCATGAAATATCATATGGTATATTAGAGGTGGTGCCTCAAAATAAATCATTATATTTTCAAATAACATTGAATACATTTTGTGATATCTTACAAGGTGTTCATATCACTTAGTTCTTCAAAACAAATTATTATATTTCACTTATGATATTTGATATATTGTAAGATAACCCATTCACTGATGGATGGTATTTCAACTAGCTATTATAAGTCGTAAAGTTTGAACGATAGTGAAGAGAGTTTCATATTTTGATATAACAGATACTGTAAAATGCTATATCATTAAAAAACATTAATGGTTTTCAATAAGAATTGAATTTTTAATATATGATTTATTTACAAATTATATAGATGTTAATTTTAAAAAACATTAGTTAATTTATAAAATAAATAAAAAATAAAATAACTATCAAATGATTATAATTAATTAATTAAATATTTATAAAACAATTATTGAAATTATATTCCATAATATTAAATTTAATTTCAAATAAACTTTTTGATCTTATATTCCATGACATATAATTTGGAATATATATATATATGGAAATTATAATGGTAATTCTTAAAATGATTCAAAATTAAAAATAAGGGTAAATATAAACAAGTTTATATTTAAATTTATGAGTTGTTATGAATAATTAATTTGAAATGATCAAATTAAAATTTCCTTTTTTGAAATTGTTTTTAAACCGTGATGACATTACTTTTGATAAATTGATATGATATTAGATTAATAATTTTTTATGTGATATTAGTTTGGATTATGTAAATAGTTTACATGATAGTAATTTGAATATAAAAATGTTTATATTTCATATAATATCATATATTTTAAATAAATGGCATATAAAATATTAATATGATGTAGTTTATATTGGAGATAATTATAAAAGGATTGTATTTATCTAAATTATGTAGTGTCCATAAATAATGACTTGTTTAAAAGGTGTTTGTAATATTTTTATTTATAATGTCTTCAATAATAGTTAATATCAAGTTTAAAAATATGAATTATTCATGTATTTAGGTTATTCCTATTTTATTCAAACTAATAAATTTTTTAATTAATTAATTAATGTATACATTATTTTTAATGCTGATCTAATCATAAAAATTTTATACATGCATCTAAGGTGTTACATGAAATGTATGATAACCGAAGTAGTGTTATTCTGCCTTTATTTTTACATATTCGTGGTTTTGAATTTGAATTTAAATATTCAATATAATTTATACATATTAGGTTTTATAATTATGATGGAATTGAGGTCCCTCCTTAGGCAGAGGGACAATGGGTGTGATTGATAACTAGCTTTAAGATTGTTTCCATGTTTTAAAAAGTGTGGTTGGTTATTTTTTATCTAATATTACTCTTTTAGTTTTTGTCAGTTTCATATAATTATAATCCTTTACATGGAAATGGTATCATTTAACCTATACAGATTATGGATTTATATATTTGTCATTATAATTATATTTTAATTTGTGTTGGTACACAAGATATAGGTTGTGAAAAGAGTTACATAGAAATATGATTTGAACATATTGATTTACTTTATGGAATAATATTTCAAAATAAATCATTAAAATCACGCATACATAATGGTAAAAATTAGATAATATAGTGAGATTAAATACCATTTTAAATAATACAAACTACAAGATTCATTCCAAAAAAATTAAAGTCCTTAATCATTCAATTGGGTATGGTATGCTAAACCAGGGTACCCATGGAATATATTGGGCAAGGTATGATGAAAATAGATAACACTACTGGTTAGGTATCCAAATCAAATTGTGATTTTTTTACAATTAGCAAAGAAAAAATAGGAAGGATAATATAAGAAAAGTTCTGAGTTTATCCATATCAAGGATTAGAAAAATGGTTTTGTTCCCCCCTATCAAAGATTCATGTATGATATGACTGACGTGATAGATATCCTAAAAAGATAAAGTGGTGATAATAGTTCCAAATTAAACTCATTACATATTGAAATATGGTTATTATCCCAAAATTGTAAAAGTTATATTTTATAGGGGTCAATATTTTAGTGGGAAAGCATTTAATAAAAGTTGTTCTTAAATTAATTTAAAACATAAAACTTATCAGATAATTTATTTTTTTATTTTATGATAATTATATTTAATATTTAAATATAGCTATATCTTGTGAGTTGAAAAAATAAAAGATATAATTTCCTAGATTAGAACTTAAACTTGATAATACTTCTTAATTTTGAAGAAAAGTTCATTTTATTTGAGAAAACCATTCCTAAGAAACTGACTGGTAAAGTCATTCAAAAAACAAATATAGATTATTATTATTATATGAACCTAAAGTATACACTAAAATTAAATACTCTTATTCTTGTTACCATATAACTCATTTTTCAAAAGAAACATGATGAAAAAAATTCTTTAAAAGATCTTAGAGAACCAGAAAAGGCGCTATCAGGAACAAGCTAGGTATGAGCGGTACGATGTATTAAATGTTCTATTTTATTGAAATAAAGAAGGTAAAAATATATATATATTTAATCAACATTATTGGGTATGTTAATGACTTAGATATATTAGGTTCAACACAATTTCTTGATCTGGACATAGATTATGGTTTACAATCACTATTGGGAAGGTTATGATAGTTTATTTTGATTTATAAAATAACAGAATTCAACAACATTTCACCTAATATATTTACTATGTTGATGATTAATAAAAATTATATGGGAGTTCTAGAATCAAGTGGCATGATGATGGTAAAATTTAATGACTAAAATATTTCGTTTAAAGGATAATAAGAGAAGTTTTGAAGAGTCCACACATTCATCTAAACCAAATAAAGGGAAAACAGTGATTTCATTATGGATGAAATATCCATTTGAGGAGGAATAGTCCTTAATTCATAAAGGATTGAAAGAAACTATATAGATAATCCATGATATGTATTAATTTTTTTTATAATAAAGGTATGATATTTTTAAGGATATGTTATATCCAATGTATGGTTTACAATTATTGACGATATATAGGAGTTAATAAATGATGAAGAGATTAACATTATAGCATAAATTATACATTGAAAAGTTGAAAAAATAGGTTATTAAATATTTTTTCTAATTAAATATATATATATAATTATTTATTTCATAAAAATGAATATTGTATTTTTATCATATAATTTACATGTTATATGAAATAGGTGTTGTTGAAAACAGAGAGTTGTTATCAACAAATGAGATGATTGTTTTGATATATATTATTGTTAATCGAAATATTCTACAAAATGTCTTGAAATAATAATATCTTCTTTCTAGAATAATTTTCCTATCATATAAAATACAATATATGATATAGAGAAATAATGTTTTTGTGAGTATGACTACTAAATGAAGTAATTATTATTTCATAGGAACAAATAGTATTTGTTTCCTAGAATGATATTTATAACTAAATATAAAATATAATATGTTTTTGGGATTATTTTTGAAATTAAAGAGGCTAAAACTTAAAAAATAAAGGATGATACCATTTACAATAACAATTCAATATCACTTAATATCCTAAAGAAGTATATTTGTATATGATGAATGTAAATAGTTATAAATATTACCAAAATATATCAAAGAAAATTCCTATTAGAATATGTTCCATTATTGATGATTATGATGAACATAAAAATATTTATAAGTATATAACATATGTTATTAATGTCATAATATTTGATGTTATATAGTAAATGAGTTTTAATTCTTTGTTTAAAGATTTAAAAGTTACGACTATGATTCCTTTGTATCATTATTATTCAAAATATATGTATTCATATATATTACTCAAAAAAAGTTTAAGATTGGGAGATTTATTAGATGATCACTTAGTAATATGGAAGGAATTACATAGAAATGAAATGAGTTTAACAAAATCCTAATAGGGTATTAAACATAAAGCTAATCTTTTAGATTATATGATGAGATATGATACAATCACTTATGTATAGATTTTTTAGTATTCCTAAAATTAGTTTTTGAATATAAAATGTATCATTATATTTAAAATATAATATTCAATTTTTCATTCTTTTATATTGGTTTCATATATTAAAAGTGGTGAAATGTTAATTAACCTCACAATATATGACATTGACATATCCATAAATGATGTTCATCATGTAGTATTATTGGTTTTTATAAAATTTTATAGTTCATATGGGTAGAATTATTGTATCAGGGTATGTAACATAATTATGAGACAAAATCATGTTTTTTTACATTGTATGAACCATAAAGTATACCTCATGAAGTGTTATTCACTATATCTTTGGTAAACCATTGGTGTGTGATTTATATTGTATCCTAATACTTGAGGATAGATAGGTGCATACAATGATAACATTTATACTATGATACATTTCTTACACAATCCTTTTGTCTTATCGAATATGGTGGTTGGGTATATTATTATCATTTTATTAGTTAGAACATAACCAATATGAGATTTTCCCCTCGTATGAAAAGTTTAACATCTATTACCTCAATTGAGATAACTAATAAAATGTATGTCCATAATTAAAAGGAATATATTATGTTCATGTATTATTTGATAAGGGCAATGTGATGTGATTATAAGCTAGATGAATTAAATGTGATGTGTTCATCAACTTGGTTAGTCTATACATATAGAATCAATAAAATTTGAAGAGGATATATTAGATTCACAAACTCTAGGTACAATTGTCAGTCGATGTATAAGAAAAAATTATTATATTATTATTGATAATTTAAAATGATGTATATGGTGTACTCATTTATATAGATATTTTTGTTTGATATAGATCATTACAGATCCATTTTTACCTTTAGTAAATATAATTTTTTTAAGAAAATATTTTTTTCTAACACTTATGAATTTGGGAATTTATATTCTTTGTCAAAAAATTAAAAGGAATGTGGGATCACATGTTATGGTTAACTAGATGGGGGACTTAGTTTTAATAAAAAAAATTATAAAGATTCTATAAGGGTATTTTAGAATTTATCCTAAATTAATTTTTTAAGGTTATTCCTATATTATTTCATATTATGTGATACAAGATGAATATAATAATAGATTTCTGAAAGTGTTTTGGAATATATCTAAAAGTTTTTCATGATAGAGTTCCACATGATTTTGTATATAAAACAATATAAAGTACAATCACATAAAGCCTACAAGGATTTAGTGTAACTGCTAGATTGAAGAAGATTTTACATAATACTCGTATGAATATGAAACATATTAGCCTATCTTATGTGAATATACCTTTTCTGTACATTATTATCAACAGAATTTGTTAACAAAATATAGCATTATTATAATCAAAATAGTTTTTATAGGTTTAGTGTCATGGAAAATAGGTGAATAATAAATTAAGTACATATGGATAATAAAAACATAAATATTTATTAATCCAATTTACCTAATCCTTTGTTATTTAATCTTTACTCACCATACTATAAGTGATATCATGAGGAAATAAATAAATAGAAAATTGTAATCATAAATATTATTAAGGGATAAAAATGGAAGTGGAACATAAATAATCATCAAGGATTAAACATGAGTCATAATAAGAGATCATAATATTAGGTACATTATATAAAAAATAGAAATATGTATACTACATTAAAATGAGATATCCATAAGAGTATCACCAAGTTTCACCACTATTGCATCATAAAATATATTACCAGGGTTATTCACCATGATATCATATGTCATCTCTAGAAATTATTTTTTTACTCAATGAATTAGAGTGTTATAAGGTATCAAGCTTCGTTATTCTTAATTCATGTGTTACACATGGATCATAATGAATACTTTCATCAATAAGTCATAGATGATAGGGAATAAGTTTCATATAAAATCGTTAAGTACATAGGTGTTTAAAGAATTGAACTTTCATAATTTTCAACCCATGAGTAGGTAATTGAGTTTCATACATGGAAATACCAAATCAATGAATTATAATTCTATTTATATGGATAACCTTGAATTAAAATAGTTTTTCATATTTAAAAATTAAAAATATAGTCATGGAAAATCAAAGGTATATTTCGACAGCATGATAGGGATATAATGTTTTTTAGGGAATAAGTATAATGAGAGTTAATGGAGGTCTCTTATTGAGAGAATAACATTCATACAATAATTTAATTATCATAAGTTCATGAGAAAAAAATATCTTTAAATTTATAGGACTAACAACAAAGGAAATACATGGATAAAGGGAGAGTGGGAAATAATATGTTACCATGTAGAAAGGCTTCTTAAAGCAAGATGGGAGTTCCTAGGAACCTAAAAACTCCTTGGAAATCTAGGTTGTGGATAATAAAAAACCATTTGCTTACCCGTGGTTTTATACATTGATTATAACATATAAAGGGTGATTTCTGAAATATTTGAGTTTTAAAACTAAAAGTCAATATTTTATATTAATTTTACTATGGGTGAGTAATTTTTCCACGAAATACTTTTTTCCATACCATATATATTTTCCATTTTAGACTTTCAAAATCTATTTATATGGTTCAAAGTTAATATTAATTCATTCAAATAAAATATATTAATAGCATATTTTTGTTCCTGATTCTATTTTATTAATTATTAAATCATTATTTCATATTTAAGATGTCATAAAATATATCTAAACCAAAATATATATTTTTAATATTAAGTAAAAAACATATTATTTTAGAAAATTGCTATAATTTCACTATAACATAATTTCCTTGTGGTTGTTTTAAATATAAATATTATTTTATAAAAAAGATTTCCTATTAATGGTTATTTTAACTTTTAAATATGAAATCTATATTTATTGAAATATTAAAAACAAATTGAGACATATTCCATTTTTTGACACTTAAGAAAATTACCTAGGAGAAATATAAAATTATATTTTCAATTATATTTAATTAAATAGTGTTTTATAAAACTATTTCATGAAAATAAATATAATTTAAAGTACAAAAATATATCATAAGAGGGTAAATATTTTATAAAAATTAAATTAAATTTTACTTGAATCCAAAAATTAATTTATTATATTCATCTTTTATTAATGTATATTTTATTAAATATAGAATAGTGAAAAATTGTATGGATAAACTAGTAGTTCAATTCAAAAAGTAAAAATAAACCTTCATTATAATAAGTTCTAGATAAATAACCCCTTATTATTGAAATATATTCTCTAAGTCTATGGGGTGATATGATAGTACATGCATGGTGTGGATCATCTAAAATTAACCTATTAGGGATCTCCACTAACTTGAACCTCACCCATAGTTGATTCTTCTAAGCCTTACTTTTTGAATCCATCATTGTATTTAGTCAAGGGTAAACCTTGGTGACTCTACCTCTCACCCATGTTACAATAAATGCATGGTCCTTCTATTTAAGGTCATTATTTCTCTCCTTTTCATCAATTATAAATTTTTAGTACCCTTTATATGCAATATTTATAATGGTAACATAGTTAAAAATGGTCATAATATCTTATAGTCATATTGATCAATGTTTAGGTAAAAATTAATCTTAATGGTCACAATACCCTTTATGCCTTATATATACTCCACCATTATCATACCTATACATTCATTACTTTATATAAAAATTTTCTATACCTCACTCGATAATTTCTATCATATTCACAACTCTTCTATTTATTTTCACCTTTTTTATGACTGGAGAGATATTTATAGGATAATTTAATCATATTAATTTTATATTAGTTTATGTATTGTTCTTTTTTCTTATCACCATTAAATTTTTATTAATATCATATTTACTATTAATTCTAGATATGTAATGTTCTTATAAATTCTAATAGTCATTTTTCTATTCTAATATTATAAATTATAAGAAAATATTGATTGTGAAACATGAGTTCTTTTATTAAGGGATATTCTTGGGTCATTACATGCTCCGACCATTAAAATAGTTTGTCCTTAAAAAAATTTCCTACCTTTAAATCAATGGGGTTATTTACCCTTAATTTCTTCTTTAATATCCTATGTTTATTCTCCAATGTTTTTATTTCTCAACAAGACTTTTAGGATTCTGGTTTTCTTGTTCCTCAACACTAGTTACCTTAAGTCAATATTTGATATTGGTTCTTCTTAATATGACAGTTCGTGTTCAATTTTCATATCATTTGTCTTTATTATATGTATTGGTCTTGACATGTACTTTCCTAACAGAGAGACTTTTAAGACTTTGTAGAAATTGGAATTATTTGGAGGTAGTTCTACCTGATATGTAACTACTCTGACATTCTCTAAATCTCAAATGATCTAATATTCTGTGGAATCTGTTTCCCATTATTTCTAAACCTTATTTCCCCTTTCCATTGTGATATTTTTAGTAATAAATATTCCCCCGGATGAGACTCTATGCTCCCAATTGTTTTCCAACATTGAATTCATCCCAACATGCAATATTTATATACATATTCCTATGTATTGAATCATATGGTTTTATAAAAATTATTTAGTGAAAACTACTGTTATATATGAATTCCATGTTTGGAAGATATTGATCTTAACACCTTTAAATATTAAGGAAGCTATTAAGTAAGAAGCCTTACAATGTTTGAATATTCTAATCATATTACCCATCAGTTTGAGGATGATAGGTAATGATAATGTTTACTTCAATATTCGTAGTATTTTGAAATATTCTTCATAACATATAATAAGTCATACATCATGGTCGAAACTAATTTCCAATGATATCCCAAAAGTCTCACCACTTCTAGAATGTTGAGATGAAAATTCAAATCAAGGGATAAATATTATCATATAGTTATAAAATTGGAATAATTTGTTAATATATCAATGATTAAACATATAGAAATTTTTCCCCTACATGTATTTGGAAGGAAAGTAACATTGTATGTAGGGATATTTTCCAACCTCCATATAGGTATGGGTAGTTGTTGAGCACACATTCAGGTATTTTTCACTCATCATTCAATATTTCACATACCAAACATCATAAAATATAATAAAAAACACACTTTCCATGGTATCCCACCAATAAGTATCTCAAACATTTTTATAAATTTTGATTCTTCCTACATATATAGAGAATATATTGTTTTGTGATTCACCCACCAACACTTTATTTAACTCTGTATCAGATGGGATACATAACCCGGTACCAAATCTTAGTACTCCATATTGATAAAAATTAAACCCAACAATATTTTTATTTTTCATTTACTCTACATTATTTTGTAACTTGAGACCATCTCCTTCTTATTACATGATATTAAATAGTAATTATTGTTCAGAAATCATTTGTGATAGGATTGATGATTTCTATTCACTAATGACCTATATGTCAATTATTATTAAGTCTTTGATCAATAGATCTCATTCAATAATTATCATTGAATGTTCTCTAGGGACTTTCTTGGTTAATTAATCATTGACATTCTTTTAGTTTCTATGGATGTATTGGATATTGTAATAAAATTATATAAAATATACAACCATATACTTTTATATAATATTTTGTTCCTTTTATGTGAATATATACATCAAAATTGTGTTGTAACTATATATATCACACTTATCCCAGTGATTATAGTGTCCCTATATGTTTAATGAAATGGTAACTATAGTTAACTCTAAATCATTGGTATACTAATTATATTCGTTGATATTTAATATCGCATTAAATAGCCAATTTCTTTTTCATTTTTCATGTGTACACATCCAAGTACCATCAAGGATGCATCACTATAAATAAAATATCTTTCCCTAGTATAAGGTAGAGTTAGGACAGATTAACGAACTAACCTATTTTACAGTTCTTGGAAACTTTTTTCACACTCCTTTTCCAAGATAAACAAAACTCCGTTTGCTTTATCTTTGTTATTGGATTATAAATTCCTGAAAATATTTTCCAAAACCATCTATTTTATCTTTCTAAATAAACAAAACTATGAATCTCATATTTTATTGTATGAAATGGCCACTCATCTGTAACATCCCAGGTAAATAATGAATATGAAATGTTCATATATATTAATATTTGTGAAAAAAATGTTAATATTACTTTAAAGGGAATGATATGTTCGATGACATACCCAATACGCAACAATGAGTTTCTTTGAAATATTATGTTCCACACTAATAATATAATAATATTTTTTTAAATGGTAGTTAATTCCTATTTGTTGTAATGGAGGGAATGAACAGAACTAACTACAAAATAAATATATATGGTTATTAAATATTTTAACAATTACCCAATAAATGATAGAGGCTTAAAATGCAAATGAATCCAATTTTAAGAATAAATATTCTAATATTCTTTAAAAGGTCGATTAACCGCCTTTTGATGGAGAACCCTTTTTAAAACTACTTTTTGTCAATTATATATGTTATATTTTCCAATATAAAATCCTTCATGAAAATTGGGACATCAAAATGTACATTGTGTAAATTTTTGTTATTTTTCCGATAAAGTTCACTTTTAATGAATAGTGAAAAATGTTGTATTTTAATTCAAAACCTTCTTTTAATCTAATTTATTTATATGGTTATATTATATTTTTAATTCTTTTTAAAGTGTAATTGAATTATGTTTTTATCACATAATACAATGTTGTTCATTGGAAGTAATTTCACTTTTCAATGGGATGTAAAAGCAAGTAAATCTTCTCATAACTTTTACTTCTTAAAAACTGGTCCTTGGTTTTGAAAACAAAAATTATTTTTAAATTAATTACTGCAATTTCTGTGTTTGTAATTTGGTAAAATTGATTCCATATTTGGAATCATAAGTTCCAAATTATGTAATTAAGACTCTTTTGTTTTTTGACATTATGAATAGTAACGATCGTAATTATCTTTAATTATCGTGAGTAATTAGTAATAAGGTAGTTAAGGGTAATAAAATAATATCATAATAATATAAAATGACCACAACATGTGTTCAAATCATCTTTTTCAAGTCATTTCAGACCATGGGAATCTTTTTACAAAACATTAGGGCCCATGGAGTCACATGGGTGTGATAGTGACATTTATAACATTATTTTTAAAAAGAAGATAAATATAACAAAGGTTTGTATATCCTAATTAAAACAATTTTAATTTTTTACATAAATGATATCTTATACTATAAATAGTCATTGTAAATCTAAAAAATTTTCATACATCATGCTATTTTTTAATAATTTTTAGACATTAAATAAATAAATTTATTTATGACACCATGATGATGCAGTGATTACCTCATTAATGAACGATTTAAATAAAATGAAAATATAAGGTAAACTCTAAAACATACACTTGTACACAACCTATTTTATGTGTTTATTTCGAACCCTTATCACCTTATCCTCAAAATAAATAATTGTGGGACCTTTAAAATCAGAAAATCATTTTATAATAAAGTAACATTTCAAGGCTTTCCAAAAGTGACCCTCCTCCCTCTAATAAGAGGCCCCCACATCTACCCCCTTACCCACAGCTCTCAAGCCCTTTTATCATCCAACCCATGCTCATATGATCTCTCCACATTCCTCTATCACTCATAGAAGCCTCACTTTTGGAATAAGTCTTTCTAAGGAAGCCTTTGGCTCAAAAGAAAAAGAGTTTCCCGATTTAGAGGTAATGTTTTCTCTCAAGATTCTTTCTTTTATTTTCCTTATTCACTAACCACTATCTTCTTATTATTTGATACCATAATAATACAAGTATCCTAAATATAGTAGGATGTTTTTATGATAAGTATTATACCTACACTTACACACACCTCCATCTAATGGTTAAAGAATATACTGTTTCTGTGGGTGGCGAATTACTGCCTCACAAAACAATGATTGTTCAATCTTCTTTTAACTCCTCTCATGGTGGCCATTATGATGGAACAATATTTATATATGATATATATTATATTTATTTCATCTCAATTCTTCTGTATTTTATATTTAAAACATACCATTATGCTTTTCATGTTGTGAAAATGCGATAATTTCATATGAGGAAGTGTGGACAACCGCCCCGTCAAGTGATGTGACTCATTCATGTCAAACATGGAATTTATAAAAAATGTAATTAATGAACTTATTTTACCTATATAAAAAATATATTATAATTTAATTATAATATATCTATGTCTAATTTAGTATTAATTTCCATTAATATGATAAAAAAATGAATGTAGCGTTCATGCATACGTACGGCCTACCGTCTCCATGAACGGTACATTTCATTTCTTATCTCCAAACATTATGGAATATTATTGAATACATATATACTAGATATATATGATATTTAAATCATGAAGACCATTCCGGAGATGATGTATTTATAACTACATGGACAATTCTCTTCAAACAAGTTCATTGCTGACTCATGTACCGAACATCGACGAAACGTATGATATGAACTCACATAATTAACTAATTATTATAACATGATAATATGTGATATTAATTGAATAATAAAAATTAAAATAAGTCCTTAAGAGATTATAAATTGACCAAGGGTTATTTTTCAGGAATATAATGAAACGAACAAGACAAGTCGGACTTGAGGTTAGGGGATTTCTTATCTCACTTTTAATTTCATGAGATTTCCATTGTTCGCCAATTATTTATTGCATGTGGTGTATTTTGTACTTACATTTGATATATATTATGATTCTATTTATATTTATGGTATTTTGTGATTAATTTGGTTCTTATTATCTTTTGGTCATACGACTTGATTGATTACAACGAGGTAAGGGGTTTTTATCTCACTTTTTATTCCCGTGAGATTCATGCTATATTTGACACTATCTCCATTGAGTGGTGTATGTACTGCCCATTATTCTACTCTTTGAGTATTATACATCCATTTATGGGTATTTACATCAACATTTTATGGTCCTTGTTTCATGGGGTGTATGTTTCATAGGTTACCAAATCGGTAAGTGAACCTTTCACCCTCTTCTTTTTAAAAGACTTCTTTTGGTTAGGTCTTTTAATTTACATCTACATATGTTGGGATATGTTCTTATATATCCTTATTTTTGTAAATTTTATTTTAAAGTGATTATATACCCTTTTTATCTCTCATCAATTCGTTTTTTTAATTTTAAAGTGACGTTGTTAGGCTGTCGAATTTCTGTAAGGGAACTTCTTAATCCAATTTCAGTTCTTTGGGTTAAACCTCTACTTCTTGATTATGTCGTGCTATGAATATGTGTGGATGACCTCTGATTTTTTTACACTTAATATCCTCTTATATTGAGTGTATTTATATTTGTAACACATAATTATGTAATTGCTTTATCCTTAATCTAAGGATATTGTCTTTATACCAGACTTCGTCTCAATCTCCTTTCATTGAGGCATCTTTTGATTTCTACATGACGTTATTTTATATGGTGTATATAACCATTTTGACTATTAATTTCGTTCAAAATGAATATTTTTACAGGAGGCATTTTACTAAATCACAAAAAGAAATGTTTTTGTCTTATATATGCGGCGAAAACGACTTCTCCGTCGTTGTGACCATTATTTAAGTTCCAGCTTCCTCTACAAGCCATAAATTTTTTAAATGAAAAAAAATACCTTGTTTTACTTTTCTTTTATTTTGGTATTTAAAATGGTATTTATAATGTTTTGATAATATCAATGTGTTGTATTGATATCTAGTGATTGAAATGTGGAAATGTTATGTTTCCATTATGCATGTTTTATATGATACGATTATGTTATGGTTATTGGGCATTGTTTATGAAGTTGGGTGGTTCCATGATAAACTAAGGGCAGGTGAGCCTGATATAGATCTCTAATTCATTGGGTAACACGAAGGAGTTAAATTCTAAGGTTTATCTGAAGAGATTTATAGAATATACTGTGATGGGTATTCCAAATGTAACCATAAAGGTTACTCCCTATGTAAGAATGTTATGAATGCATCAATTTACCATTAAGTCTTATGATTTCTATGAGTTACTCATACATCGTATGATTTCATGAGGTATATTAATGTGCTTATTTTATCTGAGTAAAGTATGATTTCATCGATTCTTATGTATACATGGAATAATGTTTTCTTTCCGTATTTTTATATCCCTTACTGAGCTTTTTATGCTCATCCCATGTTTTTTAAATGTTTTTCATAGGACATACAGTGGAATAGGGTCAAGTATGGGATCAAGGAAATGTCATGCTATCTAAAACATAGAAATAGAAATGAATCTTTTGTTCAAGAGTTTTTATATTGTGAAAAAATTGAATCTGAGTAGATGTGTCTACTTTGTAATCTTTGAGATGTAATAGTTATTTTATAATTATCTAAAACTATAAACATGAAAATATCCTTAATGTAAATTATTCATTTAATTAAATATTATGTAATGTTTTAAGGCCGGGTCCTTATACATCTTTGGTCTTCTTCTTTACGAGATCTACTGAGATCCATCCACTAATAATATTTTTCCCCAAGAATGTGACTTGTTGTAACTTGAATTCACATTTTATAAATTTAATAGAAAATCATCTCTTTCTTAATATTTTTAACTTTTACCCTTATTTAATCCATATTATTCTAACTAATTTTGGAATATCTAGGAATATCATCAATAAATACCAATAAAAAAGCCATTTAGTCCCTAAATTCTATATTCATCAAATCCATAAATATAGAAGGATCATTAGTTAAGAAAAAGGTCATAAAAAAAGTCTCATATTTTCCATATCATGTTATGATATCATTCAGTATGATATATTATTTCATCAATATTGGATGATGATACCCATACTAGATGTAAATCTTAAAGAATATTTGATCTCAAAAAATCTAGTCAAAAAATTCATCAATATAAGGAAGTGGGTATTTGTTATTCAATTTGATCAAATTAAGTTCTCTATAATCAATGTAGATCTTCATTGATACGTCCTTATTTTTACAAATAGAATAGGTTCTCCAAAAAGAAACTGACTTCATCGAATAAAATATTCTCTACAATATAATTAAATTGATTCTTTAAACACTCTAACTCTACATATGGGGTTCTATATGGGGAACTAAATATTAGAATGGATCTATGAATAAATTCAATTAATAATTCTAACTATATTACTAGGTGTGGTCTAGGTAACTCATTAGTAAATACATCATGAAATTCCCACAAAATGGGTATATCTTCTATCCTTATAATTTCTTTTTATTCTACTTTATCATCTTGAATATCCATAAGGAAACATGAGATGGTTTATGGAAAGTCTCTTGTTGGGATGTCTCTCCTTTGAAGATAATTAGAGTTTTTTCCTTTATGAAATTTGAAATTTATAGTTTTTTATAGTTGACATTGGCATTATATTTTGATAACCAGTCTATTCCATGTATTTTATAAAATTACACAATTAGAGTGACCTCTAGGATTTTAGAGAGATTTTACCCCTAAAAGTTAATATTAGAATCGCAATATATATTTAACACATGAATACTTCCTCTTAGGATTTTATCTAACAACTCTAACACTAGAAAAAAGGGTTAACTTTTATTCTTTTCAAACATGAATAAAATAAAATAATGTGTAGAACTACAATCAAACATTAAAATTTATAACATTGATTTTATGATGATTTTACTTGACAAAACATCATTAGGGGCCTCAAATTTATCTATCATGATTTAAAAAGAGTAAAATTTATCTCTGTATTCGGTTGGGATTGATGGTTGTTTCACTGCATTATCTTTTGATTTGGGAATTGAATATAAAACTTTTCATGATCCCCACACTTGAATAATTACGTGATAGGTTTTCCATGCACGATTGTCCCTTTTTCATCTATGTTCGGATGTTAAGGCATAACCTCCCTCATAATAGGTTTTAGATATATGTCTTTTTGTTCTAAACCAGTATAACTCTCCACTTTCATGAAGACATTTCCCCAAATAATTCATATTACATTTATTACACATAAAGTGTTTTTATTTCATCCATTTGTATTATTTCCAAAATCATTCTTTATCCTTCTCCTTTTGTCATTATATACTTTAGTCTACTAAGAATGTTTGATATCCATTACATATTTGGAAGCACAATGTATGATATCTTCATAACTCCTATAGTCCCTAATTTCCAATGCTTCCCATCAATGGTTATAAGTCTAAAAAAATCAATTGATCTTCCTATTATAATTTATGACAATTCTTAATGTGTAATTTACAAAACATGTGAAGTTTATATCATAATTCCTGACCAATACCTTTTAGGTTAATTTAATGTCAAAGAATTTCCTATCATTCTTTATTTAGAGGGTACAAAGAAAATACTTGTGAAAAAGAATTTTTTTTGACTTCCACCACTTCCCTTGTCTTTGTGTGATTGATTATTTTCCACCACTAATTAGCTTCTTTATAAAATTAAGATGTTTCTAATGTGACTTTCACTTTCTCAAAAAAATGGAGTATATAATGTATCATTTCAATATTATTGATCTATTATTATGAAATTATTGGGCCAAAATTTCTACTAAAACATGTGGTTATTAGTGCATAAATTATTCAACTACTAGTTATTCCTTCCATGGTGAATATCGATTATCCACATGGTTTAGGTTATTCTTTATTTCTTGATCTTACTAAATAAGTATCATATTAATTTTTTAAACTAAAGATTCCCCCACATTGAGAACTATGTAATTGAATTTTCTATTTCATCTATTATTTACAGATATCCTTCTATTTCATATAATTTTTCTAGAAGTATAAAATCTAAGTAGGAAATTAATTTTGTTATTATAAATCTTATTATAATAATTTTAAATGAAATGTTAATCATAAATTTTTAAAATAACATGCTTCAATGATGGTATAATTAAATCTTAAAAAACAATACATTATCTATATATCCTACATAATTGTTTTTAAAAATCTAGTGATTATAAGAAGCACATGAATAAGTAGTGTCAAACCAAGCATGTCAGAAGCCTCTTTTTCATGAACTAGGTGATGATCAAGTTAATGCATAATCCTACCTTTTAGGGTTATTTCCCCTATGTATAACTATCCCAGAGCCACATAAACTTGTAGTATCCAAAAAGGTATTTCATTGCTTAGTAAGTACTAACAATTTACTTCCCCAAAACACTGGGCTGTTTTCTAGTATTTACATATATCCCTAGGGTTCATTATAATGTATTCTAGTACTGATTTAAATAAATAACTAAACCACTCCCCCGATACCAACTATTGTGACCCACATTTCTAATACATGAAATTTTTTCATAATTTCTTAATGAAATGTAAAATTAATAACTTAGAAAGACCATTTGAGGTTTATTCTCCTGTAAAATAGGTAAATATAAAATAATTTGTATAAGAAAAATATAAATATAATTATTTTAATCCTCTTGAAAAATTATATTGTCATTCCATCCTAGTTCACCTCACTGGAAGTGATTTCCTAGTGACATACGTCAATAGAAAAAGGTAATAATAATGTTTGGTAATATTAAAATTTGGATAATATTTAAAAAATATAAATTTATAATAATATCACTGTGGTTCATCCCAAAGGTGTGGTAAGACATACTACCAATGTTATTTACCATGTTATCATAAACATGTCATCTCTAGAGATTAATCATTTATCCAATGAATTTGATTTTAATTAGGGTGTACCCTGGATATGTCCTAATGAATGTATTACTTATATATTATAATAAATCATTTCACTAATATAACATGGATACTAAATAATAGGTTTCATATAAAATAATTCTGTACATATGACTTTAAAGACATTAAATTTTCAAAATTTTCAACCCATTGGAAGGTAATGTGGGTTTCATACAGGTAAATCCCTAATAAAATTAGAATAATTATGTTTATATGAACACAAATGAAAAAAAATAGTGTTCATTATTCAAAATATAAAAGTAAAGGCATTGAAAATCAAAGGTTGATTTTAGCATCACAATGGGTATAAAAAAGTGGTTTGTTTAATATGATTAATAAGATATAATAGATGTCTCTCATTGATTTAGAACTATTTTTATAGATATAAAACAATAATAAGTTCATTCTAACATAATAACTCTAATATTACAAGACAAACTATAGATTAAAGAATTTGATAAAGAAGGAGAGGAATATATTCCCTTACATTTCAGAATAGTTTCTTAAAACATTGGGGGAGTTCCATGGAACATTTTAAACTCCATATAAAGGATCTGGAGATGGAAAATGAGGGGAAACTTAGGGATAATATTTTGAGTGTGAATTATATCAAGTTTATAGGTAGGTATTTATAGATAATGTGGGATATTTGTTTTTGATTTCTATATACATGCCTTAGAAATCTTGGTTGTGGAAAATACAATCCATCATGCCACAACATCATCATTCAAAATTATCTATTAGGTTAGAAAAAATGATCATCACAATCCATATTCATTGATTTTAAATCATCCTCTATTAACTAATGATAGTAAAGAGAATGAAATAAATATAATTAACATACTATCTAAACCTATAAGAATTATACCTTATAAAATAGGTTATACAAAAATTCCACAGAAATTATTTATGGACTATATAATAAACCATGGTAAAAATCACACAATAACAATTTTATGAACTACTATAAAACTTTTGTCCATAAATCCATCTCTTTCACAACATCAATCAAAAAACTCTTCAATTCCCTCAAAAAAAACAAATAAATTATAAAATGGAGTTTTTTCAAAACCATGATTCCTTCTAAATACCTCTCAAAAATGAAATTATTAAAGTCTCATATTTTTCTACCCCTCTAAGATCCATATTTTGATCATTATAAATAAACCTAATGAAACTTTTAACATCATCTATAGTTCACCCAATAAAGGCATTTCTATTTGTATATAAACTGTAAGAACTTCCAAAAGGACACCGCCTTTAGAAAGAACAACTAAACATAAGGTTTTGGTTAAATATATAATTAAATCTATGAATTATATTGAGAATCGAGGCCCAATATCCATTGAATATCCTGGAGAGGGTGGGGGGCATAAATCAATGAACTAAATTATTTATAAATTCATTTGATGAAAAAAAACATCCATGAGTTAAAGTGTATTTATATAACCTATCTTCATATCCACATGCACAATAGCATGAGGGGAAAAATAGATTTACGATGTTCACATTTCTGTGTGATAAGGATTGTACGTGGTGTGATATATATTCCTTCAGAATCACACTACTGACTATAATAATCATGTGCATAAAAATGTGTTGACCTTAGTGTTTCATACAAAAATATTTCATCATATTAGATGAACAATCAACACATTTTTCAATAATACACACCTTGGAACCATAATGTTTTAGTATTTTTAAGGAATGATATAAAATTTACTTTTTTCATGAAATATATTCAGAATATCCCATAAGTATATTCACTCATAGTACCCTTCTTAGACATTTCTTACTTAATAACTTTATTTGTAACATGTGGAAAATGGAAACTTAAGGAATGGTTAGATAAGATTATTAGTAAGGATAAAAAAGAGAGATATAATTCAAGAATTATATAATATAATACTATATGGATAAGGGTATGGGATCATAATAATACCTTATGATGTTCTTACACAATCAGTCATAGATCATAAATTAAGATCCATGGTATAAAGATTTAGAATTTTGAAAGACATGGGTTATGAGGGAGAGAAATAATCTTTAATCAATCACGACTCATGATCAAGTATCATCTACATAAAATAAGTTATAGGTGTTTTGTTATAATCATAAGGATATAAAATCATTACATTAATCAATGATCACTACGAAGACTATCATCACATAGTGGAAAAAGTACTATAATGGATTGGGTTCACTCCCCATCCTATTTTTATTCTTTGAATGGATTCAATCTACATACTATTTCATATTATATCATGAGATATCAGTCATTAATTAATTAATAAATTAATTATATGTATATAAAATATCTTTCCCACCCATCAGATAATGAAAAACCATACATATTTATTCCATAAGATCAAAGAATCATTCATTATTCCATTATATCATAACCCCTAGAAATGAAACAGGTTTTATAAAAATTTAATCATCATATAATCATATACCATTAAAATAAATAATATATAAGTAGTCATTAGATCTTATCCTTAGTGGATAAAATGACACATCAATGTATGTTGACATTGATGAAAAATACCTTTTAGAGGACATTCAAATATTTCATTGAAAACAGGAGAACTTGTTCATTTCTTTGGATAAAACATTGAATAAAAATCCCATGAATATAATGGATTTTTTTATTAAAATAAACCATTGAATATTTTTTGGCACCAGAAAACGCATCCCAAAAATTTTCAAAATTCTTTCATACACGATCCAAGATCATAGTCCATTTTTCAGGCTTCGATTTAGTAGGTCGTAGAGCCCGAACGGAGCTACGAATTAGGAGTTATGGGAATTTGAAGTTGGGCTACAAAAATGGTTTGCAAAGCTTGTTCGCAAAGCCCCCTCCGCGCCGCGAAGACCCACCACGAAGCAAGGAGGCGGGATGCTTCATGAACCACTTTGACATTCGCGAACACGTCGTGAAGCAATGAGGTGGGATGCACCGTGAACGAATTTGACATTCGTGAACCCACCGCGAAGCACAAGAGGCGGGAAGCTCTGCGAGCGAATTTGATGTTTGTGAACCCGTCTTGAAGCACAGGAGGCGGGATGCTCTGCGAAACCATTTGACGTTCGCGAACCCACCACGGAGCAAGCTCCATCATCATGTCAAGCAATCTATGCTTCGCGACACCCATTACCTATAAAAACCAATCTCACCCCCATTCTGTGGATAGCCACTCTGCCCCCTTGGATGGGCACTTCGCCCCTTTGGCGGCCAATCTCCCGGTTCGTGAAGCTCTGATTTCCTTCGCGAAGCGGCTCTACGAGGCCATGCTCTACGAGCAGCTTCCTTCGTATTGATGCTCTGTGATTCCCTGATCCACGAGTGGCTGCCTTTGCGTTGCTGCTCCGTGAGCCGATGCTCCGCGAGACCATGCTCCGCGAGACCATGCTCCACGAGTCCATGCTCCGCGATGCTGCTCCGCGAGTCCATGCTCCGTGAGGCCATGCTCAGTGAGACCCCATTCTCCCCGAGCCCCTTTTCTATGCAAAGATACTTCAGGAAGTCCAATCCTTTGCGAGGATCCTACCTCTGTGCCCACCGGTCCATACCGCGGGGGTTGCGCCCCCACACCCCTATGAAAATTGGAGAGTCTCACCGCGAACTTCTCAGACCGTGATGTCCAGATTTTCCATTGCACCCTTATGCGTACCCACCTTCCACCTATGGAATACCATGATATTAGATACTCCTCCACACACCATGAAACACCTTGAGTCTACATATTCTTCCTGGTTTCATTCCCATGTCGTGAGTTGAGATTCTCATCCTCAATTCCCTGAGTACCTTGAGTCGAACCATTCCTCAGGAAACTCATCCAAACCCAATCACTTGGATCTTATGCCAGGTTGAACCAGAAAGGGCCGCCCTTGCATAAGACCCAACACCATCCATTCCTAGGTGCCTTATGCCTAATATTCCTACCTACATGACTCTAAACTGTATTTCACCCTATGTTCCAAACATAGGATGCCTCTTGTCGCAAAAAAGAGATGTCGTATGCTTTAAGCATGAGATGCCTAATAGTCCTACCTACATGACTCTAAACTGTAGTTCACCCTATGTTCAAAACATAGGATTCCTCTTGTCCCAAACAAGAGACGCCTTATACTTCAAACATGAGATGACTAATAGCCCTGTCTACATGACTCTAAACTGTATTTCTCCCTAAGTTCCAATAATAGGATGCCTCTTCCTCCAATAAAAGAGATTCCTTATGCTCCAAGCATGATATGACAATAGTCCTCTCTACCTGACTATGAACTATAGTATTCCCTATGTTCCAAACATAGGATGTATCTTCCTCCAAACAGAGATGCCTTGTGCGCCAAGCATAAGATGCCAACAGTCCTATCTATATGACTCTAAACTGTAGTCCTCCCTAGGTCCCAAATATAGGATTCCTCTTGCTCCAAACAAGAGATTCCTTATGCTCCAAGCATGAGATGACAATAGTCATGTCTACCTGACTCAAAACTGTAGTTCTTCCTATGTTCCAATCATAGGATGCCTCTTTCTCCAATACGAGAGATGCTTTATGCTATAAGCATGAGATGCCAATAGCCCTCCCTACATGACTCTAAACTGTAGTATTCCCTATGTTCCAAACATAGGATGCCTCTTACTCCAAACAAGAGATGCCTTGTGTGCCAAGAAAAAGATGCTAATAGTCCTCTCTACATGACTATAAATGGTAGTGATCCCTATGTTCCAAACGTAGGATCCCTTTTTCCCAATACAAGAGATGCCTTATGCTCCAAGCATAAGATGAAAATAGTCCTCTCTACATGACCATAAACTGTAGTACTCCCTATCATTCCATAATAGGATGCCTCTTGTTCCAAATAAGAGATGCCTTATGTGACAAGCATAAGATGCCCAATGCCATTATTATAGTGGCGTAATTTCATGAGAATTGGAATCTTTTCAATCGTTCCATTTCTCCACCTCACACTTTGTGTGTCCTTCATTCAGATCATCATCCACTTCCATGTCTGGAGGGACCCCCTAACAGACTGGTCCCATGCCGCATCGGCTCACCTACCGTCCTAGGCCAACGCCCCAGAAGACTTCGTACAACATTTGCGACATGTCCTGTGTTTCAAACATGGTCAGCAGTCAACCCTCATTTGTTTGTCCCCATTTCAGGCTAACTTGATATGGATGCTACATTTCTTCCACGATCAACAACTATCCTTCATCGCTATGCCACCCTCATTGTGTTCTGAATGTTGGGCATGTAATTCACACTTTTCATCTCCCTTTGTTTGGAATGATTCCAACCCCCCTTGGCATTATCCCTCTTGTGCACTAGCGTATAGGTGAATTCCTCAACCCACCAATTAGTTGGGATGCCCTCATGAACAGACATGAGGAAGGCACCCAGGCAGCATCCTTGTGTAAGCCCCATTCACCAGTGCCACTACATAGCGGCAGCCGGGCAGCATCCTTGCGTAAGCCCCATCCACCATTGTCGCTCTATAGCAGCACCCAGAAAGAATCATTGAGTAAGCCCCATTCACCAGTGCCGCTCCATAGCGGCACCCAGGCAGCTTCCTCACGTAAGCCCCATTCACCAGTGCCGCTCCATTGCGGCACCCGGGCAGCATCCTTGCGTAAGCCCCACTCACCACTGCCACTCCATAGCGGCACCCGGGCAGCATCCTTGCGTAAGCCCCATTCACTAGTGTCGCTCCATAGCGGCACCTGGGAAGCATCCTTGCGTAAGCCCCATCCACCATTGTCGCTCCATAGCGGCACCCGGGTAGCATCCTTGCGTAATGCCCCATTCACCAGTGCCGCTCTATAGTAGCACCCGGGCAGCTTCCTCACATAAGCCCTATTCACCAATGTTGCTCCATAGCTGCACCCGGGCAGTATCCTTGCGTAAACCCCATTCACCAGTGCCGCTTCATAGCGGCACCCGAGAAGCATCCTTGCATAAGCCCCATTCACCAGTGCCGCTCTCGGGCGGCACCTGGGAAGCATCCTTGCGTAAGCCCTATCCACCATTATCGCTCCATTGCGGCACCCAGGCAGCTTCCTCTCATAAGCCTCATTCACCAGTGCCGCTCCATAACGGCACCTAAGAAGCTTCATTTCGTAAGCCCCATTCACGAGTGTCGCTCCATAGAAGCACCCGGGCAGCATCCTTGTGTAAGCCCCATTCACCAATGTCGCTCCATAGCGGCACCCGGGCATCATCCTTACGTAAGCCCCATTCACTAGTGTTGCCCCATAACGACACCCGGGCAACATCCTTGCGTAAGCCCCATCCACCATTGCGGCTCCATAGCGGCACATGGGCAGCATCCTTGCATTAGCCCCATTCACGAGTGTCGCTCCATAGCGGCACTCGGGCAGCTTCCTCGTGTAAGCCCCATTCACCAGTGACTCTCCATTGCGGCACCCGGGAAGCATCCTTGTGTAAGCCCCATTCACCAGTGTCGCTCCATAGCGGCACCCGGGGAGCATCCTTTCGTAAGCCCCATTTACCAGTGTCGCTCCATAGTGGCACTTGGGCGGTATCCTTGAGTAAGCCCCATTCACCAGTGCTGCTCCATGGCGACACCCGGGCAGCATCGTTGCATAAGCCCCATTCACCAGTGTCGCTCCATAGCAGCACCCGGGCAGCATCCTTGTGTAATACACATTCACCAGTGTCGCTCCATCGCGGCACCCAGGCAGTATCCTTGCGTAAGACACATTCACCAGTGCACTCCATAGCGGCACCCGGGTAACATCCTTGCATAAGCCCCATTCACTAGTGTCACTCCATAGCAGCACCCGGGCAGCATCATTGCGTAAGCCCCATCGACCAGTGCCGCTCCATGGAAGCACCCAGGAAACATCCTTGTGTAAGCCCCATCCACCATTCCCGCTCCATAGCGGCACCCGGGGTGCATCCTTGCGTAAGCCCCATTCACCTGTGCTGCTCTATAGGCACACCTAGGCAGCTTCCTCGCGTAATCCCCATTCAGCAGTGCCGCTCCATAGCGGCACCCGAGCAGCATCCTTGCGTAAGCCCCATCCACCATTGTCGTTCCATAGCGGCACCCAGGCAGCTTCCTCGCGTAATCCCCATTCACCAGTGCCGCTCACCAGTGTCGCTCCATAGTGGCGCCTGGGAAGCATCCTTACGTAAGCCCCATTCACCAGTGTCACTCCATAGCTGCTCCCAGGTAGTATCCTTGTGTAAGCCCCATTCACCACTGGAGCTCCATAGAGGCACCCAGGTAGCATCCTTGCGTAAGCCCCATGAACCAGTGCCACTACAAAGCAGCACCCGGGCAACATCCTTGCATAAGCTCCATCCACCATTGCCGCTCCATGACGGCACCCGGGAAGCATCCTTGCATAAGCCCCATCCACCATTGTCGCTCCATTGCGGCACCCGGGAAGCATCCTTGAGTAAGTCCCATTCACCAGTGCTACTCCATAGCGGCACCCGAGCATCATCCATGTGTAAGCCCCATCCACCATTTCTTCTCCATAACGGCACCCAGGCAGCATCCTTGTGTAAGCCCCATTCACCAGTGTCGCTCCATAGGGGCACCCGGGAAGCATCCTTACGTAAGCCCCATTCACCAGTGTCGCTCCATAGCGGCACCCGGGCAGCATCCTTGCGTAAGCCTCATTCACCAATGTCGCTCCATAGCGGTACCCGGGCAGCATCCTTGCGTAAGCCCCATCCACCATTTCCGCTCCATAGCGGCACCCGGGAAGCATCCCTGCGTAAGCCCCATTCACTAGTGTCGCTCCATAGCGGCACCCGGGCATCATCATTGCGTAAGCCCCATCCACCATTGCCGCTATATAGCAGCACCTGGGCATCATCCTTGCGTAAGCCCCATTCACCAGTGTCGCTCCATAACGGCACTCGGGTAGCATCCTTGCATATACCCCATTCACCAGTGCTGCTCCATAGAGGCACCCGGGCAGCATCGTTGCATAAGCCCCATTCACTAGTGCCGCTCCATGGCGGCACCTGGGCAGCATCCTTGTGTAAGCCCAATCCACCATTGTCGCTCCATAGCAGCATCCGGGCAGCATCCTTGCGTAATCTCCATTCACCAGTGCTGCTCCACAGCGGCATCCGAGCAGCTTCCTCGTGTAAGCCCCATTCACCAGTGCCGCTCCATAGGGGCACCCGGACAGCTTTCTTGTGTATGCCCCATGCACCGTTGCCACTCCATAGCGGAACTCAGGCCTCCACCCTGGATTAAATCCTATTATCTTTGGCCGGCTCAGAGCGTAAGCCCCAAACCTCTCCACATCCCACGGACACACCTTTCGCGACGTCATCACCAGGCCTTTACTGCCTCTTATTTCTCACACCGAGTATGACTCACGTAGGGTTAGAGTAAGCATCGACCATGAGACCACCCTCGTCCCGCATGATGTTAAATTGTACACCTGAACTACGTGGTCTTTGAATCCCTGCCACGGGGTTACGTAGGAAGCCTCCACGAGGTTCAAGCCCACCTCGATCCCTGGACCCTCCACGAAGGTTCACCGACACCAATAGAACTACAGGGACTTTGATCCATGACATGGCATGGTACGCAGGAAGCCTCCACGAGGTTCAATCCCAACACCTTGGGCCTCCTCAGAGTGTAAACCCCATACCTAACTTGGGCCTCCTCAGATTGTAAGCCCCATACCCACATTGGGCCTCCTCAGAGTGTAAGCCCCATACCCACCTTGGGCCTCCTCAGAGTGTAAGCCCCATACCTACCTTGGGACTCCTCAGAGTGTAAGCCCCATACCTACCTTGGGCCTCTTGAGAGTGTAAGCCCCATACCCACCTTGTGCCTCCTCAGAGTGTAAGCCCCATACCCACCTTGGGTATCCTCAGAGTGTAAGCACCTTACCCACATTGGGCCCCATCAGAGTGTAATCCACATACCCACCTTGGGCCTCCTCAAAGTTTAATCCCCATACCCACCTTTGGCCTCCTCAGAGTGTAAGCCCCATACCCACCTTGGGCCTCCTCAGAGTGTAAGCCCCATACCCACCTTGGGCATCCTTAGAGTGTAGGCCCCATACCCACATTGGGCCTCCACGAAGTGTAGGCCCCATACCCACCTTGGGCCTCCTCAGAGTGTACGCCCAATACCCACCTTGGGCCGTCTCAGAGCGTAAGCCCCATCCAACCTGAACTATGGGGACTTTGATCTGTGCTAAGTCATGGTACATCGGAAGCCTCACGAGGTTCAAGCCCAACATCCATTGGACCAAGGTCCAACTTCACGTCAGTTCTCTGACACACCCCATCCCAAACTACGTGGACTTGGATCCATGTCAAGGTGTGGTACGTAGGAAGCCTACATGAGGTTCAAGACCACCACCCAGTTATTCTGACCCCCCTTCACATCGGTTTTCCCCCATCCCGCATGACTTTAAACTGTATTCTCGAACTACGTGTTCTTTGATTCGCTGCCACAGGGATATATAGGAAGCCCCACGAGGTTCAAAGCCATCATCCACCTAGACCCCTGGTCCCATCACATCGCTTCACCGGCCCCATATCATTGGGCTGCCTCAGAGTGTAAGCCCCATTCCATATCGAACTACATAGACTCTGATTCCCTGTCATGGGGATACGTAGGAAGCCTCCATGAGGCACAAGCTCATCACTCATGTCTCATCCTGATCTCTCCCTCGAGCCTATGTGTCTCGGGAACGTCATACCCCAACCTCGGGGTTCCACTTCCTATGTGTCCCATCCATGCGTCAGTTCTGACGGGCCACCTCCTCAGGTGTCCCACCGTATCATCGATCTACGCAAACTTTGATTCCCTGTAATGGGGCTACGTAGAAAATATCTTCGAGGCTCAAGACCAACACTACCATCACCTTCACGACGGTCCCATTTCATTCCCCCTCCACTCTATGAAATTCTTTATCATCCATCCTGATTCCTACCCAGGCCGCCACATCCCATTGGGATCATGTCATCCACCCTCCTCGCTTCTCCTAGCAGTACTTGGGCCACTATACACATGTAAGCCCCAGCATGTCTCCGGGTTGTTGTCCTCTTTGTACACCCCAATTCATCAACCCTTCGAACTACATAGGTTTTGATCCCTGTCATCTACACAGGGTATGTTGGAAACATCTATGAGGTTCAATCCCAGCCAATGGAAAACTTTGGTGTTCTCTATCCTGGGGTGCACACTCCCTGATCCCCCCTCAGTGGTGTTCAAATCAGCCATTATGGTGTGACATCTCCCCTCCTTGGGGCACACCACCTCGGATCCGTCCTCATTGGGCGTTCTGATCTATCCATCTTCCAGGTGTTCCCTCCTGGGGATGTACCAATCTGATTCATCTTTATGGGATGTTCTGATCAACCTCATTCTGTCTCCGCAAGAAGTTAAACTTGTGGCCTACCTCATGATAATCATGAGATGCCTGAGGAAAACCTCGGAAGACACGCCTTTGGAGTAACCGTCTCCAAAAGACATTACAATCATGGTGTACCCCGTGTTAAACATGGGAATCTGAGGAAAACCTCAGAGACATGCCTCTGGCATAAGATACCCCATGACTTATGTGGGATGCCTCAGGTTCTACACTCTTGAGGTGCCCTCTTATGAGGAAGAATACAGGTTCTCCTATGTCCATGCACCCAGAGATACCCCTACGTGCCTGATGTTGTCATCGACTCCGACCGAAGGTTGCAACCATGTCAAGACCCTATGGAATGTCTTGATGGAAGTAGTGTAATTAACCAGCGTCCAAGAAGATATGGCACCGGGAATGAGATTCACGAACCACAACTTAATCTATAAGAGAGACCCGGACAAGGTGATGAGCTCCAAGGAGTAATCCATAGAAGGAAGAACCGACATCCCATCATCTCATTTCAATCAAGGAGAAAACATCCCTGACTAAGGAATGGATGCCTCCCGGCTTTGGAAAACGGGAATGCGGGGTAACAGCTGCGCGTCCTCACAGACGAATGCAGTGCCCCAACAAAAGCGTCGAAAACAATATTTTAATTTACACATCAAGTAAATGTTCATCTATGATGATGGGAAAATCCATTCATATGGTAAACGTTAAAAAATAATTACATAAATTGTTTAAAAGTAATAAATTCTCTATTAATAAAATATTATATTAATTCATTTTTAACAATTTTAAAATAAAGTAAAATATTATTTAAAATTAATTTAATTGATCGTTGGATCAAAAAAAAGATCATTTTCTAAAGTATTTTAAATAATAATGAAATGGACGAAAATGTTCCCCAACCTAAGGGGAAATAAAGTAAACATTTATAAAAAACATTCTTTTAATATATTTTTGTAAAAAAATCTAGAAGAATGAAAGTAAAACATGAAATAACCCTTAATATGTCTATATTAAAATAAAATATATGGAGTTTAAGAGACAAATAGAATATAATAACCCCCAAAAGATATTCAATCATAAAAAATCCATATTAAAAACTAGATTACATTATAAATCCATACCTAAGGTCTTGAATTTCTTCATTTTCCATAATAAGATATTTTATAATAAACATAGATTTATTATACACCTATAACAAAACCATATTTATACGTATCTCAAATATAACATTCTATTACAATTTCTTATTTCCCAGTTGCTAATAATTCATTATTAAAATCGATATTTTGGTACTAATTGTTCTATTTTCCATGAATGTTCTATTTTGAAAGTCCTCGTCCTTGCATGTTATTCATCGTATCATCTTATTAATAATATTAATAATGTTAGAAGTATCATATTTACTCATTACATACAATTTTATATCCATTCATGTAAATTGGTGATCAAAAATGATTTACATCACTCCATGGAGATGTTAAATTGTATGTATGCATGTGTAATGTTTCCATTATCTGACGAATAAAAATAAAGATAGGTAAATAATTATATTTCTTTATAAACACATAACAATAAAATATATATTAACTAAATCCATTTACATTACCAACCATGTATGTTGGATATTAAAAATGAATAACATCACTTTATAGAGGTGGTAATCCACATGTATGCACAAACGAAGTTATCATTTATCATAGAATGAAAAAGTGGTATAAATGATAGTAACATAAAATAATAATAATATATTAATAATAATTATGGAATCATATTAATATTTCTATATTATATTTATTGGAGGTTGAAGTGTAAATAAAAATAAAATAATTTTCTAAATATTATTACCTCTTCTTTGAGAAACCAATTTCAGATTACAACTTAAGCCATCAAACTGATAATGAGAATATAAGAACTAGAACATGGATAAAGAAGTTAGGAAATTAGTTTTTAATATTATTTCTGTGTATGAGGAATCAATATTCACAATTAAGTGAATAGAGGCAGTTCTATTTTATAAATGGTATGGTGACACTCTTATAAATACTTAAAATATTAAAATATAATAAAATCATATTCTAGTGAATATGGAACCAAGTGGACAATGTTTTGAATGAAATATAAGTTATGGTATAAATAAATTCAACTAATCAAATTTTAAAAATATTATGTGATAATTTAAATATTATCTTTTTAGTTTATCCCCTTATTAACCCTTTTTATCCTTAAACAAGGTAAAAAATTGTTACCATAGTTAGGGTTCAATATGACCAATATTGAGAGTGGAATTATTACCAAATTTGGAAATATTGATTGAAAATACAGAAATTATTTTATCAAACTCAATTTCTTCAAGAAGTAGAAATTGGTTTTAATGTAATCATGGATAACACAATTGAAATCTATTTTTTGATAAATACATTTCATATCATAAAACTGAATTTATTATTATCCCATCCTTAGTAAAAACCATTATATTAATGTTAAAACATTTATTTTATTTTATTATCAAAAAAATGTTATTAAAATAATTCATCAATTGTTATTAATTTTAATTTATTAATACAAAAACACATTACATAAATAAAATATTTTTTTTCAGGAAACATTATCTTTTATCACCTTCAAATGCTTTTATTTTAATTTATAAAAAATTGAGAATAAATGAATTGATTTTATATATGTGTAAACCATAAGTAATAATAAGTTTAATACCAGGAGTTATTTTTTAAATAAAAAATATATGAAAAAAAACAATTCTCGTATTCATAATATTGAAAAAAAATTATGATCCATAATATTTACTGAGTGAAATAGAAATTATTTTCAACATTAATATTTCATTTAAATACCATATAATGTGCTCAATTTTATAAGTGGTAATAATTATTCAGATAATTTAATCTTTTCTTGTTTCATAATATATCAAACACATTTATATTTCTGAAAGATGTATATTTTAAAATATATATGTATCATATTCTATCCTATATAACAATTTACCAATAGAAATTATATATCTATGGTATAAAAATCTGGGTTACCCCTACCCCATCACATGCTTAGGTTCACGCAGTGCCTCATCATATTTATAATTCCTATAAGGAACCATAATAAGGTGATTATTTTTCTTTTATATTAAATTTTTTCTATGATCACAGATTTCTATAGGTTTATCTTTATAATAAGGATCATGCTCTAATGGTATGACCACTATGTTGAGTACATATAAAGGATCTAGTGTATTTCTTGGAAATAGAGATACATGAAACACAAAATGAAATTGACTGTCATTCAGAGGAATATCCAGTGATAATCTACCATCTTGATATGATCAAGAATGTCATAGAGATTGATATATATGGTTATTCACTTTTACATCTATCCAAATCTAATAACATTATTTCATGGATATATATAGTGTAACACATTATCACCAAATTTGAACTCTATATTTAATTTATAATTTTACGTATATACTTTTTATTAGATCTAAGCTAGCCTGGTCTATTTCTAAATGGGTTGAACCTTCTCATTCATTTCAACCACTCTCTCTGATCTCAATATATTTCATTCCACACCTTTATCCCAACATATTGGAGAAATGTTCTTCCTTTAATATAATTATTTATAAAGATGTATTTGAATACTTGAATGAAATAAATTATTGTATGAAGGTTTTATAATAGGAATGTGTTGATCCCAACCACCGTTGAAATCCTCAGTAAATGATCTTATCATATCCTTTAAGGTTTGAATAGTCCTCTCAATTTGACCATCTATTAGAGGACGATATGGAGTGATAAAAATAAAATTTGTATTTAAATATTTCTAAATACTTCTCCACAAATTCTTGGTAAACCCTGGATCCCTTTCACACCAACTTAGTTAGTGGATATGATAGTTGCCTCAAAAAATATCTAAATTATTTGGCCCATCCATGAAAACTATGAATTATATTCACCTTGGTTAGATAGGGAAATTTCTCAATAACTTCTACTTTTAAGGAACCATAGATATCACATCACTTGTGATTACATAACCCCAAAATGATACTTGGTATATCCCAAATTAACATTTCTAAACATCATCAACACAGTCCTACAAATATCTCCATGATCTTAGAATCTATAAGAATATCATTTATATAGACTACCATAAACTAATCATGGTAATTTCTAAAGAAAATATTCATTAGATCCATGAATATAGAAGAGAAATTCCTAATTCCAACTAGAATTACTATAAAATCGTAATGATTATACCTCATATAGAAGGATTTCATAGATATTTTTTCCTTTATGACCAACAACTAATTATTTCTAGATCAGAGGAAAATATTTAAAAATTGTTAGTCTAATGATATTTGATCAAAACAATCCACAATACAGGGTAAATGATACATGTTCATGATAATAATCTTGTTAAGTAATTGATAATAAATATAGATATGCATTGTCCCATAATTATTATTAAAAAAAATAATTTCACCCCATGGTGATGCATTTGGATGAGTGAATGCCTTATCAATATACTCTTACAATTTATTATTCAATTCTTGTAATTCAATAGGGTACATTCATTAAGGAGTCTTTGAAATAGGCATAATGCAATGTATGAGTTGTATTAAAAACTCAACTTCATGATTCATGGGATGACTAGGAAACTCTTCATGAAATAAAATAGAATATTCCCACAAAAATAGAATTTTTTTGATGTTGAGTGTCTCTCAACCCATTTGAGATTTATACACCTAATGAATAGGTAATAAGACTCATACTATGAATGTAATTTCCATTATATGTTTATATTCATCCTCACATAAATAGAAAATATTTTTTTATAGCATATGATGTGTGACTTCCCATTCCCTATAAATGATATGGGATCTAAATAAAGAATGAAAATTCATGCCCAAAATCAAAAAAAAATAAATAAAGAGATAATGAAAAGATTAATATGAATCAAACTCCCATGATCTTCTATCATAGAGTATTTATATTCATAAGATGAAATCAATATAAACTTTAGAGTTTTCAATGATAATTCAACATCTAATCATTGAGTTGGTTATTTGATATAATTATAAAGTTCTATAGATATATACTAGTGGGTAGAATCAGAATAAAATAGCATAGTTGTAATTATACAATGGAATAAACATATTCATTTTACCACATTCTTCTTGTAACCCACTTTTCTTATTGTGATCACATGATCATTAAATTTACATCTTAGATTAATAGGTTGATTATGTGGATTTTCATCCTTAACCCTAGGATTAATGCACTAGTTGGTGTAATTCCCATACACATTGCAGTTTTATAATTAGATTGTGGATGGTAAATTTGTTTAATATATTTCAAGATTTATTTAGTTATCTTTTCTCTTTAAATCTCTTCATAATTCAATTTCTCAATTAGCTTCCCTCCCACACTAAAAAAATTACCATTTTACTTAAGATAATTTTTCCAATTGTAATTTCCATATATATCGCATAAAGGAATATTTATTTCCATAAAATCATAGATTTTATTATCATAATTTCCTAGAAACTCCATAATTATATTCTCATCTGAAAATTTTGAATGATGTGAATCTCAACTTTGAATTTACACCCTGAGAGCACATCAAATATTTTCTTCCTAACTACAAAATTCCTTTATATACAATGTCGTTTGATGACTTGGTTTTAAGCCACAGAAGAAACTATAAATTATATGTTTAGGATCAATGATAAAACCATAATCATACCACAAAAGTCCTGTAATGTTTTCCTCATAGGTAATAATAGATTTATTATCCATTTACTTAAACTCAAGGAATCCCCTTTATAGATTGATGTGGAATTTTTAGGGAAAGAACTATTTGAAAAATACCCTCTTAAACTCATCCCATCCCATAGATTCAATTTCATCTTATTGTATTATATTATTAATAATAATCCCTCATTAATTTACTTCAGCTTAAAAAATGTCCTTTACTCTAGTAACCTTGAACATGTGTCTTACTTTATTATATTGGAATACGATACATGGAATCACATAAATAATGAGGAAATTGTTTAGTAGTATTAGTAAAGAAGATAAAAAAATTAATTCCAATATTACTTTTGAAAACCCAAATTAATCATTTTTTTTAGAATATCATTATTCCATCTTGAATATCCTTGCATATCATTCTTAGTACACTTCCATGATTCCAGGAAAAGGGAGACAAATAAAGGAGAGGTAAAATGATCAGTAAGGGTTATGTAAAATATAATCTATCATGAATCAATAATCTTGTTCATGAATAGGTAAATAAGTGAACAAAAATCCATTTAAATAACCTGACTAGAATAATCAATATGGATAGGTAAATAAATGAACACACATGATGTTTAATTAATAAAATGATAATAAAACACACCAAGAAATAATATAATTGTGAAACTATCATGGATAGTAATAACTGAATTCTTGATGACTGAATTTATTAATTATTAGATGTTATGATCCTTGTATTCATGATACCTCAATTGTCTATACCATTGAAAATACAGTTTAAAACTAATGGGTAAGTATACACAAGAAACCCATTTAACTAAGGCTTGAAACTTGATTCAACTTATGAGACTATCAATGCATCGAGGGGGTATCTAAAATAAGTACCCACCCATGTCTAAATGGCCATATAATTCTTCATATATAGAGTAATAAATTTAATCCATGATTAATATTTCATATCAATATGTATTTGTATTGAGTAAATAATAATTATTTATCAGTATTTCCTAGGTTAATCAAATAACATCCAATGTAAACCCACTATGTATAAATGATATAAATATTGAGAAATAATTATATCAATGACTGATAATATGAAAATATATGGGAAATTTAATTTCTAATGATCATATGAAAGTTGATATTTCAAGGGAAAGAAAATAATTGCAAATATTAATAAATAAAGTGAATGTAAATACTTTCCTTGGTAAAAATGATAACAAACCACCCCTAAGAAGAATAAGGTTGGTATTGATATAATGTATCCCTAGTACAGTATAAGTAAAATAATGGCTAATTCTTATTGATTAATATAAATACCATAAAAAGATCATTTAACACATTCCAAAGGAAAATTTCATTTTAACTTCAAATTTTTTTTAAAAAAATACTAAAAATATCCATAATATTTAAAAAACAGATTTATTTAAAAATAAAATTTTAACCTTTTAAATTAATATTAAATTAAATTAAAGATCATGATGGTATGAAATCATGTACATGTTGTATAATCTAAAAAACATTTTTTTCACACAATTGTAAAAATGTTAAAAAGATCCTTATTCAGAAAGCTAGAACAAGATTATGTTAAATCCATTTTTACCAGAAAACATGGGACAAATATTTTCAATAAATCATTTGGATAATGTTAAAACATTTTTTAAATCATTTTTAAATAATAAGGATTTAAAATAAAATGGATTTTTGATTCAAGAGTGAAATAATGTTGGATTTTCAAAAAATCATTTTCTCAATAAGTTTAAATACCAGAGTGGGGAAATGGTACTATTACTTGGAATTATCAATAATAACATGAGGATAATAAAAGTAAAGTTATTTATTATAAAATTATAAATTAATTTCCATCATTTAAAATTAGAGTATAAATAATCCTGATTAAAATGGTATTGTGAGATAAACCATTAAAAATATCATAACATTGATGTAACGATCAGTGAATCGATTTTGTATATAAAATGATAAAAAAATAAAAAAATTTGAAGAAAATATAATGTATTAAATTCTATTTACACACACAATATAATAATGTTGAATACAATGAAGAGGTAATATAACACTATAAAAAGAACCCTAGTTATGAAATTAATTAACACTTCCTAACCATTAATTAAAAATAACATATGATGAAATAATTAAAATAAAAAGGTAAAATAACATGAAAAATTATTGAATCATGATATTATATTTCAAATGGGTAGTTCATACTCTATATAAAATAAATTAGGTGTATGACAATAAAATATTCCTTAATGAAATGAAATTGAGATGAAATCATTTACCTCATGCTTCATTTTGGATAAATATTATTTGACCAAAATTATAATGGTTTTATTCAAGTTATTAATTTATACCATAAAAATAATAATTTTTATAATATCATATAAGATCCACTTATTACATTCTACCAATCAATTTGTCATAATGTTTCATTATTTTTAATGTTTTGGGTGTAAATTGTGTAGTTTTATCGTTCATACATTGTCATGAATTTTCTTATTTTATGTATATGATATAAATAAATTATTTTCTTAATTATATTAATTCTATAAATATCATTTTGATTCATTAAATACATTTTATGAATCATTATTGAATTTTGAAAATGGGGAATGGATCACATCACTTCATGGTTATGGTATGCCATACGTATGCACGTGTGACGTTATCATTTCTTTAATGGGTGAAAGGGTAAGTAATTTTTTAATTTATTAATTTTATAGAATAAATATAATTTCTTATACATCACCTATGTTAAATACAGTGTTATTATTATTTTCCATGTAATGCGTAAGTGAAAAAAAATCGAATCGCTTTGCGTGGAGGTAGTCTTCTATACAAACATACAATATTATCATATTTTAATATGAATAGAATTTAAGAAGGTTTATGTGATATAAAAATTAAATAAGTATAATAATACCATAAATTTTAGATAAATTTGTTAAATACATCATTATATCCCACCTTTAATGGTGGTGATGGAAAAAAAATTACATCGATTCGTGATGTGGTAGTCCATCGTACACACATTCGATGATTTCATTTCCCATTTGTTATAAATGGGGATGGATATATGTAATTAAATTAACATAATAAAATATAATTATATGAAATATACTAATTTTATTATATAATCATGGTTCAATATGATTTTAAATGGGTGGTAGAAGGAAAACAATAAAAATTATTTTTTATGAACGTTAACTATTTTTCTGGGAACATCTTTTGGTTTGAACCAAAATACTTATTAGGATGTATTTATAATAAAACAAAGGCCTATAGGTTATTATTAGGTGATTAAGTATCTGATCTGGGTAGGGTTTGTTTTGAGCCAAATCTCTTTGTAAGGGTGAATAGGGGAGGAGAGTGTGTCGCCTTTTTTATGTGGGGACAGAAGACACACATGGAATGTTTAAAAAGAATCAATTACACCAACCTATGTATATTGTAACATGACATAAAATGGATAATTATTGAACTTTATAGATTATTTCGTCAATATATGTATATTCAATGGGCTTTGGATAAGCTTTTAGGTCATTTTTAACCCTTGTCTTCTTAGTTTAACCCCTGATAAATTAATTTTTACCATAACCATGGTAATAAATTTTTACTACTTTTAATATTCATAATGGTAAAAAAAGATGTTTGACATCATATATATTAAAAGTTATTCAGATTCTGAATATTTAATCCAGTTTTTCTAATTTTCTTCACATAAGTTCTAGAATCCAATTTAAAATTATACTCGCTGATGTGAGGAAACATAGGTTTTAAATAGGGAAACTCTCATAAGTATTGAAAGTTTTAATTTCAAAATTCAATATTAGATTAATTAAAATGACCTAAAATAGTTAAATTCTCAAAAAAATTGAACTAATGTTACTTAAAACTGTTTTAAAATATAATTTACATATTTAAATAATTTAAATTAAATATAATTATTCTATAAAAATCACTATTTATCTCTATTCATCAAAAAATTAAACATTTGATAAAAATTTCAATAATTTACTCTAATATACTTTTGATAATATAATTTTAGAATAGAATATTATTTTATCAAATAAATTTTATAAGTTGGAAAAATTTATTTTCAATTATGTGCACAAATTGTGACTCAACCATCCTAGAAAAAAAACAGTATAATGAAAAACAAATTAATTTTCTTTAAATTGATTTTTATTTTACTTATAACTATAATATTATTAATATTGTTAGTACATTTCATACCCACCCATTTAATTGATAGTTTATAAAATTATTTTTTGTTATAACTCTTTTAAAATCAATGTTTCATGTCACATCTTCTGTTAAATAAAATGTCATTATTTTAGAATTTAAAGAGGTTACACTCTCCCCACCATAAATAAATATATAACATCTCGGTTCTGGGTGCCTCCCAAAGGTTCTCCATACCTGGTTAGTCACATGGCCTCAATCACATTTCCCTAAATGCCAGAGGCTGACAACTAGAAATGAGGGACTTTTTTATGATAGTGGGGAAAGTATACCATCATTGGAAGAGTATACCTAGAAGAATCTAAATATAAAACAGAAATGGAAGTAGTAATACAATTCAATAATGTAAACATAAGAAGACTGATAATAATATAACAACCAGAGAATATAAAAATAATGCATGTCACAATTATATAGGAAATCATCCAAACATGTCACAATGCTGAAAATACAATAAAAAATTAGAAGTATTGAAAAATAGTAAACTCCAATAGCATCGCAAGCCTTATCTTGGTCACATTCTCTCCATCTCTAATAGTAATCAAGTACCTGATGAAGAAGGGTGATCTTCCTTATCTATATCTACAACCATATAATCTTTTTGGGTCAAAAAACATGACCCAAACAATGTGTGAGACAAATTCCATTAGGAAACCACCAAAACTTTGTTCCTAACTATCAGTCAATATATATAGCTAGTAATATACATAAATAAAGAAATAAACTCATAAGTACTCAAAAGTAAACAATCCTACAGTTTTCAATTATATTCATTTTCATTCATTAACTATTAAAACCATTCAATAATTAAATCTCATGATCTATCATAAGCTCGGTATCCCCTGTGTAATAGAAAAATAGATGACTTAGAAGACCATCTAAACATTATTGTAAGACAGAGTCCAAGCATGTGCTTTGTCTTGGATGACTTCTCACAATCATTCAATCGTTCATAAGCCACCCTCTGGGAAATATTTCATGGTCCAAAACCCTTCAGTTTAACATAGCACTAAACATTTACAAACAATCATCCGGGTTGTTCTCACAGTAAATACCCATGGGCCCACATGGGATCAATAAATTATAAACAACCTTTGGGTAGATCTCACGGTTAATACCCCCTGGGTCCAGATAACATAAATAATCATAAACGACCTCCTGGTAGCTCTGGTAGTCAATACCCCTGGGTCAAAGTCTACACCCAGGATCTCATGGTCCTGCGTAAATAAACATAGAAACCCCCACAGTTTTCCTGGTCCAAGGCTCTCACGGTCCATTGGAAGATAAGTGCGGATATCATAATAAGGAAACACATGTAATCTGTAACTACTATAAGGATAACATTCACAATAATAACACATGAAATTCATATAATCAAACAAACTCTATCCTAAACAACTCAAGGCATGGATACAAGGTATGTATCATAAGAAACCTCTTCCAAATGGCCCATAATAGTCAAACTAGGGAAACACACCTATGTAGTGTCTTATAAATAAAGAATCTAAGCTTATGAATATTCAACAACCCCTTTCAATCAATTAAACCATATCAGGTAAATAATAGAGTTAATTTCCCAATCAAACAACACCCCAAACATGGGTATGCGACACTTTTAGCATATATAATCCAAATAAAAACAAAGAAAGGTACAAACCAACTACCTTTATGTCATATGATCAATACTCTTGAATGTCGACCCTTGAATCAACCAAGAATGACGTAGATCTAAAAAAATGTGAAAAATGATCAACCATGAAATACTTATGGGAGAGGAGGAATCATGGAGAATGGATCTAGGAAAATAGAGAACTCATTGGTGGGAATCCAATGCACCCGAAATCATCTCAATCGAAGCTCAGATGAAGAATCCGGAGGAGATCTAAGTTCATCATCGTTTCGTTGCTCTAATATACAAACTGAGGGGATAGGAATGTGTTTTTGTACATGAGGCGTGACCCCACACTGATAAATAAAATAAAAAAAAGTACACTGCATGTTCAATTAATGTAAAATATGTCTACTAGTCTCACTTGGCCCCCACTTTAGGCATCTTCCAGGACACGTACACGGCCATGTACTTGGTCGTTATATGGCCACTACATGGCTATACAGGACATGTATATAGAAAATTTCAATTTCTTCCTTTTTCCTCAAAAACACCTAAAATCAATATCCATACCTGAAATGAATATTCGAGTTCTTACAAACTTCCCCCCTTAAAGCAATTCCTCCATGAATTTTCCTTCCAATAGTGGTGAAGAAGAAACTTTAAAAAAATATGGCCACTGTGATCATACGTCGGCCTCCCTCTCCCAAGTCTCCTCATGTACTCGCCTTCTCTACAATAACACTCATACTAGAGGATGAGACTAGTCATAGAGAACCTTCATGTTGTGATCCACAATCTGAATAAGGCTTTCCTCAAAGGATGCATCCACCTCCAACTCAACCTCATCTGGTTGAAAAAAGTGATATGGGTCTGAAAAGTAACGTCATTGCTGATAAGCATGGAAGAAGATGTGCATAGCTAGGTACCTCTAAGATAACTACAACTGATAGGAAACCAACCCAAATCTCTCCAAAACCTCAAACATCCAAAATTATCTCAGTGAAAGCTTCCCCTGTATCATAATCCTACTGTGGCCCAACCTCAGTGTGACACGTAAGAAAACCTGATCTTTGAACATGAACTCCAGAGGTCATCCCTGTCAATCAAATTAATATTTCATCGGAGACTGTGCACTATTTATCCTCTTCCGAATCAACTCCACCTGATCAGTGGTCTCCAGGACAAGATGAGGTCTCAGCAAAGTTGCCTCTCTTACCTCCAGCCAACAAGGGGGTGATCGGCTTGGCCTATTGTACAAAGCCCTATAAGGTTCCATGTGAATTATTTTCTAAAAACACTTATTGTAAGGAAACTCCACTAGGGGTTTTTTTTCTCCCAGGATCCCCTGAAATCTAGTACGCATGATGGAATCATGTCCTCCAAAACATGAATCATGCCCTCAAACCGGCCATCTGTCTGAGGATGGTAAGCTATACACAGAAGTACATGTGTACCAAAATCCCTCTATAGTCCATGTCAGACGTGAAAATTAAACCGGGCATCCCTATCAGAAATGAAATAGTGTGGAACCCCATGAAAATGTATAGTCTCTCAGATGAAAAACCTTCCCATCTCATCAACACTAAAGGTTTCTTTGATCAGAAACAAATGTGAAACCTCCGTCAGTCTATAAACAACAACCCAAACCGCATTATTTCCTCGAGGAAACCATGGTAAACCTATCACAAAATCTATTGTGACATCATTCCACTTCCACTTGATAATGGGTAATTGTTGTAAAATCCTTGTTACTCATTGATGATCCTCCTTCACCTGCTGACAGGTGAAACATCTCATAACAAAACCAGATATATCCCTCTTCATAACTGGACACCAATACAGACGGTGTAGAACTCCATACATCTTGGTGACACATGGATGAACTACCCGTACTGAGGCATGAATATTTATCATCAACTCCACACACATGTCTTTTGACGCCCATATGCGTCCATGAATGCATAAAATCTCATACTTGCCTACAGTACATCTAGGAGTTGGGTCCTCTCCTAACACACAACTAGGCCTTCAGAATCCATAACTACCTCATTCGAACTCGATTCAAAAGAGTATAAGTAACAGGTATAGGAGAAAGAAATGTATTCCCCTATATATTGTGCACCTCCAAATGCATCTCAAAGAATAGAGCCATAAGTTTCCACTCAATGTTGTCCTCCTAAACTGCCTATATATATGATTCCTCCTACTCAACGGATGATCCATTACATTGTCTTTCCCAGGCATGTAGGCACGATCAATGTCAAAATAATGAAGGTACTCAACCCACTTTTTCTATCTCAAATTAAAAACTCACTGAGTAAAGATATACTTGAGACTTTTTTTGTATGTGTACAACACAAAATTTTCTCGAAAAGATAATGTATCCAATAGCGCAAAGCATGTACAACTACATCCAACTCGAGATTGTGTGTCGGTTAATTCCTCTCATGTGTCCTCAACTACTAAGACTTGTATAGAACAACTCCTTCCCCCTATATAAGAACTTATCCTATCTCAATACCTGATGCATTGCAGTATACAATGTAACTCTTTCCAAGATCTAGATATATCAGTATTGGTGCTGAAGTCAATCTCCCTTTCATCTCCTAAAAGTCTGAATCGTAGGAATCTGTCCACAAAAACATTAAACTCTACTTAGTCAGGCATGTAAGTGGTGATGCGATGTGTTAAAATTAATGTATATGGAACCTGTAGTAACCATACAACCGCAAAAAATTCCTTACCTCAATGAAATTATTTGGATACTCCTAGGAAATTACTGCTCTCACTTTCTATGGGTCTACTAATACTCATGTTTCTTAGATGACATGATCCAATATGTGAATATGGTCAATCCAAATGTGTCACTTTGAGAGATTGGCATATAACTGGTGCACTCTCAGTGTACTCAATATAATCTCAAGATTGGTGGAATGGTTGTGTCAAGTGTGAGAGTACACCAAGATATCATCCACAAATACTACCAAAAAATAATTCAGGGATGGAACATGTGATTCATCAGTACCATGAAATATTTTGATGCGTTTATGAGACCAAACAACATAACCAAATACTCATATAGAACATTCCATATCTGAAAGTCTATAAGAGGTATATATGATGGTATAATGCACAAATAATGATAACCAGATCTCAAGTCAATATTTGAGAACACTTGGTCTCCTTGAAGATGATCATATATACCATCAATACTTAGCAAGGTATGTAATTTCTTGACTGTCCACTGGTTTAGCTTCCAATAATTCACCCAAAGTCTGAGGGTACCATCTTCCTTCTTTAAAAAAAGGGCTGGCGAACCCTAAGGAGAAGTACCAGGTCATAAGAAACCCTTTGTCTACTAGCATGACCATGACCACCTCCTCAGCCTAAACATAATGAAGAACTCTAATTCATTAACTGAGGAGAAACTGGTGGTCCTTCTCCTAAATGTGGAGTTGTAGCTGATCCCCTCTCACCAGCTATTGGAGAAAACAATAGGCAAAAATGATGAAGATGACCCATCTTGTTGTAAGATCATCACTCAAATGGATCTATTTGGAACTAATTTCTTGTGTTCCCACTCATTCCACACTGGTATCACCTCACATAGATACCTGTAGATACATCCCTGCTACTGGAATCATCACCTGAAGGCTCCCTATGATGCTTCCTATTATCGATCGAAGGAGTAATAATCATAGATGTTGAACCTCCCTGGCTCACAGCTCCTAACTCCCCCATATTGTGATCAGTAATCTACACCTTTTTCACTATAGCCGCCACTAAAGTAAGCCTCAAAACATTCACCTATGATTATATGTCATAACGGAGACCATCCTCAAATCACCTAGCCAAAGATAACTCGTAACCTCTCAAAACAGGGGTGAAGCGCTGAAGCTCTACGAAACGATATGAGTAATCCATCACAAAAAGAGATCCCTGCTCCAAATGATTTAACTCTTAGGCTCGATCGTCCCTCAACATCTCATGGTAGAAGTAATCGTAGAAGGTCCTCTAAAACTCTTCCCAAGACATATCCTAAGGATTTCTATCATATGAGACAAAATCCCACCATCTATTGGTGGAATCACATAACATGTATGTTGAGAGCTTCACCCTCCTCTTTGGAGGAATCTCTAGATGTAGGAAGATAGAAAGCATGGCCTCCAACCATGACTATGCAGCATGTGGTTCTACACCCCCTAAAAACGTAGGAGGATTCTATTGCTAGAACACTCGTGTCAACTCTTCCATCGTCGGGGCAGGATGTGGTGCTCACTATAATGTTTTCATCATCCTCAAAAATCCTTCACAGATCTGTGCATCAACACCTATGTCCAATATAATAGCTGGTTCCAAGATGGGAATGATGGGAGGATCTGAAGGTAGTCTCCGATCTACCATTTATGGTGTCTGATCATCACCCTATAGCTGGAATACAATTGGAGGATGTCCCCGGGGCATAACTATGGAAGGTCAGGTGAATACCTCAGTTCAATATTATCAAGGACTGAAACATAGAATTTCAAGAATGGAACAGGATAAGGAAAGAGTCTAGGTTTTACAAAACATGGTTACACTGCGTTTATAACTCCCACATGGTGTGTTCCCTTCAAGCCTTAACATGGGCGTGTACCTCTACCAAACTAGGTCGTGTAACACCCCTACACATGGCGTGTTCTTCCTAGGTTACAACATGTACTAGATTTTTCTATCCTGCTCAAGTCCTTCTACATATCAAGAACTTCAAGGTTCTCTCCTTGTGTAACACTATAAGGTGTGTTCACCCCCGACACGGCATGTACTACTTACATTTTATCCACCTATGTTGTTAGTCACACAGTCGGATACATGGTCAGCTCTACACAACATGCATAAATGAAACATGGTGTGTACAACCTAAGTTTAATCCACATGTGTCATTGGTCACATAGTCAATAACAAGGTCAAGAATTGCACTGTGTGTACTCCCAGTACATGACATGTACTTATGAAAAATTATTTCTTCAAAAACACAATAACACATGTTGTGTGTTCATAACATCACACGTCGTGTTTTCTGGGTTTATGGATAGTAAGCCTCTAAAAATTATCTAGAACTCTTAAAAACATAAAATTTGGCCATGGAATGAAAACTTATGACCCATGAGAGCCCATAATTATCGTGAATCAATTCCAAAAATCCCATTTCACATCACAATATAACAGAATTTAATTAAAGTTCAACATGATCCACTAAATTCAGATCCAAGAGGGACCATAACACCTTAGGGACCAAAGTTTGGCATCCATACTAATAAAACATTACAATTCACAATACCATATAAAAATATCAGGTATTATATCACGGTATCTATCACAATATCATGAATATATTGCACAAAATCTATCACAACAACATGAAATCAGTAATGTACCCTAAATGGCATGATAAAAATGCATGGCATGTGATCTCTATCAAGTCCCTATATGATGCATGAGATGGAATACCCTAATCTCACCAAGTTTAAATAGAAATATAACCACAATGATATAAATCCTAACAACAAAAAACAAGTGAATCACCCAACGTTGAAATCAAATCAACGGTAACAATTTTTAAAAACCATAAAATTGAAATATTTGAGGTAAATTGTCTTTTCCCTGTACATAGGTTAGCTACTCCTCATCACATCTTATTACCAATTATTTATTCCTTCCTATCCATATATATAGGCTTCAAATAGTAAAAAAAGAAGAAGAAAAGAACCTCCTTTCATACCACTTTGTAACGTCCGGATTCCAGGTGCCGCCCAAAGGTGCCCCGTACCCAGTTGGTCACATGGCCTCAAGCGCATTTCCATGAATTCCAAGGGCTTCCAACTAGCAGTGAAGACCTTGGGTATGAAATTGGGGAAACTATTCCCTAATTGGTAGAGTATACATAGTGGAATCTAAATATAAAACCAAAATGGTAGAAGTAATACCGTACACCAAAGTATATAACAAAAGACTGATAATAATATAACAACTAGAGCATATAAAAATAATGCATGACACTTGTATCTAGGAAAGAATCCAAACATATCACAATGCTAGAAATTCCATAAAGAACCCAAAGTACAAAAAAACAGTAATCTCAAAAAGCTTCGCAAGCCTTAGCTTGGTCTCATTCTCTCCAACTCCTACAGCAATCAAGTACCAGATGAAGATGGGTGATTTCCCGTATCTATAATGGCAACTATATAATATATTTGGGTCCAAAATCATAACCCAAACAGGTTGTGAGACGAATCCTAGTAGGAAACCACCAAAACACTATGACTAACTATCATTGAATATATATATATCAGTCAATATGCAGAAATAAAGCAATAAGAAAGGAAGTACTCAAAATTAAACAATCCTACAGTTTTCAATTACATTCATTTTCATTCATTAGATATTAAAACTGTTGAATAATGAAATCTTGGGATCTAGACTTATCTCTATATCCCCTATGTAATAGCAAAACAGATGTCTTAGAAGACAACCTAAACAATCTTGTAAGATCGTTTCCAAGATTGTTCTTTGTCTTAGAAAACTCGTCACAATTATTTAATCATTCATAAGCAACCCTCTGGGAAATCTCTCATAGCCTAACCCCTTTGGTTTAAAATATCACTAAAAATCTTCAAAAGACCTCCTGGGAAGCTCTCACAGTAAATACCCTTGGGTCCACATGGGATCAATAAATTATAAAAGACCTCTGGGTAGCTCTCACGGTCATTACCCCCTGGTTCAATATAGCATAAAAAATCATAAATTACCTCTTGTGTATCTCTCAAGGTCAATACCCTAGGGTCAAAGTCTACACCAAGTATCTCATGGTCCTGTGTACATAACGAGGGAAACCCCCATAGTTTTCTTGATCCAGGGCTCTCACAATGTATTAGAAGATCGGAACGCATATCATAACAAGGCAACACATGTAATCTATAACTACTACATGGATAAAATTCACATGCATAACACATGAAATTCATATAATCAAACAAACTCCATCTTAAACAACTCAAGGCATGGAAACAAGGTACCCATCATAAGAAACCTAGGCCAAACGGCCAATAACATTTGAACTAGGGAATCACACCCATGGGGTGTCCCGTAAACAAGGAATCTAACCATAAACTTACGCATCAAACCCTTTCAATCAATTAAACCATAGTAGGTAAATAATAGGGTTAATTTCCCAATAAATCAACACCCCAAATGTGGGTATGTGACACTATTAGCATATATAATCCAAAGAAAAACAAAGAAAGGAAGAACCCACCTACCTTGATATGTGATTAACACTATTGATTGTCAGCCCTATAATCCTCCTAGAATAACATAGATCTAAAAAATGGTGAAAAATGTTCAACCATGAAATACTCATGGGAGAGGAGGAATTGGGATGAAAGTCTCTAGGGAAAGAAATAACTCATCGATGGGAATCCAATGCACCTAATGATATCTTAATCAGATCTCATGTGATGAACTGGGAGGATCTTGAAGTTCTTTGGTGTTCTGTCACTCTCCTGTATGAAACTGAGGTGAGAAGAAGGTGTTTCTGGACATGAGAAGCGACCCCGCACCGATATATCAAATAAAAAGAAAAGAACATGGCATGTTCATTTAATGTACATGAAGTATACTAGACTCAATCGGCAACCACTTTAGGCAGTAATCTAGGTCACCTACACGATCATGGGCTCAGCCATTACACAACCAGTACATGGCTATACATAGAAACTTGGTACACGACCTGTACTCAAAAGTACACGGCATGTACTTAGAAAATTTCCATTTTTTTCCTTTTTCCTAAAAAACACATGAAATCAAGATCCACACCTAAAATGAAGATACAGGTTCTTACTAAATTAAAACGTCACAATTTGATCTTAGACTTAAATAAAAGGGTTTGACATTTTAAAATTTCTTATTTGAAAAACCAAAATATAATTTCTTTAATAAAATACTCTCTTAATAACAGAGAAAGGGAACTTCAAAGTGTATATGAAATAACACATAAGTAGGATTATATGTAGAAGAAAATTAGTTGTAGTTGAAGATATAGACATGGAAGAAAATAATAAATAATTTTACTGAGTGTTAGAGGTCATTGAACAAAGGAAAGTTAATTACCAATGGGAATTTATGGACCTCATAACCATAAATTTGTGATAATTTGAAAGACCATTTCAATCTTTATATTTGAATTTAATTTGATAAATTGTTAGTTTCATGATCCTTCTCATAATTTCGATTAATTATTTTAATTTATAAAAATATAATGAAACACAATTACTTTACATGTTTTTATTTATTACGTATAATTTCATCCATTTGATTCACATTGATCAATTTATAATTATTATCTTAATCCATGAAATGATTATCCAAAAATAAATTTTCGTGCTTGATTCACTAAAATTAACATTTAACTAATCATAATAACCATAATAGAGTGATAAGTATTTATGTATGTCTGTCACTCTTTTCCAAAAAAAATTGTTATCATAAGTTATAAAATATAATAAATTAATCTCTAAACCTCAATAGTAAAACTATTAGTTCATCATTAATATTTATTCTTCAATTAGTATAACTAAAAACAATGAAATATTAACCTTTAAATCACATAGTTCAGTGGTAGGTGCTAAAATATTTGCATCCATTGGTTAGGGGATCAACCACTAATGTATTCAGATATGATAGTATTTCACCCAGTATGTGGGTTATCCTTTTTCCAAAATTATTTTAATATAATTCCTATATTTTTCTCTAAGTTTAAATACCAATAATAACTACAAAATTATTGTTAAGATAAATTTTAAAGGTTACTGAGGCCTTTAAAATTAATTACATTAAGTAAGGGATTTCTTCCACAAAAAAATCTTTTATATACTAACCAATGGATTGTATTCCCATAAATGTTTTCGAGAAATATCCATAACTATTTTACATTCTTACCACACAAATTTTCAAAAGGGATGTTTGATACTGTGTATATATATTAATCCTTAAACTCATAAACCCACGATAGTATTCTATACTCTAACTTTAATGAAGATGACATGTTTCTAAAAATTAACAAAATCTTTATATACTTCATGGTTCTTATAACCAAAATTCCATTTTCAAAAATATTTATATAATTTAATTCTAGAATCTATTTATAGAAATACTTCATCAATTTTATTTGAACATAGGTCCTTCCTTTTTCCATGGGTTAACCTTTCAAAGGCATAATTGACTTAGATAAATTCATGTTTCCCCACATTTATGATAACAAACTATAAATGGATCCATTATGAGAAATTGCTTTCCTACTATCATACACATTATTTTTCCTCAGTAATTCATTTCTTTATTCTTTTATTTTCCATGGATAGATTTTTTTACATTTCTTTGAAACACCTTCTTAGGTGGCACATTCCAAATTTCTAAATTGAGTGAAATAAATCTGTATTTCCTCTATGGCCACCACCACTCAAGCTCTTAGATAACTCCATCCCTCTATTCTTTTTTAAGCCTAAGAGTTGGTTAAGATATAGGTTTTTAATCATATATCAGGATAACTGATTAGGCATAATCATGATATCTTCCATGCCTTTCATCATCCAATTTAGTTTCTCATAGTCACCACATTATCCTTCATATTTGATGTTAACATGATTCCATCCGGTTATATCCATTTACTAAAACAAAAATGAATCAATAATGAATCAACATGAATAAACATGGTAAGGTAAATAATTGAATACACATTCTATTTAAATAATTTTAATATCATAATCTATATGGATAATTAAATAACCAAAATCACATTTCATTTAATCAATGACATTACTATGATAAATAGATAAAGAATAATCAACTGTGTGTTTGTACCTCATTTTCTCATTTAGAAGAAAAAAAATATTCATGGGTGATAGAGTTTCATAGTCATAAAAATAATATTTTTCATTATAGACCTCATGTTGTTTAGTTTATCAAGAGTAAAATCATTTCATTGTCTTTTGAGTTCATTTTCGACATGATTCCTCTTAGTTATAGTCATTGACTAAAAAAATCATAATATAAGAATCAATATATAATAATCAATGTAATAGATCATATAATTATAAAAAATCATTCCTTACACGTCCTAAATTATTACAATTTCTAATAAACCTATGAAACTTTTAATTTCACTCTGTATCAATTTCAATTTTGCCTATTTTTTCGTATGTTCTATCCTTATATTCTTTGTAACTTTATCTCAAAAAATAACTATACATTACTTTGGAGCCAAATTTGGTGACCCAAGTGTTACATATATAAATATTTCATTATTTGAGAAGAATATTCAATAAATTTTACAATAATACATTCCCTGGAACCATAATGGTTTAGTTTCCTTAATGAATAGATACATAATCAATATATTTCATTAATTATATTCAAAATATCTCACAACTTTCTTCTGTTATAGTACCATTATTAGATATTTTTTTCTTAGTTCGTGTCTTCCCAACATGGGAAAATGGAAATATAAAAAAGGGTGATATTAGATCCAAAGTAAGGATAAACATTGGAGATATCAATTGATGGTGATATGAATGTATAAGATAAACATAAGTAAATGAGAGCATGATAAAAAAATTGACTTTCATACCCAATCAGCCATATATCATAAATCCAGAGTCTTGAATAAATGCTTATCATTTTAAAATATATGAGTAATAAGTTTAAGTAATCCTAATTAATCAATCATGATCTAGGATTTAATATCATAAGAATAAGAAAATTTATAGGTATTAGGGTATGATAATAATCATAGAAAATCATTTCATTATTCCAGGCTTGTTTCTATGATCATCTTCATATAGTAGAAAAAGTTTCATAACTGATTGGATTTACTCCTCATCTTTTATTAATATTTGAATGTGTTTACTTTCTATCCTATTTAATATAGTCTCAAGAGGTACAATTCATAAACCAATGATTTTTTTATATCTAATTCTATTCCCACCCATCAAATAATGAATACAATACATATGTGTTCTATAATATCATAAAGAGGTATTTCTTTCCATTACTCCCTGACCCATTGATAAGAAACAATAATCATATATATTTCATCATCACATAATAATAAGATATACATAAAAATAAAATGGATGGACTCATTATATCTTATACCTAGTGAAATATAAGAAACCTTGGAAGATTTTTACATAGATGAAAATTACTTTTTAGATGAAATTTAAACCATTCCTTGAAAACTTGAGGAAAATATACTTTTCTATTGATAAAATTTTATATCAAAATTACCATTATATTTTGAAATTTATTTTAATTTAAAATAACCATGGAAACCTAAAAATAACATATCTAGGTAATGAACAGTTATAATAGAATAAAAATTAATTCATGTAGTAAATGTAAAAACAAAGATTCCATTAACATTTTTTGTAAGAAAATAATAAATAACCAATTTAGAAAAAAAAAATTAGAAATTAATTTTTAATATATTGAAAATAAATTAAAATATGTTTGAAAATGAATTTAAATGATAATTTTATCATTAAAAATATAATTTCTGTAAACATTTCAAAGAACATGGACATGTAAGAAAATATATGCCGACTAAAGAGGAAATTAACTCAACTTTTCAGAAATGCATTTTCTTGATCTTATTAATAACCAAAGAGAGAATAACGAAACTAAAAATAGAAAAATCCCAAAAATTACTATATAATAACAAAATAAATGATTTTTAACATATAAAGATCATAGATCTCCTACAAATATGTTAAATTATAAACTATCCTAATTTAAAAAGAGATTTCCACATAAAACATTTCCTCATGTCTTGAAATTATTCATATAGATTCATAAGATAATGTATAATAAGTTTAAATTTATAATAAACCTATAAAATAAAAATATTCATTTTTTTCTTATAATACAAGATTCCCATATAATTTATAATTACCCTTTTATTAAAAATTCTTCATTAAAATCAATATTTGGTGTTAATTGTTATGTTCACATTAATGTTCTAGATTAATGTTTTCATTCTATTCACTTTATTCATGATTTCATAATCTCATGAATCTTAAAAATTTAATAAGTTTAATATTTATTCATGATATAATATTTTATATCCATTCATATAAATGTGTGATAAAGAATCAGTGACATCACTCTGTGGATACAGTAGTCCATACATACACATGAGTAATTTTTCATTTTCCAATGAATAGAAATAAAGATAGATAAATAATAAAATATCTTTATATAATCATAGTAATATTGTATAAATAAATATAAATATATATATTAAATCCATTCATATGACCATCCATATATGGGATGCATGAAAAAAAATCATAGTTCTTTCTTGATATGGTAGTCCACACAAACGCATGAATAATGTTATCATTTATCATAGGAAATGAGTAATGTAGAAAATGGTCATACCATTAACATAAAAAAATTACACTCTAGAAATTATAACAATTCCATTATTATATTGTTGTTATATAATATTTATATTATTTATAAGAATAAATGATCTTAAAAGGATTTGGTGAATATGAATTTCTCTTCTTTGAGAAACCTCATTTCGATTACACCTTAGGCCATCAAAGGATGGTCTTTTGTGATGAAACAAATATCATGGATGTTGGGAAGGAAGTTAGGAAGATATATTGGCATGTATTTTACACAATAGAGGGAAAACGTGTGTTGATAATTGGGGTAAGGAGGCACCCTTTTATACTTGAGGTGAGTGACACTCGTGTAAATAAATAAAACATTAAAATATAATAAATTCATATTCATGTGAAAGTGTCACCAAGTGGAAAAGGGTTATAATATTAGATAAATTAAGGTCAAAATATTTTCATACAATCAAACTTAAAATGTTTTTAGTGATATTTTAAACCTTCTAATTTATTTTAACCCCCTTGTTAACCATTTTTAACATCAACCAAGGTAATAATTTTTTACATTACTTACTATTCATTATGATAAAAAATAAAAGTGGTCACATTAAAAAAATTGGATATGATAATTAAAAATATGGAAATAATTTTATTAAAATTAACTTTTATATGTAGTGGAAATTAATTTTAAAATAATCCTAAAAATGAAACAATTTTTATTCTAATAATAATATTTTTTTAGCAAAAACCTAAATTTATTCCCATTACATTCCATTTAAAAACAATTAATTTATTATTAAAATATTTTATTGAATATATTATCTATAAATTATATTAAAATAATTCACAAATAGTGGTTAATTTAATTTTTTAATAAAAACACATTACCCAAATAAAATACTTTTTTTAGTTAAACATCCCCGTTTTACCTTAAAATGATTTTATTTTCATTTCTAACCAACTAATAACTAATAAATTCTTATTATACATGCTTAAAAAATATTCCATAATTTTTTGTACTCTAAATTAATTATTAAATATAATTTACATGAAAATTAAAATCTCATAAAAAAATATTTCAAAATAATTTATAAGGATCAACAGAATTTCCTAAGTGAATTAGAAATTATTTTCATCAATATATTTTATTTAAACATCATATAATATTATTTATTTTATAATTTATGAAAATTATTCACATAATTTAGTTTTTTTATTCACAAGATATCAAATATATTTAATTATTATAGAAAAATAATTTTTAAAATATTAGCATGTTGTAATAAATTACCATGGTATAACCTTGAAGATTTTACCTAAATGTCTCTCATCAATGATATGGTGTGTGGTACCTCTCGCACCCAAATCCATCCTATTATATACAATGATAAATTTTGGTAACAAAATAAGAGTCTTAAACCAAATAAAAGTTCTCTAATTTGTTAATTGTTTTGACCACTTTCACATCTTCTCAACTTGACAAACATATTAGAAGAAACGAATTATCTTAAAACATGAAAAGGGAAATGTTTCTTCTTCACTTTATATGCACAGAACATTCACAAACCCATATTTATCACCCTCTCCTTCTTATGTAATTCTACCTTGGATAATCATATAATCTTATTTGTCTTTCACATATCCAAAATGTTGTTTATGGAAATCTATCCTTCTAATTGTTCTTTTTCTTAATATATTAGAAACAATTTCTATATCTGCACAATATTTAATTATTCAAAATGATTAGATTTGAATGTGAAATTCTGATTAATCTTCTATCATTTAAAAAATTCCCCTATATCATATTCTAATTTATTTCCAGCCTAAAATTAAACATTCAGTTATAATTAGTTATAATAAGAACCAAATATCTCACATGAATCCAATTTATCATGGTTTTTTGGACCACATAGGATTACACTTTCATGTTTTACTTTTATCCTTTGTGGTGTAGAATTTTAGTTCAAAATAATTTTTTTAACAACATAAATTCATTTTGGTGTGATGTTGCACTATAAAAAATATTTATTCTAATTACTATAGATATGGAATTAAATTTTCATACTTTATACTGTGGAATCCCCTTAGGTGGTGTGAGATGAATTCTTTTGACATTGTACATCATTTATAATGATGTCTCCTTCAATATTCTATTGACTCAAAAAATCCTTTTGTTCCTATAATCTATGATGGGGTCCTACTTATAAGGAAAAATCACCTTACTCAACATATATTGGGATGTGGTACTCCTTTATGAAATCAGCATCCTAATATTTTTAGAGACATGGAAAATATGATCAGACTTAGTTGTAGTGCATCCATTTAATATGGTGTGGAATATATAAAATATAAAAACCCCCCAAAAAACTTATTGATCCCCCTTTGATGAATAATAACTATTTTATATAAAAAATAATATCCTTCAACCAACTTTTATACCAAAATGAAAAGATATATTTTTTTAGACTTATTCCATTAAAAACTATCATCAAGAACATGGTTCATGTTATGAAATAAAAAAATTAATCATATTCTAATTTAATCTCCAAATATCATTACCTCCCATGAAATATGATAGTGAATATAATTTGTGTACTGTAAAAATCATATACAATGAACCATGTCCACTCCAACATATTCTTCAAAAAACTCCTCACAAAATCATTTTAACTCTTATCGGTCTCAATAACGATCCATTAAAAAAATTTATTAACCAAGGAATTTAAATCACTACTAAAAACTAAATTAATATATATGTAATTCCATTCAATAATTTTTTAACTATGTGAGTTAAATCTAATTTGAAAATAAGAACATTGAAAAAAATAATACCATTGTGTCAATAGTTAGTGATCTATTGTAATAACCCACTATTCTCATTGGATTGAAAATATAATGAATCATTACTAGGACTTAAGAAACATTCCCAGGGTGCCAATGGCTAGAAATAAATACTGAACAATTTCAAATTTAAGTGAGGGATGATTTATCCTTTGAGAAAAAACCACAAACCAAACAACCATAACCATAAAACCACTCTATAATTCATGACAAAAAAACAAGACAACTCAACCACTATCATCATAACAAACCATACCAAAGTATGCTATTTTTTAAGAAAAAGTTGCCATAAAATTAAATATAAGAAAAATAACTAAAGACCCCAAGTTTATAACAAGACTCCATTCTACACAATCTCCATGCTCAAATGTCACCAAAAATCCCATGTATCTTGAGGCGGTGCTAAATATGTGTGATACTTTACCTTTTCCCATGTCATGGAAGATATAATCTGCAAAAGCACCAAAGTTCCAAAGCAGGGGTGACTGTAAAACTCAATAGGCTTACCCCAATGACTAAACTATACATGTCTATAGGATATAAAGGTTAGAAACATTTATATAAAATAGTTTCCATAAACAAAATTCCAAAAACTGTTTGTAACTTAATATAAACAAGTTCCAAAACCATTTATAACAAAAAAGGAACCATGTTCTATTAAAACCAAAATTTCTAGTAATCTATATTCCTATAAAAACAACTAAACAAGGCTTTAAAACCATTTCTCATTCATGTTTTGGCATTACCATTCAATTCCACTTATCCAAAAATTCAACCATGCAAGCTTCATTATAATAGTTCCGTACTCATGAATCATCTCTCATCGTTCTACCATATCATCACATTATAATTATACACCATGTTACATTAAACCTTTGGCACTAAGAAAAAATTCATATTTCAATAATTCCTCGTAAATATGATCTACACACACCGCTATTATGTTAAAACCATTTCAAATAACCATTTTAATGCATTTCAATAAAATCATTCTTTTATTGAAACCCATTTAAAAAATACCATTCCAAACACCCATTTAATCTCAACAAAATAAGTCCTTTTACTGGAAACCCTTCTAATATGATCCATTCACCATTATTTCAGAATATCTCAATTTAAAATATTCATTTTAAAATCAAGAATCAAATAGTTTAATCAAAAGCACCAATTTTCGAGATTTTCCACCACTATCACCACAGAGGGTTTCCAGTAATCATAAAGCTAAAAAATCACAATAAAATGCACACAAATAAATAAATTTTAAACTATTCCATTCAGTTCTATTAAGAGGAGTTGAGATTGAATCCACATACCTTAACAGTTTTGATGAAAGCTGAAAACAGGCGATGAATGTTCATGAAGACTGGGTTGATTCTCCCAAAAATACCCATAGATCTATTATAATACCAAAAAAAAAGAAAAACAATCATCATATTTCGCATCCACAGTTTTATATCTACCCATAAAAGGAATACATCTAAGAAACTGAGAGGATATGAGAAGTAGATCTAAGTAGATCTAAGAAAATGTGATAAGAATAATGAAGAACGGAACTCACCTCAACAATCAGGATTGTAAACACCAAGGGAGTGCATTAGATTGATTCCAAATCACTTGGGAGAGGTTCACCATCCTCCAAGAGAGATAAGTCCCATGTTTGGGCTTCCAAGGAGTAAAATCAAGGGAGTTAGAGGAAAACGAGTGAGATACTGTTTTTTAGGATCTAACATCAACTCTATGCACGGTTACCTCACATAGTTATAAAAATTGTATGCTAACCATGCATCAGCTACTACCTTATGGAAACCCTTACATGGCCTCCACTGATGGTCTTTTTAACTATGTGCACACCATGCCGATGTTGCTTCCCCAAAACTGCTACTGTGCACGGTTTCTTCTAGGATTTCATCACAATTTAGCCAAACTGTTTATAGCCCATGAGCATCCCTTTTTTCCTTAAAAACATATCAAAAGTTCACCCAACTATCCCATACTTCACCCTTAAACTTTATAAACATAAAAAGAACAATGTAAGAGTGACAAACTTGAAATAGAGGGTACTAAATTCTCTCCACCATTGGTCTTTCCATCCCCAGAAAAAGAAAAAATCACTACCCTGAAAGAGAATTGGCCATTTCTCTTTCATTTCCTTCACACAATCCCAAGTCTCTTCTTGAATCTGACCATGTTGCCTAAAACCTGCACTAGACTGAGGATTTTTCCATGAAATACTTTCTCTTTCCTATCCACAATCCGCACTAGGATATGTACCAATAAAGAATCTAGACCTAGGTCAAGGTGATATTGTGTGATCATATAGTCATAATCAGGTTGACACTTTTCTAACTGAGATACATGAAACACATTGTGCACCAAACTGAACCATGGGGGCAATGAGAACCGATATTCCACCTCTAAAACCCATTATATTATCTCAAAAGGGCTAATATATCAAGGGGATAACTTTCCTTACTTCCCAAATTGATGATTTCTAAGCCTTGGAGAGATCCTCAAGTACACCTGATCACAGCCCTGGAGAGATCCTCAAGTACACATGATCACTCACTGTGAATGACAATAGTATTCAATAATGATCTGTATATAATTTATGAAAATTATGAGCCATCTCCATCCTCTTTCAGATCAAATAAAACTTCTCCATCATTTCTGGAAAAATATCAACCCAACTAGTGATGTCTCACCTATTTCCACCCAACACATCAGAGAACAACAAGGATTCCCATTAAATGCTTCAAACAGAGCCATATATATTGAGGCCAGACATGTATTATTGTATGAGAACTCCACTAAAGGTATATGTTCTTCCCTTGAGCCACTAAAATCCATTACACAATCTCGCAACATGTATTCCAACCTTTTTATAATCTTTTCATATTTCACATCCATCTGAGGATGATACACCATACTCATAGTCAACTGCCATCCAAGGGATTTCATTAAGGATTTCCAGAAAAGAGATGTGAACCACATATCTCTATTTGAGACTATTGAAACTGTAATTCAATGTCTCTTTACAACTTTTTGGATATATATTTTGGAAATATCCTCTAGCATATGAGTTTCATGAATGTGGATGAAATGGGCTGACTAGGTAAGTTGGTCCACTATGAACCATGTGGAATCATGTTTCCAAAACATTATTAGGAGACCTATAACACCATCCATCGTTATCTTCTCCCATTTCTACACTGGAATAGGTAAATACTACAATATTACCACTAGTCTCTGGGGTTCTGACATAACTTTAGGACATGTTAAGCACCTTGAAATGAACTCATCCACTTTCCTTTTCATGCCACTCCACCAAAACTGCACCTTCAATACCTTATACATCTTCTATATTCCTAGATGTACAACCCATCTCAAATGGTGTTAATCATGAATAAGTTTCTAATGACAAGACATAGGTACAACCACTCAATCTATGAACCACAAAATCAAACTCACATTATGTTTCCATACCTCAATGGTCACCCCAACATTGAGTTTTGAACTCATAATCCGGAATTCTGCATTAGATATATGTGCCTCATTGACGATATTTAATAAATCTAAAACCATATATAATGAATAGAAAACCGCAACAACACCTTGGTTTTCACATTCCACATGCATGTCGACTAGGACCGACATTAACTTCCACTCTTCTAAAGCTTCCTTTTTCAACTGAGCATAATACTCTCTACTCAATTTATCTCCCATGGTATTACCTTTTCCTAATGTATACATTTAGTAGAAGTCAAACATTTGAAGATAATCCATTTATCTTCATTACCTTAAATTCAAATCCTATTGTGAGAAAATATGTTTCAAGCTATCATGGTATGTGAACATATTAAATTTTCTACCAAAGATACAATGAAACCAAATCATTAAGGCATGGACAATCACAACTAACTCCAAATCATGTGTTTGATAGTTCTTCTCATGCACTCACAACTACCTTAAACAATAAGCAACCACATGGTGTCTGTTCTTGAGAACACATCCCATCCCAGATCCTAAAGCATCACAATACACCACATACCCCTATCCTGATTCTGGAAAATATCAAGGTAGGTTCTAATGTAAGATAACCCTTTATCTATTTGAAATAATTCTGGAATTCCTCAGTCCCTCAGAATGAAACATTCTTCTTTTTCAATGCTATCATCAGTGAATAAAGTCATGATAAGACATTAAAAATCGTCGGTAATAACCAGTTAGACATAGAAAACATCATATCTCAAATAAATTCTTTAGGGATTTCCTAGAGATAACATCTTTTATCTTTTCTGGATCTACTAAAATAAATTTTTCTTAAATTACATTTCCAAGAAAGTGTACCTCTTGAATCCAAAAATCATACTTTAACAATTTTTCATTCAAACGATAATCTCTCGAGATTTAAAAAACTATTTCCATGTTTTTCTTATGGTCTTCCTTTTTCCATGAATAAACCAATATGTCATCCACAAACACCAAAACAAAAGAATCTCAATATCATAGAAATATATTATTTATAAATTCCATTAATACCATTTGTTCATTCGTGATAATTAAAGGTTATTTATAGTGTCAATATCTTCTTCTAAAAGCTGTTTTTGGAATATATTCCTTACAAAATCGCAAAAAATGATATCTTGACCACAAGTCAATTTTTGAGAACTAATGGTCTCCCATCAATTGGCCAAATAGATTATCAATTCATGGAAGTGGATATATTTTAATTATCATAACTTGGTTAAGTTTACAATAATCCAAACACAACCATAGAGATTCATCTGCTTTATTTATGAAAGAGACCAATTATGCCCATCGAGACATACTTCGCTGAATAAAAAATTTTCTTTCTAGCTCCTTTAATTGCACTCTCAGTTCCATTTACTCTATTTGTGTTATCATATAAGATGGAACGGAAATAGTATTGGCCCCTAGAAAGAGATGAATCATAAAATCTACTTCATTGATAGGTGTTAACCCTGAGAAGTTCTAGGGAAAGAAATCTTAAAGTACCCACAAATGCTATAAAACTAGTATCCTTAATTTCTTCTATTGATTCCAAAGTCAACACCACCAACAAGTAATTGACCATTCGCACAACTGGTGCCAACAAGCCGGTTGTACCTATCTTCGCAATAATTTATCCTTTGAAGAGATGTTCAATGCCATCCCCAGTTGTAAAACTAACCATTCTACTATAACAGTCGATGTGATCCTTAAACACTGTTAACCAATACATAACTAATATTAAATCATATAAGTCAATATCCAGCATCAAGAAGTCCCATTTAATCTCATCTCTATCAGTAGTTATAGAACAAACACTATGAAATAAGGATCAATATTCTCTTTCCCTAAGTGGAGTTTGAAGTTTTATCATAGAGGGAATCATCACTAGTTTTAAATTTATTAAATCAATAACATGAGAAGAAATTATGGAATGAGATGCACTAGTATCAAATACCACTTGGATAAGGGTTGAATTAAATTGAATCAAACCTATTACCGAAGATGGTCCAGCTTAGTCTTCTAAAATCATTTTACCAAATCCATACAATTTCTTTTTTGGTACACTTTCTCATTGATTCCTTGATGAGATTGACCTTTCTGATGAGTCATGGTATTCCTAGAATCACCATGGAAATATTTTCTCTATTGATGAGATTGATTCTACTAGACTCATCCTATTGAATAATTCAATGCTTGTGACACCTAAGAAGTGTCTCGAGCACCTGATCTCATAGAACTGTGACAATACCTCTAATGATGTCCCATATTAATGAAATTATGGAATGCTCTTGGGGGTGTTGTATAGTCTCATTTCATGTGGTAAAAGGAACCACATTGGAAACATTCTTCTTGGATATTTGGTCATATAGGAAGGCTCACTGATCTAGCCGACTAATTTTGCATCCCACTCCCATCATGGAAATAGGTGTCCCTCTTTCACTTCATCCAAGCATTCTAGTTCCCACTATTTCATGTAGGTATCATCATACATCCTTCTCCCACAGATCTAGAGATATCACGTTCATCCATTATCGCTCTATTTATAATATCTATATAATCTCTAATATAAAACACCTCAATCTTCAAGAAAATCTCAAAAATTAACCTTGATTTAGTGATGTGTGCCTTTAAGGATGCACTAGCCTCAACCTCTAGTGAAAAGCGCAATAAATGAATGAATTTAGCTGCATATTCTGTGACAGAGATATTTTCGTTCTTTACGCCAAAGAAGTCCATTATTCTCTAGATATTGAATGTGTAAGGATGGTATTGTTTGTTAAACAATTCCTCAAAATATTTCCAACTAAGACAATGCTCCATTTTAGAATGCACCGCCAAATCCCACCACTGGCATGCGATATCCTTGAGCATATTAGTATCCATCTTGACATTCAGTTCCAATGGTGTGACGATGAAATCAAATATATGATTCATCCTATTCATCCACACCTATACATTTTCGGGTTCAGAATCACCCTGGAGGAAGGGTGGATACTGCATCATGAACTCTATGTAATTATCCACATGCCTTAGCTCATCCCTCTGATTCCCAGTATCCATATCATGGAACACTTTAATGATAATCAGAACCAACTCTTGGTTCACATGTGGCTCAGGTGAAACCAAATTCTTCATAGCTTCTTCCAATTGGTTTTTATGACTCATGTTAGATCTTGTTTTCTAAACAAAAAAAACACTATAATTATTACACTATAGAAACTGATAGATTAGAATTTGAAATTATATCACATAAACTATATTAGAATTTCTTTCAGAAAAATGTTCTAGGTTTAACCATTTTTGAAACTTTTTATTCTTTCTTTTGAAAATTAAACTATTTCCAAAATTCTTCAACCAATCTATTTTTAAAAATATTTCATTTGAAAGAATTTGCAACATTTTTCACAATAATACACCTTTTCACAAAATCATAAATAATTATTCAAAATGAAAAAATCAACCCTAGTGGGAATTCATTCCTCAACAATGCATGTCAATCTTGTCTCAATGGATAAACCCATTAGAATAAGATTCCAATATCCTATAAGTGTCTCCAAAACACTTATTTAACCAACACCCAGGTAACATGATGTTTAGTATAAAATGGTTAGCTACATCTTATAATTCTCTACATTTCAAGTCTCAAAATTCCTAATCCTCTCTAAAATCATTACCCATGGAATAGATAAGAATGAATTTCAAATATAAGACCAAGAACAATAATGACTAATTGTTTCATAAGGAAGGAATGATCTGATACCATATATCTTGAAGATACATTTGGATCGAACAAACTGATACTATTTGTAATGAACCACTAATTCCTATTGGATTGAGGATACAATGAATCATTACAAGGACATAAACGACATCCTCAGGGTGCCAAAGACTGAAAGTAAATGACGATGGGTTTCAAACACAAGTGTTGGACGATTTACCCTTTTTGAAATAAACCACTAACCAAACAACCATAACCATAGTACCACTATATGATGCATGATAAAAATTAGACAACTCAACCATCAACTTTATAAAAAACCATACCAAATTATGCTACAGCAGAAGAAAAATAAGTCGTCAAAGTAAATAGTGTAAATAACATTAAAGACCCCAAGATAACCACAAGACTCCATGCTCCACAATCTCCATGCTCCAACATCACTGAATAACCCACATATCATGAGGTGGTTCAAAATATGTGTGATAATTTACCTTTTCCCATGTCATGTAATATATCATCTACAAAACCATAGAAGTTACAAAGCATGAGTGAGTATGAAACATATTAGAATTTCTCCAATTACTTCCCTACTCATTCCACTATGATTGAATGGTTATAAAACTTTATATAAAATATTTTCTAAAAAACAATTTCCCAAGAGAATTTTTATCTAAATATAAACAAGTTCCAAAACCATTTATAACTAAAAAGGATCCAAGTTATATTAAAACCAATTATTCCAAAAAGACATATTCCCAGAAAAACAACCAAAAAAGGCTTTAAAACCATTTCTTGTTCATGTTTTTTCATAACCATTCCATTCCACATATTTACACATTCAACCATGTATGCTTCATTATGACAGTTCTATACTCATGAACAGTGTCTCGTAGATCTACCATTTCATCGCATGATAATTATACCCCATGTGTCATTAATCCTTTTTCACCAATCAAAATTACATATTTCAACCAAGCGTTATAAATTTTATTCACACACTAACCACTATTATGCCAAAACCATTTCAAATAACTATTTCAATCCATTTATATAAAATAAATCTTTTATTGAAACCCATTTAAACAAGAAAATTCTAAACACCCATTTTATCCCAATAAAATCAGTATTTTTATTAAAAAACCCTTCTAATAAAATCCTTTAACCATCATTCTAGAGAAATCCAATTTTAAAATCATCATTTAAAAATAAAGAATCAAACTCTTTAATTAAAAGCTCAAATTTTCCAGATTTTCCACAACCATCACCAAAGAGGGTTTCTAGAAATCATAAAGTAGAAAAATCACAATCAAATCCACACAATGAAATCAATTTTAAACCATGCCATTAATTTCTACTAATAAAAGTTGGGAGTGAATCCACCTACCTCAATGATTTTTTTGAAAATTGAAAACAAATGAATAACACTCAAGAACACTGGGTTGATTCTCCACCAAACTACTTTAGATCTCTTCTCCTACCAACAAAAAGAATAAATATCATCATATTTAGCATCCAAATATTTTATATCTACCCATAACAGGCAGAGAATTGAGAAATATAGAATAGGGGAGACATAGACCTAAGTATATCTAAGAAAACCTGACAAGAACATTGAAGAAATACAAATACCACAAGAACTAGGCTTGAAAATGCAAAGGGAGGGATCAGATTGATTCCAAATCACTTGGGAGAGGTTCTACAACCATAAAGAGAGAATAATCCCGAGTTAGGGATGCCAAGGAGAATAAACAATAGAGTTGAAGTAAAAAATATTGAGATCATATTTTTTAAAGATCCAACTTTAATTCTACGCACAATTAGTTCACATGTTTAGAAAAAATAGTGTGTTAACCATGTGTTAGCTACCACCTTATGGAAACCCTCTCATCACCTCCTCACAGGGTCTCCTTAACCACAGGCACACCATACTGATGCTACTCCCACAAAACTTCTACTGCACACCGTTTATTCTTGGATTTCTGCATGGTTTAGACAAACCGTGTGCAGCCCATGTGTATCCTTTTTTCAGAAAAAATGTATAAAAGGTTCACCCAACACTACCATTCTTCACCCTTACACTTTATAAAGCTAAAAACACAAAGTAAGGGTTACATACCAAAAACTGAGGTTACTAATTTATCCCCATTATTAGTCCTTCTATTCTCAGAAATTAAAAAACCACCACTATCCTAAAAGAGTTCCGGCCATTGCTCTTTCATTTCCTTCTCACATTCCCATGTCTCTTCATAAATATGACCATGTTTTCCTAAAAACTCCACTAGACCAATTCTTTTTTCCATGAAATTCTTTCTCTTGCCTATCCACAATCCACATCAGTATTTGCACCAATGATGAATACATATCTAGGTCAACATGATCCCATCTGGTCACATAGCTAGGATCAGGTTGATACTTTTTTATCTAAGATACCTGAAACACATTGTGCATTGAAACAAACCGTGGTGGAAATGCCAACTAATATGCCACCTCTCCAACCTATTCTAGTTACTCAAAAAGGAAAATATATTAGGGGGACAACTTTCTATGCTTCCCAAAATGATGATGTCCATGTCTTAGAGAGATCCTCAAGAACACATGTTCACTCACTGTGAGTGACAACGGTCTTCAATGATGACCCGCATAAAATTTCTAATGACTCTGATCCATCTCCATCCTCTTTTGGATCAACTGAATCTTCTCCTTCATTTCTCAGACAAGGATCGTCCCAACTAGTGATGTCTCACCTATTTCTATCCAACAAATTGTAGAATGAAAAGGATGCCCATACAATGCTTCAAATGGATCCATATGTATTAAGGCCAGATAGATAATATTATACGATAACTCCAATAAGGGTATATGTTCCTTCCATGATCCACCAAAATCCATTACACAAGCCCACAACATGTCTTCCATTGTCTGTATCATCCTTTCAGATTCCCCATCCATCTGAGGATGATACGTTGTACACATAGTCAACTGAGTTCCAAGGGATTTATGTAAGGATTTCTAGAAATGAGATGTGAACCTAATATCTCTATCTGAGACTATAAAAACTTGTATTCCATGTCTCATTACCACTTATTGGATATATATTTTGGGTAGATCCTCCAGCATATGATTTTCACAAATATGAATGAAATGGGTCGACTTGGTAAGTCGATCCACTATTACCCATATGGAATTGGGTTTTTGAACCATTATTAACAAAATCCATTACTATCAGCTCCAATTTCAACACAAAAATAGGTAAATATTGAAACATATCCTCTTGTATTTGATGTTCTAACATAAATTTATGACAATTTAAGCACCTTGAAATGTACTCAACCACATTCCTTTTCATGTCTCTCCAAAAAAAACAACTCCTTCAATTCCTTATGCATATTTTATATTCCCATATGTACAACACATATTGAATAGGGTAAGAATGAATAAGTTTCTACTGATAAGACATAGGTGCAATAATCTGATCTCCAAACCAAAAAACCAAAATCCCATCATGTTTCCATCCCTCAATAGTCACCCCACCATTATGTTTTGAACTCATAAACAATAATTACGCATTGGATGTTTCTGGCTCTTTGATGATATTTACTAAACCAGGAACCACGGAAACTGAAAAGAAACTTGTAACACTTCCTTGGTCTTCACATTCCATATTCATTTCAGCTAGGACCGACATTAACTACCACCCAACTGAAGCTTCTTTTTCAAACTAAGAATAATACTTTCTACTCAATGAATTTTCCACGTAATTACCTTTTCCCATTGTTTACATCAATTCAAAGTCGAACATCTTAAGATAATCCATCCCTCTCTTTTTCCTCAAATTCAAATCATTTTGTGAGAAAATATATTTCAAGCTATTGTGGTCTTTGATCATAGTAAATTTCTCACCAACAATGTAATTATGCCAAGTCTTCAAGGTATGGAAAACCAAAGATAACTCCAAATCGTGTGTTGGGTAATTCTTCTCATGCACTCTCAACTGCCTTGAACCATAAGCAACCACATGGTCTCTTACATGAGAACACATCCAAACCCATATCCCAAAGCATCACAGTACAACATATACCCCTGTCTTGATTTAAGAAAAATCAAGATAGGTTATGATGTGAGATAAACCTTTAGCTCTCGGAAAGACATCAAGTATTACTCATTCCATCAAAATGGAGCATTCTTCTTTGTCAAAGTTTTCATCGGTGATGCAAGTCCTGATAATTCAAACATAAATCATTGGTAATAACTAGATAGACCAAAAAACTTCATATCTCAAAGGAATTATTTGGGGGTCTCCCAAAGATAACAACTTCTATCTTTTTTGGATCTACTTAAACACATTTTTCATAAATTACATGTATAATAATTCATTCCTATTGAACTCAAAAAAGCACACTTTGAAAATTTGGCATAAAACTAATGATCTCTCAGGATTTCCAACACTATTTCCAAGTGTTTCTTATGCTCAGCCTTTTCCGTTGAATACACCGATATGTCATCCATAAACCACACAACCAAAGAATCCAGATATTAAAAAATATCTCATCCATCAATTCCATAAATACCATTGTTTCATTCGTAATACCGAATGGCATTACTATATATTCAAAGTTTCCATGTCCTCTTTTGAAATCTACTTTCAGAATATCTTCCTTCCAAACTTGCAATTGATGATATCCTAATTGCAAGTCAATTTTTTAGAACCACTGGGCTCCCCTCAATTGGTCAAACAGATCATCAATTCATGGAAGTGGATATATGTTTGTTAGAATAACTTGGTTAAGATTATGATAATATACATATATCCTTAGAGTTTCATCTACTTTCTTTAGGAAAAAGATCAATTTTTCCCATAGAGACGTACTTAGACAAATGAATCCTTTTCTTCAAACTCCTCTAATTTCACTTTCAGTTCCCTTAACTATGTTGGTTCCATCCTATAATATAGAAGGGAAATTGTATTGGTCCCTAGAAAGAGATCAGTCATAAACTCCACTCCCCTTATAGGTGGTAACACTAAGAAGTTCTTGAGAAAGATATCTGGTAATTGATCCAAAACTATTGGAAAACTAGTATCCTCAATATCTTCTATCGATTCCAATGTCAGGGCCACTAACTGTTAATAGATCATGCCCACCGCTGGTGCCATCAATCTTGTTTCACTTATCTTTACAATCCTTTGTTCTCTAAAGATATGTTTGATGCCATCCTTAGTTATGGAAGTATTCATTATTAAATAATAGTTGATGTGATCCCTGAATGTTTTTAACCAATCCAAACCAAATATTACATCATATACATCCATATTCAATATAGTGAAGTCCCATTTCAGCTCACCACTATCAACAGTTATAGAACAATCTCTATAAAAGTAGGCTCTACATTATCATTCCCTAAGAGTATTTTGAAGTTTTATCACAGTGGGAATCATATGAGGTTCTAAATTTATCAAATCAACATCATATTTATCAATGATGGAAATAGATGCACCAATATCAAACAAAACATGCATAAGGGTAAAATTCCATATAATTTTACCTCTCACCATAGATGGTCCGGCCTAATCATCTACAATCATCTACTCAACATCATACAATTTCTTTGTTTCTACACTCATATCCTTATTTCCTTGCTAAGAATGACCTTGGTGAGGATTCACAGTATTCCTAGAATCACCATGGATAGATTTACTCTATTAACAAGACTGATTCTAGTTGCCTCATCCTATCAAAGCATATGATGCTTGTGACACCTAAGAAGTGTCTCAAGTACATGATATCATTGCACTAAGACAATACCCCTTAAGATGTCCTATCTTGATTAAATTATGGAATATTATTGGTGGTCCAGTACACTCTCATTTCATGTGGATAAAGTAACCACATTAGAAACATATTGCTTGTCTCTTTGTTCATAAAGGAAGGTTCACTGATCCAACAATTTAATTCTGCATCTCGCTCCCACCTTGGAAATAGGTGTCCCTCTCCCACATGCTCCCAACATTAGAGCTCCCACCATTTCCTATAGGTATCATCATACTTCCTCCTCCCATAGATCATAAGATATCATGTTGATCCACTGTCACACAGTTCACTATGTATGTATAATCCCTAATACAGAGCAACACAATCTTCAACCGAATCTCCATCCTTATCCCTGATCTGAAGATGCGTTCCTTCATGGATGCACTAGCCACAAACTTGGGTTAAAATCACACTAAATGCATGAATTTAGCCTCATATTTTGTGACATATAGATTTTCTTGATTTAGGATGAATAAGTCCATCGTTCCTTGGATCATGAATGTGTGATGATAGAATTTTTTGTTAAAAAATTCCTCAAAATCATCTCAACTAAGATAGTGATCTAGTGAAGCCCGCACCACCAAATCCCACCACTAGCATATGATATACTCAATAATAAAAGTCTCTATATTGACTTTTATCTATGATGGTGTGTTGATGAAATTGAAGATACAATTCATCTTATTTACCCACACCTCCACCTTTTTGTTTTATAATAACCCCAAATTATGTGAAGATTTAGCTACTTGAACTAGATGGAATGATCCATATGCCTTGGCTCATCCCTCTAGTTCCTATTATCCAAATCTTAGAATTTTTGGATGATACTCAGAACTAACTTTTGGTTCACATGTGGCTCTGGTGAAACAACATTCTCCACAGCTTCTTCTAGTTGGTTTCTATGATGCCTACCAAGTGCCTTTTTCTAAACAATAAACAAAATATGTAAGTATCACTCTATTGAAACTGATGGATTTGAATTTCAAATTCTATCACGTCAACTATCATAGCACTTATTTCTAATACAACCTCTTAGAGAATTAACAATTTTTGAACATTTTTATTTTTTCTTTTGAAAATTAAACTATTTCAAAAATTCATAAACAATGTTATTTTCAAAATATTTCACTTGAAAACAATTGAAAAAATTTTCAAACAATTCCACCTTTTTAGAATATAATAAATCATTATTCAAAATGAAATATGTAATCCTAGAGGGAATTCAATCCTCTACAATACATGTCATGATTGTATCATTGAATAACCTTATGATAATGAGATTCCAAGATCCTATAAGTGTCTCAAAAATGCTTATCCACCCAACTACCTGGTTACATGAAGTTCAGAAAAAAAAGGCTAGATAGGTCTTTTTATTCTATACATTTCAAGTATCAACAACCCTACTCATTTCTATGATCATAACCCAAGGAATAGAAAAGTATGAATTTTAGCTCTAAGATTTATAAAAACGATGAACACTTGTTCTACAAGGAAGTGACAAGGTGATACCATTAATATCAAATAAACTTTTGGATCGAACAAACTGATTCCATTTGTGATAACCCACTTATTTTCATTGACATGAGAGTACAAAAAATCATTATTAGGCCTTAAGTGACATCCCCAGGGCACCAAAGGCTAGAAATAAATGCCAAAGGATTTAAAATTCAAGTGGATAATGATTTAACCTCTGATTAATAAACCACTAACCAAACAACCATTACAATAGAACCACTATATGATTCATGATAAAAACAATAAAACTCAACCATCAACTTTATAAAAAACCATACCAAAGTATGGTATAGTGGAAGAGAAGGAAACCATCAAAGTAAGCAATATAAAAAAAACTAAAGACCCCAAGATGACCACAAGACCCCATTCTCCACAATATCTATGATCCTATGTCACCAAACAGCCCATGTATCATAAGGTGGTGCAAAATACATGTGATACTTTACCTTTTCCTATGTGCTGGAATGTTGCATCTGCAAAAGCACCAAAGTTCCAAAGAAGGGGTGAGTATAAAACTCATTAGGATTTCCCTAATTACTTCCCTACTCACACCACTATGATATAAAGGATAGTAACATTTATATAAAATAGATTCTATAAAAAAAATTCCCAAAACTGTTTATAACTAAATATTCACATCTTCCAAAACCATTTACAACCAAAATGGAACCAATTTCTATTAAAACCAATAATTCCCACAAGACATATTCCCAATAAAACAACCAAACAAGGATTTAAACCCATTTTTTATAAACATTTTGGCATAACCATTCCATTTCACTTATTTACACATTTAACCATGCATGCTTTATTATGACAGTTCTACACTCATGAGCGATCTATCGTTGATCTACCATGTCATCACATGATAATTGTACCGCTTGTTCCCTTACACCTTTGGCACTGAGAAAAATTTAATATTCCAACCAATACTCATAAATTTGATCTACACACACCATTATTATTCCAAAACAATTTCAAATATTTATTTCAACCCATTTCAATAAAACCATTATTTTATTAAAACCCATTTAAATAAGCCAATTCCAAGCACCCATTTCATCTCGATAAAATCTGTCCTTTTATTGAAACCCCTTATAAAAGAATCCATTCACCATGATTCTAGAAAAATCCCTTTTTAAAATCAATAATCATACACTTTAATCAAAAGAAAAAATTTTCTAAATTTTCCACAACCATCACCAAAGAGGGTTTCTGGAAATAATAAACCAGCCAAATCACAATAAAATCCACACAAATAAATCAATTCGAAACCATTACATTCAGTTCTACTAATAGTATTATAAATTTAATCCACCTACATCAACTATGATGACAAAAACCAAAAATAGATGAATAAAGCTCAAGAACACTAGGCCGATTCTCCGTGAAACCACCTTATATCTCTTCTCCTACCAACAACATGACCAAATATCATCATATTTGGCATCCATAATCTTATATATACCCATACGAGAGGTATATATGAGAATCCAATAGTATAGGTGAAGTAGATCTAAGTATATCTAAGAAAACATTACAAAAATTATGAAGAATATAACTTATCGCAAGAATCGAGCTTGAAAACGCCAAGGGAGGGATCTGTATTGATTATAAACAACTTGGGAAAGGTTCTCCAACATTTGAGAGACAATAACCCCAAGTTAGGTCCTCCTAAGAAAAAAAAACAGGTGAATTATAGGCAAAATGATTGAGATCCTATTTTTTAGGATCTAACATTAACTCTTTGCACAGTTTATTCACATAGTTAGACAATCTATTTGCTAACTATACTTTAGTTATTTCTTTATGTAAACCCTCGCATGGCCTCCTCACATAGTCTCCCTAACCATGTTCACACTGTGCCGACACTATTTCTTCAAAACTGATATTGTTCATGGTTTATTCTAGGATTTTTTCACGGTTTAGACAAATCGTGTGCAGCCTGTGTGCATCCCCGTTTTCCCCAAAAAACATATCTAAAGTTCACCCAACTCTTCCATCCATCACCCTTACACTTTATAAAGATAAAAATCACAAATTAAGGGTTACATACAATAAACTTCGGGTACTAGATCCATATTTAATTATTCTTCAGACCTACGCTTCTCAAACCCCTCTAGATGATGAGATACCACTTGAAAAATACATCAATATATCACTAGATCTAAATAAATACATCATTATCACCATTTTCATCAACAAAAATCAATTCTTAAAATACATTCTTGCAAGAACATTAAAAAAAGTGTTATAATTATTCAAACACATGCACAATGTTAAAATAATATTTTTCCCCATTTGAAAACACCACAAAATATATTGTCTCCCTAAATCAGTGAAGTACATATCATTGGGAGATAATATATTTTGGGTTATAACCTATATTTATTTGGAGAATAAATGACAAAATAATTATGTTCCTTTGATAAATAGATTTTTCCATTTGTTAAAGTGTATCCATATAATCTATATTTACTTACACACAATAAAATATAAGGAAACAAAATATGTTTAAAAGGGTCACCTATTTGTATCATAAATTTATTCTTTAGTGTGATATTGTAACACCTGTAGATTTTGTGAATTTTTTTCGAATTAATTCAATATTTTTGTTATTTTTATTTTCATGCAACAGTAAATATAGCTTATGTCATATGAATTCAAAAAATGTGGATTTTGTTATACAAAAAACCAATTAAATATTATATTACATGAAACATATTGTTTATGTTTCTCTACACAGAACATTGTTTTCATATTTCATTACATGTAAGACTGACTTTCCACGATAGCATGTGTAATACGCAAGATCACGTTTTACCGAAAAATAATATATTAAAAAAATATTTAATATAATCATATATAAACAAGCCATTAAATATAAGGTTATGAATATAAATAACAAATTTATGAAAATATAAATTTTAATTCATTGGTTTCCCATTAATTTTCAATGAATATAGAATCAAAATGAATATAAATGGAATGTTTTTGTAACAGACTATTTTTATGTTCAAAAGGTTATTTATATTAATAAATTAAATTAATTACTAATATTGAATGATATTAATTAAATTTACATATTATATAGTTAATAAAATATTTTTTAAATTAATTCAATATTCTTTGAAGGCATAAGTTTAGAACAGCCCCCATTTTATACATAAAACCTATATGTTTATGAATGTAGATTTAGCACCTTTTAATGATGCACCTATTTTAAATATGAATTTTGGGGATATTATAATTTTTATATGTAAAAATAAAATTCATTTTTAAAATAAAAAAAATAAAAATTATTTAAGGGTGAATTTTTGGTATTTTTTTGTGATATTTCATTTTTTGATGGATAGTGAAAAATACTGAATTTCAATTCAAAACTACAATTTCATATAATTTATTTATAAGAATAAATTATATTTTTAATTGGTTTTAACGTCTAATTAGATAAATTTTATATCAATTGAACCAATTTATTTCATTGGAATCAATTTAACTTTTAAATTTGACATAATAACTTAGCAAACAGTTGAACATTTTTACATTAAAAACCTGTTTTTCGTCCCATTTGTGGGATAAAATTTAAATTAATTTCCACCTGTTATGTGATTACAATTTTGAAAAATGGATTCCATATTTTTAATCAAAATAATATATAATTTCTAATAATTTTAAAATAGTTTTTTACAAAAAAATTTGTCAAATGTGATTAAAATTAGTTACAATGATCAAGAGAAAAAATAGATTTATTGGTGACTAAACCTTAAAAATAAGAGAAAAAATGACCTATACACTTGTAAAAAATATATATTATGGACATATTTAGACTCTATGTTCTCTTTTATCTGATTTGGATAGTTATTGGATTCACTTTTCATAGGAAAAATGTGGTTGGAATACCTTATTCAAAAATTTACAAAAACTCCACTCATCCTCTACTATAAAAAGGCACTCACACATTTCACTTACTCATGCCTCTAAGGAAAGTTGGATCACCAAAACAATGCTCAAATAATCTCAAAAAATCTCTCCCTCCCTATTATAATCCTCTATTTCATCATAAATCTAACCAATGAATCCCTTTGATGAAAATCCAAATGAGTTGCGCAAAGAAGAGGTAACATCATTCCACAAGATCATTTGTTTATTTTCATTCTCATCCCTCAAATATTCTTATTACATGCATATAAAATAACTTCAGTATAATAAATATACTAATATGTTTTTATTCTAACGGTTTTACATACACTTACACACACTTCCATCTAATGGGTATCGAACTTGTCGTTCTTGTGTACGGAAAACTACTGATTACGAAATGATATTGTTCGTTTGTCATTTACAACCGATCATGATTTGAAATTAAGATTTAAACCATGTTATTATATGATATATATTAAATTTATGATGGATTTAATCTTCTTTTATTTTTATATAAAACACACCTTCATTCATTCTATTTTAAGTAAACATGATAACTTCCTTTGTGGATGTGTGGACTACCGCCTCCTCAAAGCGATGTGACTCACTAACACATTAAATGGAATGTATTATGGATGGGTTTAGTATATTTATATGATATATATTACATAATAATGATAGTATATATATATATATACATATATTTCATTTAATTTCATTCTTTTAATATTATAATAAAACAGAAACAACGTTCATGCGCATGTACGACTTACCGTCTCCATGAATGGTGTATTCCATTTCATAATTATATATTAGATAGATTATTATAAATACACATATAATGAATATATATGATATTTATTTCTTATTTTATATTATTTAAATAAGGAAATCATGATCTATTCAAGAGGACCAATATTACACTTCAAAACATCTACAAAAAACAAGGCATTTATCTCATAAAATGTAACTTTACATGGTGTTATTAATAAAAGGGTAATATAAATTCATAAGTAAATAAATAATAATATTATATATAAAATTTGTTCTATTATTAATTTATAATAAACATATACTTATTATACATGTGGTTTTAATAAGTGCGATGAGCGTCAAGACATAAGGTAAGGGTTTTGTCATCTCACTTTTATTTCCTGTGAGACACAAGCCATGTTCACCTCCTATTTATTATATGTGGTGTGTATACTGCCCATGGATTTATTATATGATTTTTATACTCTATGGGTATTTATATATCAATTTTATTATCATTATTTCATGGGGTTTTTTTTCAAAAGATTCCAAATTGGTAAATTAATTTTGTCACAATTTTCATTCTTTGAAAAGCATGTCATGTTATGAACCTATATTTTTCAATGAGATGTATATACTACATTTGACATGTTATATAACGAATATCCTTATTTTTCTGATATTTTATGATTAATAAAATATTATTATATCAATCGTATTATGATTCAAAATTACCAAATTGGTAATGGGTTTTCACAACAATCCCATAGTTTATTGAGATTGTTTACGATTATGCTTCAATTGACAAAATATTAGGTTCTATATTTCATGAAACCTCATGAAATTTCATACCCTATAGTTATTAATTTTATATCCAATTAATGGTATGATTTTTACTCTCTTTATTACATAAGATAACTAATAAAATATTTTTATGAAAATATGTATTTTTTTCTCATTTCAGTCAAAAAAGTTTGTTCTTTAAAAACTGTGTTTTCTAAAAATGTTTTCAAGAATATCTTAACTTTATCCTATGATGTTTAAAGGATACTTTTTACCATGTAGTACCTATTTAAAAAATGGATTTAACATTAATAGTATTTTCTTTTTCTTTTTGAGGAACTTTTCTAAAATTTTAAGGTGAAAATAAATTTTTGGCATGTACAAGCATACCCATCATCATGAACCTCATTACCTTGATACATCCTTTGTAAGATTACAAGTTTAATTTTTTTTTAAATATTAGTGTTTTTTCTAATATATAAGAATTTTTTTTATTTTAATATGTGTTTAAAATAAAAAAAAATTCAAAAATTGTTTTTTGTCTAAAAGGTGTTTTAAATTATTTTCAAATCTTTTTTATATGTTTTCAAAATGTTGTTTTAAATAAAAATGATTTCGATGATATCAACGTTTATTTTATAATTTTGAAATATATTTTAAAATATAAATATTTTAAAAAATGTTTTCAAGATTCCTTCATAATTTTTCAAGGTTATTTTTTTAAAAAAATTATTTTCAAAAGGTTTTATGGTCTAACAAACATTGTTCAAAGAAGAAATGATAATTTTCTCAAGAATTGTTTTTTAAAAATATCTTCCAAAGTTATTTCCCATATAAGATGGCTTACATTGGGGTTACTCATGCCTTATTGGGGATATTATCCATGGTTAAATTAATATTATTTCTCTGAATAGTTTGTCTTTTGAGGGAATGATATTAATGAAACTCCTTTCTCTTTAATGAGTTATGTGTTTATGGATCCCATTTTTCTTTCATGGGTTATTTTTTATGCAACCTTCTTCCATTCATGGATTATTCTATTATGAAATAATTATGAAACCTATCTCTTTTCCATAGGTTGTTATATTATTAAATGTTTAGGATACCCATTTCATTTCAGGATTTAGGATGTTTATGAAACCCATCTCTTTTTATGGGTCAGGATATGATGAATACATTATTGTCTTATGGCATGAAAAATTATGATTTAATTTTTTGATAGATGGGACCTATATCTCCCTCCAACTAATTGGGTAATGATAAGTGGTATATGAGATCAATGTGTACACAGGTTGAAGCCCAATACCACAAAGAAGAGGGTAGATGTGTTGTAGCCCAGGTCTGAAATCAAGAGGGTACATGGGTTATAGACAAATCCTAAAAACAATAGGTTATACAGGTTGTATCCCCATCCTGAAAAAAATAGGTCAAACAGGTTGTATCCCAATACCTAAATAATAAAGGCACATGGGTTGTATCCCATTCCAGTAAATAATAGGGTACATGAGTTGTTATCCCAAGCTCGAAGCAGGTACACGGGTTGTAGCCCAAGCCTAACACATTATAAAGGTCTCAGTAGGTAGCCATGACCTAAGATTTTATATTATTATGTGTAAGTTTCAAATTATCTATCTTATTCATAAATTATTCTTTCATCGGTTATTCACTTGATTCTTTCATAATTCGTGTCTTTTGAACTGCCAATATTTATTCAATGTATCATGTTCCCAATATTTGATATATATGGTATAATATTTAAAATTTATTCTCATGTTATCATACCCATATGTTCATGAAATGCTTACAAATTTCCTTTACTTTCCATTACTGGGCATTAGAGCTCACCACTTTCTTATGTTTCATTCCCCAGGTTCTGAAGAATGTTTTTAAGTATAAGTAAAAAGGGAAAGATCATTAAGGTAATTATTGAAGATCCTTTACCAAACTAAAATAATGTGTTTCGTGTTTCTAAAGACATTAAACTATTTCAAAACTCTATGAATTTATTTTTGTAATGTGCTGAATATTCATCTAAAATGATTAAAAATCCTTTTCTGTTAAGCATGGGTCGTTGTTGACATAGATTCCTCATGGATAATACTCCTTACTAGAATCATCATGTGAGTATAAAATACTAGGGTATAACCTTGATATTCATGATTACATTCCTCCTAATAATACATTGGTGCATCTTATACACAAATAAAAATCGCACATTACAAAAATAAATTTTATTAAAAACTAATGATTATTTAACCAAATTCACTTCCCCCAAGTCATTGAGTGTTATGATTTAGTTCACATTTTCTCTAAATTCCCAATATAAATCATGAAAAACACTATATTCAAACGTACATAGGGACTTATTTATTCTTGACTTTGTATGCACAACACAAGAACACAACCACTTTTATCTTCCCCCCATTTTCTTTTCTTATTACATGGATAATCATTGAATCTTATTTTTTTATATGTATATAGAACATTATCACAAATCTCATATCCCCCTTATTATTATTTTCCTTAATGTATTTTCCACATTATTTATATCATCATTTTTTCTAATTTTTTCTTGTTCAGATTTAAATTCAAAATTTAAATTTAAATCCACTCTTTCAAACAACCAATTGATAATTTTCTAAAAATTATCCACCATATAATTTTTATTTGTAGTTATAGTATGTTTTAATAATAAAAAATCCACTCATATGATTATTATTCATCAATGATGTTCAAAGTCCCCATATTTATACTTTCATCATGTAGCCACCCCCTTAGTAGCCTAGCATAATAGTTCAAAAAAGATAATTTTTGACTACCTAATCACATTGTTATGTGATTTGTTACTACAGTGTTGAGGTATTCCAATGACCAAATAAATGGAAATAAATCTTCAGTATATCATTGTTTTTTAAGGATCTTGTTCCAAAATTGATATACCACATCATAAGGAGTAAAATCATGTTGTATAAGATGATTCTACTTTATAAAAGAGTCTGATGATTTATTTCCATGACTCCTGCCATTAGACCATGCTACTTTATTTTTATCTCATCAAACATGTATAACATTATCAAGAACAACCTTAATCTATTAATTGTATATTTTATTCAAGTATATGTTTTCACTTACCACCAACATTCTTCAGAATTGTATTGCAACACCAGTATGTATGAATTTATCTGATCTTCATAATTTAACTTTACACTTTTAAATGATATTTTTTATTTTCTCCTTTTCAATGTGTATTTTCATTAAAGGTATTTCAAAATATCAAAAAATATTTTTATTTAGTAATAATATGTTTTAGAAAATGATTTCATCATCCTCATTTCCTCAAGATATATATCTTTATAAATTTACACTTTATGAGTAACCCTCATAAATATTTTATGGGTTACTCTTTCAGTTGATTTCGATTTATCTGGTTATTTGATTATTTATATAATAAATTTTAAAATATAACATGAAACTCATTCTTATTCATTGGTTTTAAGGATGTGTTGATTAACTTTTTTCATATCATACACATTTAAGGCTAATAGTTATTTGATGGTTATGACCTATATATCCCTCCATTGCAATAGGTAAATCTGTATATCTCATAAAATAATATTGAAATGAATAGTGATTGTCGATCTAAAATTGGAAAATTGTATGTATGCCTAATCCATTATGGGAAATATGTAGGGATTTATGATCCACCATGGGAGATATATAAGAATTCTCGATTCACTATGTTCTATTTATTATACTATAAACTTCTTTTAAATGTGATCATGTTATACTCCCAAGATAATTATTTGTGTCTATTGTATTCACAGTTATCACACTAGGTTATATGTTTAATCATATGAGAATACTTGTTCTCATAGCATTCTGATGAACATTTTTTTTATTTTATTGTATTTTAATTAGAAAATTTCCTTTTTGTTATGTTACACATATGCTCATGATCTCACCATGGGTAATGTGTTTTTATGTTTATTATTCTCATAGTGATAATTTTAGATCACCTCTTCCTAATGCTTGTATTTACCAGGTCATGAGGATGGGTTCAACTTGAGATATATCTAGGAGAAAATCTATTATAATGTATTTATGGGGAAATGTTCACATGAAATGTAAAATAAGTCACATATGTATCTATTCTCTAAATACCCTAAACCTCATAAATCATACAATTTTAAGATAATTATGTAATATAATGTATTAATTATAGAAATGATGTAATATAAAGGAATGTTTAGTCTGGGTCTCCTTGGCTATCAGTAGATGAATGGTTAAGTTATTTTGGGAGATTAATTTAGTAATTGTTTTGGATTAAGGTTATAGATCCTTAGTGAAAACCTAAAAAATATTTTATGTATAGTATATTATCATGATATATTATTAAACTTTGGTGTAGAGTATTTTCCTTATAATACATCACTGACTAGATACTAGACTATTGAAAGAGTAGTGGAATAGATCCACCTAACAGTAGTCCCCCTAAAAAGGGTTATATCAGAATTGGATCGATCCTCACTTGGATACTCGATAAGTAAGCTTATTAATGAACACCTAGATAGACACTTGTGGGGGATATACTTTGGTTAATCATATGTTCTTTAGGAACCTCTATTATTAAATTTTTTCCAAGTTACCTTTAGGGATAATGTTAAGAATCATGAAAGAACAATACATAATGTAACTTAGGAAGAACCAAGAAAGTTATAGGATAAATTAAGTGTGGCATAGTTGAAATGAAATTTTCATAACATGAAATTAAGATTTCATTAGAGATTATATGATAGGATTCAGAATTAATATTCTTATGGTCATTTACTATGATTTTACAAATAGAAGTTTTTGTATTTGGGATATGGTTAAAAAGAGATCATGAAAATGAATTTGATAAAAGTATGTATCTAGAAACCTCTATGTATTATAACCAAATAAGGGATAATAATTAAACAGTTTAGAATATTAGTATATTTCAATTATAATGAAAAATACAAGTTTCTTTCTCATACATATGGTAGTTAGGTCGAGATATTAGTAGAAATTAATTCTTGATACTCTTATCCACATTCATTATTGTGTGATTTTTATCAATAATATTCTTGTATTTTCCAAAATTTATAAAGATTAAGTGAAATATATAAGTATTTTTCTTTAGTGGTTTTTCTTTAATGGTATGGAAACATATATTAAATTATATCAATAAAATTAAAATGTGATTTTATGAAAAGGTAGAATATTTTGGATAACTATTAGAGACCACATGATTTCAGTATGGATTGATCTTTGGATTAATATATACATGATGTGGATATAATAAAGGGTTGATTAATTTAAAAAAATATATATATCTTATTGGTAACCTTGAGATTGATAACTAATTCATGATATTTTTAGTATATAATGGTTGGTGTGTAATTTTATATCATTTTAGGGTTAAAGATAGTGTTAATTTCTAGAAGTATATATAGTTTAATTGTGGATTAATGTATTTAATATTAAAATTATTTTGAGAAAATTATTTTATGGGGAATATTAGATTAAGGTACATACATACATGGGTTTTGTGATTATATGAATTGATAATGTTCTCTAAAGAAATATATGTAACTTTATAAAACCTAAGAGAGTATGTCAGATTTCATATTAGTTGTTATACCCTGAATGATGAATATGTTAAGAATACACTCACCTAAGATATTCAATGAGTAATAATTAAAACTGTGAGGATGAAATTTATTTATGGTGGATAATGTGGAGACATGATATTTCACTATATTTTTATAAAATAAATAATGTGTTTGGTATCAAGATCCACATAAAACATTGAACAATAAAAAACCAAAATATTCTTATATCATTAAAACATGGAATTTTATCAATTAGGTATGAATATGAGTAATACAATTATAAAATATTTCAGTATATATATTTGGAGATAAGGGTTATTTTTATCAAATTTGTATAATTCATTTTTGGGTATAAAAATCCATCTATTTATGATATTTGTGATTTTTTAAAGACTACAAAGTATATTATTGTTAATTTTTTATTTTGTTAAAATGTAATATTTTTATTAATTCTATATTTTTTGGTGTTTTATATAAATTAATAATAAGTACAACTACAGTTTTATAAAGATCTCTTCTAAAAGAAAGTGTGTCTCATTGTATTTTATGATTTCATATTATTTTTAAATTATAAAATATCTGAGATTTAATTTAATAAAATTAATTTCTGCATTTAGACTTTAAATATTAGTTTATGTTGTTTTTTTTATATTTTTCAAAAAATATTGACTTTATGTAAATAGTGAAATATACCATTTTTACTGATTATATGGATTTTATTCCATTATTAGTATGTAAATATTAATTAGAAGTTTATATAAATTTTTTATTAAAAATTATACATTATAATTTACATGATTCATTTTTTAAATATTTATTACACTTTACAAACCTAATATTGGTATTTTAGACATCAAGTAATTTTTTTAATAAATTATACATTGATTATATTAAAAATAATTTTTTATACTTTTATAAATAGAACCGAAGAAAATGGACTTCAAATTTTTTAGAAGTAGGTTCATATTATATAATAAGGTCCACTTTATTTTTAGGAATAATGATTACGTTATGTAAAAAATAGTTACTAAGGTAAAATATAAAATGGAAAAGATAATAATTAATGCGGAAAAGGGATTGAAATATATTTAAAAAAATCTACGAAAATTATAGTTGAGGTTATCTCAAACATATCCCTTCCATATTAGAATATTTATCAAATTTTGGATCCAATTTCTTTGATAGTTACTTCCCATTTTAAAAAATGAATTTGTATTTACAAAAATTCCACCCCTTTTCTCTTATGTAATGGTTTTTCCACTCTTCACTTCCCCTCACACAAAAAAAATCATAATTTTGGCATATACATTTCTAGAAAATACTAATAAAAATATATATCAACATTAAATAGGTTACATTATTTTTAAAATACAATCCCTCAAAAGATTAACCTTCTTCAAGAAGAAAATAATCCAATAAGTGAGGTAAAAATTCCTAACAACTATTTATCATTTATATTTATTTGTGTGCACTAATTATTCCTAAAATTTCACTAAAAATGTTAAAATGAGTATTATTATTATACTATTATGTAATTTTAATTACAGTTTAATCGTTAAACACATTTTCTTATTTCTATTAAGAAAAGAGAAAACATTAATCACTTGTATATGCGGACTACCACCACCATGAATAAACTATTAAGTTTTCCTTCACCACCTAAAATATGATGTCCAGATAGAAAAATTAATATATAATTATGATATTTTTAAATTATTTGTTACTCTAGAATACTAATACATATTACTTCTTTATCTAATTACATGAAAAATTACAACACCATCCATGTGTGCATGAAAACTAGAGCCTCTATGGCATGATACATTTTTTTTCAATAGAACCATTTATGGATTGATATAAGAATGGTTTTAAAGGGTAATTAATATTTTGTGGTTTTGATGTTGTTCTATTAATACCAATTTATGTTCCCTCTTAATGATGTTAATGATAAAAAAATTATTATAAAATTTACCATATAAAACAATCCAACTAAAAGAAAAATATTTATTCATAATATGTAATTGTTTTTTCCATTAATTATTATACCAATGTTTATAAAATGTATATTAACTAAATCTATTTACATTACCAACCATGTATATCGGATATTAAAAATGAATAACATCACTTTATAGAGGTGGTAGTCCACATGTATGCACAAACGACGTTATCATTTATCATAGAATGAAAAAGTGGTATAAATGATAGTAACATAAAAACATTATAATATATTAATAATACTTATGGAATCATATTAATATGTCTATATTATATTTATAGGAGGTTGAAGTGTAAATAAAAATAAAATAATTTTCTAAATATTATTACCTCTTCTTTGAGAAACCTATTCCAGATTACAACTTAAGCCATCAAACTTCTAATGAGAATATAAGAACTATATCTTGGATAAGGAAGTTAGGAAATTATTTTTTTATATTATTTCTGAGTATGAGGAATCAATATTCATAATTAAGTGAATAGAGGCTGTACTATTTTATAAATGGTGTGGGTGACACTCTTATAAATACTTAAAATATTAAAATATAATAAAATCATATTCTAGTGAATGTGGAACCAAGTGGACAATGTTTTGAATAAAATATAAGTTAAGGTATAAATAAATTCAACTAATCAAATTTTAAAAAGTTTATGTGATAATTAAAATCTTATATTTTTAGTTTATCCCCCTTATTAACCCTTTTTACCCTTAACCAAGGTAACAATTTGTTACCATAGTTAGGGTTCATTATGATCAATATTTAACGTGGAATTATTACCAAATTTGGAAATATTGATTGAAAATATGGAAATTATTTTATCAAACTGAATTTATTCAATAAGTATAAATTAGTTTTAATGTAATCATGGATAACACAATTGAAATCTATTTTTCAATAAATACATTTCATATCATAAAACTAAATTTATTATTATCCCATCCATAGTAAAAACCATTATATTAATGTTAAAACATTTTTTTTATTTTATTATCAAAAAATGTTATTAAAATAATTCATCAATTTTTATTAATTTTAATTTATTAATACAAAAACACATTACATAAATAAAATATTTTTTTCAAGAAACATTATCTTCTTTCACCTTCAAATTCTTTTATTTTCATTTATAACAAATTGAGAATAAATGAATTAATTTTATATATGTGTAAACCATAATTTATAATAAGTTTAATACTAGGAGTTATTTTTTAAATAAAAAATATATGAAAAAACAATTCTCATATTCATAATATTGAAAAAAAACTTTATAATCCATAATATTTACTGAGTAAAATAGAAATTATTTTCAACATTAATATTTCATTTAAATACCATATAATGTGCTTAATTTTATAAGTGATAATAATTATTTAGATAATTTAATGGTTTCTTGTTTCATAATATATCGAACACATTTATATTTTTAAAAGATGTATATTTTAAAATATATATGTATCATATTCTATCCTATATAATAATTTACCAATGGAAATTATATATCTATGGTATAAAAATCTGGGTTACCCCTACCCCATCACATTCTTAGGTTCACGCATTGCCTCATCATATTTATAATTCCTCTAAGGAACCATAATGAGGTGATTATTTTTCTTTTATATTAAATTTTTTCTATGATCACAGATTTCTATAGGTTTATCTTTATAATAAGAATCATGATCTAATGGTATGTCCTCTATGTTGATTATATAAGAAGGATCTAGTGTATTGCTTGGAAATAGAGAAACATGAAACAAAAAATGAACTTGAATGTCGTTTAGAGGAATATCCAGTTATAATCTACCATCTTGATATGATCAAGAATGTCATAGAGATTGATATATATGGTTATTAACTTTTATATCTATCCAAATCTGATAACATTCTTTCATTGATATATATAGTGTAACACTTTATCACCAAATTTGAACTCTATATTTAATTTATAATTTTATGTATATATTATTTATTAGATCTAAGCTAGCCTGGTCTATTTCTAAATGGGTTGAAACTTCTCATTCATTTCATCCACTCTCTCTGATCTCAATATATTACATTCCACAACTTTATCCCAACATATTGGAGTAATGTTCTTCCTTTAATATAATTATTTATAATGATGTATCTGAATACTTGAATGAAATAAATTATTGTATGAAGGTTTTACAATAGGAATGTGTTGATCCCAACCACCTTTGAAATCCACAGTAAAAGATCTTAGCATATCCTTTAAGGTTTTAATGGTCCTCTCAATTTGACCATCTATTAGAGGATGATATGGAGTGATAAAGATAAAATTTGTATTCAAATATTTCTAAATACTTCTCCACAAATTCTTGGTAAACCATGGAACCCTTTCACACCAACTTAGTTAGTGTATATGATAGTTGCCTCAAAAAATATCTATATTATTTGGCCCATCCATGAAAACTGTGAATAATATTCACCTTGGTTAGACAGGAAAATTTCTCAATAACTTCTATTTTTAAGGACCCATAGATATCCCATCACTTGTGATTACATGACCCCAAAATGGTACTTGGTATATCCCAAATTCACATTTCTGAACATCATCAACACAATCCTAAAAATATCTCCATGATCTTAGAATCTATAAGAATATCATTTATATAGACTACCATAAACTAATCACGGTAATTTCTAAAGAAAATATTCATTAGATCAATGAATATAGAACAGGAATTCCTAATTCCAACTAGAATTACTATAAATTTGTAATGATCATACCTCATATAGAAGGATTTCATAGATATTTTTTCCTTTATGACCTACAACTAATTATTTCTAGATCAGAGGAAAATATTTAAAAAAAATTAGTCTAATGTTATTTGATGAAAACAATCCACAATACAGGGTAAATGATACATGTTCATGATAGTAATCTTGTTAAGTACTTGATAATAAATATAGATATGCATTGTCCCATCATTATTGTTAACAAAAATAATAATTTCACCCCATGGTGATGCATTTGGCTGAGTGAATGCCTTATCAGTATACTCTTACAATTTATTATTCAATTCTTGTAATTCAATCGGGTACATTCTTTAAGGATTCTTTGAAATAGGCCTAATGCAATGTATGAGTTGTATTAAAAACTAAACTTCATGATTCATGGTATGAATAGGAAACTCTACATGAAATAAAATAGAATATTCCCATAAAAATAGAATTTTTTTTGTTATTGAGTGTTTCTCAACCCATTTGAGATTTATACACCTAATGAATAGGTAATAAGACTCATACTATGAATGTAATTTCCATTAGATTTTTATATTCATCCTCACATAAATAGAAAATAATTTTTTTTATTTAGCATATTATGTGTGACTTCCCATTCCCTATAAATTATATGGGATCTAAATAAAGAATGAAAATCCATGCCAAAAATCAAAAAAATAAATCGAGGGATAATGAAAAGATTAATATGAATCAAACTCCCATGATCTTATATCATAGAGTATCTATATTAATAAGATGAAATCAATATAAAATTTAGAGTTTTCAATGATAATTCAACATCTAATCATTGAGTTGGTTATTTGATATAATTATAAAGTTCTATAGATATATACTAGTGGGTAGAATCAGAATAAAATAGCATTGTTTTAATTATACAATGGAATAAACGTATTCATTTTACCACATTATTCTTGTAACCCACTTTTCTTATTGTGATCACATGATCATTAAATTTACATCTTAGATTAATAGGTTGATTATGTGGATTTTCATCCTTAACCCTAGGATTAATGCATTAGTTGGTGTAATTCCCATACACATTGCAGTTTTATAATTAGATTGTGGATGGTAAATTTGGTTAAGATATTTCAAAATTTATTTAGTTATCTTTTCTCTTTACAACTCTTCATAATTTACTTTCTCAATTAGCTTCCCTCCCACACTAAAAAAATTACCATTTTACTTAAGATAATTTCTCCAATTCTCATTTCCATTTATATCGCATAAATAAATATTTATTTCTATAACATCATAGATTTTATTATAATAATTTCCTCAAAACTCCATAATTATATTCTTATCTGAAAAATTTGAATGATGGGAATCTCAAATTTGAATTTACACCCTGAGAGCACATCAAATGTTTTCTTCTTAACTAAAAAATTCCTTTATATACAATGTCGTTTGATGACTTGGTTTTAATCCATAGAAGAAACTATAAATTATATTATTAGGCTCAATGATAAAACCATAATCATAACACAAAATTCCTGTAATGTTTTCCTCATAGGTAATAATAGATCTATAATCCATTTACTTAAACTCAAGGAATCCCCTTTATAGATTGATGTGGAATTTTTAGGGAAAGAACTATTTGAAAAATACCCTCCTAAACTCATCACATCTATTAGATTCAATTTCTTCTTATTGTATTATATGATTAATAAGAATCCCACATTAATTTACTTCACCTTACAAAATGTCCTTTACTCTAGTAACCTGGAACATGTGTCTTACTTTATTACATTGGATTACGATACATGGAATCACATAAAGAATGAGGAAATTTTTTAGTAGTATTAGTAAAGAAGATAAAAAAATTAATTCCAATATTACTTTTGAAAACCCAAATTAATCATTTTTTTAGAATATCATTATTCCATCTATCATATCCTTGCATATCATTCTTAGTACACTTCCATGATTCCAGGAAAAGGAAGAAAAATAAAGGAGAGGTAAAATGATCAGTAAGGGTTATGTAAAATAGAATCTATCATGAATCAATAATCATGTTCATGAATAGGTAAATAACTGAACAAAATTACATTTAAATAACTTGACTAGAATAATCAATATGGATAGGTAAATAAATGAACACACATGATGTTTAGTCAATAAAATGATAATAAAACACACCAAGAAATAAGATAATTGTGAAACTATCATGGAGAGTAATAACTGAATTCTTGATGACTGAATTTATTAATTATTAGATGTTATGATCCTTGGATTCATGATACCTTAACTATCAATACCATTGAAAATACAGTTTAAAACTAATGGGTAAGTATACACAAGAAACCCATTTAACTAAGGCTTAAAACTCGATTCAACTTATGAGACTATCAATGCATCGAAGGGGTATCTATAATTAGTACCCACCCATGTCTAAATGACCAAATAATTCTTCATATGTAGAGTAATAAATTTAATCAATGGTTAATATTTCATATCATTAAGTATTTGTATTGAGTAAATAATAATTATTTATCAGTATTTCCTAGGTTAATCAAATAACATCCAATGTAAACCCACTTTGTATAAATGATATAAATATTGAGAAAGAATTATATCAATGACTGATAATATGAAAATATATGGAATATTTAATTTCTAATTATCATGTGAAAGTTGATATTTCAAGGGAAAGTTAATAATTACAAATATTAATAAATAAAGTGAATATAAATACTTTCCTTGGTAAAAATGATAACAAACCACCCCTAAGAAGAATAAGGATGGTATTTATATAATGTATCCCTAGTAAAGTATATGTAAAATAATGGATAATTGTTGTTGATGAATAGAAATACCATAAAAAGATGATTTAAAACATTCCAAAGGAAAATATCATTTTAACTTCAAAATTTTCTTTTTAAAACTAAAAATATCCATAATATTTAAAAAAATAGATTTATTTAAAAATAATATTTTAACCTTTTAAATTAATATTAAATTAAATTAATGATCATGATGGTATGAAATCGTGTAAATGTTGTATAATCTAAAAAACATTCTTTTCACACAATTGTAAAAATGGTAAAAAGATCCTTATTCAGAAAGCTAGAACAAGATTATGTTAAATCCATTTTTACAGGAAAACATGGGAAAATATTTTTAATAAATCATTTGGAGAATGTTAAAACATTTTTTAAAACATTTTTAAATAACAAGGCTTTGGAATAAAATGGATTTTTGATTCAAGAGTGAAATAAAGTTGGATTTTCAAAAAATCATTTTCTCAATAATTTTAAGTACCAGAGTGGGGAAATGGTACTATTACTTGGAAATATCAATAATAACCTGAGGATAATAAAATTAAAGTTATTTATTATAAAATTATAAATTAATTTCCATCATTTAAAATTAGATTATAAATAATCCTGATTAAAATGATATTGTGAGACAAACCATTACAAATATCATAACATTGATGTAACGATCAGTGAATCGATTTTGTATATAAAATGTAAAAATAAAATAAAACAAGTTGAAGAAAATATAATGTATTAAAATTTATTTACACACAAAATATAATAATGTTGAATACAATGAAGAGGTAATATAACACTATGAAAAGAACCCTAGTTATGAAATTCATTAACACTTCCTAACTATTAATTAAAAATAACATATGATGAAGTAATTAAAACAAAAAGGTAAAATAACATGACAAATTATTGAATCATGATATTATATTTCAAATGGGTAGTTCATACTCTATAGAAAACAAATTAGGTGTATGACAATACAATATGCCTTAATGAAATGAAATTGAGATGAAATCATTTACCTCATGCTTCATTTTGGATGAATATTATTTGACCAAATTTATAATGGTTTTATTCATTTTATTAATTTATACCATAAAAATAATAATTTTTATAATATCATATATGATCCACTAATTACATTCTACCAATAAATTTGTAATAATATTTCATTATTTTCAATGTTTTGGGTGTAAATTGTGTAGTTTTATGATTCATACATTGTCTTGAATGTTCTAATTTTATGTATATGATATAAATAAATTATTTTCTTAATTATATTAATTCTATAAATATCATTTTCATTCATTAAATACATTTTATGAATCATTATTGAAATTTGAAAATGGGTAATGGATCACATCACTTTGTGGTGATGGTATGTCATACATATGCACGGGTGACATTATCATTTATTTAAAGGGTGAAAGGGTAAGTGATTTTTTAATATATTAATTTTATAGAATAAATATAATTTCTAATACATCACCTATGTTAAATACAATGTTTTTATTATTTTCCATGTAATGCGTAAGTGAAAAAAATCGCATCGCTTTGCGTGGAGGTAGTCTGCTATACAAACATACAATATTATCATATTTTAATCTGAATGGAATTTAAGAAGGTTTATGTGATATAAAATTAAATAGGTATAATAATACCATCAATTTCAGATAAATTTGTTAAATACATCATTATATCCCACCTTTAATGGTGGTGATGGAAAAAAAATTACATCGATTCGTGATGTGGTAGTCCATTGTACACACATTCGATGATTTCATTTCCCATTTGTTATAAATGGGGATGGATATATGTAATTAAATTAACATAATAAAATATAATTATATGAAATATACTAATTTTATTATTTAATCATGGTTTAATATGATTTTAAATGGGTGGTAGAAGAAAAACAATAAAAATTATTTTTTATGAACGTTAACTCTTTTTCATGGAACATCTTTTAGTTTGAACCAAAATACTTATTAGGATGGATTTATAATAAAACAAAGTCCTATAGGATATTATTTGGTGATTAAGTATGTGATCTGGGTAGGGTTTTTTTGAGCCAAATGGCTTTGTAATGGTGAATAGGGGAGGAGAGTGTGTGGCCTTTTTATATGGGGGTAGAAGACACACATAGAATGTTTAAAAAGAATCAATTACACCAACCTATGTATATTGTAACATGACATAAAATAGATAATTATTGAACTTTATAGATTATTTAGTCAATATATGTATATTCAATGGGCTTTGGATAAGTTTTTAGGTCATTTGTAACCCTTGTCTTATTAGTTTAACCCCTGATAAATCAATTTTTACCATAACCATGGTAATAAATTTTTACTAATGTTAATATTCATAATGGTAAAAAAAGATGTTTGACATCATATATATTAAAAGTTATTCGGATTCTGAATATTTAATCCAGTTTTTCTAATTTTCTTCACATATGTTCTAGAATCCAATTTAAAATTATACTCACAGATGCGAGGAAACATAGGTTTTAAATAGGGAAATTCTCATAAGTATTGAAAGTTTTAATATCATAATTCAATATGAAATTAATTCAAACGACCTAAAATAGTTAAATTCTCAAAAAAATTGAACTAATGTTACTTAAAACTGGTTTAAAATATAATTTACATATTTAAATAATTTAAATTAAATATAATTATTCTATAAAAATCACTATTTATATCTATTCATCAAAAAATTAAACATTTGAGAAAAAATTCAATAATTTACTCTAATATACTTTTGATAATATAATTTCAGAATAGAATTTTATTTTATCAAATAAATTTTATAAGTTGGAAATATTTATTTTCAATTATGTGCACAAATTGTGACTCAACCATCCTAGAAAAAAATAGTATTTTGAAAAACAAATTAATTTTCTTTAAATTGATTTTTATTTTACTTCTAACTATAATATTGTTAATATTGTTTGTACATTTCATACCCACCCATTTAATTGATAGTTTATAAAATTATTTTTTGTTATAACTCTTTTAAACACAATGTTTCATGTCACATCTTTTATTAAATAAAATGTCATTATTTTAGAATTTAAAGAGGTTAAACTCTCCCCACCTTAAATAAATTTATAACATCTCGGTTCTGGGTGCCTCCCAAAGGTTCCCCATACCTGGTTAGTCACATGGCCTCAATCACATTTCCCTAAATGCCAGAGGCTGACAACTAGAAATGAGGGCCTTTTTTATGATAATGGGGAAAGTATACCATCATTGGAAGAGTATACCTAGAAAAATCTAAATATAAAATAGAAATGGAAGTAGTAATACAATGAAATAATTTAAACAGAAGAAAACTGATAATAATATAACAACTGGAGCATATAAAAATAATGCATGTCACAATTATATAGGAAATCATCCAAACATGTCACAATGTTGAAAATACAATACAAAATTAGAAGTATTGAATAATAGTAAACTCCAACAGCATCGCAAGCCTTAGCTTGGTCACATTATCTCCATCTCCTATAGTAATCAAGTACCTGATGAAGAAGGGCGCTCTTCCTTATATATATCTACAACCATATAATCTTTTTGGGTCAAAAATCATGACCCAAACAATGCGTGAGACAAATTCCATTAGGAAACCACCAAAAATTTGTTCCTAACTGTCAGTGAATATATATAGCTAAAAATATACATAAATAAAGAAATAAACTCAGAAGTACTCAAAAGTAAACAATCCTACAGTTCTAAATTATATTCATTTTCATTCATTAACTATTAAAACCATTCAATAATAAAATCTCATGATCTAGAATAAGCTCTGTATCCCCTGTGTAATAGAAAAATAGATAACTTAGAAGACCATCTAAACATTATTGTAAGACAGAGTCCAAGATTGTGCTTTGTCTTGGATGACTTCTCACAATCCTTCAATCATTCATAAGCCACCCTCTGGGAAATATTTCATGGTCCAAAACCCTTCAGTTTAACATAGCACTAAACATTTACAAAAAATCATCAGGTCTGCTCTCACAGTAAATACCCATGGGCCCACATGGGATCAATAAATTATAAACAACCTTTGGGTAGCTCTCACGGTTAATACCCCCTGGGTCAAGATAGCACAAATAATCATAAACGACCTCCTGGTAGCTCTCGTGGTAAATACCCCTGGGTCAAAATCTACACCAAGGATCTCATGGACCTATGTAAATAAACATAGAAACCCCCATAGTTTTCCTAGGCCAAGACTCTCACGGTCCTTTGGAAGATAAGTGTGCATATCATAATAAGGAAACACATGTAATCTGTAACTACTATAAGGATAACATTCACAATAATAACACATCCAATTCATATAATCAAACAAACTCTATCCTAAACAACTCAAGGCATGGATACAAGGTATGTATCATAAAAATCCTCAGCCAAATGGCCAATAATAGTCAAACTAGGGAAACACACATATGGGGTGTCTTGTAAATAAATAATCTAACCTTATGCATATGAAACAACCCCTTTCAATCAATTAAACCATATCAGGTAAATAATAGAGTTAATTTCCCAATCAAGAAACACCCCAAACATGGGTATGCGACATTTTTAGCATATATATAATCCAAATAAAAACAAAGAAAGGTACAAACCAACTACGATTATGTCATATGATCAACACTCTTGAATTTCTACCCTTGAATCAACCAAGAACGATGTAGATCTAAAAAACGGTGAAAAATGATCAACCATGAAATACTCATGGGAGAGGAGGAATCAAGAAGAAAGGATCTAGAGAAATAGAGAAATCATTGGTGGGAATCCAATGCACCCGACATCATCTCAATCGATGCTCGGACAAAGAATCTGGAGGAGCTCGAAGTTCATCATCGTTTCGTTGCTCTAATATACAAACTGAGGGGATAGGAATGTGTTTCTAGACATGAGGCGTGACCCCACACTGATAAATCAAATAAAAAAAAGTACACTACATGTTCATTTAATGTAAAATATGTATACTAGTCTCACTTGGCCCCCGCTTTAGGCGTCTTCCAGGACACCTACACGGCCATGTACTTGGTCGTTATATGGCCACTACATGACTATACAAGACATGTATATAGAAAATTTAAATTTCTTTTTTCCTCAAAAACACCTAAAATCAATATCCATACCTGAAATGAATATTCGAGTTCTTACAAACTTCCCCCCTTAAAGAAATTCCTCCATGAATTGTCCTTCCAATAGTGGCGAAGAAGAAACTTCAAAAAAATATGGCCATTGTGATCATACGTCGACCTCCCTCTCCCAAGTCTCCTCATGTACTCGCCTTCTCTACAATAACACTCATACTAGAGGAACAGACTAGTCATAGAGAACCTTCATGCTGTGATCCACAATCGGAATAAGGCTTTCCTCAAAGGATGCATCCACCTCCAACTCAACCTCATCGGGTTGAAAAAAGTGAGATGAGTCTGAAAAGTAACTTCATTGCGGATAAGCATGGAAGACACGGTGCATAGCTAGGTACCTCTAAGATAACTACAACTGACAGGAAACCAACCCAAATCTCTCCAAAACCTCAAACATCCAAAATTATCTCAGTGAAAGATTCCCCTGTATCATAATCCTACTGTGGCCCAACCTTAGTGTGACACGTAAGAAAACCTAATCTTCGACCATGAACTCCCGAGGTCATCCCCTTCAATCAACTAAATATTTCATCAGATACTGTGCAATATTTATCCTCTTCTGAATTTACTCCACCTGCTCAGTGGTCTCTAGGACAAGATGAGGTCCCAGTATAGTTGCCTCTCCTACCTCCAGCCAACATTGCGGTGATCGGCATGGCCTATCGTACAAAGCCCTATAAGGTTCCATGTGAATTGTATCCTATAAACACTTATTGTAAGAAAAATCCACTATGGGTTTTTTTCTCTCCCAGGATCCCCTAAAATCTAGTACGCATGATGGAATCATGTCCTCCAAAACATGAATCATGCCCTCAAACCGGCTATCTGTCTGAGGATGGTATGCTATACTCAGAAGTACCTATGTACCAAAATCCCTCTGTAGTCCCTGTCAGACGTGAAAATTAAAACGGGCATCCCTATCATAAATGACATAGTGTGGAACCCCATGAAAATGTATAGTCTCTCAGATGAAAAACCTTCCCATCTCATCAACACTGAAGGTTTCTTTGATCAGAAAGAAATGTGAAACCTTCGTCAGTCTGTAAACAACAACCCAACCCGCATCATTTCCTCAAGGAAACCATGGTAAACCTATCACAAAATCTATTGTGACATCATTCCACTTCCACTTGGGAATGGGTAATTGTTGTAAAAATCCTTGTTAGTCATTGATGCTCCTCCTTCACCTGCTGACAGGTGAAACATCTCATAACAAAACCAGATATATCCCTCTTCATAACTGGGCACCAATACTGACGGTGTAGATCTCCATACATCTTGGTGACACTTGGATGAACTACCCATACTGAGGCATGAAGATTTATCATCAACTCCACACACATGTATTTTGACGCCCATATGTGTCCATGAAAGCATAAAATCTCATCCTTGCCTACAGTACATCCAAGAGTTGGGTCCACTCCTAACACATGACTAGGCCTTGAAAATCCAATAACTACCTCATTCGAACTCGATTCAAAAGAGTATAAGTAACAGCTATAGGAGAAAGAAATGTCTTCCCCTATATATTATGCACCTCCAAATGCATCTCAGAGAACAGAGCCATAAGTTGTCACTAAATGTTTTCCTCCTAAACTGCCTATATATATGAGTCCTCCTACTCAACGCATGATCCATTACATTGTCTTTCCCATGCATGTAGGCAAGCTCAATGTCAAAATACTGAAGGTACTCAACCCACTTTTTCTATCTCAAATTAAAATCTCATTGATTAAAGATATACTTGAGAATTTTTCTATGTGTACAACACAAAATTTTCTCCAAAAGATAATGTATCCAACATCGCAAAGCATGTACAACTACAGCCAACTCGAGATTGTGTGTCGGGTAATTCCTCTCATGTGTCCTCAAATACTGAGACTCGTACAGAACAACTCCTTCCCCCTATATTATAACTTCTCCTATATCAATACCTGATGCATTGCAGTATACAATGTAACACTTTCCAAGATCTAGCAATATCAGTATTGGTGCTGAAGTCAATCTCCCTTTCATCTCCTAAAAGTCTGAATCATAGGAATCTGTCCACAAAAACATTGAACTCTACTTAGTCAGTCATGTAAGTGGTGATACATTGTGTTAAAATTAATGTATAAAGAACCTATAGTAACTATACAGCCGCAGAAAATTCCTTACCTCAATAAAATTCTTTGGCAAATCCTAGGAAATTACTGCTCTCACTTTTTATGGGTCTACTGATACTCATGTTTCTTAGATTACATGATCCAATATGTGAATATGGTCTATCCAAATGTGTCACTTTGAGAGATTGGCATATAACTGGTGCACTTTCAGTGTACTCAATATAATATTAAGATGGGTGGAATGGTTGTGTCAAGTGTGAGAGTACACCAAGATATCATCCACAAATACTACCACAAAATAATTCAAGGATGGAACATGGGATTCATCAGTAACATGAAAAATTTTGATGCGTTTATGAGACCAAACAACATAACCAAATACTCATATAGAACATACCATATCTGAAAGTCTATAAGAGTTATATATGATGGTATAATGCACAACTAATGATAACCAGATCTCAAGTCAATATTTGAGAACACATGGTCTCCTTGAAGATGATCATAGATACCATCAATACTTAGCAAGGGATTTAAGTTCTTGACTATCCATTGGTTTAGCTTCCAATAATTCACACAAAGTCTAAGGGTACCATCTTCCTTCTTCAAAAAAAGGGCTGGCGAACCCTAAGGAGAATTACCAGGTCATAAGAAACCCTTTGTCTACTAGCATGACCCTGACCACCTCCTCATCCTAAACAGAATGAAGAACACTAATTCATTGACTGAGGAGAAACTAGTGGTCCTTCTCCTAAATGTGGAGTTGTAGCTGATCCCCTCTCACCAGCTGTTGGAGAAAAAAATAGGCAAAAACGATAAAGAGGACCCATCTTATTGTAAGATCAGCACTCAAATGGATCTATTTGGGACTAATTTCTTGTGTTCCCACTCATTCCACACTTGTAGCACCTCACATGGCTACCTGTAGATACATCCCTACTACTACAATCATCACCTGAAGGCTCCCTGTGATGCTTCCTATTATCGATCGAAGGAGTACTAATCTTAGATGTTGAACCTCCCTGGCTCACGGCTCCTAACTCCCCCATATTGGGATCAGTAATCTACACCTTTTTCACTATAGCCTCCACTAAAGTAAGCCTCAAAACATTCACCTATGATTAGATGTCATAACGGAGACCATCCTAAAATCACCTAGCCAAAGATAACTCGTAACCTCTCAAAAAGGGGTGAAGCACTGAAGCTCTATGAAACGATATGAGTAATCCATCACAAAAAGAGATCCCTGCTCCAAATGCTTTAACTATTAGGCTCGATCGTCCATCAACATCTCAGGGTATAAGTAATCGTAGAAGGTCCTATGAAACTCTTCCCAAGACATATCCTAAGGATTTCTATCCTGTGAGACAACATCCCACCATATATTGGTGGAATCAGATAACATGTATGTTGAGAGCTTCACCCTCCTCTTTGGAGGCATCTCTAGATGTTCGAAGATAGAAAGAATGGACTCCAACCATGACTATGCAGCATGTGGTTCTACATCCCCTAAAAAAGTAGGAGGATGCTACTGCTGGAACACTTGTGTCAACTTTGCCATGGTTGGGGCAGGATGTGGTGCTCACTATAATTTTTTCATCATCCTCAAAAATCCTTCACAGAACTGTGCATCAACAACTATGTCCAATATAATAGCTGGTGCCAAGATGGGAATGATGGGAGGATCTGAAGGTAGTCTCTGATCTACCATTTATGGTGTCTGATCATCACCCTATAGCTGGAATACAATTGGAGGATGTCCCCAGGGCATAACTATGGAAGGTAAGGCGAATACCTCGGGTCAATATTATCAAGGACTGAAACGTAGAATTTCAAGAATGGAACTGGATAAGGAAAGAGTCTAAGTTTTACAAAACATGGTTACACTGCGTTTATAACTCCCAATGGTGTGTTCCCTTCAAGCCTTAACATGGGCATGTACCTCTACCAAACCTGGTCGTGTAACACCCCTACACATGGCGTGTTCCTCCTAGGTTACAACATGTACTAGATTTTTCTATCCTCCTCAAGTCCTTCTACATATCTAGCACTCCAAGGTTCTATCCTAGTGTAACACTACACTGTGTGTTCACCCCCGACACGGCATGTACTACTTACATTTTAACCACCTATGTTGTTAGTCACACAGTCAGATACATGGTCAGCTCTACATAGCATGCATAAATGAAACAAGGTGTGTACAACCTAAGTTTAATCCACATGTGTCATTAGTCACATAGTCAGTCACATGGTTAAGAACTGCACTGTGTGTACTCCCAGTACACGACGTGTACTTATGAAAAATTATTTCTTCAAAAACACAATAACACATGTTGTGTGTTCATAACATCACACGTCGTGTTGTCTGGGTTTATGGATAGTAAGCCTCTAAAACTTATCTAGAACTCTTAAAAACATAAAATTTGTCCATGGAATGTAAACTTATGACCCATGAGAGCCCATAATTATCGTGAATCAATGCCTAAAATCCCTTTTCACATCACAACATAACAGAATTCAATTAAAGTTCAACATGATTCACTAAATTCTGATCCAAGAGGGACCATAACACCTTAGGGACCAATGTTTGGCATCCATAGAAATAAAACATTACAATTCCCAATACCATATAAAAATATCATGTATTATATCATGACAACTATCACAATAGAATGAATATATTGCACAAAATCTATCACAACAACATGCAATCAGTAATGTACCCTAAATGGCATGATAAGAATGCATGGCATGTGATCTATATCATGTCCCTATATGATGCATGAGATGGAATACCCTGATCTCACCAAGTTGAAATAGAAATATAACCACAATGATATAAATCCTAACAACACAAAACGAGTGAATCAGCCAATGTTGAAATCAAATCAACGGTAACAATTTTCAAAAACCAGAAAATTGCAATATTTGAGGTAAACTGTCTTTTCCCTGTACACAGGTTAGCTACTCCTTAGCACATCTTATTACCAATTATTTATTCCTTCCTATCCATATATATAGGCTTCAAATAGTAAAAAAAGAAGAAAAGAACCTCATTTCATACCACTTTGTAACGTCTGGATTCCAGGTGCCGCCCAAAGGTGCCCTGTACCCAGTTGGTCACATGGCCTCAAGCGCATTTTCCTGAATGCCAAGGGCTTCCAACTAGCAGTGAAGACCTTGGGTATGATATTGGGGAAACTATTCCCTAATTGGTAGAGTATACATAGTGGAATCTAAATATAAAACCAAAATGGTAGAAGTAATACCACACACCAAAGTAAATAACAGAAGACTGATAATAATATAACAACTGGAGCATATAAAAATAATGCATGACACTTGTATCTAGGAAAGAATCCAAACATATCATAATGATAGAAATTACATAAAGAAACCAGAGTACAAAAAAACAGTAAACTCCAAAAGCATCGCAAGCCTTAGCTTGGTCTCATTCTCTCCAACTCCTACAGCAATCAAGTACCAGATGAAGATGGGTGATTTCTCGTATCTATAATTGCAACCATATAATCTATTTGGGTCTAAAATCATAACCCAAACAGGTTGTGAGATGAATCCTAGTGGGAAACCACCAAAACACTGTTCCTAACTGTCATTGAATATATATATATATATATATATATATATATATATATCAGTCAATATGCAGAAATAAAGAAATAAACAAGGAAGTACTAAAAATTAAACAATCCTAAAGTTTTCAATTACATTCATTTTCATTCATTAGATATTAAAACTGTTGAATAATGAAATCCTGGGATCTAGACTCATCTCTATATCCCCTGTGTAATAGCAAAACAGATGTCTTAGAAGACCACCTAAACAATCTTGTAAGATCGATTCCAAGATTGTGCTTTGTCTTAGAAAACTCGTCACAATTATTTAATCATTCATAAGAAAACCTCTAGGAAATATCTCACAGCCTAACCCCTTTGGTTTAAAATATCACTAAAAATATACAAAAGACCTCCTGGGCATGTGACAACCAGGTCCCGGTGACAGCACAGCCACCCCACCTTAACATGGTCGTCGGGTCATTGCCCACCAGGTACCCCCAGTTGCCCCCACAGACACGTGGAGCCCACCCCAGGGTCCACCCACGTGCACGAACGGGTCATCTGACTAATGATTGTCCCCACAGGCCAACACATGTCCTTTTCAGTGTGCTTTGTCCTCACTCACACACACCCTGGGAAACTTCCCAGAATTTCACCCATCCTGATCACTACTCCAGGCCAAGCACGCTTAACTGTGGAGTTCTAATCAGACAAGCTCCCGAAAAGGAAGGTACACATTGTTGACATGAGTCATATCATTTAGTCATTTAACCCTTTATCATTTGGGAATGTTACAATCACCCCCCCCCCTTTAGGGCACAACGCCCTCGTTGTGAGCCCTATATATCAACTCAGGCAGTGCACCGCGCACTTAAGGCTGGGTTCCTCCTCTGATACCAAATGTGACAACCAGGTCCCGATGACAGCACAGCCACCCCGCCTTAACATGGCTGTCGGGTCCTTTCCCACCAGGTACCCCCAATTGCCCCCACAGACACGTGGGGCCCACCCCATGGTCCACCCACGTGCCTGAACGGGTCATCTGACTAATGATTGTCCCCACAGGCCAACACATGTCCTTTCCAGTGTGCTTTTTCCTCACTCACACACACCCTGAGAAACTTCCCAGAATGTCACCCATCCTGATCACTTCTCCAGGCCAAGCACGCTTAACTATGAAGTTCTAATCAGACAGGCTCCCGAAAAGGAAGGTGCACCTTGTTGACCTGAGTCATATCATTTAGTCATTTAACCCTTTATCATTTGGGGATGTTACAGGGCAGCTCTCACAGTAAATACCCTTGGGTCCACATGGGATCAATAAATTATAAAAGACCTCTGGGTAGCTCTCACGGTCATTACCCCCTGGGTCAATATAGCATAAAAAATCATAAATTGCCTCTTGTGTTGCTCTCACGGTCAATACCCTAGGGTCAAAGTCTACACCAAGTCTCTCAGGGTCCTGTGTACATAATGAGGGAAACCCATATAGTTTTCTTGATCCAGGGATCTCACAGTGTATTGGAAGATCAGAACGCATATCATAACAAGGAAACACATGTAATATATAACTACTACATGGATAAAATTCACATGCATAACACATGCAATTCATATAATCAAATAAACTCCATCTTAAACAACTCAATGCATGGAAACAAGGTACCCATCATAAGAAACCTAGGCCAAACGGCCAATAACATTCGAACAAGGGAATCACACCCATGGGGTGTCCCGTAAACAAGGAATCTAACCGTACACTTACGCATCAAACCCTATCAATCAATTAAACCATAGTAGGTAAATAATAGGGTTAATTTCCCAATAAATCCACACCCCAAATGTGGGTATGTGACACTTTTAGCATATATAATCCAATGAAAATAAAAAGAAAGGCAGAAACCACCTACCTTGATATATGATTAACACTATTGATTGTCAGCCCTAGAATCCGCCTAGAATAACATAGATCTACAAAATGGTGAAAAATGTTCAACCATGAAATACTCATGGGAGAGGAGGAATTGGGATGAAAGGATCTAGGGAAAGAAATAACTCACCGATGGGAATCCAATGCACCTAACGATATCTTAATCAGATCTCATATGATGAACTGGGAGGAGCTTGAAGTTCTTTAGTGTTCTGTCACTCTCCTGTATGAAACTGAGGTGAGAAGAAGGTGTTTCTGGACATGAGAAGCTACCCTGCACCGATATATCAAATAAAAAGAAAAGTACATGGCATGTTCATTTAATGTACATGAAGTATACTAGACTCAATCGGCAACCACTTTAGGCAGTAGTCTAGGTCACCTACACGGTCATGTGTTCAGCCATTACACAACCAGTACATGTCTATACGTAGAAACTAGGTACACGACCTATACTCAAAAGTACACGGCATGTACTTAGAAAATTTCCATTTTTTCCTTTTTCCTAAAAAACACATGAAATCAAGATCCACACCTAAAATGAAGATACAGGTTCTTACAAAATTAAAACGTCACAATTTGATCTTAGACTTAAATAAAAGCGTTTGACATTTTAAAATTTCTTATTTGAAATACCAAAATATAATTTTTTTAATAAAATACTCTCTTAATAACAGAGAAAGGGAACTTCAAAGTGTATATGAAATAAAACATAAGGAGGATTCTATGTAGAAGACAATTAGTTGAAGTTGAAGATATAGACATGGAAGAAAATAATAAATAATTTTACTGAGTGTTAGAGGTCGTTGAAAAAATGAAAGTTAATTACCAATGGAAATTTATGGACCTCCTAACCATAAATTTGTGATGATTTGAAAGACCATTTCATTCTTTATATTTGAATTTAATTTGATAAATTGTTAGTTTCAAGATCCTTTTCATAATTTCGATTAATTATTTTAGTTTATACAAATATAATGAAACACAATTACTTTACATGTTTTTCTTTATTATGTATAATTTCATCCACTGGTTTCACATTGATCAATTTATAATTATTATCTTAATCAATGAAATGATTATCCAAAAATAAATTTTCATTCTTGATTCACTAAAAGTAACATTTAACTAATCATAATAACCATAAAAGAGATATAAGTCTTTATGTATGTCTCTCACTCTTTTCCAAAAAAAATTATTATCATAAGTTATCAAATATAATAAATTAATCTCTAAACCTCAATAGTAAAACTATTAGTTCATCATTAATATTTATTCTTCAATTAGTATAACTAAAAACAATGAAATATTAACATTTAAATCACATAGGTCAGTGGTAGGTGCTAAAATATTTTCATCCATTGGTTATGGGATCAACCACTAATGTCTTAAGATATGACAATATTTCACCTAGTATGTGGGTTATCCTTTTTCTAAAATTATATTAATATAATTCCTATGTTGTTCTCAAAGTGTAAATACCCATAATAACTACGAAATTATTGATAAGATAAATTTTAAAGGTTACTGATGCCTTTAAAATTAATTACATTAAGTAAGGGATTTCTTCCACAATAAACTCCTTTATATACTAACCAATGGATTGTATTCCCATAAATGTTTTCGAGAAATATCCATAACTATTTTACATTCTTACCACACAAATTTTCAAAAGTGATGTATGATACTGTGTATATATATTAATCCTTAAACTCATAAACCCACGATAGTATTATATACTCTAACTTTAATGAAGATGAACATGTTTCTAAAAAATAACAAAAACTTTATATATTTCATGGTTCTTATAACCAAAATTTCATTTTCAAAAATATTTATATAATTTAATTCTAAAATCTATTTATAGAAATACTTCATCAATTTTATTTCAACATAGGTCCTTCCTTTGTCCATGGGTTATCCTTTTGAAGACATAATTGACTTAGATAAATTCAAGTTTCCCCACATTTATGATAACAAACTATAAATGGATCCATTATGAGAAATTTATTTCCTACTATCGTACACGTTATTTTTCCTCAGTAATTCATTGATTTATCCTTTTCTTTTCCATGGATAAATGTTTTTTCCATTTCTTTCAAACACCTTCCTAGGTGGCACATTACAAATTTCTAAATTGAGGAAAATAAATCTGTATTTCCTCCATGGCCACCACCACTAAAGCTCTTAGATAACTACATCCCTCTCTTCTTTTTTAAGCCTAAGAGTTGGTTAAGATATAGGTTGTTAATAATATATCAAGATAACTGATTAGGCATAATCATGATATCTTCCATGCCTTTCATCATCCAATTTAGATTCTCATAGTCACCAAATTATCCTTCATATTCGATGTTAACATGATTCCATCAGGTTCTATCCCTTGACTAAAACAAAAATGAATCAATCATGAATCAACATGAATAATCATGGAAAGGTAAATAATTGAATGCACATTCCATTTAAATAATTTTAATATCATAATATATATGGATAATTAAATAACCAAAATCAAATTTCATTTAATCAATGACATAACTATGATAAATGGATAAAGAATAATCAACTGTGTGTTTGCACCTCATTTTATCATTTAGAAGCACAAAAATATTCATGGGTGATAGAGTTTAAAGGTCATAAAAATAATATTTTTCATTATAGATCTAATGTTGTTTGGTTTATCAAGAGGAAAATAATTTTGTTGTCTTTTGAGTTCATTTTCGACATGATTCCTCTTAGTTATAGCCATTGACTAAAACAAAAAAATCATAATATAAGAATGAATATATAATAATCAATGTAATAAATCATATAATCATAAAAAATCATTCCTTATACATCCTAAATTTTTACAACTTCTAATAAACCTATGAAACTTTTAGATTCACTCTGTATCAATTTCAATTTTGCCTATTTTTTCTTATGTTCTATCCTTATATTCTTCGTAACTTTATCTCAAAAAATAACTATACTTTACTTTGGTGCCAAATTTGGTGACCCAAGTGTTACATATATAAATATTTCATAATTTGAGAAGAATATTCAATAAATTTTACAATAATACATTCCCTGGAACTATAATGGTTTAGATTCCTTAATGACTAGATACATAATCAATATATTTTATTAATTATCTTCAACATATCTCACAACTTTCTTATGTTATAGTACCATTATTAGATATTTTTTACTTAGTTCGTGTCTTCCCAACATGGGAAAATGGAAATATAAAAAAGGGTGATATCATATCCAAAGTAAGGATATACATTGGAGATATCAATTGATGATGATATGAATGTATAAGATAAACATAAGTATATGAGAGCATGATAAAAAAATTGGCTTTCATACCAAATCAGTCATATATCATAAATCTAGAGTCTTGAATCAGTGCTTTATCATTTTAAAATATATGAGTAATAAGATTATGTAATCCTAATTAATCAATCATGATCTAGGATTTAATATCATAAGAATAAGAAAATTTATAGGAATTAGGGTATGATAATAATCATAGAAAACCATTTCATTATTCCAGTCTTGTTTCTATGATCATCTTCATATAGTAGAAAAAGTTTCATAACTGATTGGATTTACTCCTCATCCTTTTTTAATATCTGAATGTGTTTACTTTCTATCCTATTTAATAAAGTCTCAAGAGGTACAATTCATAAACCTGTGATTTTTTTATATCTAATTCTATTCCCACCCATCAAATCATGAATACAATACATATGTTTTCTATAATATCATAAAGAGGTATTTCTTTCCATTACTCCCTAACCCATTGATAAGAAAAAAATATCATATATATTTCATCATCACATAATAATAAGATATATATAAAAATAAAATGGATGGAATCATTAGATCTTATACCTAGTGAAATATAAGAAACCTCGAAAGATTTTTACATTGATGAAAATTACTTTTTAGATGAAATCTAAACCATTCCTTGAAAACATGAGGAAAATATGCTTTTCTATTGATAAATTTTATATCAAAATTACCATTATATTTTGAAATTTATTTTAATTTAAAATAACCATGGAAACCTAAAAATAACGTATCCAGTTAATGAATAGTTATTATAGAATAAAAATTCATTCATGTAGTAAATGTAAAAACAAAGATTCCATTAACATTTTTTATAAGAAAATAATAAATAACCAATTTTGAAAAAAAAATTCAAAATTAAGTTTTTAATATATTGAAAATAAATTAAAATATGTTTGAAAATAAATTTAAATGACAATTTTTTCATTCAAAATATCATTTGTGAAAACATTTTAAAGAACATGGACATGTAAGAAAATATATGCCGAATAAAGAGGAAATTAGCTCAACTTTTCATAAATGCATTTTCTTGATCTTATTAATAACCAAAGAGAGAATAATGAAACTAAAAATAGAAAAATCCCAAAAATTACTATATAATAACAAAATAAATGATTTATAACAGATAAAGATCATAGATCTCCCAAAAATTAAGTTAAATTATAAACTATCCTAATTAAAAAAGAGATTTCTACATAAAACATTTCCTCAAGTCTTGAAATTATTCATATAGATTCATAATATAATTTATAATAAGTTTAAATTTATAATAAACCTATAAAATAAAAATATTCATTTTTTTCTTATTATACAAGATTCCCATATAATTTATAATTACCCTTTTGTTAAAAATTCTTCATTAAAATCAATATTTGGTGTTCATTGTTATGTTCCCATTAATGTTCTAGATTAATGTTTTCATTCCATTCACTTTATTCATGCTTTCATAATCTCATGAATCCTAAAAATTTAATAAGTTTAATATTTATTCATGATATAATATTTTATATCCATTCATATAAATATGTGATAAAGAATCAGTGACATCACTCTATGGATACAGTAGTCCATACATACACATGAGTAATTTTTAATTTTCCAACGAATAGAAATAAAGATAGATAAATAAAAAAATATCTTCATATAATCATAGTAATATTGTCTCAATATATATAAATATATATATTAAATCCATTCATATGAACATCCATATATGGGATGCATGAAAAAAAATCATAGTTCTTTCTTGATGTGGTAGTCCACACAAACACATGAATAATGTTATCATTTATCATCGGAAATAAGTAATGTAAAAAATGGTCGTACCATTAATATATAAACATTACACTCTAGAAATTATACCAATTCCATAATTATATTGTTTTAATATAATATTTATATTATTTATAAGAATAAATGATCTTAAAAGGATTTGGTGAATATGAATTTCTCTTCTTTGAGAAGCCTCCTTTGGATTACACCTTAGGCCATCAAAGGATGGTCTTTTGTGATGAAACAAATATCATGGATGTTGGGAAGGAAGTTATGAAGATATATTGGCATGTATTTTCCACAATATAGGGAAAACGTGTGTTGATAATTGGGGTAAGGAGGCACCCTTTTATACTTGAGGTGAGTGACACTCCTGTAAATAAATAAAACATTAAAATATAATAAATTCAAATTCATGTGAAAGTTTCACCAAGTGGAAAAGGGTTATAATAATAGATAAATTAAGGTCAAAATATTATCATACAATCAAATTTAAAATGTTTTTAGTGATATTTTAAACCATCTAATTTAGTTTAACCCCCTCGTTAACCATTTTTAACATCAACCAAGGTAATAATTTTTTACATTAGTTACTATTCATTATGATAAAAAATAAAAGTGGTCACATTAAAAAAAATTTGATATGATAATTAAAAATATGGAAATAATTTTATTAAAATTAACTTTTATATGTAGTGGAAATTAATTTTAAAATAATCTTGAAAAACGAAACAATTTTTAGTGTAATAATAATGTGTTTTTAGCAAAAACCTAAATTTATTCCCATTAATTTCCTTTTAAAAACAATTAATTTATTGTTAAAACATTTTATTGAATATATTATCTATAAATTAAATTAAAATAATTCATAAATAGTGGTTAATTTAATTTATTAATAAAAACACATTGCCCAAATAAAATACTTTTTTTAGTAAAACATCCCCTTTTTACCTTAAAATGCTTTTATTTTCATTTCTAACCAACTAATAACCAATAGATTCTTATTATACATGCTTAAAAAATATTTCATAATTTTTTTACTCTAAATTAATTATTAAATATAATTTATATGAAAATTAAAATCTCATAAAAAATATTTCAAAATAATTTATAAGGATCAAAAGAATTTCATAAGTGAATTAGAAATTATTTTCATCAATATATTTTATTTAAACATCATATAATATTATTTATTTTATAATTTATGAAAATTATTCACATAATTTAGTTTTTTTATTCACAAGATATCGAATATATTTAATTATTATAGAAAAATAATTTTTAAAATATTAGCGTGTTGTAATAAATGACCATGGTATAACCTTGAAGATTTTACCTAAATGTATCTCATCAATGATATGGTGTATGGTGCCTCTCGAAACCCAAATCCATCCTATTATATACAAAGATAAATTTTGGTAACAAAATAAGAGTCTTAAACCAAATAAAATTTCTCTAATTTGTTAATTGTTTTGACCACTTTCACATCTTGTCAACTTGATGAACATATTAGAAGAAATGAATTATCTTAAAACATGAAAAGGGAAATGTTTCTTCTTCACTTTATATGCGCAGAACATTCATAAACCCATATTTATCACCCTCTCCTTCTTATGTAATTCTACCTTGGATAATCATATAATCTTATTTGTCTTTCACATATCCAAAATGTTGTTTATGGAAATATCTCCTTCTTATTGTTCTTTTTCTTAATATATTAGAAACAATTTCTATATCCGCACAATATTTAATTATTCAAAATGATTATATTTGAATGTGAAATTCTGATTAATCTTCTATAATTTAAAAAATTCCCCTATATCATATTCTAATATATTTCCAGCCTAAAATTAAACTTTCAGTTATAATTGGTTATAATAAGCACCAAATATCTCACATGAATCCAATTTATCATGGTTTTTTGAACCACATAGGATTACACTTTTGTGTTTTACTTTTATCCTTTGTGGTGTAGAATTTTAGTTCAAAAAAAACTAACTACATAAATTCATTGTGGTGTGATGTTTCACTATAAAAAATATTTATTCTAATTTCTATAGATATGGAATTAAATTTTCATACTTTATACTGTGGAATCCCCTAAGGTGGTGTGAGATGAATGCTTTTGACATTGTACATCATTTATAATGATGTCTCCTTCAACATTCTATTGACTCAAAAAATCATTTTGTTCCTATAATCTATGATGGGGTCCTACTTCTAAGGAAAAATCACCTTACTCAACATCCATTGAAATGTGGTACTCCTTTATGAAATCAACATACTAATATTTTAAGAGACATGGAAAATATGATCAGACTTAGTTGTAGTGCATCCATTTAATATTGTGTGGAATATATAAAATATAAAAACACCCCAAAAAACATATTGATCCCCCTTTGTTGAATAATAACTATTTTATAGAAAAAATAATATCATTAAACAAAATTTTATACCAAAATGAAAAGATATATTTTTTGAGACTTCTTCTATTAAAAACTATCATCAAGAACATGGTTCATGTTATATAATAAAAAAAGTAATCATATTCTAATTTAATCTCCAAATATCATTACCTCCCATGAAATATGATACTGAATATAATTTTTGTATTGTAAAAATCATATACAATGAACCATGTCCACTCCAACATATTCTTCAAAAAACTCCTCACAAAATCATCTTAACTCTTATCGGTCTCAATAACAATCCATTAAAAAAATTATTATCCAAGGAGCATAAATCACTACTAAAAACTAAATTAATATATATGTAATTCCATTCAATAATTTTATAACTATGTGAGTAAAATCTATTTTGAAAATAAGAACATTGAAAAAAATAATACCATAGTGTCAATAGTTAGTGATCTATTGTAATAACCCACTTATTCTCATTGGCTTGAAAATATAATGAATCATTACTAGGCCTTAAGAAACATTCCCAGGGTGCCAAAGGCTAGAAATGAATACTGAAGAATTTAAAATTTAAGTGAGGGATGATTTATCCTTTGAAAAATAAACCAAAAACCAAACAACCATAACCATAAAACCACTATATAATTCATGATAAAAAACAAGACAAATCAACCACTATCATCCTAACAAACCATACCAAAGTATGCTATTGTGGAAGAAAAAGAAACCATAAAATTAAATAGAAGAAAAATAACTAAAGACCCCAAGTTTATAACAAGACTCCATTCTCCACAATCTTCATGCTCAAATGTCACCAAACATCCCATGTATCATGAGGCGGTGCTAAATATGTGTGATTCTATACCATTTCCCATGTCATGGAAGATAGAATCTGCAAAAGCACCAAAGTTCCAAAGCAGGGGTGACTATAAAACTCAATAGGCTTACCCCAATGACTTACCTAGACATGTCTATAGGATATAAAGGTTAGAAACATTTATATAAAATATTTTCCATAAACAAAATTCCAAAAATTGTTTATAACTTAATATAAACAAGTTCCAAAACCATTTATAACCAAAAAGGAACCATATTCTATTAAAACCAAAATTTCCAGTAATCTATATTCCCATAAAAACAACTAAACAAGGCTTTAAAACCATTTCTCATTCATGTTTTGGCATTACCATTCAATTCCACTTATCCACAAATTCAACCATGCATGCTTCATTATAATAGTTCCATGCTCACGAGCCATCTCTCATCGTTCGACCATATCATCACATTATAATTATACACCATGTTACATTAAACCTTTGGCACCAACAAAAAAGTCGTATTTCAACCATTCCTCGTAAATATGATCTGCACACACCACTATTATGTTAAAACCATTTCATATAACCATTTTAATACATTTCAATAAAATCATTCTTTTATTGAAACCCATTTAAAAAATACAATTCCAAACACCCATTTAATCTCAAGAAAATCAGTCCTTTTACTGGAAACCATTCTAATATAATCCATTCACCATCATTCCAGAAAATCTCAATTTAAAATATTCATTTTAAAATCAAGAATCAAATAGTTTAATCAAAAGCACCAATTTTCTAGATTTTCTTCAACTATCACCAAAGAGGGTTTCCAGTAATCATAAAGCAAAAAAATCACAATAAAATTCACACAAATAAATAAATTTGAAACTATTCCATTCAGTTCTATTAAGAGGAGTTTAGAGTGAATCCACATACCTTAACAGTTTTGATGAAAGCTGAAAACAGGCGATGAATGTTCATGAAGACTAGGTGGATTCTCCCAAAAATACCCATAGATCTATTATAATACAAAAAAAAGAAAAAAAATCATCATATTTGGCATCCACAGTTTTAGATCTACCCATAAAGGCCATACATCTAATAAACCGAGAGGATATGATAAGTAGATCTAAGTAGATCTAAGAAAACGTGATAAGAATAATGAATAACGGAACTGACCTCAAGAATCAGGATTGAAAACATCAAGGGGGGGCTTTAGATTGATTCCAAATCACTTGGGAGAGGTTCTCCCTCCTCCGAGAGAGATGAGTCCCATGTTTCGGCTTCCAAGGAGTAAAATCAAGGGAGTTAGAGGAGAACGAGTGAGATCCTATTTTTTAGGATCTAACATCAACTCTATGCACGGTTAGCTCACATAGTTATAAAAATTGTATGCTAACCATACATCATCTACTACCTTATGGAAACCCTCACATGGCCTCCACTGATGGTCATATTAGCTATGTGCACACCATACCGATGTTGCTTCCCCAAAACTGCTACTGTGCACGGTTTCTTCTAGGATTTCATCACAATTTAGCCAAACTATTTATAGCCCATGAGCATCCCTTTTTTCCCTAAAAACATATCAAAAGTTCACCCAACTATCCCATACTTCACCATTAAACTTTATAAACATAAAAAGAACAATGTAAGGGTGAAAAACTTGAAATAGAGGGTACTAAATTCTCTCCACCATTGGTCTTTCCATCCCCAGAAAGAAGAAAAAGTCACTACTCTGAAAGAGATTTGTCCATTTCTCTTTCATTTCCTTCACACAATCCCAAGTCTCTTCTTGAATCTGACCATGTTGCCTAAAACCTGCACTAGACCGAGGATTTTTCCATGAAATACTTTCTCTTTTCTATCCCCAATCCGCGTGGGGATATGTACCAATGAAGAATCTAGACCTAGGTCAAGGTGATCTTGTCTGATCATATGGTCATGATCAGGTTGACACTTTTTCAACTGAGATACATGAAACACATTGTGGACCAAACTGAACCATGGTGGCAATGAGAACCGATATTCCACCTCTAAAACCCATTATATTATCTCAAAAGGGCCAATATATCGAGGGGATAACTTTCCTTACTTCCCAAATTGATGATGTCTAAGCCTTGGAGAGATCCTCAAGTACACCTGATCACCGCCTTAGAGAGATCCTCAAGTACACATGATCACTCACTGTGAATGACAATAGTATTCAATGATGATCTGTATATAATGTATGACAATTATGAGCCATCTCCATCCTCTTTCAGATCAACTAAAACTTCGCCATCATTTCTGGAAAAATATCATCCCAACTAGTGATGTCTCACCTATTTCCACCCAACACATCAGAGAACAACAAGGATGCCCATTAAATTCTTCAAACAGATCCATATATATTGAGGCCTAATAGATATTATTATATGAGAACTTCACTAAAGGTATATGTTCTTCTCATGAGCCACCAAAATCCATTGCACAAGCTCGCAACATGTATTCCAACCTTTTTATCATCTTTTCATATTGCCCATCCATCTGAGGATGATACACCATACTCATAGTGAACTTCCATCCAAGGGCTTTCATTAAGGATTTCCAGAAAAGAGATGTGAACCACATATCTCTATTTGAGACTATTGAAACTATAATTCCATGTCTCTTTACAACTTTTTGGATATATATTTTGGAAATATCCTCTAGCATATGAGTTTCATGAATGTGGATGAAATGGGCTGACTAGGTAAGTTGGTCCACTATGACCCATATGGAATCATGTTTCCAAAACATTATAAGGAGACCTATAACACCATCCATCATTATCTTCTCCCATTTCTACACTGGAATAGGTAAATACTACAATATACCTTCTAGTCTCTGGTGTTCTGACTTAACTTTAGGACATGTTAAGCACCTTGAAATGAACTCAGCCACTTTCCTTTTCATGCCACTCCACCAAAATTGCACCTTCAATACCTTATACATCTTTTATATTCCCAGATGTATAACCCATCTCTAATGGTGGTAATCATGAATTAGTTTCTAATGACAAGCCATAGGTAGAACCACTCAATCTATGAACCAGAAAATCAAACTCCCATTATGTTTCCATACCTCAATGGTCACCCCACCATTGAGTTTTGAACTCATAATCAGGCATTCCGCATTATATATATGTGACTCATTGACAATATTTAATAAATCTAAAACCATAGATACTGAAAAGAAAACTGCAACACCACCTTGGTTTTCACATTCCACATGCATGTCGACTAGGATCGACATTAACTTCCACTCTTCTAAAGCTTCCTTTTTCAACTGAGCATAATACTCTCTACTCAATTCATCTCCCATGGAATTACCTTTTCCTAATGTATACATTAAGTAGAAGTCAAACATTTGAAGATATTCCATTTATCTTCATTACCTTAAATTCAAATCCTACTGTGAGAAAATGTGTTTCAAGCTATCATGGTATGTGAACATATTAAATTTCCTACCAAAGATATAATGACACCAAATCTTTAAGGCATAGACAATCACAACTAACTCAAAATCATGTGTTTGATAGTTCTTCTCATGCACTCACAACTACCTTAAACAATAAGAAACCACATGGTTTTCGTTCTTGAGAACACATCCCATCCCAGATCCTAAAGCATCACAATACACCACATACCCCTGTCCTGATACTGGAAAATATCAAGGTAGGTTCTGATGTAAGATAAACCATTATCTATTTGAAATACTTATAGAATTCCTCAGTCACTCAGAATGAAACATTCTTCTTTTTCAATGCTATCATCAGTGAATCTAGTCATGATAAGCCATTAAAAATCGTCAGTAATAACCAGTTAGACATATAAAACTTCATATCTCAAATAAATTCTTTAGGGGTTTCCTAGAGATAACAGCTTCTATCTTTTCTGGATATACTAAAATAAATATTTCTTAAATTACATTTCCAAGAAAGTGTACCTCTTGAATCCAAAAATCATACTTTGACAATTTTTCATTCAAACGATAATCTCTTGAGATTTACAAAACTATTGCCATGTTTTTCTTATGCTCTTCCTTTTTCCATGAATAAAACAATATGTCATCCACAAACACCAAAACAAAAGAATCTCGATATCGCAGAAATATATTACTTATAAATTCCATAAATACCATTTGTTCATTCGTGATAATTAAAGGTATTACTACATATTTATAGTGTCAATATATTCTTCTAAAATCTGTTTTTGGAATATCTTCCTTACAAACTCTCAAATAATGATATCTTGATCACAAATCATTTTTTGAGAACTAATGGGCTCCGAACAATTGGCCAAACAGATTATCAATGCATGGAAGTGGATATATTTTCTTTATCATAACTTAGTTAAGTTTACAATAATCCAAACACAACCATATAGATTCATCTGCTTTATTTACGAAAAAGACCAATTATGCCCATCGAGACATACTTGGTTGAATAAAACATTTTCTTTCTAGCTCCTCTAATTGCACTCTCAGTTCCATTTACTCTATTTGTGTTATCATATAAGATGGAAGGGAAATAGTATTGGTCCCTAGAAAGAGATGAATCGTAAAATATACTTCCCTGATAGGTGGTAACCCTGAGAAGTTCTAGGGAAAGAAATATTGAAGTACCCAAAAATTCTAGAAAACTAGTATCCTTAATCTCTTCTATTGATTCCAAAGTCAACACCACAAACAAGTAATAGACCATTCGCACAACTGGTGCCAACAAGCCTGTTGTACCTATCTTCGCAATACTTTATCCTTTGAAGAGATGTTCAATGCCATCCTCAGTTTTCAAACTAACCATTCTACTATAACAGTCGATGTGATCGTTAAACACTATTAACCAATACATAACTAATATTAAATCATAGAAGTTCATCTCCAACATCAATAAGTCCCATTTCATCTCATCTCTATCAGTAGTTATAGAACAAACACTATAAAATAAGGATCAATATTCTCTTTCCCTAAGAGGAGTTTAAAGTTTTATCATAGAGGGAATCATCACTGGTTTTAAATTTATTAAATCAATAGCATGAGAAGAAATTAAGGAATGAGATGCACTAGTATCAAATACCACTTGGATAAGGGTAGAATTAAATTGAATCAAACCTATTACCGAAGATGGTCCAGCTTAATCATCTAAAATCGTTTTCCCAAATCCATGTAATTTATTTTTTGGTACACTCTTCTCATTGATTCCTTGATAAGATTGACCTTTCTGATGAGTCATGGTATTCCTAGAATCACCATGGAAATATTTTCTCTATTGATGAGATTGATTCTACTAGACTCATCCTATTGAATAATGTGATGCTTGTGACACCTAAGAAATGTCTCGAGCACCTGATCTCATAGAACTGTGATAATACCTCTCATGATGTCCCATATTGATGAAATTATGGAATTCTCTTAGGGGTGTTGTATACTCTCATTTTATGTGGTAAAAGGAACCACATTGGAAACATACTGCTTGAATCTTTGGTCATAGAGGAAGGTTCACTGATCTAGACGACTAATTCTGCATCCCACTCCCATCATGGAAATAGGTGTCCCTCTTTCACTTCATCCAAGAATTCTAGTTCCCACTATTTCCTGTAGGTATCATCATACATCCTTCTCCCACAGATCTAGAGATGTCATGTTCATCCATTATCACTCTATTTATAATATCTATATAATCTCTAATATAAAACACCTCAATCTTCAAGAAATTCTCCAAAATTAACCTTGATTTAGTGATGCGTGCCTTTAAGGATGCACTAGCCTCAACCTCTAGTGAAAAGCACAGTAAATGAATGAATTTAGCTGCATATTCTATGACGGAGATATTTTCGTTCTTTACACCGAAGAAGTCCATTATTCTCTAGATCTTGAATGTGTGAGGATAGTATTGTTTGTTAAACAATTCCTCAAAATATTTCCAACTAATACAATGCTCCATTTTAGAATGCACCGCCAAATCCCACCACTGGCATGCGATATCCTTGAGCATATAAGTATCTATCTTGACTTTCAGTTCTGATGGTGTGCTGATGAAATCAAATGTATGATTCATCCTATTCATCCACACCTATACATTTTCGGGTTCAGAATCACCCTGGAGGAAGGGTGGATACTGCATCATGAACTCTATGTAATTATTCACATGCCTTAGCTCATCCCTCTGATTCCCAGTATCCATATCTTGGAACACTTTAATGATAATCGGAACCAACTCTTGGTTCACATGTGGCTCAGGTGAAACCACATTCTTCATAGATTCTTCCAATTGGTTTTTATGACTCATGTTAGATATTGTTTTCTAAACCAACAAAAAAACACTATAAATATTACATTATAGTAACTGATAGATTAGAATTTGAAATTATATCACATAAACTATGTTAGAATTTCTTTCAGAAAAATGTTCTAGGTTTAACCATTTTTGAAACTTTCTATTCATTCTTTTGAATATTAAACTATTTCCAAAATTATTTAACCATTCTATTTTTAAAAATATTTCATTTGAAAGAAATTGCAACATTTTTCACAATTTTACACCTTTTCAAAAAAATCATAAATAATTATTCAAAATGAAAAATTCAACCCTAGTGGGAAGTCATTCCTCAACAATGCATGTCAAGATTGTCTCAATGGATAAACCCATGAGAATGAGATTCCAATATCCTATAAGTGTCTCCAAAACACTTACTTACCCAACACCTAGGTAACTTGATGTTTAGTATAAAATAGTTAGCTATGTCTTATAATTCTCTACATTTCAAGTCTCAAAATTCCTAATCCTCTCTAAAATCAGTACCCATGGAATAGACAAGAATGAATTTCAAATCCAAGACCAAGAACAATAATGACTAATTGTTTCATAAGGAAGGAATTATCTGATACCATATATCTTGAAGATACATTTGGATCGAACAAACTGATACTATTTGTAATGAACCACTTATTTTTATTGGATTGAGGATACAATGAATCATTACAAGGATGTAAATGACATCCTCAGGGTGCCAAAGACTGAAAGTAAATGACAATGGATTTCAAACACAAGTGTTGGACGATTTACCCTTTTTGAAATAAACCACTAACCAAACAACCATAACCACAGTACCACTATATGATGCATGATAAAAATTAGACAACTCAACCATCAACTTTATAAAAAAACCATACCAAATTATGCTATAGCAGAAGAAAAATAAATCATCAAAGTAAATAGTGGAAATAAAATTAAAGACCCCAAGATAACCAAAATACTCCATGCTCCACAATCTCCATGCTCCAACATCACCGAGTAACCCACATATCATGAGGTGGTTCTAAATATGTGTGATAATTTACCTTTTCCCATGTCATGTAATATATCATCTACAAAACCATAGAAGTTACAAAGCATGAGTGAGTATGAAACATATTATAATTTCCCCAATTAATTCTCTACTCATGCCACAAGGATTGAATGGTTATAAAACTTTATATAAAATATTTTCTAAAAAACAATTTCCCAAAACAATTTTTATCTAAATATAAACAAGTTCCAAAACCATTTATAACTAAAAAGGATCCAAGTTCTATTAAAACCAATTATTCCAGAAATACATATTCCCAAAAAAAACAACCAAACAAGGCTTTAAAACCATTTCTTGTTCATGTTTTTTCATAACCATTCCATTCCACTTATTTACACATTCAACCATGTATGCTTCATTATGACAGTTCTATACTCATGAGCAGTGTCTTGTAGATCTACCATTTCATCGCATGATAATTATACCCCATGTGTCATTAATCCTTTTCACCAATCAAAATTACATATTCCAACCAAGCCTTATAAATTTTATTCACACACACGCCACTATTATGCCAAAACCATTTCAAATAACTATTTCAATCCATTTATATAAAATAAATCTTTTATTGAAACCCATTTAAACAAGAAAATTCTAAACACCCATTTTATCTCAATAAAATCAGTATTTTTATTAAAAACCCCTTATAATAAAATCTTTTAACCATCATTCTTGAGAAATCTAATTTTAAAATCTTCATTTAAAAATAAAGAATCAAACTCTTTAATTAAAAGCTCAAATTTTCCAGATTTTCCACAACCATCACCAAAGAGGGTTTCTAGAAATCATAAAGTAGAAAAATCACAATCAAATCCACACAATGAAATCAATTTTAAACCATGCCATTAATTTCTACTAATAAAAGTTGGGAGTGAATCCACCTACCTTAATGATTTTTCTGAAAATTGAAAACAAATGAATAACACTCAAGAACACTGGGTTGATTCTCCACCAAACTACTTTAGATCTCTTATCCTACCAACAAAAAGACTAAATATCATCATATTTAGCATCCAAATATTTTATATCTATCCATAACAGGCATAGAATTGAGAAATATAGAATAGGGGAGACGTAGACCTAAGTAGATCTAAGAAAACGTGACAAGAACATTGAAGAAATACAAATACCACAAGAACTAGGCTTGAAAATGCCAAGGGAGGGATCAGATTGATTCCAAATCACTTGGGAGAGGTTCTACAACCATAAAGAGAGAATAATCCCGAGTTAGGGATGCCAAGGAGAATAAACAATAGAGTTAAAGTAAAAAATATTGAGATCATATTTTTTAAAGATCCAACTTTAATTCTACGCACAATTAGTTCACATGTTTAGAAAATATAGTGTGTTAACCATGTGTTATCTACCACCTTATGGAAACCCTCTCATCACCTCCTCACATGGTCTCCTTAACCACAGGCACACCATGCTGATGCTACTCCCACAAAACTTCTACTGCACACAGTTTATTCTTGGATTTCTGCATGGTTTAGACAAACCGTGTGCAGCCCATGTGTATCCTTTTTTCCCAAAAATTGTATAAAAGGTTCACCCAACACTACCATTCTTCACCCTTACACTTTATAAAGCTAAAAACACAAAGTAAGGGTTACATGCCAGAAACTGAGGTTTCTAATTTCTCCCCATTATTAGTCCTTCTATTCTCAGAAAGTAAAAAACCACCACTATCCTAAAAGAGTTTCGGCCATTGCTCTTTCATTTCCTTATCACATTCCCATGTCTCTTCATAAATCTGACCATGTTTTCCTAAAACCTCCACTAGACCAATGATTGTTTCCATGAAATACTTTCTCTTGCCTATCCACAATCCACATCAGTATTTGTACCGATGATGAATACATATCTAGGTCAACATGATCCCATCTGGTCACATAGCTAGGATTAGGTTGATACTTTTTTAACTAAGATACCTGAAACACATTGTGCATCGAACCAAACCGTGGTGGAAATGCCAACTAATATGCCACCTCTCTAACTTATTCTAGTTACTCAAAAAGGAAAATATATAAGGGGGAAAACTTTCTCTGCTTCCCAAAATGATGATGTCCATATATTAGAGAGATCCTCAAGAACACATGTTCACTCACTGTGAATGACAACGGTCTTCAATGATGACCCGCATATGATTTCTAATGATTCTGATCCATCTCCATCCTCTTTTGGATCAACTGAATCTTCTCCTTCATTTCTTGGACAAGGATCGTCCCAACTAGTGATGTATCACCTATTTCTATCCAACAAATTGTAGAATGACAAGGATGCCCATACAATGCTTCGAATGGATCCATATGTATTAAGGACAGATAGATAATATTATACGATAACTCCAATAAGGGTATATGTTCCTTCCATGATCCACCAAAATCCATTACACAAGCCCAAAACATGTCTTCCATTGTCTGTATCATCCTTTCAGATTCCCCATCCATCTGAGGATGATACGCTGTACTCATAGTCAACTGAGTTCCAAGGGATTTATGTAAGGATTTCTAGAAACGAGATGTGAACCTCATATCTCTATCTGGGACTATCAAAACTCGTATTCCATGTCTCATTACCACTTATTGGATATATATTTTGGATAGATCCTCCAGTGTATGATTTTCACAAATAGGAATGAAATGGGCCGACTTGGTAGGTTGATCCACTATTACCCATATGGAATTGGGTTTTTGAACCATTATTAACAAAATCCATTACTATCAGCTCCCATTTATACACTGGAATAGGTAAATATTATGGTCTTTGAACATAGTAAATTTCTCTCCAACGATGTAATAATGCCAAGTATTCAGGGTATGTAAAACCAAAGATAACTCCAAATCATGTGTCGGGTAATTCTTCTCATGCACTCTCAACTGCCTTGAACCATAAGAAACCACATGGTCTCTTACATGAGAACACATCCAAACCCATATCCCAAAGCATCACAGTACACCATATACCCCAGTCTTCATTTAAGAAAAATCAAGATAGGTTATGATGTGAGATAAAAATTTATCTCTTGGAAAGACTTGAATTATTACTCATTCCATCAAAATGGATCATTCTTCTTTGTCAAAGTTTACATCGGTGATGCTAGTCCTGATAATTCAAACATAAAGCATAGGTAATAACTAGCTAGACCGAAAAACATCATATCTCAAAGGAATTATTTGGGGGTCTCCCAGAGATAACAAATTATATCTTTTTTGGATCTACTAAAACACATTTTTCATAAATTACATGTCTAATAATGCATTCCTATTGAACTCAAAAAAGAACAGTTTGAAAATTTGGCATAAAAATAATGATCTCTCAGGATTTCCAACACTATTTACAAGTGTTTCTTATGCTCAGCCTTTTCCCTTGAATACACCAATATGTCATCCATAGACCACACAACCAAAGAATCCAGATATTAAAAAAATATCTCATCCATAAATTCCATAAATACCATTGTTTCATTCGAAAAACCGAATGGCATTACTATATATTCAATGTGGCTATATCCACTATTTAAATATACTTTTAGAATATCTTCCTTCCAAACTTGCAATTGATGATATCATAATTTCAAGTCAATTTTTGAGAACCACTGGGCTCCCCTCAATTATTCAAACAGATCATCAATTCATGGAAGTAGATATATGTTTGTTATCGTAACTTGGTTAAGCTTACAATAATATACATATAGCCTTAGAGTTCCATCTACTTTCTTTATAAAAAAGATCAATTTTTTCCATAGAGACGTACTTAGACAAATGAATCCTTTGCTTCCAACTCCTCTAATTGCACTTTCAGTTCCCTTAACTCTGTTGGTGTCATCCTATAATATAGAAGGGAAATTGTATTGGTCCCTAGAAGGAGATCAGTCGTAAACTCCACCCCCTTATAGGTGCTAACCCTGAGAAGTTATTGGGAAATATATCTGGTAATTGATCCAAAACTGTTGGAAAACTGGTATCCTCAATATCCTCTATTAATTCCAATGTCAAGGCCACTACCTGTTAATAGATCATGCCCACCACTGGTGCCATCAAGCTTGTTTCACATATTGTTACAATCCTTTGTTCTCTAAAGATATGTTTGATGCCATCCTTAGTTATGGAAGTAATCATTATTCTATAATAGTTTATGTGAGCCTTGAACGTTGTTAACCAATCCAAACCAAATATTACATCATATACATCCATCTTCAATATAGTGATGTCCCATTTCAGCTCACCACCATCAACAGTTATAGAACAAGCTCTATAAAAGTAGGCTCTACATTATCTTTCCCTAAGAGTATTTTGAAGTTTTATCACAGTGGGAATCATATGAGGTTCTAAATTTATCAAATCAACATCATAATTATCAATGAAGGAAATAGATGCACTAGTATCAAACAAAACATGCATAAGGGTAAAATTCCATATAATTGTACCACTCACCATAGATGGTCCGGCCTAATCATCTACAATCATCTACTCAACTTCATACAATTTATTTGTTGCTACACTCATATCCTTATTTCCTTTCTAATATTGACCTTGGTGAGGAGTCACAGTATTCCTAGAATCACCATAGATAGCTTTACTCTATTAACAAGACTGATTCTAGTTGCCTCGTCCTATCAAAGAATATGATGCTTGTGACACCTAAGAATTTTCTCAAGAACATGAAATCGTTGCACTAAGACAATACCCCTTAAGATGTCCCATCTTGATTAAATTATGTAATATTATTGGTGGTCCAGTACACTCTCATTTCATGTAGATAAAGGAACCACATTAGAAACATACTGCTTGTCTCTTTGTTCATAAATGAAGATTCACTGATCCAACAATTTAATTCTTCATCCCGCTCCCACCTTGGAAATAGGTGTCCCTCTCCCACAGGCACCCAGCATTAGAGCTCCCACTATTTCCTATAGGTATCATCATACTTCCTCCTCCCATAGATCATAAGATATCAGGTTGATCCACTCTCACATAGTTCACTATGTCTATATAATCCCTAATACAGAGCACCACAATCTTCAACCGAATCTCCAACCTTATCCCTGATCTGAAGATATGTTCCTTCAAGGATGCACTAGCCACAAACTTGGGTTAAAATCACACTAAATGCATGAACATAGCCTCATATTTTGTGACATAGATATTTTATAGATTTAGGATGAAGAATTCCATCGTTCCTTGGATCCTGAATATGTGATGATAGAATTTTTTGTTAAAAAATTCCTCAAAATCATCCCAACTAATATTGTGATCTAGTTAAGCCCGCACCACCAAATCCCACCACTAGCATATGAGATACTCAAGAATAAAAGTCTCTATATTGACTTTTATCTATGATGGTGTGTTGATGAAATTGAAGATACAATTCATCTTATTCAGCGAAACCTCCACCTTTTTGGGTTTATAATAACCCCAAATGATGTGAAGATTTAGCTACTTGAACTAGATGGAATGATCCATATGCCTTGGATCATCCCTTCGGTTCCCAGTATCCACATCTTAGAATGTTTGTATGATACTCAAAACTAACTCTTGGTTCACATGTGGATCTGGTGCAACAACATTCTCCGCAGCTTCTTCTAGTTGGTTTCTACGATGCCTACCAAGTGCCTTTTTCTAAACAATAAACAAACTATGTAAGTATCACTCTATTGAAACTGATGGATTTTCATTTCAAATTCTATCACGTCAACTATAATAGCAATTATTTCGAATACAACCTCTTATAGAATTAACAATTTTTGAAAATTTTTATTTTTGCTTTTGAAAATTAAACTATTTCAAAAATTCATAAACCATGTTATTTTCAAAATATTTCACTGGAAAACAATTGAAAAAATTTTCAAAAAATTCCACCTTTTTAGAATATCATAAATCATTATTCAAAATGAAATATGTAATCCTAGTGGGAATTCAATCCTCTATAATACATGTCATGATTGTATCATTGGATAACCCTATGATAATGAGATTCCAAGATCCTATAGGTGTCTTAAAAATGCTTATCCACCCAACTACCTGGTTACATGAACTTCAGAAAAAAAAATAGGCTAGCTACGTCTTTTTATTCTATACATTTCAAGTATCGACAGCCCTACTCCTTTCTAAGATCATAACCCAAGGAATATATTAGAATGAATTTTACCTCTAAGATGTATAAAAATGATGAACACTTGTTCTACAAGGAAGTGACAAGGTGATACCATTAATATCAAATAAACTTTTGGATCGAACAAACTGATTCCATTTGTAATAACCCACTTATTCTCATTGACATGAGAGTACAAAAAATCATGATTAGGCCTTAAGTGACATCCCCAGGGCACCAAAGGCTGGAAATAAATGCCAAGGGATTTAAAATTCAAGTGGATAATGATTTACCCTCTGATTAATAAACCACTAGCCAAACAACCATTACTATAGAACCACTATATGATGCATGAGAAAAACAATACAACTCAATAATCAACTGTATAAAAAACCATACCAAAGTATGGTATAGTGGAAGAGAAGGAAACCATCAAAGTAAACAATATAAAAGAAAACGAAAGACCCCAAGATTACCACAAGACCCCATGATCCACAATATATATGATCCTACGTCACCAAACAGCCCATGTATCATAAGGTGGTGCAAAATACATGTGATACTTTACCTTTTCTTATGTGCTAGAATATTGCATCTGAAAAAGCACCAAAGTGCCAAAGAAGGGGTGGGTATAAAACTCATTAGGATTTCCCTAACTAATTCCCTACTCACACCACTATGATATAAAGGATTGTAAAATTTATATAAAATAGATTCTATAATAATATTCCCAAAACTGTTTATAACTAAATATTCACAACTTCCAAAACCATTTACAACCAAAAAGGAACCAATTTCTATTAAAACCAATAATTCTGACAATACATATTCCCAATAAAACAACCAAACAAGGATTTAAAACCATTTTTCATAAACATTTTGGCATAACCATTCCATTTCACTTATTTACACATTTAACCATGCATGCATCATTATGATAGTTCAACACTCATGAGAGATCTCTCGTTGATCTACCATGTCGTCACATGATAATTATACCACTTGTTCCATTACACATTTGGTACTGAGAAAAAATTCATATTCCAACCAATACTCATAAATGTGATCTACACACACCATTATTATTCCAAAACAATTTCAAATATCAATTTCAACCCATTTCAATAAAACCATTATTTTATTGAAACCCATTTAAACAAGCCAATTCCAAGCACCCATTTCATCTTGGTAAAATCAGTCCTTTTATTGAAAACACTTCTAATAGAATCCATTAACCATGATTCTAGAAAAATCCCATTTTAAAATAAATAATCAAACACTTTAATCAAAAGAAAAAAATTTCTAAATTTTCCACAACCATCACCAAAGAGGGTTTCTGGAAATAATAAACCAGCCAAATCACAATAAAATCCACACAAATAAATCAATTAGAAACCATTACATTCAGTTCTACTAATAGTATTAGAAATTTAATCCACCTACCTCAACTATCATGAAGAAAACCAAAAACAGATGAATAAAGATCAAGAACACTAGGTCGATTCTCCGTGAAACCACCTTATATCTCTTCTCCTACCAACAACAAGACCAAATATCATCATATTTGGCATCCATAATCTTATATCTACCCATACCAGAGGTATATATGAGAATTCAATAGTATAGGTGAAGTAGATCTAAGTATATCTAAGAAAACATGACAAGAATGATGAAGAATATAATTTATCGCAAGAATCAAGCTTGAAAACGCCAAGGGAGGGATCTGGATTGATTCTAAACAACTTGGGAGAGGTTCTCCAACATTTGAGAGACAATAACCCCAAGTTAGGTCCTATGAAGAAAAAAAAGGGAATTATAGGCAAAATGATTGAGATCCTATTTTTTAGGATCTAACTTTAACTCTTTGCATAGTTTATTCACACAGTTAGACAATCTATTTTCTAACTATACTTTAGTTATTTCCTTATGGAAACCCTCTCATGGCCTCCTCACATAGTCTCCCTAACCATGTTCACACCGTACTGACACTATTTCTTCAAAACTACTATTGTTCATGGTTTATTCTAGGATTTCTTCATGGTTTAGGCAAATCGTGTGCAGCCTGTGTGTATCCCTGTTTTCCCCAAAAAACATATCTAAACTTCACCCAACTCTTCCATCCATCACACTTACACTTTATAAAGATAAAAATCAGAAATTAAGGGTTACATACCATAAAATGGGGGTACTACATCTATATTTAATTATTCTTTAGACCTACGCTTCTCAAACCCCTCTAGATGATGAGATACCACATGAAAAATACATCAATATATCATTAGATCTAAATAAATACATCATTATCACCATTTTCATCAACAAAAATCAATTCTTAAAATACATTCTTGCAAGAACATTAAAAAAAGTGTTATAATAATTCAAACACATGCACAATGTTAAAATAATATTTTTCCCCATTTGAAAACACCACAAAATATATTGTCTCCCTAAATCAGTGAAGCACATATCATTGGTAGATAATATATTTTGGGTTATAACCTATATTTATTGGGAGAATCAATGATAAAAAAATTATGTTCCTTTGATAAATAGATTTTTCCACTTATTAAAGTTTATCCATATAATCTGTCTTTACTTACACATAATAAAATATAAGGAAACAAAATATGTTTAAAAGGGTCAAATGTTTGTGTGATAAATTTATTCTTTAGTGTGATATTGTAACACCCATAGATTTTGTGAATTTTTTTCGAATTAATTCAATATTTTTGTTATTTTTCATTTCATGAAACAGTAAATATAGCTTATGTCATATGAATTCACTAAATTTGGATTTTGTTATACAAAAAACCAAATTTAATATTATATTACATCAAACATGTTGTTTATGTTTCTCTACACAGAACACTGTTTTCATATTTCATTACATGTAAGACTGACTTTCCACGATAGCATGTATAATACGCAAGATCATGTTTTACTGAAAAATAATATATTAAAAAAATATTAAATATAATCATATATAAACAAGCCATTAAATGGATTGTTATGAATATGAATAACAAAATTATGAAAATATAAAGTTTAATTCATTGGTTTACCATAAATTTTAAATGAATATAGAAACAAAATGAATATAAAAGGAATAATTTTGTAACAGACTATTTTTATGTTCAAAAGGTGATTTATATTAATAAATTAAATTATTTACTAATATTGAATGATATTAATTATATTTACATATTATATAGTCAATAAAATATTTTTTAAATTAATTCAATATGCTTTGAAGGCATAAGTTAAGAACAGCCCCAATTTTATACATAAAACCTATATGTTTATGAAGGTAGATTTAGGAACTTTTAATGATGCACTTATTTTAAATATAAATTTTGGGGATATTATAATTTTTATATGTAAAAATAAAATTCATTTTTTAAATAAAAAATAAAAATTATGTAAGGGTGAATTTTTGGTATTTTTCTGTGATATTTCATTTTTTGATGGATAGTGAAAAATACTGAATTTCAATTCAAAACTACTTTTTCATCTAATTTATCTATAAGAATAAATTATATTTTTAATTGGTTTTAACGTCTAATTAGATAAATTTTATATCAATTGAACCAATTTATTTCATTGGAATCAATTTAACTTTTAAATTTGACATAATAACTTAGGAAATAGTTGAACATTTTTGCATTAAAAACTTGTTTTTCATCCCATTTATGGGATAAAATTTAAATTAATTTCCACCTGTTATGTGATTACAATTTTGAAAAATGGATTCCATATTTTTAATCAAAATAATATATAATTTATAATAATTTTAAAATAGTTTTTTACAAAATATTTTGTCAAATGTGATTAAAATTAGTTATAGTGATCAAGAAAAAAATTAGCTTTATCGGTGACTAAACCTTAAAAATAAGAGAAAAAATGACCTATACACTTTTAAAAAATATTTATTATGGACATATTTATACTCTATGTTCTATTTTATCTGATTTGGATAGTTATTGGATTCACTTTTCAAAGGAAAAATGTGGTTGGAATTCCTTATTCAAAAATTTACAAAAACTCCACTCATCCTCTACTATAAAAAGGCACTCACCCATTTCACTTACTCATGCCTCTAAGGAAAGTTGGATCACCAAAAAAATGCTCAAATAACCTCAAAAAATTACTCCCTCCCTATTATAATCCTCTATTTCATCATAAATCCAACCAATGAATCCCTTTGATGCAAATCCAAATGAGTTTCCCAAAAAAAGAGGTAACATCATTCCACAAGATCATTTGTTTATTTTCATTCTCCTCCCTCAAATATTCTTATTACATGTATATAAAATAACCTTAGTATAATAAATATACTAATATTTTTTTATTCTAATGGTTTTACAAACACTTACACACACTTCCATCTAATGGGTATCGAGCTTGTTGTTCTTGTGTACGGAAAACTACTGGATTACGAAATGATATTGTTCGTTTTTCATTTACTATCTATATTGATTTGAAATTAAGATTTAAACCATGCTATTATATGATATATATTAAATTTATGATGTATTTTATCTTATTTTATTTTTATATAAAACACACCTTCATTCATTCTATTTTATGTAAACATGATAACTTCCTTTGTGGATGTGTGGACTACCGCCTCCTCAAAGCGATGTGATTCACTAACACATTAAATGGAATGTATTATGGATGGGTTTAGTATATTTATATGATATATATTACATAATATTGATAGTATATATATATATACATATATTTCATTTAATTTCATTCTTTTAATATGATAATAAAACGAAAACAACGTTTATGCGCATGTACGACTTACCGTCTCCATGAATGGTGTATTCCATTTCATAATTATATATTAGATAAATTATTATAAATACACATATAATGAATATATATGATATTTATTTCTTATTTTACATTATTTAAATAAGTAAATCATGATATATTCAAGAGGACCAATATTACACTTCAAAACATCTACAAAAAAACAAGGCATTTATCTCCTAAAATGTAACTTTACATGGAGTTATTACTAAAGGGTAATATAAATTCATAATTAAATAATTAAAAATATTATATATAAAATTTGTTCTATTATTAATTTATAATAAACTTATACTTATTATACATGTGGTTTTAATAAGTGCGATGAGCGTCAAGACATAATGTAAGGGTTTTGTCATCTCACTTTTATTTCCTGTGAGACACAAGCCATGTTCACCTCCTATTTATTATATGTAGTGTGTATACTGCCCATGGATTTATTATATGATTTTTATACTCTATGGGTATTTATATATCAATATTATTTTCTTTATTTCATGGGTTTTTTGTTTCAAAAGATTCCAAATTGGTAAATTAATTTTGTTACAATTTTCATTCTTTGAAAATCATGTCATGTTATGAACCTATATTTTTCAATGAGATGTATATACTACATTTGACATGTTATATCACGAATATCCTTATTTTTATGATATTTTATGATTAATAAAATATTATTATATCAATAATATTATGATTCAAATTTACCAAATTGGTAATGGTTTTTCACAACAATCCCATAGTTTATCGATATTGTTTACGATGATGCTTCAATTGAAAAAATATTAGGATCCATATCTCAAGAAACCTCATGAAATTTCATACCCTATAGATATTAATTTTATATCAAATCAATGTTATGATTGTTTCTCTCTTTAGTACAAATGATAATTAATAAAATATTTTTATGAAAATATGTATTTTTTTCTCATTTATGTCATAAATTATTGTTCTTTCAAAACCGTGTTTTCTAAAAATGTTTTCAAAAATATCTTAACTTTATATTATGATGTTTAAAGGATATTTTTTACCATGTAGTACCTGTTTACAAAATGGATTTAAAATTAATAGTATTTTCTTTTTCTGTTTGAGGAACTTTTCTAAAATTTTAAGGTGAAAATAAATTTTTGGCATGTACAGGCATACCCACCATCATGAACCTCATTACCTTGATGCATCCTTTGTAAGTTTAAAAGTTTAATTTTTTTTTTAAATATTTGTTTTTTTTCTAATATATTAGATTTTTTTTATTTTAATATGTGTTTCAAATAAAAATTGTTTTCAAATTTTTTTTTGTTTAAAAGGTGTTTTAAATGATTTTCAAATATTTTTTTATATGTTTTCAAAATTTTGTTTTAAATAAAAATTATTTCAATGATATCAAAGTTTATTTTATAATTTTGAAATATATTTTCAAATAAAAATATTTTAAAAAATGTTTTCAAGATTCCTTCATAATTTTTCAAGGTTATTTTTAAAAAAAATATTTTCAATAGGTTTTATGTTCTAAAAAACATTCTTCAAAGAAGAAATGATATTTTTATAAAGCAATTTTTTTAAAAAATATCTTCCAAAAATATTTCCCATATAAGATGGCTTACATTGTGGTTACTCATGCCTTACTGGGGATATTATCCATGGTTAAATTTATATTATTTCTATGAATAGTTTGTCTTTTGAGGGATTGATATTAATGAAACTCCTTTCTCTTTAATGAGTTATGTGTTTATGGATCCCATTTTTCTTTCATGGGTTATTTTTTTATGAAACCTTCTTCCTTTAATAGATTTTCTATGATGAAATAATTACGAAACATATCTCTTTTCCATAGATTGTTATATGATGAAATGTTTACGATACCCATTTCATTTCAGGGTTTAGGATGTTTATGAAACCCATCTCTTTTTATGGGTCAGGATATGAGGAATACATTATTGTCTTATGGAATGAAAAAGTATGATTTAATTTTTTGATGGGTGGGACCTATATCTCCGTCCAATTAATTGGGTAATGATAAGTGGTATATGAGCTCAATGTGTACACAGGTTGAAGCCCAATCCCAAAAAGAAGAGGGTATATGTGTTGTAGCCTATGTCTGAAATCAAGAGGGTACATGGGTTATAGACAAATCCTAAAAACAATAGGTTATACAGGTTATATCTCCATCCTGAAAAAAAATAGGTTAAACAGGTTGTATCCCAATACCTAAATAAAAAAGGCACATGGGTTGTATCCCATGCCAGTAAATAATAGGGTACATGAGTTATTATCCCAAGCTCGAAGCAGGTACATGGGTTGTAGCCCAAGCCTAACACGTTATGAAGGTCTCAGTAGGTAGCCATGACCTAAGATTTTATATTATTATGTGTAAGTTTCAAATTATCTATCTTATTCATAAATTATTCTTTAATCGATTATTCACTTGATTCTTTCATAATTCGTGTCTTTTGAACTGCTAATATTTATTCAATGTATCATGTTCCCAATATTTGATATATATGGTATAATATTTAAAAGTTATGCTCATGTTCTCATACCCATATGTTCATGAAATTCTTACAAATTTCCTTTACTTACCATTACTGGGCATTGGAGCTCACCACTTTCTTATGTTTCCTTCCCCAGGTTATGAAGAATGTTTTTAAGTATAAGTAAAAAGAGAAAGATCATTAAGGTAATTATTGAAGATCCTTTACCAAACTAAAATAATGTGTTCCATGTTTCTAAAGGCATTAAAATATTTCAAAACTCTAAGAATTTATTTTTGTAATGTGCTTAATTTTCATCGAAAATGATTAAACATCCTTTTCTATTAAGCATGGGTCATTGTTGACATGGATTCCTCTTGGATAATACTCCTTACTAGAATCATCATGTGAGTATAAAATACTAGGGTATAACCTTGATACTCATGATTACATTCCTCCTAATAATACATTGGTGCATCTTATACACAAGTAAAACTCGCACATTACAAAAATAAATTTCATTAAAAACTAATGATTATTTAACAAAATTCACTTCCCCCAAGTCATTGAGTGTTTTGATTTAGTTCACATTTTCTCTAAATTCCCAATATAAATCATGAAGAACACTATATTCAAACGTATAAAGGGACTTATTTATTCTTGACTTTGTATGCACAACACAAGAACACAACCACTTTTATCTTCCCCCGTTTTCTTTTCTTATTACTTGGATAATAATTGAATCTTATTTTTTTATATGTATATAGAACATTATCACAAATCTCATATCCACCTTATTATTATTTTCCTTAATGTATTTTCCACATTATTTATATCATCATTTTTTTCTAATTTTTTCTTGTTCAGATTTAAATTCAAAATTGAAATTTAAATCGACTCTTTCAAACAACCCATTGATAATTTTCTAAAGATTATCCACCATATAATTTTTATTTGTAGTTATAGTATATTTTAAAAATAAAAAATCCACTCATATGAATATTAGTCATCAATGATGTTCAAACTACCCATATTTATACTTTCATCATGTAGCCACCCCCTTAGTAGCCTAGCATAATAGTTCAAAAAACATAATTTTTGACTACCTAATCACATTGATATGTGATTTGTTACTACAGTGTTGAGGTATTCCAATGACCAAATACATGGAAATAAATCTTCAGTATATCATAGTTTTTTAAGGATCTTGTTCCAAAAAGGATATACCACATCATAAGGAGTCAAATCATGTTGTATAATATGATTCTACTTTATAAAAGAGTCTGATGATTTATTTCCATGACTCCTACCATTAGACCATGCTACTTTATTTTTATCTCATCAAAAAGTATAACATTATCAAGAACTACCTTAATCTATTAATTGTATATTTTATTCAAATATATGTTTTCACTTACCACCAACATTCTTCAGTATTGTATTGCAACACCATTATGTATGAATTTATCTGATCATCATAATTTAACTTTACACTTTTAAATGATATTTTTTATTTTCTCCTTTTCAATGTGTATTTTAATTAAAGGTATTTCAAAATATCAAAAAATATTTTTATTTATTAATAATATGTTTTTGAAAAGGATTTCATCATCGTCATTTCCTCAAGAGATATATTTTTATAAATTTACACTTTATGAGTAACCTCATAAATATATTATGGGGTTACTCTTTTATTTTATTTAATTTTTTATCGATTTATCTGGTTATGTGGTTATTTATATAATAAATTTTAAAATATAACATGAAACTCATTCTTATTCATTAGTTTTAAGGATGTGTTGATTAAACGTTTTCATATCATACACATTTATGGCTAATAGTTATGTGATGGTTATGACCCATATATCCCTCCAATGAATTAGGAAAATCTGTATATCTCAAAAAATAATATTGAAATAAATAGTGATGCTCGATCTAAAATTGGAAAATTGTATGTATATCTAATCCACTATGGGAAATATGTATGGATTTATGATCCACCATGGGAGATATATAAGAATTCTCGATTCACTATGTTCTATTTATTATACTATAAACTTATTTTATATGTGATCATGTTATACTCCCTGGATCATTATTTGTGTGTATTGTATTCACAGTTCTCACACTAGGTTATATGTTTAATCATATGAGAATACTTGTTCTCATATAATTCTGATGAACAATTTTTTTTTATTTTATTGTATTTTAATTAGAAAATTTCCTTTTTGTTATGTTACACATATGCTAATGATCTCACCATGGGTAATGTGTTTTTATGTTTATTATTCTCATACTGATAATTTTAGATCACCTCTTCCTAATGCTTTTATTTACAAGGTCATGAGGATGGGTTTAACTTTAGATATATCTAGGAGAAAATCTATTATAATGTATTTATGGGGAAATTTTCACACGAAATGTAAAATAAGTCACATATGTATCTATTATCTAAATACCCTAAACCTCATAAATCATACAATGATATGATTATTATGTAATATAATGTTTTAATTATAGAAATGATGTAAAATAAAGCAATGTTTAGTCTGGGTCTCCTTGGCTATTAGTAGATGAATGGTTAAGTTATTTTGGGAGATTAATTTAGTAATTGTTTTGGATTAAGGTTATAGATCCTTAGTGAAAACCTAAAAAATATTCTATGTATAGTATATTATCATGATATATTATTAAATTTTGGTGTAGAGGATTTTCCTTACAATAAACCACTGACTAGATACTAGACTATTGAAAGAGTAGTGGAATAGATCCACCTAACAATAGTCCCCCTGAAAAGGGTTAAATCAGAATTGGATCGATCCTCACTTGGATACTCGATAAGTAGGATTATTAATGAACACCTAGATAGACACTCGTGGGGGATATACTTTGGTTGATCATATGTTCTTTAGGAACATCTATTATTATTATTTTTTCCTAGTTACCTTTAGGGATAATGTTAAGAGTCATGAAAGAATAATACATAATGTAACTTAGGAAGAACCAAGAAAGTTATAGGATAAATTAAGTGTGGCATATTTGAAATGAAATTTTCATAACATGAAATTAATATTTCATTAGAGATTATATGATAGGATCCAGAATTAATATTCTTATGGTCATTTACTATGATTTTACAAATAGATGTTTTTGTATTTGGGATATGGTTAAAAAGAGATCATGAAAATGAATTTGATAAAAGTATGTATCTAGAAACCTATATGTATTATAAAAAAATAAGGGAGAATAATTAAATAGTTTAGAATATTAGTATATTTCAATTATAATGAAAAATATGAGTTTCTTTCTCATACATATGGTAGTTAGTTCGATATATTAATAGAAATTAATTCTTGATACTCTTAGCTACATTCATTATTGTGTGATTTTTATCAATAATATTCTTGTATTTTCCAAAATTTATAATGATTAAGTGAAATATATAAGTATTTTTCTTTAGTGTTTTTTCTTTAATTGTGTAGAAACATATATTAAATTACATCAATAAACTTAAAATGTAATTTTATGAAAAGGTTGAATATTGTGGATAACTATTAGAGACCGCATGATTTCAGTATGGATTGATCTTTGGATTAATATATACATGATGTGGATATAATAAAGGGTTGATTAATTTTAAAAAAAATATATTTTATTGGTAACCTTGAGATTGATAACTGATTCATGATATTTTTAGTATATAATGGTTGGTGTGTAATTTTATATCATTTTAGGGTTAAAGATAGTGTTAATTTCTAGAAGTGTATATAGTTTAATTGTGGATTAATGTATTTGATATTAAAATTATTTTGAGAAAATTTTTTTATGGGGAATATTAGATTAAGGTATATACATACATGGGTTTTGTGATTATATGAATTGATAATTTTCTATAAAGAAATATATGTAACTTTATAAAACCTAAGTGAGTATGTCAGATTTCATATTAGTTGTTATACCCTGAATGATGAATATGTTAGGAATACACTCAGCTAAGATATTCAACGAGTAATAATTAAAATTGTGAGGATGAAATTTATTTATGGTGGATAATGTGGAGACATGATATTTCACTATATTTTCATAAAATAAATAATGTGTTTGGTATCAAGCTCCGCATAAAAAATTAAACTATAAAAAACCAAAATATTCTTATATCATTAAAACATGGAATTTTATCAATTAGGTATGAATATGAGTAATACAATAATGAAATATTTCAGTATATATATTTAGAGATAAGGGTTATTTTTATCAAATTTGTATAATTCATTTTTGTGTATAAAAATCCATCTATTTATGCTATTTTTTATTTATTAAAGACTACAAAGTATATTATTTTTTATTTTTTATTTTGTTAAAATGTAATATTTTTATTAATTCTATATTTTTTGGTGTTTTATATAAATTAATAATAAGTACATCTCTAATTTTATAAAGATATCTTCTAAAAGAAAGTGTGTCTTATTATATTTTATGATTTCATATTAATTTTAAATTAGAAAATATCTGAGATTTAATTTAATAAAATTAATTTCTGTATTTAGACTTTAAATATTAGTTTATGTTGTTTTTTTATATTTTTCAAAAAATATTGATTTTATGTAAATAGTGAAATATACCATTTTTACTAATTATATGGATTTTATTCCATTATTAGTATGGAAATATTAATTATAATTTTATATAAACTTTTTATTAAAAATTATACATTATAATTTACATGATCCATTTTTTAAATATTTATTACACTTTACAGACCTAATATTGGCATTTTAGACGTCAAGTAATTTTTTTAATAAATTATACATTGATTATATTAAAAATAAATTTTTTTACTTTTATAAATTAAACCGAAGAAAATGGATTTCAAAAATTTTAGAAGTAAGTTCATATTATATAATAAGGTCCACTTTATTTTTAGGAATAATGATTACGTTAGGTAAAAAATAGTTACTAAGGTAAAATATAAAATGGAAAAGGTAATAATTAATGGGGAAAAGGGATTGAAATATATTTAAAAAAAATGTACGAAAATTATAGTTGAGGTTATCTTGAACATATCCCTTCCATATTAGAATATTTATCAAATTTGGGATCCACTTTCCTTGATATTTACTTCCCATTTTTTAAAATGAATTTGTATTTACAAAAATGCCACCCCTTTTCTCTTATATAATGGTTTTTCCACTCTTCACTTCCCCTCACACCAAAAAATTCATAATTTTGGCCTATACATTTCTCGAAAATACTACTAAAAATATATATCAACATTAAATATGTTACATTATTTTTAAAATACAATCCCTCAAAATATTAACCCTCTTCAAGAAGAAAATATTCCAATAAGTGAGGTAAAAATTCCTAACAACTATTTATCATTTATATTTATTTATGTGCACTACTTATTCCTCAAATTTCACTAAAAAATGATAAAATGAGTATTATTATTATACTATTACGTAATTTTAATTACATTTTAATCGTTAAACACATTTTCTTATTTCTATTAAGAAAAGAGAAAACATTAATCACTTGTATATTTGGACTACCACCACTATGAATAAACTAGTAAGTTTTCCTTAACCAGCTAAAATAAGATGTCCAAATAAAAAAATAATATATAATTATGATATTTTTAAATTATTTGTTACTCTAGAATACTAATACATATTACTTCTTTATCTAATTACATGAAAAATTACAATACCATCCATGTGTGTATGCAAACTAGAGCCTCTATGGTATGATACATTTTGTTTTTCAATAGAACCATTTATGGATTGATATAAGAATGGTTTTAAAGGGTAATTAATATTTTATGGTTTTGATGTTGTTCTATTAATACCAATTTATGTACCCTCTTAATGATGTTAATGATAAAAAAATTATTATAAAATTTACCATATAAAACAATCAAACTAAAAGAAAAATATTTATTCATAATATGTAATTGTTTTTCCATTAATTATTATACCAATGTTTATAATTTTGATATATAAAAATAATTAACACTAAATAATTTATTATTCTACTGTTACAATGATATTTCAAATAAACCACCTCATAATCATTTGTTAATAGTGAAATATTCATTTTTTGGTCAGCTTAACCACACACTTGAATGATGTTATGAAATTATTTCAGGGATGATTATAAAAATATAATTATTGGTTTATTATGATATAGTTATTTATATAATGATATTTTTATTTATATAAGTATTACATGAATATTAAATTTATTAAATAATAAAACACCCTTCTTAGGTTAAAATCACAAAAAATATACCAGTTGTTAATTTCTTCTTCAAGGATAATGCCTAAAGCACTCAGGAAATGAAATTAACATATCATTTTCAAAACCTGTTTTTTATTTTTTATATTATTTTATATATTTCTTGTTCTTTAATCATGTTTTTTATTTTAGGGATGAATTCCAAAGAGTTTTTTAATTTTTGGAGTTTTCTGGTAGTTCTTATCTATGTGCACTTTCTAGGAGAAACTATAGAAATACCCTTAGGAAATGAAGTTTTTCAATTAATTTTATTATTTTATTTTTTATATCTCATGTTTAAAACATGTATGATTCTTAACTATATGATTATTAAGGATAATTGGGTAGGGCCCTGGGGTGTGGGGGAGCAGGTAACCATCTTATGCATGGCTTGAGAAAACCATGTGAAAATCATGTGAGAGTGATAACAAATTTAAATGATTTATTTATCATGGTTGGTTAATAGTTTACAAACTATGGATCTCATCCATTTTAGGGTGGTTTTTCATTCTACTATAGGGATCATGGTTTGTGTATTTTTTGGTAAACCATCTGAACTAACCATGCAACTTTCCCAAAATACCTAAATCATGAATTTTCATTTTTACACTCCAAAAAATAAACCCCATTCAAGCCTCTATCTCAACCAATACGTTTTGGGGAATGAAGGGGTCCCTAAAAATCTCTCCCTTTTATCCAAATATATGTTTTTAAGCTCCTCTATTTATTCTTGGTATTATTTTATTGGTTTTGGATTCCTTCTCTCTCTTTTATAATTCCACACTTATTTTTATCTTCTTCCTAGGCATGGTTTCTCCTTAGCTGAACCCTAAGGTATTTTTTGGATAATATGGGTTATTTTCTTTTAATTCATGGTGTGTTATTAGTCCTATGGACCTCGTTATTTATCTATTTTAAGGTTACATCACATTCTCATATCATTGAGGTGGGTTTCTTCATCAATTCATTTTCCAAAACATGTTATTTGATTCTTGATTCTTACTGAATCTATTTTAAATGTGTGTTTCATGTTATTATGTTTATAAATTTATTCACCAGTTCTTTTCATTTTGATTGTTTTGTTGAAGATAGGGTTTTATAAGGATTTCCAAAAATATTCCTTCATGTTCAAAGTATATTAAAAATAGTTGTCTTCTAAAATATTTAACTGGATCTTATAAAAGAATTTGGTGTTTCTAAAATGATTATTGGACTTTATTAAAATTATTTACGGTTATTAATGAGTTGTTTTGTGTTATTTCCATTTTTAAAGTCTAGGTAGGTTTTACATGAAAAATCCTATGTTATTCCGTGTTCTTTATTTATTTTATTTTATATAATCCTTTGACAATATTATATATTTTCATTCATATAAAATTGTGTAATGTACATATCATTAAGTTCATTTATGTGAAAATATAAATGTTTACATGTATATAAATGGAAATCCCATGGAAGGCCTGTTATAAAACCATGGTCTTCTCATAAGGGATCTTGGTTCCATATTGGTTTCCTAATTAGGGTTTTAAATTTGTGTTTCCAAAATATCAATTTAAAGTTCACAAGACTTTGAGAAATTTTACGATATGTCCCTTGGTTTTTGAAATTAATTCAAAATAAAGATTTGTTTTATTCAAAATTAATTATTAGCCAGTAATATTACATCATGGTTAGTATCATTAAATGTTTTTATGAAATATGTACACATTTATACAATTATTTTAATTTAGGGAGGGTCTTCGCATGGGTGTGGGTGGGGAGGTGGGATGGGGAACTAGAATTATTGTGTGTTAGTTTTTTATTAAGATATTTTATGTGAAGGCCACATTAATTCAAATTATTATTATTTTCATGGGACCTAATAAGTTTTTGTGTGGTATGAGAAATGCTTATATATACATTCCAATTATATGTATTAAACCCCCCCCCCCATTATATAAAAATTATTTATAATGACACAATGATTTATAAATAAAAATCCATTCCCAAATGAATAAATTTATTGTAAACAAATGACATTATAGAAAACACATTCACTACATTCCTTATTTTGGATAGTTATAAGTTATATAATATTGTATTTAAAATCCCATTAAGCATAATAACTACTGATAATATATTTTTTTACAATGAACATTGCTATTAGTAAATATAATATTCATGCTAAATTCAAATTGATGCGGATGGGAGAATTGATGGGCCCAACAAGTATGTTTGTACCCTTTGAGTCTCATTTATTGATGCTTTTGAGGGATATTCCATCATTGGGATTTTCCTTTGACCATGCCCAAACAATTATTCAACAACTAAATCATGAGAAAAACCATTTATAAGAGAAGTTGAAACTTATCAAGATCACAACCCAAGCCCAGTTTGTCCACCCTAAGAAAGCACAAGAATTGACGACCTTACCCAAAGGGTGTACGTTGGTGTAATAATTGGTTATGTATCTACACCATTGTGTTATGAATTTTTATATTTTCTTTTCTTGATAAAATAATTATTATATTTATATATTTTTTATAATTACTTTATCAATTATTTTACAATATGTTTGATGAAAATAAGATTTCGACAAAAAAAATCAAAATCCTATTTTTTGGAAATATATAGTTTCAAATAGGAAAAACTTTTTAGAAATTCAATATTTCTTTAAATAAATTATATATTAATAAAATATTATTATTAAAATTATGTTAGTATAAATTATAAAGGAATTTTAAATTGTCTCAAAGTGATGTAATAAATAGTATAAATGAAATCCATGACCAACAATATGGTTCCCCTTTAAAATATTTTTTTCAATGTTATTTTATTAGTTTTTATAAACCCTTAAGGACACTTCCAAAACCAATATTACAGTTTTTGGTTTCAAAATTAATTTTATATGAATAAGACTCGCTTCCACCCCACCAAGGATATTATTTTAATTAGTTCGGTTCTTATACATAAAAAATATTTAAACCACTCCCATTTTGTAGAAACCATGGGAAAAACTATGTGAAATATGGCGGTTTTGATTATTTTATCATATATAGTCAAAAATATATGCTTAGAAGTTAATAAAAATATCCCCTCTATTTTTCACAAAAAACTCAACCAACCTCACATTCCTCTTCAAAAATTGTAATTTTGCAATAATTTTTCTCTACCTTTCCTTACCTATATAACTCTTATGGTGTTTCTATGATTTTAAGAAGCTCTTCCCAGGCTTTTAGAAGCACCCACTCATTGTATGGGATCATCTCCTATCCTTTTAAATTTGAGTACTCTATTTGTACCAAGAATTTTTATTCCTAGTTGATCATGTTGTAATATATTGTTACATATCTATTTTTCTATCCTTATTATCCCCATATAATTATAGAATTCCTTTCACTATCATTAATCCCTTCCATAAACCATTATGTACACCCATTATACTATCAAAATTATCCCATGATTTTCCATGCCCCAATTTTCTATGGTGAATATGCATCCCCACTTTCACTCATGGGTATTCACCTTGATGGACCTATCTATTATTTATTTGTGAATTCTTTGTATATAATATAAACTTCCTAATCATGTGATTAAAAGTGATGATATGTGTTCTTATGTTTTATGATCCATGTGTAAAACTTATTCATAGACATGAAATGAATGTGATGGGTGGGTCGGGAATTATGTATCCCTCTTATAAGTTGCGTAATGTTTTTCTCTCATGATATAACTTTTGGTCGTAGTGGACACTCAAGAGGGGGGGTGAATTGAGTTCCAATTAAAATTTCTGTTTAAAAACTTTGTCGTAAAATCCCCCAATTGAAATACAAAATTAAACTGTAGTGAATTTATACCAAAGTAATCATTCTGTTAGGTTCTCAAGGGATTGATTATTTCCCAGATAATCAAATCAGAAGATTTGATTAACTTTTGAAACTAACTTACTGATTGACAACTAATATAAACACTTGAGAGTTTAATTATCAAAGTCACTTTAAAATAGTTTTGGGTTTAAAGTAATTAGTAGTAGAATAAAAAAGAACTTTGAATATAAATAAGCACAACAGATTTAACCAAGAGGTTCAGTCTCAAGCTGAGACTTAGTCCTCTCAAAACTTTATATAAAATTGATCCACACCCTGGATCAGGGATAAACAATAGTATACAACTGTCCAGGTCACTCGACCTCTACCACTATTATCCGTGGGAAAAAACAACAGCAACCAGCTGTCTAGGTCACACGACCTCTACCACTATCCCAGTGGGAAATAAAAGATGTAAGAGAGTTGAGTGAGGATTAACAAATCCTCCAGTTAGAGTATAGGAAACAGTGTGTGTGTAAAATATAGCAGATAACACACACTACTCAATATGTAAAAAAGATAAATCACAGAGAAAATATTTAGAGTTTAGAAATGGCTCTAGTGATTGTCGTGCAGTTCTGGACTCCATTGATTGATCAGAATTCGCTCTGAGTCCTCTTCTAGTTTTGTCTGGAAAATAGAGTATCATCTATTTCCTTGACTTCTAGGTGTAGAGACAGTCGATGAAGCTCTTGTGTTATGTTCTCGTTCTCATCTCTTCACCGGTATGCAGTAATGAATGAGTTCTTCGTGTATGTTCAGTCGTCTCTTTGCATTCGCGCTCAGTTTTTATTCCAGCACACCTCATGGTATGTATGTCTCTATGTATTAGTCTATTCATCCTCTTTTTTTAGTAGCACATACTTCCTTTTTTTAAAGCACGAGCTCTGGAAAAAGATGATTTACTTTTTGCAGGTATGAGGTACAGTTCCCTGACATCCAACAACCTTCATTAAATAAATGACAGAGCATTAAAATATTCCTAATATGACCGTTGGTTAGATTAAATAAAGATAAAGAAATTAAAGCAGTGTCGGGTTCTGTCTCTGGAACGGTAGCTCTTGATATCGGTAGACTTGTGTTATGGTAGGTGTCTGTATCGGTAGACTTCATTTGTAACGGTAGACTTTGTATCGGTAGATGCAACTGTAGACTTGATCACATCAGTAGCGGTGGACTTGTAACGGTAGTTGTGGCTCTGCCTTGTATCGGTAGCGGTAAGTCCCTATCGGTAGCTTCCTTGATGTATCAGTAGACTTTTCATATCGGTAGCTCTATATCAGTAGCTGTCGACTTCGATGTAGCGGTAGACTTGAGTACTGGTGAGCTTGTAACTGTAACTCTATCGGTATACTTGTTGTACCGTATCGGTAGACATTGATGTAGCGGTGAACTTTGAGTACCGGTGAACTTGATGTATTGGTGAACTCCGTATCGGTAGCTCTATTCGATATCGGTAGCTCTAAGCCATAACGGTAGCTACTGTTCTGTATCGGTAGCTATAAACTGTTTAATAATTCTATTGGCAGAATGTGTTAGGTCAGAGTACATATATCCAAAAGACTTATATTAAGCATAATTGAAAGTAACAACATATAATAAATAATATTTGAGATGTATCAAACATAATTATGATATAAATAAAATATATTTGGGATTTTCAAAATATAATAAAGCAACTCAATTCTCAGAGGGTTCAACAATCTCCCCCTTTTTGATAATCACAACTTATGCCAAAAAAATGAAGTAGTATCAGAGAAAAAAAATATATCAAAAATGATATCAAAAAAATAGTTTCAGAGGAAAAAGTGGAAAAGAAATTAGCCTCAGAGGAAAAGGTTCTTTTGTTTTGTTCAGAACAAAACTTCCATATTCCTCCCCCTTTAAATTGTACTGCAAGATTCTCTCTTAAGTTTGTTTCTCAAGTCATAGTTTCTCATTCCCCCTTTGTGTGTTTCTCCACCTTTGTTAACTCTTAGGTCTCATTGCTTATTTTCTCTCATTTTCTCATGTTCGCATTTTCTCCCCCTTTGTGATTAACAAAAAGAATGGTAGCAGAGAAAAGATAAAGATTAGCAGAGAATAAATGAAAAACTAATAGAAACTTAGTAAAGTATAGAATGAAGAGGAATTTCATTAATATAAAAGATACACTGATAAAATCAGAATAAAAAAATACAAGTGAATCCTATCAAAAAGATCTAGAAACACTCAATCCTCCTATGGAACAGGTGTCTTTCCCTTAGGATCAGTAGAGGGTTTTGGAATAGCTGAAGGCACAAGTGGTGGTTCTGCTACAGAAACTGTACCAGATCTGAAATCTGAGCTCCTCTGAGTGATCATTGGTGTCAAGCTCCTGATGGCTTGAACTGGAGTCAATTGAGGAGTACTCCTAGAGGCAGAAGCAGGAAGGGCAGGAGGTACAATCACTGGTCTGGCATCCACATGCAGGAAGGGCAGCAATAGGTTTCTGAAATCCATTATAATGCTTCATCCTCTCTCCATTGCAGACACAAAATCATCCCTATTTTCAATGAATTTGTCCAAAGCAGGAGTAATCTCCATGAGCTTACTATCCTGTTCTCTGAAGGCTTGGGTAACTGGAGGTAACTTCATATTCTCAATCAAGAGTTTGAAATTGTTTGTCATTTAGTGCTTGGTATAAACCTTTTCAAAATAAGCATCCACCTTATTCTTGATTACCTCTTGAGAAGTAGTACCTGCCCACAGGTGATCACGAACAAAACTAATAACTTCCCTAGTGGTAGCAAGAATCTGAGTATCTGATGCACCATTGGGACTGGCCTTAGCCAATTCTTCCTGAATAACAGTGTGGATCTGGTCAAGGTTCACACTGGAGCTGGATGAGGGAAGAGGTTTCATTGAAAAAGCCACTGTCTCCTTGAAGGATTGAGTCACACTACTAACGACCTTCTGAAAAAGTTCATCCTGGCTGTTCAGATGTTCTTTAACTGACTTTTTAAAGGCCTCAAAAACTTCCACAAACTATTTGACCACTTCTTTTATATATCGAATGTTAGAGGTTACTGGATTTTGAGAGCTATGCATGGTAGTCATAGAAGCAATCGATTGTCTCAAGGCAACTACAGCTCCTGTCCAACTCTCAATCTGAGTGTGGCACACTTTAAGTTCATCCATCATTTCTTTCATGGGACTGGACACACCACATCCAATGGATAACTCAAGGGATTTATCTATGATTTTCATCTCTTCAACCATAATTTTCTTCATATCTTGAACTGATTCCCTTATTGCTTCTTTCAATTCAGCTTTTAAGGACTCAAGGTCCTCCTTGGTTGCCACAGTTTCAGCCAGAGTGGGTAGGGTAACTGATTCCTTTTGGGTTCGGTCTTCCTCATCAGAATCTCCAGAATAAATTACAAGAATCATATATCCTAGATCTGATTTCCAACCTTCAATGTCATATAGAACTGATACTGAGCCAAGATTCTCCCCCTCACTTGGAACATTCTCCTGAGGTATCTCTTCCAACTGTTCTTCCTGAGGTAATTCTGCAATTTCCTCTACAACTGCAGTAGATTCAATAGCCATTTGTTCTGAGTCATTAATGACTCTCTCATCAACAGGTGTTGCTGCTATGTCTTCCTGATCAAGCACTGTCCTGAATGTACTAACTATTAGAGTACTCAAACTGAGCTCTTTTTCATCATTTTCCTCATCATCTGCTTCACCATCAGCCTCCATTTCTCCATTAACATCATGATCTGATTCAGTTGCATCATACTATTCAAAGGTGTCCTTGACAACATACTGGAATTATTTTTCTCCTTCTTCTTTAGTCTCTATATCATTGTCCTTCAAGACAGTTTCTCTCTTTGGTAGTTCTTTTGGAGGGCTAGCTGCTCTATAGGAAATAACTTGATGCACAGGACTAGGGGGTAAGTCTGGGTCTCCTAATTCCTCAACTGATGTCTCTTCCTCCTCAACTTCATCATCACTATAGACCGGTTCTGGCTCATCTGGTCCAAGACCAGGATCCCTCACATCCTTTGGTCTAGAAGGATGATCCACAGGAGTATACTTGTCATAGATTTTTCCATCATCATTCACCCATGATTTCTTCCAAGGATTCTAGGTGACATTCATGTATTTACAGACAGTTTTTGTAATACATAAGTTTTCCTTAACCACTACCAGCTCATCCTGAGGTCCATCAACCTCTTTCACATTTATTATCACAGAAATCATCTTTGAGAAAAACAGTGCATTTGATTTGGACTTCGGTCTAGTCATCTCTTCCACTTGAACCATAATCAATCTACATAGATTGATTCTCACACTGTGATTCAGCAAATATAACATATATATGTCTTTGAATCTAAAAGTGGAAAAGTATCCTCTTCTCGGAATAACAACATGCTGAATAAATTTAAACAACAGTTTATCTTCTCCTACCATCTCTGCAGCAATCACCTTTCTAGGGGTCCCATTCCCTGTAAGCTCCAGCAAAGCATCTTCATATTGAAACACATCACTGGTTGAAGGTATAGATTTTGAATAAAACTCATAATCTTCTTCATGTGTAACTCTCAAGTTCCCAACCCATTCTACTGAAGTAAAAGAAACTTCCTGTCCATTCACATAAGAAATCATTCTGCTTTCTTCCTCAGACTTTTCAAAATGAACGAATTCGTAGAACTGTTTTACCAGCCCTAGGTAATAAGGTCCATTATTGTTCACGAAGCACTCAGTCCAACCTTGTTCTTCTAAAACTTTAAGAACAAAGGACTTGCTCTCCATGAGCCATTCTGCACACACCTCTTTCTCAACGACAATTTCTTGCTTTGAGAGATGTAGGTTTGTTGGATTCCTTCGAGCTACACTTCCACTTCCACTTCCACTTCCACTGGTACTAGCATTCGATACTTTCTGTATTTTCGCTTGCAGCTCATCACTCCCATCTGTAACCTGAGGTCTCTTGATGCGGGCCATTACAGATTCTAGGATTAGGGTTTTGCGGCTTGAGAGGGTTAGGTTGGAGGGATTTGAACAAATGAGTTCACAGTGAGATTAAGTGAAATCTAGACTCGGTTTAATATCATTTAGGATCCACAAATAAAATAAATCATATATATATAAAAAAAATTGATGTCTCGGCTTTACAGAAGTTAAAACAGTGTGATATGTACCGGTAAAGTCTTCTAACGGTGAGGATGTCCTAACGGTGAGGTCTCCTAATGGTGAGAATTTTCTAACGGTGAGGTCTCCTAACGGTGAGGTCTCCTAACGGCGAGGTCTCCTAATGGTTTCAAGGGTAAGTTATCATTCCTAATTCATGTCTAATGAAACTTAATCTTACTGAACATAATGGATTAGTGAAAATATCAGCTAATTGAAGTTCAGTGCCTATAAACTCAAGTGTTATATCACCTCTTTGATAATGATCTCTTAAAAAGTGGTGTCTAACATCAATGTGTTTAGTTCTAGAGTGAGACACAGGATTCTTTGAGATGTTAATCGCACTAGTGTTTTCATAGTAAATTGAAACATGCTTAAAATTAATTCCATAGTCCAGTAAAGTGTGTTTCATCCACAGAATCTATGCACAGAAACTACCATCATCTATGTATTCTTCTTCAGTAGTTGATAATGCAACTGAGTTCTATTTCTTACTACAGCATGATACTAGGGATTTTCCAAGTAAGTGACATGTTCCAGATTTTCTCTTCCTATCTAACTTACAACCAGCAAAATCAGCATATGAATAACTTATTAAGTCAAATAATTGTCCTTTTGGATAAAATAAACCCAAATTTGTAGTATACTTAAGATATTTAAAAATCTTTTTAATAGAAAGTAAGTGTGATTCTTTAAGAATTAGCTTGAAATCTAGCACACATACATACACTAAACATAATATCTGGTCGACTATCAGTAAGGTAAAGTAAACTCCTAATCATACCTCTATAATTAGTTTGATCAACAGGTTTCCCAGATTTATCAATATCCAATTTACAGGTGGTACTCATAGGTATATCACTTTCCTTAATACAATCCAAGACAAATTGTTTTAACAAATCCTTAGTATATTTACTTTGATTTAAAATAATACCATCTTTAGTTTGAAAAATTTGAAAACCAAGAAAATACTTAAGCTCTCCCATTAAGATCATTTCAAATTCATTTTGAATTATTTCTGAAAAATAAGTACATAAAGAATTCCTAGAAGATCCAAAAATAATATCATCAACATAGATTTGTACTATTAAAACATCTTTTGAAATCCTTTTTATAAAAAGAGTGGGATCAAAAATTCCTTTTGTAAATCCTTTTGAAATAAGAAAGTTTGAAATCCTTTCATACCAAGCTCTTAGATCTTGTTTTAAACCATATAAAGCATTAGTAATTTTGAAGACATGATTCTGAAAATGAGGATTTGAAAAACTAGGTGGTTGTTCTAAAAAAACATCTTCAACAATAAAACCATTTAAAAAAGCACTTTTAACATCCTTTTGATATAACTTTAAATTCAGATGTGATGCAAAGGCAAGTAAGATCCTAATTTCCTCTAATCTAGCTACAGGAGCAAAGGTTCCCTCATAGTCAATTCCTTATTCTTGATTGTAACCTTGTGCAACTAGCCTAGCTTTGTTTCTAATGATGTTACCAGATTCATCAACTTTGTTTCTAAACACCCATTTTGTGCCTATGGTTAAAGTGTCCTTAGGTCTTTCCACTAATTTCCGGATTTTGTTTCTTTCAAATTGATTTAGTTCTTCTTGCATAGCCATTACCCAAAATTCATCATTGATAGAATCATTGATATTTTTAGGTTCTAACTGTGACAAGAAGGCTTGATGTTCAACCTGATTTCTAAGAGAAGCTCTAGTTTGTGTCCCTCTATCAATATTTCTTACAACAACATCTAAAGGATGATTCTTTAGAATTCTAGTTGATCAATTAAAGGTAGGACTAGAAATTTCAGGTTCATCAACAGGTTGGGAATCAACAGAAGCAGGTTTTGGAAAATTTACAGAACTGGATGTTTTTACTACAGGTCAACTATCCTTATCATTAAGGTTCAAAACAGATAGATCATCTTCAAGATTTTCAAGAGAAGTCTTAGGCTCATGTGGATCAGTTTCATCAAATTTGATGTGAACAGATTCTTCCACACATTTGGTTCTCTTATTTAAAACTCTATAGGCTTTACTAGTTATAGAGTATCCTAGGAAAATTCCTTCATCACTCTTTGGTGCAAACTTGTCAAGATTATCTTTAGTATTAAGAATAAAGACTTTGCAGCCAAAAACTCTGAAGTAGTTTCCCTTAGGTTTCCTACAGTTCCAGAACTCATAAGGGGTCCTTTTAAGAACAGGTCTGATCAAGACTCTATTAATAACATAACAAGTTGTATTTACAGCTTTAGCTCAAAATTAAACAGGTAGGTCATACTCATTAAGCATAGTCCTATCAATTTCTGGCAGGGTTCTATTCCTCCTTTTTACTACACCATTCTGTTGGGGTGTCCTAGGGGCAGAGAAATTGTGACTATAGCCACTATGTGAGTAGTAATATTCAAACTTATGATTTTCAAACTCACGACCATGATCACTTCTCAGGGTTTTAATTTTAAGTCCACTACGGTTCTCTACATATTTGGAGTATTTTACAAAGCAAGAACAGGCTTCAATTTTGTGAGCTAGAAAATATACCCAAGTATATCTAGAAAGGTCATCTACAAGAACATAGACATAGTGCTTCCCATTTAAACTAGAAACTCTAGAAGTTCCAAATAAATCCATGTGAACCAACTCGAGAGGTTGAGAATTTGACACTTCTTTCTATGATTTAAAAGAAACTTTATGTTGCTTTCCCTTTTGACAGGGATTACAAACTTTTTCTGCTGGAAATTCAAGTTTGGGTAGGTCTCTAACTAGGTTCTTCCTAGAAAGTTTTCTAAGTGGATGTACATTACAATGTCCTAATATTCTGTTCCAAAGCCAAGACTCTTTATGAAATGCATTTAAACAAGTAATATTCTACTTAGCTAATGAATTTAAATCAACAGCATAAACATTTTCATTTCTTAAAGCAGAAAACACTAAAACATTTTTAGAATTAAAAACATTGCATGAATCGTTTTCAAATTTAACATAAAAACCATTATCACATAACTAAGAAATACTTAAAAAATTATATTTAACTCCATCAACAAATAAAACCTTAGAAATTAATACTGAGTCAGTGTTACCAATCTGGACTAAGCCGGTGATTTTTCCTTTTGAGTTATCACCAAAAGTGACAAAACCTCCATCAATTCTGACTAAGCTTTTAAAGTATGAGAAGTCTCCTGACATATGTTTTGAACATCCATTGTCCAAGTACCAGGTCTTTCTACAGGAGCTCCTTAAGCAGGTTCCCTACAAAAAAAATTTAGACAGGAAATGATTTTGGTACCCAGATTTTCTTGGGTCCAGACAGGTTAGCCAACAAAACTTTAGGTACCCAGATTTGTCTAATGGGTCTCATAAAATGTCTAGAATCAACAGATTTTGAAAGATAAACCTTATTAGAACCATAACTATGAATATAACTAGTTTAAGCATATGAAGTTTCAGAACTAGCTACATTCTGTCCAGATTTAGGAATGAATTTAGTTTTGGTAATTTTCCTTTGTCCAGGTTGGTATCCTATACCAGTAGTGTATCTTGGTGTTATTTTCTTACCTAGCATCTGAGTAAGAGCATATTTACCATTTGTAAATTTTTCTATGTCTTTCTTAAGTTGCTCATTAGATAATTTCAGTTCAGTGTTTTCTTTAAGTAACTGAGCATTCTTTTCCATTTCAATATCAAGATAAGATTTATGTTTAACAGTTAAAGCATACCGTTTCTTTAAACCTTTGTATTTGTCATTCAGCTCATTACAGGTTTCTTCTAACATATCACAATATTCAAATAGTTCAAATTTTAACATGTTTTCTGAGTCAGAATCATATCCAGAATAATATGAATTTAAGGCATGAGTTTCAGCTGTTACCTCAGATGTGTTTGTCATAAAACACATATTTGCCTTATTTTTTAGTTCAGTTTCAGAAACTTTAGATTCACTGGATCTATCCTCAGAAGCACTCCAAGTAGCCTTCATAGACTTTTTGTACTTACTATCCTTGTAATCATATTTCTTCTTGTACTTCAGCTTTGGACAGTCCGCTTTTATATGTCCTTTTCTTTTGCACTCATAGCAGACAACCTCATCTGTTTTGTCAGATTTCTTCCAATCCTTTTTCCAATGACCCTTGTTGTCATATTTACTTTTGTAATTTGATTTTCTGAAAAACTTCTTCTTCCTGTAAAATTTCTTAAACCTTCTGGTAATGTGAGCCATCTCAGCATCACTGTCAGAAGCACTTTCACTGTCTTCACATCTTGAACTTTCATTTATAGCTTGAAGCTTCTCCTTATCCTTGTTCTTTGAAGTTGAAGTCTTGAACGCAACAGACTTTTTTCTTGGTTCATCTTCTTCTTCTTTGTTCACGTTGAGTTCTTCTTCATACATCATCATCTTTCCAATTAATTCCTTGACTGGAAGTTCTCCTATATCACACGATTCTCTAATTGAGATATAAGTTCCTCTCCATCTTTCAGGTAGACATCTCAGAATTCTCATAATTTGTTCCTTTGATAGAACATACTTTCCCAGAGAGATCATTGTGTTGAAAATTTTGTTGAACCTGAGATACATGTCAGAAATGGGTTCATCAGGCTTCATCTTAAAATTATCATACTTAATAGTATAAGTGTTCAATCTCATTTCCTTAACATTAGTTGTTCCTTCATGAGAAACAGCTAAGGTATCTCAAATTTCATAATCAGTTTTACTAGTAGATATTCTATTAAATTCATCATCTCCTAAATCACAGTACAGAGCATTCATGGATTTACAATTATTATTGTAGGCTGTCTTAGTAGCTTCATTCCAAGTAGATCTAACAGTAGTAGGTATTTTTTATTCTGATTCTATAGTAGTCCAAATATCAAAACCCATGCTTTCTAAATGAATTTTCATCTTGATTTTCCACTGAGCATAGTTAGTGCCATTGAAAAATGGTGGTCTATTGGTAGCAACACCTTCAAGTCTATTATCCATGATATCTTACTTAAAGCAAATATTTTAAAGAGATAAAAATTTAGAAATAACAGAATTGTAAGAACTTTAAAATACAACTAAAATCACAGTTGAAAAACAGAGTACATTAGAAATTATTTAAACACCCTTTGATACCAAATGTTGGTTGGAGTGGACACTCAAGAGGGGGGGTTAATTGAGTTCCAATTAAAATTTGGTTTAAAAACGATGTCTTAAAATCCCCCAATTGAAATACAAAATTAAACTGTAGTGAATTTATACCAAAGTAAAGGTTCTGTTAGGTTCTCAAGGGATTGATTATTTCCTAGCTAATCAAATCAGAAGAGTTGATTAACTTTTGAAACTAACTTACTAATTTACAACTAATATAAACACTTGCGAGTTTAATTATCAAAGTGACTTTAAAACATTTTTGGGTTTAAAGTAATTAGCAGCGGAATAAAAAAGAACTTTGAATATAAATAAGCACAACATATTTAACCAAGAGGTTCAGTCTCAAGCTGAGACTTAGTCCTCTCAAAACTTTATATAAAAGTGATCCACACCCTGGATCGGGGATAAACAACAGTATACAACTGTCCAGGTCACACGACCTCTACAACTGTTATCTGTGGGAAAAAACAACAGAAACCAGCTATCCAGGTCACACAACCTCTACCACTATCCCAGTGGGAAATACAAGATTTAAGAGAGTTAAGTGAGGATTAAAAAATCCTCCATTTAGAGTACAGGAGACAGTGTGTGTGTAAAATATAGCAGATAACAGAAACTGCTCAATATGTAAAAAGATAAATCACAGAGAAAATATTTAGAGTTTAGAAATGGCTCTAGTGATTGTCGTGCAGTTCTGGACTCCTTTGATTGATCAGAATTCGCTCTGAGTCCTCTTCTGGTTTTTGTCTGGAAAACAGAGTATCGTATGTTTCCTTGACTTCGAGGTGTAGAGACAGTTGATAAACCTCTTGTGTTATGTTCTCGTTCTCAGCTCTTCACTGGTATGAAGCAATGAATGAGTTCTTCGTGTAACTCCAGTCATCTCTTTGAATTCACGCTCAGTTGTTCTTCCAACACACCTCGTGGTATGTATGTATCTATGTATTCATCTATTCATCCTCTCTTTGTAGTAGCACATCCTTCCATTATTTAAAGCACGAGCTCCGACAAAAGATGATTTACTTTTTGCAGGTACGAGGTACAGTTCCCTAACATCCAACAACCTTCATTAAATAAATGACAGAGCATTAAAATATTCCTAATATGACCGTTGGTTAGATTAAATAAAGATAGAGAAATTAAAGCAGTGTCGGGTTCTGTCTCTGGAACGGTAGCTCTTGATATCGGTAGACTTGTGTTATGGTAGGTGTCTATATCGGTAGACTTCATTTTTAATGGTAGACTTTGTATTGGTAGTTGCAACTATAGACTTGATCACATCAGTAGTGGTGGACTTGTAATGGTAGATGTGGTTGTGCCTTGTATCAGTAGCGGTAAGTCCCTATCGGTAGCTTCCTTGATGTATCAGTAGACTTTATGTATCGGTAGCTCTGTATCGGTAGCTGTCAACTTCGATGTAGTGGTAGACTTGAGTACCGGTGAGCTTGTAACTGTAACTCTATATGTAGACTTGTTGTACCGTATCGGTAGACTTTGATGTAGCGGTGAATTTTGAGTACCGGTGAACTTGATGTATCGGTGAACTCCATAATGGTAGCTATATTCTATATCGGTAGCTCTAAGACATAACGGTAGCTACTGTTCTGTATCGGTAGCAATAAACTGTTTAAGCATTCTATTGGAAGAATGTGTTAGGTTAGAGTACATATATCCAAAAGACTTATATTAAGAATAATTGAACGTAACAACATATAATAAAGAATATTTGAGATGTATCAAACATAATTAAGATATAAATAGAATATAGTTGGGATTTTCCAAATATAATAAAGCAACTCAATTCCTAGAGGGTTCAACAATAACATATACGTTTCATGGGAGGCTATCCTAATCACACCATGTTATGATGTCTTAATTTTTATCTTTGTTTTGTGTTTATGATGTTATGTTTTATGTTTTTTTCTCATTTCTATATAACACTGATGTTAATGTCTTATATCCTTCCTAAAAGATTAGGGTTATGATTCTCACCACTTTTATGTCACCTCAATATGCCTCTTTTATAACATATATTAATATCTCCATGTTATTATTTGATTTTTCCCTTACTGATCTTTATTGCACACCCCTTGCTTATGTATTCCCTCAAGTTTCCCATTGCAGTTTTAGAAGGGTTGTGTAATCGTAAGATCATGTTATGGAGTATTAAATAATTTCATTTAATCCCTATTCAATTTATTATTCTATGTACCTATTTTTACAAAGATAGTGGGACTCGTGATCTTTTGTGAATTTATTAAGTGAGTTTTATGTGTTATATCATCAATTGAGGTGTATTAAAATATGGGTTTCTATTGTATGTATTAGATTAAAGTCTAGTTATTTTTAGGAATTGGATTTATAAACCCATACAAAAACAAATTTGGATAAGACTAAAAATTGAAAAACCACATAAATTTTAGTAAATTATTGAGTATGTGGGTTCCAAGAAAACATATCCCAGTTTGGATTCAATAATTTCATGTGGCCCTGGAATAGTTTTACCTTTGGTGAAAAATTCAAAAAATGGTGAAGTATAATTGAATCAATTAAAACCTGCTGCAGAACAAATATTCTTAGATGCACACATGGTCAAGAACTCTTGGGGGTATTCTTTGGTAAACTCAAAATATCCTTATGAACTATTATTAAAGGAATAAAATTCCCATAATAAGTTATGTTAGGAAATAGAGCAGGGATTACATAGATTGAAACCTATAAATAAATATGTTAAGGAATATAAATTCCAATTATGAGTTATCCTGTAAATGTTTATGGTTTCCCTTTTTGAGTTTATTAGTTTTAATATTAACAATAATAATTATCCCTATATTTTAGTCAAAAGAACGAAATAGGATATAACAATTTAATGGCTAATGTGAGGCATAATGTGATGATTACACAAATTAGGATATTAATCCGATTGGAGGAGTTGAAAACATAATGATGATACCTTCTCAATTAACTCATGTTTTAATAATATCTTGAAATAGGAGGAACGTCGACATCCCCATAATAAAGAAAATGTTTCAATTTATACCTTTAATTGAAAAAGTCATCTAACATTAAGTAGATCTCTAAATCCCATAATAGTGGATCAATGGATCAGTTCTATTGAAAATATCTTCTCCATCCTTTAATTCCATCAAAAGTAGAATGTTGTATTGGATGTTTATTATAGGAAAGGTGAAGCTGGTCAATGGTTGAATTTTATATAAAAATATAAAACCTTTGAGTAGATCAAAGTGGTAAAGTGGAAAGAATTGTAGAAATTTTTTCTCAATAAATTGTTTCCATGAACTCTCTAAATTAAAATATAAGAGGCTTTTCCTTTACCTCAATCAAAAGGAAGATGAATCCATTGGGGTAATATAAATAAAACATAACAAGACTTTCAATATATTCATTAGGATTTATCATTGACCCAAAAGTAAAGTTGACTAATTTTTTAGTGGGATAAATCTAACTCTATAAAAATATTTTTAATTTTGATAGTTTGAATATTGTGAAGAAATTTTATAATGTGCCTCAAAGTTGAAATGGAAATCAAATAATCTCAACTGTATCATGGGTCTTAAGATGGGAAGTTAGGGATAGAATTTAGTTAAGTCCTTATAATGGAGAAATATCATGGGGAAAGAAAGTCTGGTGTCCCACTTGTCCAAATCATGGAAAGAAGAATCTTGTAAATTCCTTGGAGGGAGAAATTAAATTTTTTATTTGTTGGTAGGAAGGGAACCAAGATGGAAATTATTGATGGGGTAAACCCGAAAATGTAATGGAAGATTGGAATTCTTTAGTAAACCCTCATCCCAATTTCCAATGTTTAAACATCAAGGAATAATGAAACTATATGAATCAATGTACTATTCCAAGGGATATCAATGAAAACTAATGACAAGAACCTCTAAGTCCTAGAGAGAATGGGTGAGCTTATTCCATCACAACAACTATGGTGGATCCTAAAAATAAAGCAGTGAAAGGTATTCTAGTTTTTCATTCAATGCTATTGAACACCTTAATTGATTCTAGTTTTATATATTCTTTCATATAACACGATTATAGTAGAACTATTCAAACACAACAGCAATGCATGGAAGTTAAGTTATCGAAAATTATTTTAAATGGTTCATTTATTTCATTCCAATAATATAACTGATTCCCTATCAAAATTTGTGGGTGGACTTTCCCAAAAAAAATATAATACTCCATTTTGAGTAATTCAATTCTATTTATGTCATGGATTGACCTTCCTTGTATATAGTTGATATATATTTATAATATAAGGAATTCTTCTACCATTTCACAAACCTCCCTCTAATTATATTAATGTGAATGGAGGGGGATGTATGACCTATGATATCATCTTCTCATGAATGGATATTATTGAATAATGAGAAAGTGTGTCTAGCTAGAAGTATTGAGACTAAGGAAAATGTCATCCTTGATGATAATTTGATTTTTAAGGAATTATCTAATGTTTTTTCTAAAGAATTTCTTGGTCTTCCACCTAGATGAATGGTTTAGTTCTCATTAAAAATTATACCCCTATCTTTACTAATATCAAATACTATATATTTAATGTCCATTGTTTAACCTGAGTAATTGAATAATTAAATAAAGGAAAATATAGATATATGTTTTATATTTCCAAGTGCATCACTGTGGGGTTCATCATTCCTTTTTATCATGAATAAGGATAGGTTAATTTTCCTATGTATTGATTATCATGAGATCAATAAGATCATGATCAAGAAAAAGTATAATATTCCACCAATTTATGACTTTTTATTAGAAAAGTGGATCCCAATTATTCTCAAAGGTGGATATTTAGTTTTGATATTATCTAGTAAATATGAAGGAAGATATCACCAAGACTGTATCCCAAAAAAGGTACATAAAAACCTATTTATAGTGATTACATTTGAAATCGATAATTATCTAACTATTTTCACAGATATTATTAATATAGACTTATGGATTAACTTGAAAAACTTATGGTAGTCCTTATAGACGATATTCTTATCTACTCTAAAATAAAGGAGGAATACAAGGTGTCACACCCCAACCTGATACATTTCTACTATTTTATTTATTTTTGACATCTTATTTAATTTTATACCTTTATATGCATTTTTATCTTGAATTGGGTGTTTTTGGTCATGATATGCATGTCACATGGTAAAAGCACTTGGTTTACTATACTGTGTGGTCACTGTGTTACAAATACTATAGTTTTCAATTGATCCAACTACATAGTTGGCGCATGTTTTTCCAACTCTGTAGAAAACCCATGTAGGGTGCTCTAAGATCCCAATTGGGGACGCATGTTTGTTGCATGGTTTCAAAAACCATGTGACACAAACCGGGCATGGCTAAGTATTTTTTAAAATTTAATTAATTAAATTTAAAATCAAAATAAAATAAAAATCAAAATCAAACCCAAAAATATCTTCTCCCCCTTACCTCACAATTCACCTACTCCCTTCATCTATTTAGGTGACCCCCATAGTCCTCTTGGCTATGCGCGTTCCCCCTTCCAGCAAGCCTCCCCTTTCCTAGGTTTCCACCCAATTACTCTGGGTTTTTCACTTAGCTTTACTAGGAATGTCCTCCTTTTTCTTCCCCTTAAGTTTTCAAGAAATTTTTGTCTCTCCCACCACCTTGAACTATTCATCTGAAAACCTAGGTTGTGGTTTGATCGTATTTTGGTCCCTTATTCTATTTTTAAGGTGTGTAGTGGGTTTCTCGTGTCTTCCCCCTGTGTGTTTCAGTTTCCTCTAATGAAGGAGAATCGCTTCAACCTATTCCAGTTCATCCTCCACTGTTTGATGTTGGTTTCTTCTACCCCCTTTTGTTTTCATCAGTTTTGTTTGGATTATTTTGTGATTTTTGGGTCCTTATAGGTTAATTAGAGTGTTTTGTGGCACCTTGATGGGTTTCACTCACATACATAGGTACATATATATGTGTGTGTGTGTGTGTGTGTGTGTGTGTTTCTGTGTGTGTGTGTGTTTCTGTGTGTGTGTGTGTGTCTGTGTGTCTGTGTGTATATATCATCCTTGTATATATTCCCTCGTGGAGAGAGGAATATGTGCATTGGATTAAGGGGTATATATATATAAGTGTATGTGAATGCAATTATGGAATGATCTTCATCAAAAGTGTTGAGGGATGAAGTGGTTGGTTGGTATCTATCCTTTTGAGGTAGGTTCCCCCTTGTATTCACCTTTAACTTAAATAATTACTAATTCATTTCTTTTCACACCATGTTTTTATGTTAATTAATGTTGTATGATTTTTAGAGTAAATGTTTGATGTAAAATATAGTGATTTCCATTTGGCATTAATCATTTAAAGTGGTTATATTAATTTTTTCATACCAATTTTTTGACAAAATTCATGGTTGGATGTTATAAATTCATTTTGGGTTTGAAATTATAATTTGGGTTTCTTAAATGAGTTTTCAAGTGGGTTTTTGGTTTTGTTAAGTAGTGTGCATATGTTTCTTTAAGAAATGGTTTTCCATTGAATGGTTGTGTAAGGCCTGGTTGGAACCTTTGAAATGGTTTCATTATAATCCCCTCCATGGAAAGAGACTCTTTACATGTTTGGTAATAATATGAGGGAGTGTCCTCAGCTTGAGACCTCCCTTTTGTGTAGATGGTTTGAAGGTAAGGGATCAATCCTTAGAGTGGTTGGGGTGGTGTCAGTTTGTGTGATTCATGGTTTGGCTCGTATGTTTGGTGGCTTTCATGGGTTTGTTTGGAACACCACGTTGTGAACATGGAATGGGAACCTGGAATAGCTATGAGAAATTGTGAGAACATTTTTTCCACTAGTTTAGATTATGCACCGGATAGTGTCCCTTAGTAAAAACTATCTGCATTGGGATTGGGCCCCTTGGTCAGACTAGGTAGGGAAATGATCAATAATTTGGGAATTACGATTTCATTGAGTAATGGAAGGATTTAGAATGAGTCACATGTATAGTGTGTTCTGGATTCCCTATGAGCTCCTAGTTATTCTCTTGTTTTCCCCAGAACCTGGATTATCTGTGTTCGATGGTCCAACTATCTCTACAGGTATGGTTACTGTGTATCATTAGCCTATTTCCCTCTTTGTGTAATCTTAGCCTCTACTCCTAGTTTATGGTATTTTATTGGTAAAAGGGGAATTTTTGGTTTTTCTTAAAAAAAATTCAAGAAAGATGCTTTGAAATAATAAGTATGTCCCCCTTTTTCCCTTGCATAAAAAATGAACATTTCTCATTTGGTTCCCTTTCCCTTTTACCATCAAAAATTAATTCTCCTCTTTGAAAAGAAGCTTGTTTTAAATTATTAGGGTAATGTATTGGGATTATTTTATTTAAAATGAAAATTATTACAAAAATATTTTTATATAATTTATTTTAAACCTAAAATTGACGATTCTTTTGTTTAAAGGAAATGAATTTGGGAATATATTTCATGGGAATGCCTACTGAGTTTTAATACTAACACTTATACTTAATTATTTTTTTTAGTATTTCACAAGGGTTTCGGCTTAATCTCAATCGTCGTGGGTGATGTTGAGTGTTGGGATCAAAGAGTGATCCTTGGGGACATGTATATTTTTATAGGTCATCGTGTTTGGTGAGTTTTATTTTTGCAGTTCTTTCTTAGTTGTTCTATTTGTTTATTTATTTTAGGATTCTATTGTATTATTCTAGTACTTTTCCTATTAATATTGGTCGAAATCATTCCCTTTCTTACTGTATTGATACCCTTGGTACTTTTTTCAAGCCTCGGAGGATGAATAATGCATCTCGGTTTTTATCGTGAACCATCTAGGGTGATTGATTTGGGGTCGACCAAGGTTGGTTCATGAAAAAATGGTATCAGAGCAGGTTCTTTAGAGATCCTAGCTTACAGAGTGGCCTTTTTTATTTGGTATGTTAAGGTAGATGAGTTATAACTATCAGAACTTGGGGTATAGGTATGAGGAAGTGTATGGCCAATAATTTCTATACTAAACCATGGGTTACCATGGGGAGTCAAGTTCTTCATGGTTTATTTGATTCTTGTGGTTAGTTTGGAATTTGTAAAAACAAAAAAAGAGTTTAGATAAAAGTCTTAGTGATCTTGTATGGCCTGGAAAGTCATGTGGATCTGGAGACATGGTCTTTAAGGGATCTCAGTGATGGTATTTTGATTGGCATTTGGCCATGAACCATATGTCCAAGTCACCCATCAACAAAATTTTCCCCAGGATAGTTATTTTTCTTATTTTGAGATTTTTGGATTTGGAACCGTTGAGTGGAAGGTTTCTATCGTTTATACATAAGTTTTTCCTAGGGTTGTTTTGGGTTGTTTTTATATATATTTTAAAATGATGATTTGTTGTACAAAATAGAAATTGGTATATCAAATATACAATTTCTAAAAACAAAACATTGAATCTTTCTAAAAGTGAAATGGTTTGTTTTAAAAATGAGATTTATTTTGGAAAATGTTTTTGGGGTTTTTGAAAGGTTCTCTAAGATATGAAATTAGAAAATGAATGTGGAATTTGAAAATATATTTCTTGAAAATAATATGTGGATTTGAAATTGGTTGGAGTATTTTTAAAATGGTTTGGAAAGTGATAGATTTTACTTTATTCGGATCTTGGTATTCCTATGAGTGCTCACATATATGTATACAAATGTATGTTTGTGGTAAGTGAATGGTTGATGAGTGCTTGAGCTAGAACGAGATTGTTCATATGTGAATACAAATGGAATACCAATGGAGGGGGTTTGGTTTGTATGTCTTGTGTTTTTTTTCTGAAAATGTTCTTCAAAAAGGGGGATCTAAATTTTTTAAAACATTGGGGCATGTGATACTGCCTTTTTGGTACTTAGAGTTTTCCTTTCTGGTATTTGGATTTGATGTGTTAGGGTAGTGATTTAAATGATGTTTTGTGTTTGTTTTGTTGATGTGGAAATGATATGTTATTATATTCATTGATTTGTTTTCATGCTCCCTGTTTCCAATTTATGTCCCTACTAAGTTCTAAGATATTTTGAAAAGAATCTCTGGGTGGTTCTTTAATCACATTTCTATAGGTTGATCCAGTTGTACATTATTCGTTCAGTTTATCCATTTCAGATACGGATCATGGTGATCATCAATATAATGAGTTTTTCTAGAGGTTCTGAGAGTCGAACACTCATCATTTCATTGGGAATCCAGAACCAGGGAAAGTAGGGGAATGGCTGCGAAATATTGATGAGATCTTTGTTTGTCTTGATTCTACCGAACCTATTAGGATTCAGATTGGCACCTTCTGGTTGGAAGGCCTAAGTCATGAATGGTGGAAATCTGTTCTTCACACCAAATCATAGAATAATTTCTTGTGCAAGTTCTTTAAATCGTTGTTCATCTAGAATTATTTCCCTAGTGATGTTGGGATACCTATGGTTTCCATTTTGTATAGTCTCAAGCAGGGCGATTCAACGGTGTAGGAGTATGATAAGAGATTCACCGAGTTGGTATCGTATCTACCAAACCATTTTGGGGATGAATTTTTGAAAGAGAGATTATTTGAAAGGGGTCTCTGATCATAATAATTTTAGGTAGTTATTTCTTTCAATAAAGATTATAAAAAAGTAGTGGGGAAGGCTGTTTAGGTCGAAGTCAGTTTAGCTATGTATGACCGATTGACAAGAGCTACAAAAGTCTATTTTTTTTTCATGTCACCGGATTAATCTGAGAGTAAGCTCTGGATGTGTTTTTAGTGTGGAAAGCCTGAGAATAGGAATCTTTCATGTTTTAAAGAACATAATATCTATCATACCTATGGATGTTTTGGTCATTTTTAAAGTTTTTTCTCGGGTGGTTCTAGGAAGTGACATTGATCCAGATCCACTTTCTAGGATGGTGGTGATCTAGGTCTTCTGCATCGTGATACGATATGTTGAATGATTTTAGTGTATTGTTGTGGTTTCCACGAGCAGGTTTGATGGTGAAGATGGGAATTTGGTGATGGTTTTTGTCTTTGATATTTTGGATCGTTTATTGGATTTAGATGTGAGGAGGCATTTAAATCAGAAGGTCGGTCAGCGGTGATTGATTTTGCAACCAGATTGTCTACGATACTTTTTAGTGTGATATGATTTTTATCATGTAGTATATGGTTCAAGGGTTCATGATTTAATATTATCTTCAGAGACTACTACATATGAGGTTTAGAGATGCAAGTTTTCACCAAACTTATGTGATTCATATTTGGATATTTGAGAGGGTATGGCCTTGGCCATCGGTATAAACCCGTCTTTTTATGGGAATGATTTTTGTGCAACATTGTCATGGTAGACACTGGACTTAATGTTTTTTTGCTGGGGAGTCCTTCCTTTGTTATTTTATATGTTTTTTTGGATTTAGACCATCGGGGAATGGTTTTATGTTTTATGTTGTTGAAGTCATTTTTGGCTCCCCCTCATCCCTTAAAAAGTGACTTATGATAGTAAAAAAATAATTTTTTGTTAGTCAGATGGATAAATGTTTCATTGGAGTAGGCTCAGTCGGAATATTATATTATTGTAAATGCCTTTTTTTTAATTAATGTGTTTTGTGGCGATGTCTTCTTTTGGGTGTGGATAATGGTGTTGTAGCTATTTTGGGAACACTTTTCTAATGGGGTTATCTTTTAAAAAAAATTAATGTTGTTAATGGAGAATGGTGGTGTTTATTGTCCCATGATGTATTTATTTTGGGTTTTTGGTTTTTCTTAGGATTTTAGAGTTATTTTGGCTTGAGAAAGAAATTCTTGTATAGAGTCCTAATATGGTGTGGATTCCACTATGATATGATCTCTTGATGAACCCAACTTCTAGGTGTTCTTGATGAAGCACTTTCTTGATTTCACTCCACCCAACCTCAATCATAGTAGTTATTTGAATTTGATAGTGGGTCGTGTAATAGATGATTGTGGATATCTTGAATAGACCATGATGAGTTTCTTCAATTGTTTCAATATAATGGGTTGGGATGTTCTGTTGTACCTCTCGAACCCCTCAAGGTTTTATTTTCATGATCACAATCACCCTCATATTTTTTCTAATCCTCTTTCAAGTGTTTTTGGATGATAGGAATCAATTCAGGTGGCCAAGGAATTGGGCCAAGAAAGAAAGGAGGCAAAGTGGACTGAAATTCAGTCCACCGGCCAACCGATGGAAGACCACCGGCCAGCCGATGGAGGACTGGACAAGAGGGATTCCTCTGTCCAGACCACCGGCCAACCGGTGGCTTGACCACCGGCCAGCCGGTGGCACCTGCACTCAAAGGGGAGCCACTGCCTCACCACCGGTCAGCCGGTGGCCTCAGCACCGGCCAGCCGGTGGAACCCAGCAAGCACAGTGGCAGCTACTGTCTTGCCACCGGCCAGCCGGTGGCTCCTCCACCGGTCAGCCGGTGGAGCCTGGATCAGTTTTCTCCTCCTCTGCCAAGGCACCGGCCAGCCGGTGGAGATGTACCGGCCAGACGGTAGGCCTGGTCAAACTAGCCGTTGGCTTTGACCAGTCAACTCCAAAAGCCTCCCAACGGCTCCGAGGCCTTTTCCAATGGCTCCAAAGCCCTCCAACGGATACTTGAAGGTTCCTAGCCTATAAATAAAGGCCTAGGAAGCCCCGGAACACCAACCAAGCCACCGGACACATTGTTGATCATTTTGGCGAACCTCCGGCGGATTTCCTCAAGGAACCCAACGTGCTCCAATCCAATTCCACATCCAAGAGCACCTTCAAAGAAGCTTGGTAGCGGCCTTCAACATCTCCAATCAATCAAAGGCGCCCAAGTCTTCCCAAATACGGTTTTTCTTGTATTTATTCTTTTTGAGCTTAACTTTGAGTTTGTGCCTACAAACTCCCAATTTTCTCATCCCCTCTTTCTTTTGGGTTTCACACCACCACTAAGGTGTGAAGAGGTTCACAAGCTTTTCCTTTAAAAATCTTGAGAAAAAGGTGAGCTATCCTTCACCTGTAAGAAGGATAGTGGGTTCTTGCTAAACCATCAAAAGCAAGTGGGTTCTTGCTAAACCACAAAAAGCAAGCTGTAATAGGTCCTAGTGCTACCTCAAAGCCTAGTGGGTTTCTTGCTAAAACCATTGAAAAGCAAGCGGTAGGAATCTCTCAACGGTTGAGTTGGGAGCGGAGACGTAGGCCGGGTTTTGGCCGAACTCCGTTATCAATTTTGTGTGTCTTGCCTTCTTTATTTCCGCTGCATTTATACTTTGATTTTTAATTTGTTAATCAATTTTTTAAAAGGCAATTCACCCCCCCCCCCTCTTGCCATCTTCCCTTGCTTTCTCCGACCCAACAATTGGTATCAGAGGACGTGTTTGAATAATTCCCTAACCCGGTTTCAAATCAAAGATCCTATTTTTCTTTTTTGATGGCATCAACCTCTTTCGCCCCCGAAGGCCTTTCTTTGGGTCGGGCTCCATTTTTTGATGGGTCCGACTATAATTATTGGAAAACCCGCATGACTACTTTTCTTAGAAGTATAGGGTATCCCATTTATAAAATTGTCATGCAAGGTTACACTTTGTCTACCCCCGACGAATCCAAATGGACCCAAGCCGACATTAGAAATTTTGAGCTTGATGGCAAAGCCATGAATGCTCTTCATTGCGGCCTTGACCGAAATGAGTTCAATCGAGTGTCCACATGCACCTCCGCACATGAAATCTGGAAACTTTTGGAGGTTACCCATGAGGGGACCAACAAAGTAAAGGATACTCGATTAGACATGTACCGTCAGGATTTTGAGTCTTTTTCCATGCACCCAAATGAATCAATTTCTGAAATGTTTACACGATTTACTGACGTGTGCAATGGGAGAAAGTCCCTTGGTGATGATGTTTCAGCTGAAGCAATGGTCAAGAAGATCCTATGGGTCCTTCCGAGCTCATGGGCACCAAAGGTGACGGCGATCCAAGAAGCTAAGGACGTCAAAAATATGCCGGTAGAGGAGCTCATCGGATCCCTCATGACTTATGAGATCACGATAAGGAGGCAAGCTCAAAAGGAGGGCACACCAATCAAAACTCCAAAGAACATCGCCCTCAAGGTACAAAAGGAAGTAAGATCCTCCTCATCTTCTTCCTCATCTCCTTCCTCATCTTCCTCATCATCAAGCGGCGACTCGGAAATGGAGAATCTCGCCCGCCAAATGCACAAGTTTATGAAGAAGCACAAGAAGAAGAAGAAATCCCGCAAGCATCGAAAGCAAGAACCCACCGCTAGATCCGAGCCCAAGGTAAAATGCTACGGGTGCGGCGAAAAGGGCCATTACAAGCCCGATTGCCCACTCAACAAAAAACGGGCCACACCAAACGAAAAAGGAAAGAAAAAGGTCCTCAAGGCGACATGGAGTGACACCTCATCCTCCTCCTCCTCCTCAAGTGACCAAGGTACAAAATGCCTAATGGCATTCCATGAGGTAACTTCTTCCGACTCCTCCTCTTGTTCTTCAAATTCCAATTCTTTAAATCATCTATCTTATGAAGAACTCTCACATGCTAGAGACCAATTAGAAAATGGTTTTCATGAGCTTTCTTCAAAATTTGTCGCTTTGAAAAAGAATTTCAAAAAACTCTCTTCCGAAAAAGAACAAATTCTCAAAGAGAAGGAAGAGTTGACCCTTAAAATCCAAAATTTTCCAAATGTTGATTCCATAGAATCAACCATCAAAGACCTAAGGGAGACCCTAGCAAAGTTCACCCAAGGGGAACAAAATTTGAACAATTTTCTTGGTTCCCAACGCGTTTCCCGAACCACCCAAGGGCTAGGCTACACCAATATAGCCTCCTCCTCCCATGCACCCACTGTTTTTGTAAGGGGGAGCTCTAGCTTTAAATTTTGTAACTATTGTAAAAAACCCGGGCATCTCATTTATGAGTGTAATTGTAAAAATGCCCAGTACGGCCAACCAAAGTCTATTTTCTTTTCCGATGAATTCTATAGGAGAAGACCCGCTACAAGGCAAGTGTGGATTGAAAAATCCCTCTTAGCAAGTCTCTCCGGGCCTAAAATTGTCTCTTTTCAAAATCCCTCTCCCCGGTGACTTTTTGTTTTTATTTAGGGGGAGTTAGGATCGTTTAAGCCCTTTTGTTTTCAAATTCAAAATTTTCGATTCAAACTTCCAATTTCAACACTTGGAATCAATTTTTCTTTTCAAAATTTTCAATTCATTCTAGATTCAAAACTCTCAATTTCAACAAATTTCATTTGGTTTCAAATTTCTAATTTCAATTGGCTTTTGATTCAAAACTTTCATTTCAAACTGTTATTCAATTTTCATTTCTAAATTTCCAACAGTTGGTATCGATCTTTTTTTCAAAACTTTTAATTCAAACTGTTATTCAAATTTTCATTTCAAAACATTTCATTTGATTTTCAAATCTCAAATTTTGTTTTTCAAAGTTTTCCCTCATTCAAGTTTTATGCCCCATTCTATTTTGATAATCACAAAGGGGGAGAAATTTCTTGATTGATTGGGGGAGAATCCTTTTCATCATGCTTAGCATTTCCTTTCAATTTCAGTATTTTACTTTGATTGCTTTGGTGATTGTGATCATCAAAATAGGGGGAGATTGTTGTACCTCTCGAACCCCTCAAGGTTTTATTTTCATGATCACAATCACCCTCATATTTTTTCTAATCCTCTTTCAAGTGTTTTTGGATGATACGAATCAATTCAGGTGGCCAAGGAATTGGGCCAAGAAAGAAAGGAGGCAAAGTGGACTGAAATTCAGTCCACCGGCCAACCGATGGAAGACCACCGGCCAGCCGATGGAGGACTGGACAAGAGGGATTCCTCTGTCCAGACCACCGGCCAACCGGTGGCTTGACCACCGGCCAGCCGGTGGCACCTGCACTCAAAGGGGAGCCACTGCCTCACCACCGGTCAGCCGGTGGCCTCAGCACCGGCCAGCCGGTGGAACCCAGCAAGCACAGTGGCAGCTACTGTCTTGCCACCGGCCAGCCGGTGGCTCCTCCACCGGTCAGCCGGTGGAGCCTGGATCAGTTTTCTCCTCCTCTGCCAAGGCACCGGCCAGCCGGTGGAGATGTACCGGCCAGCCGGTAGGCCTGGTCAAACTAGCCGTTGGCTTTGACCAGTCAACTCCAAAAGCCTCCCAACGGCTCCGAGGCCTTTTCCAACGGCTCCAAAGCCCTCCAACGGATACTTGAAGGTTCCTAGCCTATAAATAAAGGCCTAGGAAGCCCCGGAACACCAACCAAGCCACCGGACACATTGTTGATCATTTTGGCGAACCTCCGGCGGATTTCCTCAAGGAACCCAACGTGCTCCAATCCAATTCCACATCCAAGAGCACCTTCAAATAAGCTTGGTAGCGGCCTTCAACATCTCCAATCAATCAAAGGCGCCCAAGTCTTCCCAAATACGGTTTTTCTTGTATTTATTCTTTTTGAGCTTAACTTTGAGTTTGTGCCTACAAACTCCCAATTTTCTCATCCCCTCTTTCTTTTGGGTTTCACACCACCACTAAGGTGTGAAGAGGTTCACAAGCTTTTCCTTTAAAAAGCTTGAGAAAAAGGTGAGCTATCCTTCACCTGTAAGAAGGATAGTGGGTTCTTGCTAAACCATCAAAAGCAAGTGGGTTCTTGCTAAACCACAAAAAGCAAGTTGTAATAGGTCCTAGTGCTACCTCAAAGCCTAGTGGGTTTCTTGCTAAAACCATTGAAAAGCAAGCGGTAGGAATCTCTCAACGGTTGAGTTGGGAGCGGAGACGTAGGCCGGGTTTTGGCCGAACTCCGTTATCAATTTTGTGTGTCTTGCCTTCTTTATTTCCGCTGCATTTATACTTTGATTTTTAATTTGTTAATCAATTTTTTAAAAGGCAATTCACCCCCCCCCCCCTCTTGCCATCTTCCCTTGCTTTCTCCGACCCAACATGTTCCTTATTGTGTTGTGTTTAGTAAAGAGTCTCTTCCTTCTAATCTCTTTATTGTAGTTTGATCTATTTGGTCTTCTATAATGTCTTCCTTGGATGTTTCGTTCCTTCTAAGGATGGTCTCATATTTTATTTTTTTAATTTAGATGTTCCAATTTTTGAATAGAAGAGAGAGTTGGTTCTTTGGTCATAAAGTCTTCAGTTTTTGTCTTGGATTGTAATTCATCTTTGATTTGGTCTTGATCAATTGAATCCCTTGGGAATTTCTGAGGGTAGCAAGTGTCGTGGTGGGGATAATTGTCACACCCCAACCCAAAAAAATTACATTATTTTATTTATTTTTGAGATCCAATTTAATTTTATTCATTTCCTGGTGTTTTTCTCTTTTATTGAGAGTTTTTGGGCATGCAATTCATGTTGTATAGTTAAGGCACATTGTTTACTAAACCGTGCGGTAACCATGGGATAGATACTGAAGTTTTTGATAGAGCCAACCACACAGTTGGTGCACATTTTTCCAACTATGAGACTATCCCATGTGGGGTTCTCAAAGAGACCAATAGAGGGTGCATTGTTTTATAAACCATATGATCCAAATTGTGTGCTACCGAGTCTTTTTTTTTTAAAAAAAATCAAAATCAAAAGAAACCCTAAACTATATTCTCCCCCTCCTCGCTTACCTAAAGAAGCTCCCCCAACCCTTCCTATGGTTGTGTGACACCCCCCCCCCCAGTCCTCTTAGTCGTGCATGCTCCCCCCTTTTAGTGATCTTCCACTATCCATAATTTCCTTCTGATTTCTCTAGGTTTTCCACTCAGATCACCTAGGTATGTCCTCTATTTTCTTCCCCTTGTTTTTTATTAATTTTTCTCTCTCCTATTACATTTTATAATTCGGACGAAACCCTAGGTGGTGGGTTGATCGGATTTTAGTTTATTCTTCTATTTTTAGGGCATGTGGTGGGCCTCTCGGGTCTTCCTCATGCATGTTTTGACATCCTCCAATGAAGTTGATGCACTTCGATCCATTCTGGTTCATCTATCGTCGTTTGAGGTTGGTTTCTTCTACCCTATTTTGTTATTATCAATATTATTTAGATTATTTTTTGTTTTTTAGGTCCCTATAGATTAATTAGAGTGTTTTGTGGATCCTTTAAAGGTTTCACTCACATATATAGGTACATATATGTATATATCCTCCCTGTACTTCTTACCTCAGGGTGAGGTGAATATTTTCATTAGATTTAGGGGTTTATATATATACGAGTGTACGTGAGTTTAATTATGGAGAAATCTTCCTCAAAAGAATCCAGGGCCAAAGTGATTGGCTTGGATCTCTCCTTTTGAGGTAGGTTCCCCCTTGTATTCGACTTTAAATTAAAGAATTATTAATTTCTTTCTTTTTTCACTTTGTTTTTATGTTAATTAATGTTTTATGATTTTTAGAGTAAATGATTGATGTAAAATAAGGTGATTTCCATTTAGAGTTAATTGTATAAAGTGGTTGTTTTGTGTTTTCCATACAAATCTCTTGAAAAAATTCTTAGTTGTAACTGATGAATTCATTTAGGATTTGAAACAATTATTTGGGTTTCTTAAATGAGTTTCCATGTTATTTTTTGGTTTTCCAAAGTGGTGTGTGTATGGTTCTTTAAGAAATGGTTTTCCTTTGAATAGTTGTATGAGGCCTGCTTGGAACCTTTGAAATGGTTTCATTGGATACCCCTCCTTGTAATGATAATCTTTCCATGTTTTTTATTAAGAGGAGGGAGTGTCCTCCACTTGATAATTGCCTCTTGCGTTGATAGTTTTATGTCAAGTGATCACTCCTTGGAGTGGTTGGGGTGGTGATGGTTTATGTGATTCATGGGATGGCTCGTATGTATGGTTGCTTGATTTTTTAGAATACCCCATTGTGAACACAACATGATAACCTTTCATAACTATAAGTACTTTTGAGAATGTTTTCTGCACTATTTTATATTACACAATGGCTAGTAACCCCTAGTATTAACCATCAGCTTTGGGATTAGACCCCTTGGTCAGGCCAGGTAGGGTGACAATTGAGAGTTTGGGTGTTATGATGTTATTCGATAATACATGCCTTTAGGATGAGTCACATGTATAGTATGTTCAGGATTTCCTCTAAGCTCCTTGGTATTCCCATGTTTTCCCCCGACCCTTGATTATCTATGGAAGATAGTTCGGGTGTCTCTATAGGTATGGTTACCAAGAATCGTCAGCCCATTACCCTCATTGTGTGATCAAAGTCTCTGCTCTTGGTTTTTGGTGTTTTCTTAGTAAAAATAAAATATGTGGTTTTTCTAAAAAAGGTTTCAAGAAATATTCTTCGAAGGAATAAGTTTTTTGCCTTTTTCCCTTTCATGAAAAATGAACATTTCTTTTTTTTTCACTTCCCTTTCCCCTCAAAACTTAATTCTTCTCTATGAAAAGAATTTTTTTTTAAAGCATGAGGGAAATGAATTGTGATTTTTTTTCTTTAAAATAAAAATGAGTAAAAATATATGTTTTATATATTATAGTACAAACCTGAAATTGATGATTATTTTTTTAATAGAAATTCATTTGGGAATAGATTACATGGGCATGCCTAATGAGTTTTAATACCCCCACATATACATTATTATTATTTTTTGTCTCAAGTGAAGGTTCCAGCCTATTCTAGATCATTGGGGGTGATGTTCAGTATAGGCATCAGAGAGTGACCCATGGGGTCACATGGTGTTTTAGTGGTCATCAGGTTCAGTTAGTTTTATTTTTTCAGTTCTTTCTTAGTCGTTATATTTTGTTTATTTATTTTGAGATGATATTTTATTATTCTACTACTTTTTTATTTATATTTGGTGAAATAATTAAATTTTTCACTCTATTTATTCCCTTAGCACTTTTCATTAGCTCAGGAGGATCGGGAAAACATCTTTGGCCTTATCGTGGACCGACTTGGGTGACTGGTTTGGGGTCGACCCAGGTTGGTTTGTGACACAACGTGCATTTGAATGTTATATTGAAGACCTTGTAGAATGAAAATTTGTATGTTATGTATAGTAAATGTGAGTTCTAGATGGAGAAATTAAAATTCATATACCATGTTATCACCAAAAAATGGATATATGTGGATCATTCAAATATAAAAGGAAATGAATGATTTATTAGAGAAATATTTATTTTGTAAATCCATAGTAGTCATGGATTAACTTGGTGATATCCTCAATTTTTGATAAACTTATATAAAATTTCAATCCTGCTAACCATTCTAACATATAAATGCGTCAATTGTTTCTAAAATTATGAATGTGAGGAAATATTTAAATAGTTAAATAGCTGGATAATAACTACACCTATTCACGCATTACTCACCAGTGGGAATGATTTTTGATATATAATGATATGTACAAAAATGTATTAGATGTTTACCCATGAGATATGATAAATTGATAGCTTATACCTCCCACCAATTAAATATCCATCAGTATAAATTCTCAATACATGATCTATAATTGGTTTTGGTGATCTTCACGTTGAATATTTTTCAAAATTATCTATATAAGTAAAATTGGGACATATAAACCGATCATAAAGGCCTCATGTATATATTCACATATAAGGATCTCAATATTATCCAATAATGGTTGATAGACTTGATCAAGGATTGTGATTTTTCAATACATTGCTAAATTGGAAGGGAAAACAAATTGAATAATGATATTAGAAGAAAGTATCTTGCAACCCTATCCATGATGAGGAATTCAAGGGATCAAATATTCACAGACATGAAAAGGATGGACATAGTAATAAAGAAAATAACTCTTTATCACTTTTCTCAAATAAATTCAAAAGCAATCATTCTTTAGTTTTTCAAGGATCAATAATAAACAACGATGATGTGCTATAGAAAATGGTAGTGAATATTATAGAGACCAACATTCCTAAAGATGAAGTTATAAGGTTTGGAACATGGATACATGTCCTATATAAACCATAATTGAAGAGGGAAATTCTGGGTGATGTGCATGTCTCATAATTATATATTAATCTTTAAATAACTAATATATATATATATATATATATTAATAAAAACATATTTTGGTATTACATGGAGAGAGTAATTGAATGATTTTGATATTTATTCTTAGTATGCCAACAAGTCAAAGATGAATGGCAGAAGTATAAGGATATGATGAAACAATTTCCCAAACTATTATGAAAATGGGAAAAAGTAACTGTTTATTTTATCATAGGAATCTATAGGACATCAAAATCCGCTAATATCCTCTGGGTGGTGGCTGATCTCCTTAATAATTCATCACATTTCAATTGAATCAAGGAAGATTTATCTCTTTAACAACTCACCGAGATATACATAAGGTAATTAGTAAGACACCATGTAGTGCCACTCTACATTGTATCCTATAGAGATATGAGGTAAACCTCAAGGTTCTATAGAATCCTTTATCAAGAGTTGGATACAGAGTGATGTTAAAATACTATTTATCACCTTTATATAGATGTTCAATCTGATAGAACCATTTAAAATATATATTATATGCTTGATCATTTTTAATGGATTTCAATGGTTGTTGGAATTAACACCTATCCTATGTAGAGTTTTCAAAGAAAAACACATTTCATTATAGCATTAAAATGTCATCTTATAAGGAATTTTATGGGAAGATGTTTCAAATTTCAACATTTTGGGATGAATTTGGAGAGAAAAAAAGCTGATAGAGCCGGAACCTATCTAAGAGATGATAGAGAAGGTTCAACAAATTCATCATCATATGAAATCCCCAAAAATTTGAAAGAAAATATTTGTAGGTAATCATTAAAAATAGCTAGAGTTTGATTTCATAAATAACATGTTCCTTTATATATCATTATAGAATAATTTCACAAATTTTGGGAATATGTAATTCTTGGTCCATGTCACATCATCTCCTTTAAGATCATTGATTTAATCAAATTTTTGGCCCATTTATTTGTACTCACACCTAACCCATCTTAAGTACACAATGTTTTCATGAATCAATCTTATGTTAGTATATACTAGACACCTCACATGTTCAGAATCCATAGGTGGTGCAATTGGAAAATGATCATTCATATGAGGAGTGGTCGATTAAGATCATAGATCATAGAGAAAAAATTTTATAAAATATGACAACTTGCGTAGTCGAAGTATGGTGGAGGAGAAAACGTTTGAGTGAGGACTTGAGAATCGTAATATGTGATGAAAGAGAAGTACCCTCATCTATTTTAGTTTATGAAATAAAACTTCAAAGGAGTAATTTATTAGGGGTCTAAACAGCCAATGTATTATAAATGAAATTCCTTTTTAAAATGAATTAATTCCTTATTAATAAATTAAATTATAGAAAACACATTCACTACCTTGGTTATTTTTGACCACTATAGGTTAAATCTTGTTAGATTCAAAAGACCATTAAGCATCGTAACCCATGATAATATAGCCATTGTATAGTGACTATTATGATTATTATATATTTTGTGTTATGATAATGTAAAATTTATACACATGGAAGAAGTGATGGTCTCAACTAGTCGGATCACACCCTATGAATCCCATTTATCTAAACTTCTGTGGGAGATGGATTAACTTGGCATTTCCCTTGAACAAGACCATGCCTAGATTTTACTACTAAATAATGAATTAAATCATTAATGGGAGATGTTAAAATGAATGTAGATCATGTCGCAATATCATTTTTTAATGGTCTGAAAACGTATAATATCATCAAAACTAGTATATATATAAATAATAGTATAATTTAATAAAGTCCAATATAATTTTTTATAAGCGTCATAATATGGTTAATATCATAAAAAGTCGTATTTTCAAGTAAATGGGTATTTTTATTTAAAAGTGAAAATTTTCATATTTAGGATGTTTTTTTATAACGTAAATATTATTTTTGAAATCATCACTTCAAAGTTATATAATGGAGAATTTTTCATAATATTCAAGACAATCAAATTTTTTGGATAAAAATTAAATATGGTAAAAAAATTATGTGATGTATTATGATACCATAATAACCCAAAATTGATGTGGTATATAGTATAATGGTAATACACAACTAAAATTATGTCTCCCTTTTAAAACAATGAGTTTTTTTATATTATATGATTTATTTTATGACCCCTTAATCAATCCTCAAAAACCTGTATTTTATTTTAATTTTTTTAAAATTAATTATTTATGAATATTACTTAGTTAAACAATACCAAGGATATTATTTTAATGTTTTTGGATCATTGAATTATAAAATATGGAAACCCACTACTCTTTGGTAAATATCATGGAAAAATACCATGGGAATGTTTTTCATTTTTATTAACTTATCATATAGTTTTGAAAACCTATGTTTAGAAATTAATAAATAATTCTCGTCTCTTGTATTATAAAAACCCACCCAATACCCCCTTCAACTTCAATAGACCCCATTTTATCATAAATTTACATTTAATATACCTATATCAATTCCTTCCAAGGTGTTTAAAAGCTACTAAGAATCCCCTCTCAAGCTTTTATAATCACCATCTCAAGGTATGGAATCATTTCCTCTCACTTTTAATTATTATTCTCTCTATGTACTATGATTTTTGATTTACTATTTTTCATTTTTTAATTTTTTTAAGACATCAAATTTTATATCCATATAATTTTAAGGTAATTATAGAACACCTTTCATTCTTATTAACCACTTTCATGAGCCTTAATGTACATTCATTATGCTGGTGAAATTATCTAATGATTTCTTATGCTAAAATTTTGTAATATGAATACCCATCCCCATTTCCACTAAAAGGTATTCAACTATATGGACCTATACATGGTTTATTGTGGAAATACATTTTTTTTACCCACACTCATTTTTTTGGGATTAAAACTGATAAAATGCATTATTAGGTTGTATGATCAATGTGGAACACTACTATGTGTACATGATATGAATATGATGGGTGTAAATACAATTATATAGCAATTAAATTCATTGGGTACTATTTTTATGTCATGAGATACCATTTATGGTACTTTATTTGTTATCTAAATCAAACTATGTTATGATGTCTTAGTGGTTAGCATTGACTTTTTTATTATTATTTTGTGTTTCATGTTGTTTCCACATTACTATTTTTCCATGATGTTATCATCCTATATCATGCTTCAAAGAACATGGTTTTGATTCTCATGCCTTTTATGTCACCTTGATATGCCTATTTTTACACTTGTATTACATTCATCATGTTAGGTTTTGATTATTACCTTGCTAGGATTTATAGCTCGCCATATTCTTATGTATATCCACAGGTAATATTGTGCGGTTTTTTAAGGGAGATGGAATTTTAAAATCATGTTAAGAAGTTTTAAATAATGTCATATTATCTATATTTATGTCATTATTCTATATTCATATTTATTGAAGTCCCTAGACCAAATGATCTTTTGGGATTGTATGAAGTGTGATTTTATATAATAAATCTTGAATTATGGTGAAGTAAAATATGGATTATCATAGGCCTTGGTGGTTTGTTCCACTAGTGAGGCTAGTCGAGAGTAGAAGGGTTGGTTATTGACACAGTAACATCATCACGATGAGGAAAAAATGGTTCTAAATTGAGTACACCCAGGTTCAACTCATGTATTTTTTATTATTATCATTTATTAAATAATTTTTATTTCTTATTACTTCTTGGAACTTTATTTCCATGCCCTTATTTTCTTATATGTTAGTATAACTTCTTTTATTTGTCAGTATGGTTTAATTTTGATATATCTTGCTAACTATTTTCTATTTAGATCTCTCTCTTTATTATTCTTTCTATTGGTTGGGTTTCTCTCTAGTCTAGTTGTGCTTATTTACTTTGGGTTGGTTTTCAAAGATGTATTTTGGAATTGAAATTATTTGAGGAAAAGTTTAAAAATTGGTTTCAAAGATAATTTTAGATATATATTTGTTCGTTTAATAAAATAATAAAAAACTAATTTTTTAATTTACATTAAAACTAGTGTTTATGGCTTTTTGGGAATGTAAATTCATATATTTTGTGGTACATATGTACTAAACTATTCTATTCTCACAAGACACTTATTCCACTTAGTATCGGTAGTCCTGATCAGTTTTTTAGGTTTGGATTTCATTTATTATTGTCTTGTAAAGTGGGTAATAAATTTTGAAAATTTAGTTACCATGAGGCCACATAAATATCAGTTCTGTTATTTTGGTTTTTTGTTTTTTCCAAATATATATTGGTCGAGTCAACCTCCTTTTATCTAGATCTTGTTTTTGTTCATTTATTTCTAAGCAGTTGATTTTTTATTTCAGTCATGTCATATTTATCTCAATTTTTGTTTTATTCATAGTTATATTTTTTGAAATAAAATCTAATATATATATATATATATATATATTCATATATTAATAATGATCAGATTCATAGAGGAAGCTTGTGATATTTATTTATTTATTAGGTAAAATCATCCCCAACAATTAATCATGTTGTCTTTGATGCTTGTTGTTTGCCTTAGGGATCGGGGAATCCTTTTGGTTATGTGTTAGGCTAGCTCAGGTATATGATTACCCAAGAATGTTTTTTAAATAATAGTATAAAATAATACCTTTTTAATTTGGGTGTGTCAGGTAAAATAGATAATATGATTTTTGGAACTCTAGTTTCAACTATAGGAAGAGATTCATTGACTATTACTCACCTCGATCCTCATGTTATCAAGTTTTGTTGGGTTTTGATTCATTGATATTGATTTTAAGTTTACATTATTAGTTATTTCTATTTTTGGATGGGTTCGTGTGTTTCATTTAAGGAAAATTGGAGTGAACTATTATCACACTTTGAGGTTTCATGGAATAGTGAACCATGTGGAGCCTGAGTAAATGGTTCAATATGACTCCCTATAGTGGATGTATTATCCAAATATAGTCTTATAAACCATTTGGACAGGACATTACTGACCAATTATCCCATATTTAATAGGTTTTGGTGTATAGGAATTGTTTGTCTTATTTTTATTACTGTGAAATGGTTATGAAGAAAAAGAAACATTTGGGATTTAAAACTGATAAAATGAGCTTTATCATATGAAGAAACTTTGTTTTTTAGATAATAATGTGGAATTTGATATTTGGAAAGTAAATGGGTGGATTTAAAATTGATTTGGTATATAATGAATCTTTTTAAGTAAAGATTTTGGATTTGAAATGGAAATGGTTGTTTTAAAAAAGAAAACATTTGGCTCTTTTTTCTATGATGACTTAGATTTTGAAATTGGTATTTCTAGTAAAAGTTTTACAATGGTTAGTATTCTATTAATATTTGGTTTGATATTGATTTGTTTTTATGTGATCACATAATTTACATTATGCCACCTAGAAAGATCTTATAGGTTTCTAGGAGGTCTCTTCCACCTTTTTACTCTACCCATACTCCCAATAAAGTGTTGGATTCAAGATCTTTTCAATATTTTCCAATATTTCATGGTGAATGAGTCATGTTTGAGGCTATGGAGTATCTAGAGGAAATTTAAGAGATCTACGGGTCCCTTAGAACTCCATAAGACACATTAGTAACCACTATCCTGGGTCTATTTAATGGATTGGGCTTATATTTGTGTAATTTAGTATTTCTATACTTGTTGTAAGGTGGGATGACATAAGAGCCTTTCTAGAACACCTCAGTTATGTTTTCCTCCATGAATAAGTGAACATGAATATGGTGGTAAATATTATTGGTAATCAGTAAGGTCAATTAAGAGTGAAGGGGTATGTTGACCACTTCAAGGCTCTATTTTCTTTTACCCATGAGTGGTGATGTGTGATTCATTAAAAGAATATATCTTTATAATGGGTCTTCATCTAGATATTAGTGATCAAGTTCTATCATCTTGGAATGTCTTTTTTAAGTAGTTTGTGTATGAGGTTTCTATTATTTAGTTTTGTATCCATAGGTAAGCCCATGATGGATAGAAACCTGATATTCCTGAGTGTGAGTGATGTTTCCCCATCTAGTGAAGGGTGTGAATTAGAGGATCCAATTCCATATGAGACTCCATTATGAGTTATTTCCTTGTCTGAAATGATTCATTCAGTCATATGATTCTCATGTGTTAAATTTTGTGAATTTTATGAATTATTATTATAATTATCCAATGAAATCTAGAAATTTATATTGGTTGGGAAATCTTTTTAAATTTTGTGGGTCAATATTATAATAAATGAAACAAATCTCGAATCGTAATTGTTTCAACCCCTAGAATTTTGATCTATTACTTTATTTCCATTTCTTGTTTTTTAATTTTTCATTCTAGTTTTATATTTTATCTTTATCCATCCTTATTCGATTTGATATAACTTGCCTATTTAGATATAAATTTTTCTTGTGGAATTATGAATTACAGTTAGGCTCAGTTCACTTATAGAGTTTCATTAGTTAAAACCCTTATCATTTTTGGTTGTAGTCCCATTCAGTGATCACATTAGTTAAACCACCATTCTAGTATGATTCAAAATGGTGGATATATCCACTATGTATCTCCTTATTGTTATATCCTGAGATATTTTAGTGTGATCTATAGAATAAAGGGGAGATACTAGATTCATTAGCTTCATTTATTTTAAGCTTTTTATTAGATATTTTTTTCAAAAGTTCTTTTATTTAGGATGAGGGTTTTGGATTTGATTCCCATGTTGAAATTATTCATTATATAGGGGAATAAAGTTTCATTGTGGAGGTATTTTCACACCCTATATTTTATTTTAATTTCTATTTTATATATTTATTTTTATTTAATCTTTTCATTGATTTCAGGGATAAATTCTTGATGGAATTTAATTTATTGGTGTTTCCATACAATTTTTACCTCTATGCATGGTTAGGGTTCACAACCTAGGAGAAGCTATTAAACTACCCTTATGAAAGTGTTTTTTTAGTTTATTTTCTTATTGAATGTTTTGTCTTACATAAGACGTGAACAGTTCAGACCAACTATATGAGTCTTAGGGGAAACTATGTAAAAGATTTGAGTGTGTTGGATCTGGAACACGAATTATGCCCTATTTATGGAAATTATGCAACAAGAATACAAGAGATACTAAAATTTTAACAGATGTGTTTTTCATGGTTGGTAAACAGTTTCCAAATTATAAATATAAATTTGGAGAGGGTGTTTTGTCCTTTAATTGGAGGGAGCACAATTGGAATAGGATTTGGTAAACCTTATGACCTAACCATGAGTTTGTCCCAAAATCCCTAAATCATGAATTTATTATTATACCATCATAAAAAACCTCATTTTATTCTCCCTCTATGCCGCTCATTTTGTTTCATGAAGGGGGTCGCAAGAAACCTCTCCCTTTTCTAATCCTCTATTTTTTAAAGCTACTCTATCTATTATTGGTATGTTTTTCATGGATTTGGATTTGTTCTCTCTCTTCTCCTATACCAATATTGTTTTCCCTTATTTATGGGCTTGGTCCCTTCTTACATATACCTAAGTTTATTATTGGATAATATGGGTTATTTATTTTCATTTTAGGTTGTGTAGTTTGTCCCTTAGTCCCCATTCTTTTCATTTCTGAAGGTTTCTCCATGTTTTGCACAATGTTGAGGTTGTTGTCTCTGGCCATATCTTTTCCAAAATATATTATTTGATTAATGAGCCTTACTAAATCTATTTTAATTGTGTTATTCATTTTCTTAGATTTCTAATCTAAATTACCATTGATTTCCATGTTGATGGTCTGATTGAAAAAGATGGTTTCTATGGATTTCCATATTTGTGCCTACATGTTTAATGTATATGAATACTAGTTGTTTTATAAATATTTTAAGTGACTCTTTTAATGTAATATAGACTATTAAAGATTATAGTTTTCCTATAGTATAATTATGTAAGCCAATTTGTGAGTTATATTAGGTTATTTCCATTTTGGGGGTCATGGGTGGTTTTACCTGAAAAAATCATATTGTGTACCATGTCTTTGATTTATTTTCATTCGTATAAAAAATTGACAATAATAAGGATTATCATTTATGTATAAGTGTGATATTTACATATTTATATGTGAAAGTATTTTAACTCATAAATTTTATATTTATATAAATGGAAATTACGTGGAATGCCTTCTAAAAATTCTCGGTATTCTCAAATAGGTTATTTCTTCCAAAATGGATATACAAAGAGTATCTTAAAGCTATGTATCCAAAAAAATTTAAAGTACTATTAAGAACTTTGAGAAATGTATTGATGTATCTCTTGATTTTCAAATTGAATTTCAAATGGAGAAATATTTTTAATATAATTGTATTACTAATATCAAAAAGTATGTCCTGGTAAAAACCTTTAATGTTTTTCTAAATGTGCTAACATGTGTGTGAGTTTAGGGAGGATGGATTGAGAATAAAAATTATTGTATATAAGTTCTTGACTGAGATATTTTTTGTTAAGGACACCTCACTTACCATTTTTTCCATGGGATCCTAGGTTTTTTAGTAAGGTATGATATAAGCTTCTATCTATGCTTAAGTTGACGGACAACATCCCCCATGGTACGGAAAGGTCATGGTGGGATATGCCACTAGTAAGTCTATTTAGATATGTTGGGTTGGTTATTTACTTCAACATTTCATCTATAGGCCATCATATGGATGTAAAATAGACACCACTAGGGTTTTATCATGATATATTAGAATTTAGAATGAATATATACTATTTATTTCTTATTTGATCTTGGAATTTTAGTTTCATGACCTGATTCACATATATTTCAGTAAAACAAATGTTCAATATTCATATAAATTCATTTTGATATATATTACTAATTATATTTAGTTTTTATATCTCCCATTATCATTCTTTAATCAGTTGACTCTCTCTCTCTCTCTTCTGATTTTACTTCATTACATGGGTTTTCTTCAAAGCTAGATTTTTGAAATGAATTTTTTTAAGGAAATATTTTAAAATAGGTTTTGAGGAGAATTTTAGAAAGAGTTGGATTTTTATAACATGATTAAAAACTTATTTTTACTTATATTTCCAAACTAGTTTGTATTCCCTATTTGGTAATGAAAGCACATGGATTTCAAGGTGATTACCTATAGAGATGTTGTATGCTCACACCCTACTTATTCCACTCAATTTCAATAGATCTTGGCCGTTTCTTTAGGTTTTAGTTTAATTTTTGTTTCACTCATAGAGCAAGTTAGTTATTATGTATGGATGGTGTCCTATAGGTTACATAGATGTCTTTTTATTTATTTTGGTTTTTAGTTTTTATCAGTTATGTATTGGTCTAGTCGGCCTTCTTGTATCAAAATTTCATTTCTATTCTTCTATATATGATGATTTGATTTTTTATTTCAGTTATTCCCTATATTTCTCATTTTTAGTTTTCCTAGTAATATTTCTTCACAAGGAATATAATATATAGGTAGACCATGTTAAGATTCATAGAGGATGCATGTTCCATTTATTTATTCATTGGGAGAAATTTTTCAAAATGATTACTTATGATTCCTTCACCAGTTGTCATTGAGCTGAGGGAATTGGGGATGCCTCGTACGTATGTCTTGAGAATGATTAGGTGTCTAATTTAGGGATGACCTATGATATTATTTTACTATAATAAATCATTATAATTATCCATTATTGTAACATTAATGATTTTAGAAATATATTCTTTGGAATAAGGAAAAATATTGACACCACTCCAATGAAACTAGTATAATCAATTAAAATAAAAAACATTATATTTGGGAAAATAGGTAAAAACTAACTAATATATTTATATGGAATAATTATAAATTATAAGTTTGAATGGTTATATTTTTAAATAATATTCATGGGTAGGTAATTAATAAAACTAATTAAATTGTTTTTTTATTTTTTGTGGATGTTCACAATAATCATGACCAAGGTACGGGTTTTCATGTCAAATTCCTATCTCTGAGATTTTTTTTAATTATTCACATAATTTATTTTATATTGTTTATGTGAATCATAAATGAGAAATTATATTATTAAGTTCATTTTATTCATGGTAATTTAAGTTCAGTTTAAATCTCTCTCTTTAAATAGGATTTATATTAAATTCTCCTAAAGTTGTAAGGGTTTTATTAACACAATTATCATTCATGGAGTTATAATTATTCTTATTGAAATATTTCATAGAATTTGGGTACATTATTCCCTATGATTGTAACATGAGTTATTTTCTATTCAATTTCTTGGGATTTTCATTTATACAACATAAACCTCTTTTAAAATGTTTTTTAATTTGTGATCTATGTTGTTTGTAATGGACTTTGGTAACTTAAATATATTTATTTGAGTTATATATTATCTTATGACTTCAACCTTTAATATTATCAGAATTAATTTATTCCTAATTTTATATGATGTTAACTTATAACATTTTAGGGAAAATTGATTCTTCAATTTAGAGCTTCCTACTTGATTTTTCTCCCACCTAAAAGTGTAATGTTACCAATAATTAACCTCCACCACTTAATTAGCTCTTTGTTTCACTTCTAGGTTTTCACTTACTGATAATTATCCCCTTTATTATATTTATATACAATTATGTATCAATTTATATAATCTTAATAATTTCCGTCACTTATTTAAAATATATATTTTATTTTATGCTTTTTAATGTGGGGTTTCAACAAATTTATTTTAAAATATAAATAAAATCCTTTCAAAAGTGAATTTTTTTACATTGGATTTCATGTTACTTTTTATATCAAGTGAGCTATTTTCCATTAAACTATTCTTAATGAACCACCCTCTAAGAGAGTTATGAAGTTCCTCTTTGGTGATTAAGTTTATTATTGATTAATCTGGTATACATTTTTATTTATGTGATAGATTTTATAATGTAATATGGAACCCATTATTGTTTTATCTTTTTAATGATGTGAAAATTATATATTTTCTTACAGAAAAATTGTATAGTTACTCTGTAAGTGACAATTGGTCCCTATAAAATACCTCTTAATCATTGGGTAAATATTTATACCTCATGAGATAATAATGAAATGAGAAGTGATGCTTGATCCAAAATTGTAAACATGCAGAGATTTTTTATGCACAATTAGAAACAAGGAGGGATTCCTGATCAACTATAGTAAACATGTGGTGATTCATGATCCACTATGTTATGTTTATTATGCTTATGATTATGCCACCTATTTATTTGATAGGTTACTATTCTATTCTCCCTAGATCATTATTTATGTATAATGATTCATAGTCTTTATGCTAGACAGTATGTTTGATTGTAAGATATTACATGGAATTATATCATTCTAATGCATAGTTCTTATGATTCCATGTTATTTTAGTCTGAGGATCTTTATAATTTTTCTATTACCTCATGTGCTCATGATCTCACCCAGGTTAATGTGTTGTAATTTTTATTATTCCCTTACTAAGTATTTGAAGTCACTCGTTTCTTATGTTTCCTTTTCCTAGGTCATGAAGATGATTTTATATTAGGAAAAAATCTAGTAGAATACCCAATATGATGAAATTAATATAAAATGTTAATAATAATTATGAAATAAGTCACCAATGTAGCTAGTGTATGATGAAACTAAACCTCTCGAGTCTTGAGATGTTGATATTATTTTGTAATTTAATGTTTGAATTATTAAATTGAAATAATATAAAGTCATGATTAGTTTGGGTAACCTCACTTAGTATCCATTCCAATGTACTATTCCATTACGGCATAGAGTTCCTCAATATTCCAAAGACATGGAAAATATTATTGAATTATTTTATGTGTAGTTAATTTTTATGGCATAGATTCGTTTAAATACAAAAAACCATACAAAAATATGTTTAGTATTATTTAAGTAGAAGTACCTTATTATGAAAAAAAACACTCTCCTTCAATCAACTTCAATGGTTTAAAAACATGACATGTGGTATGAGACTCCTTCCATTAACAACTTGCATCATGAATTCATTTCATAATATGTAACAACTATAACCTAGATTAATAGTTATATAAATTTATATACAAACATATTATCTTAAAAATAAATGAGATTTTGTTTACGAATTATATATTGACAAAAAAATCTACATAATGAATCATATCCACTCAAACCACTTCTTCAAAAAATTCATTACAATGTCATTTAAAAACCTCTTTGTGTCAACACATATGACCAATATTGCATCAGATCATCTGTATTATCTAGATTCAATCATCTTCTCCTTCCTTATGAATAATATCATCAATTACTCACTACCATATATAGAAAACCATAAGGAAAATATATTAAGAGGATAAAAATAACCAAATAAAATGTTTTAATACAACTTTACACTATTATAAAATAGAAGAAAATTGATACTCACAAAGTCAAAAATTTATAAATCCAAATTCAACTAACTCAAGTTAATAAAAAAAACTAAATAAATGGAAGAAATAAACCACAAAATATCATGTTTCCTCCCTACCACCCACAAAACTCTCAAATATTCAAATTCATCAACATAAAATACTAATGAAAATGATTGAAAAAGAGATGAAATTAATGATAAAGAGAAAAATTGAGATAAATAATCCATGAAGATGAGTCCCAATGGACTATTTACAGGTATGTTTCCCAACTCAATCCAAATAAATGATCCAATGATATCCAAAAACTAGAAGATCAAACTCTATTGGTCATAGAAAATACAAAACCCAAGGATAAACACCACAAACCAAATGAAATTACATTTAGTAAATTTGAATATGATATCATATATATCAACTAAAATAATAGGATGTATCCAATTGTAAAAAGTGATTAAAATTGCATAAACATATATACAAACTCTATGAAAATAAAAATACTATTACAACATTCTCCCCACCTTTAATACATTTAATTCATAAAAAATCTAATACATCTCAAAGAAAAAAAACCATATCATCCATTCATTCCATACCAATAATATGATCTACAACCTTATAAAAACTATAAAAATATAACAAAATAGGAGAAAAATATTAAAAACCACCATAAATTATAACAAAGTCCGAGATTATTTCTCCCAATTACATTCATTAGCTCTACAATGACTCCAAAGAATACACACAAAAAGGAATTGACTGATTATAAGTAATATTATTATTTTGATTATAAATACCAATTAGGTACTCATTACATATTGACTATGTATCTAGGTCCAACAGACCCAAATTTATCACATGGGAAGTAACATAAATATAATTCATTAACATCAAACATGATACATGTAATTAACTCTCTCTAACTAAACATGAATCACCAATCTGTACACCACTTCACCCAAACATTGTAATACCTTGAAACTTCTAATAAAACATGATGATATCTTAACACCTTGACCAAATATGTGTTTTACATGAAATGTAGAAAACCTAAAAATCATATGATTTCCAATGTCTAATTATAATTTATTGGGCCTATGATTCATATAGAACTTATATCTACTCTATGTGGTTTTCATCCCCTCACAAATTAACTATATATACTCAAATTTCATCAACACTAAATCTATACATAGAATAGATATCCCATGAATATCTAAACAATACACTAAATTATAAAAAGGGAACCTATAAAAAACTCATATGGTGTCATACCATAAAATAATTGCATTTTTTATTTTAATATAACTCTATCATAGGAAGATTCCTAGCCTACGTGATTCAAAGAAATATATTTATTCACCAAAAATAGTCCCAAAATTTAAATCTTCCCCTCAATATGGATATATATCTATGGATTAAAGTAGTTGAAAATCACAGTTAAGTGATACAATCATATTAAAATCTTTTCCAAATTTAAGATGGATATCAAGTTTCACAACAAGACATAATTGAATGAGTAACGCCATGAAATATTATAACTCGTGAAACATATAATCATGTCATGGAACCTATCAAGGACTTATCTATAGTGGATATAAAATAATCTAACATTGTTAATTAACCGAAACCACCCATATAGCATCATACCCTTTAGTTTCACATGATAGATTAGTCACAAATCCATGTAGATGTACTCTGACATCAGTAGTTGAATTAATAAAGGTTTCACCAAACTAATTAGAACCTGAGGGTAAACCTTACTTCTAGCAGCCTCAGACTATAAATTGTGTCACGAACATTGTTTTCATCCCTCCCAATCTCTTCAGTCAACCAACTACATTAAAATTAATTCAGAGGGACCCATGAATTGAAAACACAACATCCTCCTAAGGAGATAGCACTTGGACTACTCATTTGGCCACATCTTTGTTTACATAAACATAATATTATTTATTTATATATAAATTAACATACATATATTTATAAATATAAATATAAATGTACATAATAACATATTAATACATATATATGAATGTATATAAAGTAATATATTTTTATATACTGAATAATACACACACAAATTGATATATAAATATATATAGAAATATATAAAGTAATATAAAAATATTTATGAATTTATATATAATTTTTTATTAATAATTTAATATATTTTTTTAAATGTTTTTTTATTATTACATGTATATATAAATTAGTAAATAAAATTCAATATACATATAATGATTAATCTGTATATAAATGTTTTTATTAATATATTAATGTACATATAATATATTAGTATATGTATACAGAATAATATATGTGTGTGTGTGCGTGCGTATAAATAATCTAATATATATATATATATATATATATATATATATATTTATACATAATTATCATATATACCATCATTTGTTTTACACGTATAATTTCTAATTTTAATACTATTACACATATATTCACTTCTCTGTAAATATTAATATATGAATGCATAAATAATATCATAAGGATATATAAGAATATATATATATATATATATATTAATTTCTATATTTATACTTATTATTTATTATTAATGATAATTTAGTTTCATATTATTATTAATTATTATTTTATTTTATTCATAATTAAAAATGGTTAATTTACTTAGTAAATGCATGTGTGTGTGTGTGCACATTTAAATGTTTGTGTATATGTATATATATATTTATATAACTACCATTTTTTAATGTTTTGAAATAATATTATATATATGATATATGTAGATATTTGTAATTCATATTTTTTATTAATGAGATCTTATAATACTTTTATATCATATCAATTGATATTATATATATATTAAATGTAATCATCGAAAGATATGTTATGTACACACACTCAGACATATATATTATTTAATTTAAAATTTCAATCAAGATTTAAATTTATTATGATTTTAGACATTATAAATTGTGTATGTGGGCGTATTAAATTTTTAAATTTGAATAAGATTTATATATATATATATAGAAGTTATAAACAATTTTTATTTTCTCTAATTTGTCTCATTTAAAAACACTTCTAAATTAAAACAATTAGCCATCATTTAAAAACATCTAAATTAAGAAATAGTTTTTATAAATGTGGATAAATTTTAAACTGATCCATGTTTTAAAAAATAAACTAAGTTACTATATTTGTAAAAAATTAATAAAAAATAATTATCTACATTTTAAGAACATAAAGATAAAAATGCATCTAATTGCCTTCTTTTTATAGTGTAACAAAATCAACCACAAGGATCTTTAGCCCAACCACCAAAATTACTGCATCAAAGAATTATACATCATTGTCACATTGAGATGAATAACCAAAGGGGGGCCATGAAATATTCATAACATAGCCTTATACATACTTTTTCAAATACTTATTTCTTTGTCAAATAGAATCTAAAGCTCCCGACCTTCAGAGAAACTATTAGTTTCATTCACTCGAATAATATTGTCAAAAATAATATTAGTATCTGGATATCTCAATTGAGACTAAAGGTCATCTATGAAAGGAAATAATCAATTGATATAAAATATATAAAATCACTAACATCCATAAAATCCATGTTATGGTAATAAAATTATAATCTCATTCATTACACCTCCCTCATAAATTGACGCCCAATGTAAGGACTCGACCTTAAACATTACATAATCCTGTGTTAAGTCAAGAATTCTACTTTATTTCACATTGAGGATCTTTTTATGTTTTGAGATTTTTAGAATTAAGTCTTAACTCATACATAACAAAACCATAGAAATGCAAAGTGGACACTTCCAACACTATCAATTTCTTTCATAAAACAAAAACATTTAAAATGAGACATGGTTTATTTTCTTGTTTAATCATCATAACTTTTTTGTGATCCCATACTTGATTCTATTCTCGGTTAAATCATGTGAAAAGCATTTCAAAACTTGGGAAAAACATAAAAATATCATTAAGGGATACATAAAGAAGGAAAATTGTTAGTCTTTCAAAAACCTGTAAACCATTAATACTTTATCATAACGTAATATTTGTACCTTAAAGAAGTAATAAGTAGTTTCCTTTGATTTTAAGCACATTGCTTAAGTTTTTTTGTAATAAAAATATTAACCTAAACCCATATAAATAACATATAAAATATAAAGGTAACTATGGACATAATCATACTTAAATGGAATAACCATGCGGTCGACTCCCATGCATATCACTATTACAAATGGAATAGTCATACAGCCGAATTTTATACCCAATGCATTGGAGGTATTAATGTAACCAGCCATCCTTGGTTTATCATAGAACCACCCATATTTGGTTCATCAAGTAACCACCCATCAAATGTCTAAGTGCCATTGTATAATAATAACACCTAAAATATTGTAATTATCAAATTTCACTCATAAAATTTCATTTTCAATCATAGGAAAAAATTTCAAGATATTCAAATAATCAATCGATTTTCAAAATAATTTTAAATACAAAAATATCCAAAAAACGAAAAAGGGATTTATTTTCTATTTTAAAAACATTATGTCTTATAGAGGAAGCCAAATATCAAATAACAGTTATGATGATAGAGAAGTCATTGTTGTCGTATACGTTAAAAAAAGTCTTTTTTTAATTTTTTAAATGAAGTAAAATGATTTGTATAAAAATATTCCTTTTGAAAACCTTTTAATGTAATTATAGTAAAAAACATTATTATACACCTTACAATAGATAGTGGTGTATAACATTAAAATACACCTCAATGAAAGGTGATTGAGATGAAGTCCCTTATAAGGATCTCTTTATGAAAACATTTGAGAGAAATTCAAAATTTTCAAATTTAAAACATTAATTTCCATATAAATACGTTAATAAAAATAATTTTGAAAACAAGGACATAAAATATGAATATTTATAAGAATAAATTATCAAAACTTTAAAAAGTGGTTTTTATTTAAAAAGTCCCTTACCTTGAGTCTGACTCATCATGTGCAATCTTTATATTCCTGAATAATAAACTTATGTTAATTTATAATTTGTTGAGAACATTTTTCATATTTATTATTACTTATATATCACTCATTACCATGTTATTACAATTTCATAATTGTTTATGTTTCTGTCAGATGTTTTTTCAATATTAGGTACTTGAGTTGAAAATGAACTTAGTATGATGTCAATAGTCTATGTGTTCATAATTACATAATCTTCAAAATATTATTAATGAAATTATTATAATTTTTATACATAAATTATACTCTTAAATAAAACCATTAACTATGGTTATTAAAAATGAATGATGTTATAATCATAGAGACGGTAGGTCGTACGTACTCAAGAGTAACGTTTTCCATTAATCATTATGGAAAGAAGATATGTGTTGTTTTATCTTTCTATAATGATGATAAAAAAATTAATATCATATTAATCATTTAAATATACTTATATATATATCATTAAATTTATGTGTTGAATAAAAATGAATCACATCGCTTCGTGGAGGTGATAGTTCACATGTACGCACGAATGATGTTACTATTTTTATGTGCATGGAAATTTTGAATGTAAATGATATATTATTACCTTAAAATAATCAATTTTTCATGAATATAACATATTAATATTATTTCCATCATTATGACCAGTCTTGAGAGATGGTAATGAAAAATGAACTATATCGGTTCGCGATGTCGTAGTCTGCTGTAGACATGAATGAAAAGTTTATTTCTCATTTGATGAAATTGGAGATGGATTTAATTGATGATATTAACATTATAAAATATCATTTTATTTAGCGTACTGGAGTTATTATTTAATCATGGTTGAACTATATTTTAAGAAAGATGAAGATGATATAAAATAAAAACAATTAAAATGTTACCTTTCCTTCGGACTATCGCCTTCGCTTAACACTATAACACATCTAAGGAGGGTAATATACCTAAACTAAGGCTTCTAGAATGTGAGGAGGTATTATAGGAATGGTTTTGGGTAGATATTGTCCAAATAAAAAGGTTTTTGAAGTGTAAGTAATAGAGAGGAATGAGTGCCCTTTTATAGGAGGGGGGCGAGACACTCTTGGAATTATTAAAAGTATTATATTAATATAAATTCCTTTTCTACTCAAAATGGGTCCAAATTGATTTATTTAGAATATAGTATTATTATGGGTCTAAATAAATTCATCCAATAAAAATTAGACATGTTTTGGTTATTTTTTAATCCTTTTCATTTTGTTTTAACACATGATTTACCCATTTCAATCTTACCATGATATCATGTTATTTAGAATTTGTGGGTTAATTTAATGAACATAAAATTCATGAAGACCAAAAAAAGAGACATTTGTTACATATTAGGTCTTTTCAAAACTATTTTTTTGAATCTTTGGTTTTTAGAAATTTTATAACATTTAAAAAATATTTTATATTTTAAAATATCTATTGTGTCAATTTTGACAATATACATTAGTTGACTTTTGAAAAATATTATAACAGAAAGATATGTTTTTTTAAAAACACATTTAAATAATCACCAACATGTCAAATTAATCAAAAAAAATCTTTTATGTTATCAATTATGTTAAATTGTATTTATTTTAATATTTATAATATCATTTATTTAATTATTTCATTAATTAAGAAATTGTTGCATCATCATTGTGATGCCATTTAATTTAATTATTTATTTCCTATGAATTATAAATAAATTACCATGTTGTAGGTAATAATTTTAGATTTCTAAATACTATTTATAGTTAAAGATATCATTTATATATCCCCATATTAAAATAGTTATAGTCATGAGAGTTATGATTATGACATCTTTCTCTATACTATAAATAAAATGTTATAAGTGTCATAATCACACCCAAGTGGCTTCCAAAGGCCACAATTTCAAGCCAAGGATTGTATTAGTTGAAAATAAGTTATAAAATAATATTATTAAAAGTTTTATGGTAGTTTTATAATATTTATAATATTATTTTGACCTTTAATTACCCGATTTACCCTTAACCATGGTAATAAAAATAATTACTAAAGTTACTATTCATAATATCCAATCATTAAAAAGGACTGTTTAAATAATTTTGACCTTATAATTCCAAATATTTAATCTATTTTTCCAAATTAAATACCCAAAAATGGAAGAAATTAATTTAAAATTAATCATGTTGATGGAATGAGAAGATGAGTTTTTGAAGTAAAACGTTGAAACGTTCACATAGTTTTTATATCCAATTTCAAAATAAAATTAATTCCAATGACCTAAATTGGATTAAATGATAAAATCATAATCTAATAATACCTTAAAACCAAGTAAGATGATAATCTATCTATATAAATAAATTAGATGAAAATGCATTATTGAATTATACTTCAATATGATTAATTATTCATTAAAAAATGAAAATTATCATAAAAATTTCAAACATTTACCATATTAAAATTTTGTATCCCTATTCTAAAGAATAAGTTTATTTTTTAAAATATAATTTATAAAATTTACAAAAAATATATTTAAAATGGGTTCACTATCAAAAAGCAGTAAAAATGCGTTTAAAAAACTCCTTTTATGTGTAAAATTGAATTTCTTCTTATATCATGTCTATAAAACATATAATATCAATTTTAAACATTATATTGAATTTATATTTCCTTAATATAATCCAAAAAAATTATTTTATTATTTAATAAAAATAATTATTATAATTAAATAGTTTTTCATTAAACACATATTTTTATTTCAATTGGTTTTTATTTCAATTTATAATAAATTTTCTAACCAAATAATCATTATATAAACATGAGTAAATCCTATTTTCATTATTTTATTAATAATTTTAATTGCCACCATTCTAACAGCAATGTTATAATGGTAACTTGTAAAAAATAATATTTCGTTATCTATTTAAACTCGATATGGAGTTTCATGTATGTTATCGAACAAAGTGTTTCTTTATTAAAAACTCTGGATGTTACACCCAAGCCACAAAAAAATAATACTTCTAAATTAAATTATAAACAACCAAATTATGCTTTCCTAAGTAATATTCCAAGAATAAATCAATCTAAAAATCGTTATTAAATTCAAAAACCTCTAAAAAGATATAGCAAAACCTCTTATAATATGTAATGAACATTCAATTTCAACTAAATTAGTGACATCTACACATCCCCAATATAAACACTATAGTTGATAAATTCAAATCATGGGTAATATATTTATGCTCATGAGGGTGTAACTATTTGTTGAGACCAAGATATATTAAGGGATTTGTTTAAATGAAAAGTTTTTTATATTCATGTAGTTTTATATGACTTGGGGAGAGGATTTTGAGATAAGAACTTAAAAAATAACACCTTTTATAGTTATTTTTAAATGGGAAGAAGATATGTGAAGATAATTAATTGGATAAAGAAATTTCATTGGATTTTATTATATATACATGAATCATGTTTAAAATAACATTAATAAATATTATTATATGATGTTATGGTTGTTTGAAAACCTAGAGGTAGTTGCAAATAGTTTGCAGTAATTTTGATGAATTTTGGAGATGTTTGGTTTTGAATAGGAATGGATCATAAAATTGACAAATCCCCCATACCTAAGAGTGACTTTTCTCAATATAAAAGGGTTACATTTATTTTGATAATAATTTATGAAAATGGTAAATTCCTCATTATATAATATTATTTTTATAACTATGTAAAGGTTAGTCTGGTGCTGAGTATGAAAAGTCAAACAATTAGCACTTTCCACAATATATGAAGGTAATTTTGATGGTAGTTAATAGTCATTTTTGTGGTGAGTGATGCATAAAAGTAAATTTACTCAATATGTAAAGATCACTCTACAATAAGTATGAAAAAGTATTGAAGTCATCAATACATAAAATTAAACCAAATGGTATGTAAAGGTTGATCTGAGTCAAAGGAAATACATAAATGTGAATCTATTCACACATATAGTTTATCTCGAGGAAAAAGTGATCTACTGATATGTAAATATTGATCTAAGTAAAACAAAATTTGTGGAATAAAATTTAATCATAAATAAAGGTTGATCTAAGTAAAGTTAAATATATAAGGGTAGTATTTCTAATATGTAAGGATTATCTAATGTTTTTCCAATTTTATAGAAGTTTCACTTTGTAATATAGTTTGATAAACAAGGGTTCTAGACTATTCCAAAATTTCAGTTTTATTGACATTATGAGTAGTTTAAAATTAACTACTTGGAAATTATCTCTTGGTTATCTATACAACTCAAAGGGGGTCAAATATCATCAAACGGTCTTAAATAAATTGAATTTGATTAAAAATGTTGGGATAATATAAGGGAGTAAATTTTAATTAGAATAATTTGAGAAGTATTTTAAGGGAATTACATGCCTAAATTCTGATGTTGAAATATTATTTTTAAGGAGGAATATTATTACAGTTACTAGATAACCTATTTTACTATTGTGTAGATATTTTTTGAGGTGAAATATAGAGGAATAGAGTTTAAGGGAATAAATGTCAAGAATATCTGTTTCCATAAAAGTAGAAATGGAAGGATAAGTATGAGAACCAAAAAAACTCAATGGATTTCTAATTCCTTTAAAGATGCTATTTTTGTTGAAAAACACATTCTATATTTTTATTAGTGTGAGAACACTTTTTAAAAGTCGCGAGATATTTTTTTCATATGATGAGTTCAAGGATAAACCCTGATCATTTTCTCCATTATAATGACTCAATTGGATTGTATAGTCTCAAGTGATTATAGATCATGTTGAGGATTACTTGTTTTGAGTGTTAAACCTTTTGAATATTTATTATTCCTTTTGGGTTTATTTGTTGGTTTTGGTAACAATTATCTTCATTAAAAATAATAATTTCTATGTTTGTTTAAGAATAAACATAAAATGTAGTTGAATTTATTGATTCACCCACCCCCTCCCACTCTAGTGACATATTATTGAACATATGTGTCATTTTCATGGGGTATCTGAGCAACCTGATTTTCTATTGAAGACAATCTATTGTTTCAAGTTTTTAGAGAAAGACTTCCTCTATGTTTGAATATTTTGTCCCTAAATTTATATTTTGAATATAGAAACCATCAATACATTAAAATAAAATGGTGTTCGATCTTTTTATGGGAAACATTTATATATGAAAATATCAAATGTCACTATACTTGTTATCAATAAGTCAAGATGTTTTTAAGGAAACTACATATGATCGTGTTCCTTCAGATAAAGGAACTTTTATTAATGTACTTGATATAATAAATTTGAATAATTTTATTCATTCTTGGAATTACATTTTTGATGACCTTGAAATATCAATCGTTAACTAAAACTTCATAAATTGAATCTTAGTGGAAAATTCGGAAAATTAAATTTCATCAAAAAGTGTCAGACTCATTTGTGGTCTTATAAGTACTTCATACCTACATACTACATCGTAAGAAGAAGGTTGTTCTTAGAGGACCTATGGAATTTTATTCATTCATGTGTACTTACATTGAGGACCTAGGCTTTCTAACAGAGGCAACCCTTCCCTGCCATATGGTTCCTTAGTGGATCTGTATTTATTTGTGACCATGACATTGGAATCCGACATTGGATCTTCTATACTTCACAGAACAACATCACTTTTGGACACATGAAGTTATTTTCACAAGAATTAATGCTTCCTATGTGGTCTTATATTTTTGGATGGTTTTTATTGAATGATGCAAATAAATACAAATAATATCCATTTTTTTGGTAAGATATTTCAACTTTTATAAGGGCTTTTCGACTTTGAACATGAGATCATTTCCTCTCATAAATGCCATCGTTTATGAATAGTTTCATTGTTAGAACTTGTAATAACATGCCATAGGAAATTCCAAATAAAATTCCATTATAGGAATAATAAAAATTATTAAAATTATCCTTCATGAAGCACGTAATATGTAGGGATGCTTATGAAACTCCTTTACAAAGCACACTACAAGAAGGGATGCATTGAAACCCCTTCACAAAGAAACCCATGAGAAGCCCAAAACATGAATCTCCTTAAAAAACATGTTCAAGAATATAATATATGAATACCCTTCATCATGTTTAGTTTATGAGTCTCCATCTTGGAGAAACCTTACAAGCATAGTTCATAGAGGGATGTTCATGAATAACCATTCATGAACTGGAAGACTTAAATTCTATTCTTTGTCTATTCAGGTATCAAGGTAAATTCTATTTTAAAATGAGGTTTCCTAAATTAAATTTTGAACCACTAATGGCTACTTTGTGTAGCAATTCAAATTTGGGTAACCAGAATTACTTAGAATACTTCAATCCACCAAGGCCATCTAACTTCTTCAAGCTCATACATAAGAATTTCATGGCTTCACTTTTCCAATATCAAATCCCTAAAAATGTTGTTCTAATGAAGCATACATTATTGTTCCTATCAAATCCACCTAGGTAATTTAATATTATTCCAAAAAATTCATCTAGTGAATATCCAACCCCTCCAATTTTATAGTCTCCCCCAATAATTTTAGGATATTCATCATTAGATTTCACACTAAGAAAACATATATTTTATAAGAACTATTTGTGTAATATTTCATGTTATTATAGGATATATAGTGAAAACAAATTCTTTGTTATGGGACCAAATTAAAAACAAATTAGCTATAATCCAGGTTATCAAACACACACACACTCACATTGGATTTAGTGTAATAAAGTAGAACCAGAATTAAGCCACCCAATATTCCCATGCATATGAGTTTAATATGTGAAGGGGTGTCTTTAGAACTATGTGTGGATTTATTCATATTATTTCAGGATATGTAATGAGTTATGAACCATATATTTCAGACGTAGCTACAAATCCTCATCCATCAACACTTATTTCCACATGACCGTTATGGCCAACCATGGTTAGTTCAGGGATAGATTATTCCTATCACTTTATAAATATACAATTTCCCAAAGAAAGGATTGTTTCTTTAGTGTTTTGAATCCATAAAAACCTTATGTGTTCATTGGACAAATATATTTTTTTTTATTAAAAGGACACTTTTATGGAAAAAGTTTGAAACCAACAAGTCCAACCAAGCCATCAAACACTATAAAACATAACAAAATTATCAAAGACCAGCTTAAACTCATTAGACTCAAAACCCTTAAATCATTTCTAGGATAGATTTGTTACCATTTTTCCAAGATCGTCCTTGATGTTGTCTTCTACATTGAATGCCATCTTGTCTGATGTTCTCAATAACTCCTCCACCACAATTTTCTTGTTATTGAAAGCTCTTACTTGGATTAGGTGTTGTTTTTCAATCCACTCTCGTTGCTCCTTGTTTGTGTCTACTTGGATCATCATTCCATTCATCCTTTCCACATCCTCTGCAGAAGCACATATGGTTAACACCTTCTCTACCATCTCTTCCTCAGATTGTAAAAGCATCTCCCATGGTGATTCCCTAAGCTCAGCCTCTCCTTTAGGCTCACCAGGCATCCCCTCTGCACCCTCCTTTGTAGGAGAGAATCGAACCAATTGACTCTCTCTCCCCTCACACGGTTTCCCCTCCTCTCTTCCCGAGCCTAAATCCAATAAATCCCCCTCCTGCACCTCTGTCCCCTCCACAACCACCTTTCCAGAAACCGAGTCAACATTAGAAACCAACTCCCCTGGTTTTTTTTGCTGGCAAAGCTTGTAGGGCATAAAAGGACAGAACTTCCTTCTCTGTGTTTTTAGCTTTGACTGCAGACCTCATTGTCCCTGTTTTTTGGAAAATTTGTGTAGTCCTTACATGGTTTAATTTTCTTAACCTTGTTAACTAGGAAATTTCTCGAGAGAAGAAGCTCCCCCTTCCCTTTCTTAGGTCCAGAACTGCCGCTTGCAAACCCCTGGAGGACCTGCTCATCATCTGACCACGACCGCAAAATCATTGCTTTCCCACTCGATTCAGAATCCTCATTTCACCTTGTACCAATCGACTTCCTTTTCCACTTTGGAATCACTGTTTTTCACCCTCCAGGATCAAAATTCTCTTTATCTTCCCTGACTGGAGGATTAAAAGGGATGCTGGCTTGTAAGGGTTGTAAAGGGTCCTATTGACCCAGAGACTATTGAAGAGGAAGGCTTAGGGGCTGGACAGAAACAGCTTGCAGCGGGGAAAACCTCCCTCCCGCTCCCCCAATCTTAACGGCCTCTGCGAAGGAGGGAGCGATCCTAGGAGGGGACTTGCTCGTGGGCTCCTAGACCTGACAAGACAAACCGGGGGGCCTAAGTCCCACTTTAGACTTGAAAATATGTCAGCAACCTTCGGCATCACAGGCATCGATTCCAAACTCTTCTGAGGAGGATCGTCATTAGAGAAGTCTCTGCTTTCCATGGGAAGGACATCTGAGAGAACGTCCTTCGGCAATACCCCTCCCTGCAAGTTCTTATTCCCTCGCCGGCATGAATAAGATGCATGCCCCAGATGATTACAGGAGTTGCAGAAGAGCATCCCGGACTCGAAGATAACCACCTGCTTATATCTAAATTCCTCCCCAACTGATATCCAGACCCACTCGATAGGAGGAAAAGAGACATTGACTTCAACACAAACTCGAGGGGAAATTGGGTGTCAAACGACTGAAGTTATTGAGTCCGAGCCTAGGTACTGACCCACCAGATTACCCAACATACGAAATATATACGGATTCTGAAAAGGCAATGGTAGCTCAGGAAAGCTTACCCACAAAGCCGATGACGGAGCATCCCGGTTCATGTGAAGATCATAGGACCATTTAAGGAGGGATAAACGATAGTTGTTGCCGGTACGCGGAGCACTTGTCCACGCAGTGATGAAATCTTCCATAGACGAGAAATAAACCATGATGTGCCGCCTATCCAACGCACCAACGGTCTCCTGCTCCTTGAGGCCCCATGAACCGAACACGAAACGGTCGAAGGTGTCCACCGAAGGTCGCCGCGATGCAAAACGATCCACCAAAGTGAGATTCAGTAGATCTGAGGCCTTTGGAAATTCCGAGGTCGATAGCGCGAGATGAGGGGAGTCGTTGTGGAGATCCGCAACTTTAGGGATAAGAGAGATGCCGGGAAAGGGAGGGAAGATATCAGGGTTGGAAAAAAGGAAGAAATGAGTGGCAGAGAGTTAATCCCTCCCACTATGATGGGGAAGGGATGGAGACGGCGGCGATGGCCGCCGCCAAGGTCATCGCGGAATCGAGATCTTCCACCCTTATGTGTTCATGATAATAAGTTTATTCAACCTATAGGGACACCTATATTGGTTGATGATATTTTTTCATCCATATTCAGTATATCCAAAAATGGGATTTTTTTATCATAAGAGAGGGTCCTCTAATCATAAGTTCCCCTGATAACATTCCATTGGATCCTCGAATGCATTTTTTTACATTATCTTAAATCCACATTAGGGTTTAGTATGAACCACATAGACCAAAAAACAAATACAATAAAACCCCCATATTCCAAAAATAAAAAATTACCCCCGAGAAACCATATTCCAACATCAAAACAGACAAACCCAAATCCCTTAAATCAAAATTTTAAAAATCACATCGAACCTAGAGTTGCCTACTATCTCAGGTTGTGATTTTGAGTTGCGAGTCACCACCTGGATCGGGGTAGGTCATGTCCACATCAACGACCATGTTGACGTCCCCATCAATAAGGTGTCTTCATCATCTACTCATCACTGTTCATCATACCAACAACCGCAAAGAACCACTACTGACGAACCTACTTACCGACAAACCACCTCCATGTAGTTCTTTTCTTCTAAAAAGTATATTTTTATTCAAGTAAAATATAAATCAGTATAAGGAAAAATACCAAGAATGATCAAGTGGCAGAAAATAGTGGACACCAAGAGCATCATTCTTGACAAAAGGATTGCAATCATTTGGAAGGGACCCCAAACTACAGTAAAGAATCAAGGTGTCGCAGGGTCTGCCTTTTCTAGAAAGTGAGTCTATAGCAAAGTTCCCTTCATGCTAGGTGTGACTAACAGGAACATTCTATTTAATACAACTTATGTAGTACCTGAATGAATAGACCAGGTTCCAGGGAACATCAACATTCTGCTGGATAAAGTTAACAAGAACGGCCGATTTAGATTCAGCTTCCGCGATAGAAATATTGAAGCGTCGTCATAGAGAGTGACCCAACACTATGGCTTCAATCTATACTACAATATCGTCCCTGATCAGACCCCCCCCCCCCCCAATGATTTCATCAACACAACACAAGAACAATTGATATTGAGTGTTAGACCATTACAGGGAGGCCTCAAATTGACCAAGCGATTTGGAGTGGAGTTGTTGTGAAGGGACGTTATAAAAGTATTCAGAACAAATCTCTTTAGAGAAGCCAAAAGACCTACATTTTTTAGCAGGCCTCCAAGCACGGCCACTACTATTTTAATAAGGATTTGAAGGTAATTCAACCATAGGGTCGCATTGTGTCAAAATTTATTCCTCGCTTCCCATATGTACCAGAAAGTAGTCACAAAAATCCTACCCAGACCTTGACTTCCATCCCCTGATGACCCACGCCCAAAACCAGGACCCAGTAATGGTTTGAATGGAATCCCCCGAAATATGGATGTTCATGCCATGTTACATAAAAAACTAGATTCTCTACGCCCATTCGCCATGGAGAAAAAGTTGTTATGTTTTCTCCAAATAAGGATTGGATCAACAATGACAATGGGACACTATGGGGACTCCTATTATTTGAATGTTTTTTTCCATTGTAATTTCATTGTTTTTTAGGCATAAAACTAAGAAATTGAGATTAGCTGGGATTTCCTTGCACCACAATTTGGTAGCACAGATATCAATAATGTTAGAAGAAGGAAATAAATTTCTCAAATCTTGATTACAGAACCTCCCCGAACAAGATCTAATGAAGGATAACCTATCCAGTTCTTTAGAAAGTATTTTACTATCATAAATGAGTTTCTATTCTTGGTTCAAAATTTCATCAAGGAAGGAAAAATATTGGCTTCTTTGAAAGAGATTGAAGTAATAGGGAAGCCCGAAAATCTGAGAAGCGAACCCGAACTACTTGTCTTCCCAATGTTGATGTCACCATGACCAATTATCCAATGATGGTGACCATCCATCTCCTCGAGCCAATTCAGCATGTAGCGAGCCAGTCCAAACAATCTCTAAGGATGAGAATTCAAGCACTGCCTATCATCACCATATCTGTCCATGATAAATTTAGCCCAGAGGGTGTTCCCTTCAAGAATATCCCAAGTCAGCTTTGGTTTCATGGCATGCATGTAATCTTCCACATCACATAGAATAATACCCCCATCCTCAATAGGTATAGCCATCTGCTACCAAGAGGCCTAGTGGCAGCACCTAGTTTGGTTGGAATCCCAAATAATGGTTGTCATGAAATTTTCTTATCTACTCAGAGTTCCATTCGGGACCTTGATAATGGATTGAACATGCATCAGTATGGAAGTTAGGAAACTATTGATAAGAGTAATTCTCCCCCCGAATGAGAGGAATTTGTTCTTTCAATTGTAGATCCTCCCCGTGATCTGATTAGTGATATCTTTAAAAAGAGTTTTTTTTTCACTCTACCATTAGAGATAGGTGCACCGAGATACACCATTGGGATATGACAACACTGAATACCAAGCTTGGATTGAATAGCATTGGAACGATGCCCAGGGCAATTGTTGGAATAGAAGACACCATTTTTTCTTGAGTTTATGACCTGACCACTCAACTTTCCATCGGAAGACATGATATTGGAGAAACCAGTGCTAGATCTTTGCCTGCCATTCATAGAGAATATAATATCATCGAAAAACAAGAGGTGGGAGATACGACCACTGCCAAATCTATTGTTAAAGGGTAGAATCCTTCCATCAAACATGATTTTATGAATTTTCTTTGAAAGGGATTCTTGAGCAATGATGAAAATAGAAGGAGAGAGTGGTCCACCTTGCCTAATGCCACAGACCAACTTAAAAAAACCGAAGGCCTTTTCCATAAGAGAAATGGTGATCCATGGAGAAGTATAACATCTATTGCATAGGTCATAGAACCATTACTAAAAGCCTAGGGATCTCATCACCCTCAAAATGAATCCCCATTTTAATTTGTCTCAAGCCTTGTAAATATCAATCTTGACAATGATATTAGAACTAACCACTTTTTTTTCAAGTCTCCAACCATTTCTTGAGCAATACCAATAGCACTCTGAATACCTCTTCTATTGAAAAACCCATGTTTTTCTTCTGATATAATTCTTCGAACAACACTGCAATGCCTCACATTGATAAGGGTGATTAAAATTTTGTAGGAAAAGTCACACAAACAAATTGCTCTAAATTGATTGAGGGATGATAGGTCCTTCACTTTATGTATGAGAATGACCTTCGGGGCACAAGCTTCCAAAGTTAGGGGACCACCTATAGAGAAATAAAGAATGGCCTCCCTAACATGAGCTTTAATAATGCCCCATCCCTCAATAAAGCAGTCGGGAAAGCCATCGGGGCCTGGAGCACTATCCTTATTCATGTTAAAAACTGTATTTTTGATCTATTACTCATTAGTTAGCCTTGTACGGGTATCGTTGTCTCTTCCATTTATCAGTCTAGGAAAACTATTTAAAAAGATATCATCCTCAGCTTAGCAATTAGATATACCATCAGTAGAGATATTTAGCCCAGCTAAGAGACTTTATAAATATTCCAATGCCATCTTCCCAAACACTTCCACATCTGAAGTGAATGATTCATCTTTAATCATTAGATTGAGCCTCTTTCTCACCATATTCTCTTTCAAAGAGGCCTGAAAATAAGTATAATTCATGCGCCCCTATTTAAGCCACAAGGCCCAGGAGCACTGCCTGTATGATATTTCAATGGCCAGAAGATGCTCCACAATAATTCTCTACTTCTCGACTAATAGGAAAAAACAATTATCATCCCAATCTTCAATAAGGTTATCTTCCATAGTCTAGATGTCCCTCTTAAGACAATCCTAACTATTGTCATCATCATTGATCAGGGGAATCCATTCCTGAATGTCTTTCCTTAGACGTTGGGGAAGGTTGGTAAGGCCATACCAAGCTGAACCCCTCAAAGGCCAATCCCACGAAGTCTTGATCGACTGTAAGAAGCCCTCCCGCTGGTGCCAATTGGAAAGAATAAAAAAAGAACCTGAATCTCGAATCTTCATGTCTCAACATCACATGAAGGGGAGCATGATCAAATATTGACATGGGGAGATGAGTAACTGAAGCTTGTGAGACATAGCTAGACCGCCGCCCTGCTGCACTCTTTTCCAAAATGGGAACCCCAAGACTAGCGGGAAAGGGAAAACTGCCAATCTCCACAAAATATATTCTCCCTTGACCAAGCAGCAACATAGTCCTCCCTGTTCGCGAGATGAATGTAGTAGGCCAAACGAGAAAGCTCCGAGACAGCTCCCGGCAGGATGATCTTCCATGAAAGCACAAACGATCTGAAAAAAGCCAGTGGGGGATTTTCTTTACCAAAACAAGCATCCAGAGAGAGATCATAAAAGACTGGCACTTCTGGAAGCTCATCTTTTGACAAGTCCACTGCAGGGAAACCCTCGACTCTATCCGTGCAGCGGGGGGCAAGCCGAATAGCTGGGATGAAGGGAAGATATATCTTTGAATGGGGAACCACTGGGCCCGAAATCACATCTCTGGTATTTTCATTTCCTTGGCTATTATATTTTCTATCTCACACATTAGTCCATGTTTTATAACCTTAAACAACAACAACTTCTAGTCAATCTATAAGAACAAACTCTGGAAAATTGTGATCTAAGCAGTATGACTTTAAACGACATGAACCTCCATTATAGTTTTTTATAATAGTACATGGTTCCTTATTCATACGGGCCTCTCTCACCCTTGTTTATATATATATATCCTCATTTATAGGCCCATGTTGTGTGACTTTAAAATGATATCCCCCAATGGTATGAATTTCAAGACATTTAAACTAAAAAGAGATGGTTACATGAGGTTTATCAGGTATAAACCCCATTAAGGATCGGCTGAGAAAAAATCATGTTTCTAACATCCAAATCATCCTCTTTCAAGACATAGGAAAAAGTTAGATACTGTGACCTAAAATCCAAAATGCTTATTGGTCCAACCATATTTCCCTAGAAAAAGTCAATCTATGCTCATCAGACCCCTCAATCTTTGAATATGTTAGAGAAAGCCTGCGCTATCATACATGTGTACTAGAGAAATTTCATGTCAAATATTCATACCCTAAGAATGTTTTCAATACATGAAAACATAACCATTATGGTTCTCCAATCCTTCTTGAGTGTCTTTTCATTCATAAACTTAGATTATTAATCATTTGTTTTTGAATCTTTTCATTACTTGGATGTCAATAAATCACAAATTTTTCTCAGACGCTAATATTTGGTAATCATATTCATGTCCCTATAATCATTAATTCTAACTAGAGGCTTGTTTTCATCCAAGGAGAGGGTCTTATGATCCTCGTAAGCCTCGACAACATCACAGTGGAACCCCTCATTTTAATATTGTTTGATAGTCACTATAAACATTCTTATTAAATCCTATCACTTCTTAATTCAGATTTCTCAAGTTATTATTTACACATTCCATAACCTAGATATTGAATTAGAGTTGAATATCCTCAGTGTTACATTTTTTTTCATCATACCCATTTTCAAAGGATGTTTAGGAAATCCAATTATTGAATCTTTGTTGGTCCTTGTCACATGACCATAAACCATATTACATGATTGGATAAGCATCATGACCCTTAACTATATTCACCCATTCATGATGTTTTTTATGTTAGTTTACTTGGGATCTAAAGTCACACAGTGTTTTTCCGAGGTCTTGGTACTATATAAATAACCTCACATTTTAGTCAAAAGCTATTTGATGTTAAACACCCAATACATTGGGCTAAATTTTATGAACATAATGTTTTCATTGGAACAAACACATTACTTGCTAAAAATAAATTCCATAAATGGAAACCGGGGAATTTTTTTATGTCTATACTCACTAGAAATTAATTTTCCTTGGCTAAGGATAATTTTATAATTTTAAAAATGAATTAAAATTAAAGGCACGCAACTTGTTAGGTTAAGAACCTATAAAGGATTCAAAACAAAAATATAAGTTTTTTCCTACCAACCCTCCCGCATTGGGGGCTTAGGAAAAAGTTATGGGTAAAATTATAGGATATATTAAGATTACGGGTCCACTATGTGACCCTAGAAAAATGTAAGTCATGCAAAATAAGTCTCGCAACCTTAGAGAAAATTAGAGCACCCCTCTATTCCTTTCATATTGGTTTAGACAGCTTCTATGAAATGAATTAGAGTGGTTTCAAGGTGTTTGAGACCTCTAAAGTATTGAAGCATTCACCCCAAAGTGTCCCCTTTATGATTTTCATCATGTTGAGTGACTCAACATTCATATCTGGATAAGATTACTCTATTTTATGGTGATAATAAATACTCCACAATATTAGAACAACCTATACCCATATGGTAGCACACATCTATGCGAAATCCATATTTCATACCCAAATGAGGTAACTTTGGATTACAATGAAAACCTAGAGGTAGTTGCATATAGTTTACAGTAATTTTGATAAATTTTGGAGATGTTTGGTTTTGAATAGGAATGGATCATAAAATTGAAAATCCCCCATACCTGAGAGTGAATTTTCTCAATATAAAAGGGTTACATTGATTTTGATAATAATGTATGAAAATGGTAAATTCCTCAGTATATAAGATTATTTTGATAATTATGTAAAGGTTAGTCTGGTGTTGAGTATGAAAAGACAAAAAATTAGCAATTTCCACAACACAAGAAGGTAATTTTGATGGTAGTTAATAGTATTTTTTGTGTTGAGTGATACATAAAAGTAAATTTACTCAATATGTAAAGATCACTCTGCAATAAGTATGAAAAAGTACTGAAGTCATCAATACATAAAATTAAACCAACTAATATGTAATGGTTGATCCGAGTCAAAGGAAATACATAAATGTGAATCTATTCACACATACAGTTTATCTCGAGGAAAAAGTGATCTAATGATATGTAAATATTGATCTAAGTAAAACAAAATGTGTGGAACAAAATTTAATCATAAATAAAGGTTAATCTAAGGAAAATTAAAAATGTGAGGGTAGTTTTTCTGATATGTGAGGATCATATAATGTTTTTTCCATTTTATAGAAGTTTCACTTTGTAATATAGTTTGATAAACAAGGGTTCTAAACTGTGCCAAAATTTGAGTTTTATTGACATTATGATTAGTTTAAAATTAACTACTTGAAAACTATCTCTTTGTTATCTATACAACTCAAAGGAGATCAAATATCAACAAACGGTCTTAAATAAATTGAATTTGATTAAAAATGTTGGGATAATATAAGGGATTAAATTTGAAATAGAATAATTTGAGAAGTATTTTAAGGGACTTACATGCCTAAATTCTGAAGTTGAAATATTAATTTTAAGGAGGAATGTTATTACAGTTACTAGATAATATATTTTACTATTGTGCAGATATTTTTTGAGGTGAAATATAGAAGAATAAAGATAAAAGGAATAAATTTCAAGAATATTTGTTACCATCAAAGTAGAAATGGAAGGATAAGTATGAGAACCAAAAAAACTCAATGGATTTCAAATTCCTTTAAAGATTCTATTGTTGTTGAAAAACACATCCTATATTTTTATTAGTGTGAGAACACTTTTTAAAAGTCACGAGATATTTTTTTTCATATGACGAGTTCAAGGATAAACCACGATCATTTTCTCCATTATAATGATTCAATTGGATTGTATAGTCTCAAGTGATTATAAATCATGTTGAGGATTACTTACTCTTTTTGAGTGTTAAACCTTTTGAATATTTGTTATTCTTTTTGTGTTTATTTGTTGGTTTTGGTAACAATTATCTTCATTAAAAATAATAATTTCTATGTTTGTTTAAGAATAAACATAAAATGTAGTTCAATTTATTGATTCACCCACCCCCCCTCCCACTCTAGTGACATATCATTGAACATATGGGTCATTTTCATGGGGTATCCGAGCAACCTAATTTTCTATCGAAGACAATCTATTGTTTCATGTTTTTAGAGAAAGACTTCCTCTATGTTTGAATATTTGGTCCCTAAATTTATATTGTGAATATAGAAACCATAAATACATTAAAATAGAATGGTGCTCCATCTTTTTATGGGAAAAAATTTATATATGAAAAGACCAGATTTCACTATACTTGTTATAGATAAGTCTAAATGTTTTTAAAGAAACTACATATGATCTTGTTCCTTCTAATAAAGGAACGTTTATTAAAGTACTTGATATAATAAATTTGAATAATTTTTTTCATGCTTGGAATTACATTTTTGACAACCTTGAAATATAAATCATTAAATAAAACATCATAAATTGAAACTTAGTGAAAATTTTGGAAAATGAAATTTTATCAAAAAGTGTCAGACTCATTTGCGGTCTTATAAGTACTTCATACCCACATACTACATCGGAAGAAGAAGGTTGTTCTTAGAGGACCTATGGAATTTAGTCATGCATGTGTACCTACATTGAGGACCGAGGCTTGCTAATAGAGTCCACCCTTCACTGTCATATAGGTCCTTAGTGGATCTGTATTTATTTGTGACCACGACATTAGAATCTGACATGGGATCCTCTACTTCACAGAACAACATCGCTTTTTGACACATGAAGTTATTTTCACAAGAATTAATGCTTCTTATGTGGTCTTATATTTTTGGACGGTTTTTATTGAATTATGCAAATAAATAAAAATAATATCCATTTTTTTGGGTATGATATATCGACTTTTATAAGGGATTTTCGACTTTGAACATGAGATCATTTCCTCTCATAAATGCCATCGTTTATGAATAGTTTCATTGTTAGAACTTGTAATAACATACCATAGGAAATTCCAAATACAATTCCATTATAGGAATAATAAAAATTATTAAAATTCTCCTTCATGAAGCACATAGTATGTAGGGATGCTTATGAAACTCCTTTACAAAGCACACTACAAGAAGGGACGCATTGGAAGCCCCTTCACAAAGAAAACCACGAGAAGCCCAAAACATGAATCTCCATAAAAAACATGTTCAAGAAGATAATATATGAATACCCTTAATCATGTTTAGCTCATCAGTCTCCATCTTGGAGAAACCTTACAATCACAGTTCATAGAGGTATGTTCATGAATAACCATTCATGAACTGGAAGACTTAAATTCTATTATTTGTCTATTCAGGTATCAAGGTAAATTCTATTTTAAAATGAGGTTTCCTAAATTAAATTTTGAACCACAAATGGCTACTTCGCGAAGTAATTCAATTTTGGGTAACCGGAATTACATAGAATCCTTCCATCCACCCAAGCCATCTTGCTTTTTCAAGCTCATACATAAGACTTTTATGGCTTCACTTTTCCGTTATCAAATCCCTAAAAAGATTATTCTAATAAATCTTTTTTTAGTGTTCCTATCAAATCCACCTAGGTAATTTAATATGATTCCAATAAATTCATCTAGTGAATATCTAACCCCTCCCATTGTATAGTCTCCCCCAATCATTTGAGGACATTCTTCATTAGATTCCACACTAAGAAAACATATATTTTATAAGAACTATTTGTGTAATATTTCTTGTTATTATAGGATATATAGTGAATAAAAATTCCTTTTTATGGGACCAAATGAAAAAATATATCTATAATCCAGGTTATCAAACACACACTCACTCGCATTGGATTTAGTGTAATAAAGTAGGACCAGAATTATGCCACCCAATATTACCATGCATATGAGTTTAATATGTGAAGGGGTGTCTTTAGAACTATGTGTGGATTTATTCATATTATTTCAGGATATGTATTGAGTTATAAACCATATATTTCAGATGTTGCTACAAATCCTCATCCATCAACACTTATTTCCACAGGGTCGTTATGGCCAACCATGGTTAGTTCAGGGATAGATTATTCCTATCACTTTCTAAATATACCATTTCCCAAAAAAGGATTGTTTCTTTAGTGTTTTGAATCCCTAAACACCTTATGTGTTCATTGTACAAATATATATATTTTACTAAAAGGACAATTTTATGGAAAAAGTGTGAAACCAAAAAGTCCAACCAAGCCATCAAACACTATAAAACAAAACAAAATTATCAAATACCAGCTTAAACCCATTATACTCAAAACCCTTAAATAATTTCCAGGATATAGTAGTTACCTTTTTGCTGGGATCATCCTTGATGTTGTCTTATACATGGGAAGCCAAATTGTCCCACGTTCTCAAGAACTCCTCCACCACAATTTTCTTGTTATTGAAACCTCTTACTAGGATTAGGTGTTGATTGTCAATACACTCTCGTTGCTCCTTGTTTGTGTCTACTCGGATCATCCTTCCATTCATCCTTTCCACATCCTCAGCAGAAGCACATATGGTTAACACCTTCTCTACCATCTCTTCCTCAGATTGTAAAAGCATCTCCCATGGTGATTCCCTAAGCTCAGCCTCTCCTTCCGGCTCACCAGGCATCCCCTCTGCACCCTCCTTTGTAGGAGAGAATCGAACCAATTGACTCTCACTCCCCTCGCTCGGTTTCCCCTCATCTCTTCCCGAGCCTAAATCCACCAGATCCCCCTCCTGCACCTCCGCCCCCTCCACACCCACCTTTCCAAAAACCGAGTCAACATTGGAAACCAAGACCCTTGGTTTCTTTGCTGGAAAAGCCTGTAGGGTGTGAAAGGACCTAACTTCCTTCTCTGTGTTTTTATCTTTGACTGTATACCTCGTTGTCACTTTTTTTTGGAAAACATGTGTAGTCATTGCGAGGTTTAATTTGCTTAACCTTGTTAACTGGGAAATTGCCCGAGAGAAGAAGCTCCCCCTTCCATTTCTTAGGTCCATAACTGTCGCTTGCAAACCCCTGGAGGACCTGCTCATCATCCGACCATGACAGCAAAATCACTGTTTTCCAACTCGATTCAGAATCCTCATTTGACCTTGTACCATTTGACTTCCTTTTCCACATTGGAATCACTGTTTTTCACCCTCCAGGATCAACATTCTCCTTATCTTCCCTGACCGGATGATTAAATGGGATACTAGCTTTTAAGGTTTGTACAGGGTCCTGCTGACCCGGAGACCGTAGAAGAGGAAGGCTCAGGGGCTGGACAGAAACAGCTTGCAGCGGGGAAAACCTTCCTCCCGCTCCCCCAATCTTAACTGCCTCTGCGAAGGAGTGAGGGATCCTAGGAGGGGACTTGCTCATGGGCTCCTGGACCTAACAAGACGAACCGGGGGGGGGGCTAAGTCCCGCTTCAGACATAAAAAGATGTCAGCAACCTTTGGCATTGCAGGCATCGATGCCAAACTCTTCTGAGGAGGATAGTCATTGTAGAAGTCTCTACTTTCCATGGGAGGGACATCCGAGAGAACGTCCTTCGGCAATACCCCTCCCTGCAAGTTCTTATTCCCTCACCGACATGAAGAAGATGTGTGCCCCAGATGCTTACAGGAGTTGAAGAAGAGCATCCAGGACTCGAAGATAATTGACTGCTTATATCTAAATTCCTCCCGAACCGATATCCAGACCTACTCGATTGGAGGAAAAGAGACATTGACTTCAACCAAAACCCGATGGGAAATTGGGTGTCAAACGACCGAAGTTCTTGAGTCCGAGCAAAGGTACCGACCCACCAGATTACCCAACATACGCAATATAGACGGATTCTGAAAAGGCAATGATAGCTCAGGAAAGCTTACACACAAAGCCGATGACAGAGCATCCAGGTTCATGTGAAGATCGTAGGACCATCTAAGGAGGGAGAAATGATAGTCGTTGCAGGTACGCGGAGCACTTGTCCACGCAGTGATGAAATCTTCCAAAGACGAGAAATGAACCATGATGTTCCACCTATCCAACACACCAACTGTCGCCCGCTCCTTGAGGCCCCATGAACCGAACACGAAACGGTCTAGGTGTCCACCGAAGGTCACCACGATGAGAAACGATCCACCAAAGTGAGATTCAGTAGATCTGAGGCCTCTGTAAATTCCGAGGACGATAGCGCGAGATGAGGGAAGTCGTCACGGAGATCCACAACTTTAGGGATAAGAGAGATGCCGGGAAATGGAGGGAAGATATCAGGGTTGGAAAAAAAGAAGAAATGAGTGGTGGAGAGGTAATCCCTCCCACTCTGATTGGGAAGGGATGGAGACGGCGGCCATCGTCGCCGCCTAGGTCATCACGGAATCGAGAGATTCCACCCTTATGTGTTCATTGATAATAAGTTTATTCAACCCCTAGGGACACCTATATTAGTTGATGATATTTTTTCATCCATATTCAGTATATCCAACAATGGGATTTTTTTTATCATAAGAGAGGGTCCTCTAATCATAAGTTCCCCTGATAACATTCCATTGAATCCTCCAATACATTCTTTTATATTATCTTAAATCCACATTAGGGTTTAGTAGGAACCACATAGACCAAAAAAATTACAATAAAACCCCCATATTCCAAAAATCAAAAATAGCCCCCGAGAAACCATATCCCAACATCAAAACAGACAAACCCAAATCCCTTAAATCAATATTTGAAAAATCACATCGAACCTAGAGTCGCCTACTATCTCAGGTCGTGATTTTGAGTTGCGAGTCACCTCCTGGATCGGGGTAGGTCATGTCCACATCGACAATCATGTTGACGTCCCCATCAATAAGGTGTCTTCATCATCTACTCGTCACCGTTCATCATACCGACAACCGAAAAGAACCACTACTGACGAACCTACTTACCTACAAACCACCTCCATGTAGTTTTTTTCTTCTGAAAAGTATATTTTTATTCAAGTAAAATATAAATCAGTACAAGGAAAAATACCAATAATGCTCAAGGGGGCCGAAAGTAGTGGACGCCAAGAGCATCATTCTTGACAAAAGGATTGCAATCATTTGGAAGGGACCCCAAACTACAGTAAAGAATCAAGGTGTCGCATGGTCTGCCTTTTCTAGAAAGTGAGTCAGCAGCGAAGTTCCCTTCACGCTAGGTGTGACTAACAGGAACATTCTAGTTAATACAACTTCTGCAGTACCTGAATGAATAGACTAGGTTCTAGGGAACATCAACATTCTGCTGGAGAAAGTTAACAAGAACGGCCGATTTAGATTCAGCTTCCGCGATTGAAATATTGAAGCGTCGGCATAGAGAGAGACCCAACACTATGGCTTCAATCTATATGACAATACCGTCCCTGATCACACCCCCCCCCCCCAATGATTTCATCAACACAACACAAGAACCATTGATATTGAGTGTCAGACCATTACAGGGCGGCCTCCAATTGACCAAGCGATTTGGAGTGGAGTTGTTGTGAAGGGACGTTATAAAAGCATTCAGAAGAAATCTCTTAAGAGAAGCCAAAAGACCTACATTTTTTAGCAGGCCTCCGAACGCAGCCACTACTATTTTAATATGGATTTTAAGGTAATTCAACCATAGGGTCTTATCGTGTCAAAATTTATTCCTCGCTTCCCAGAGGTACCAGAAACTAGTCGCAAAAATCCTACCTAGACCTTGACTTCCAGCCCCTGATGACCCACGCCAAAAACCAGGACCCAGTAAAGGTTTGAATGGTGTCCCCCGAAACATGGATGTTCATGCCCTGTTGCAGAAAAAACTAGATTCCATACGCCCATTCACCATGGAGAAAAAGATGTTATGTTGTCTCTTAATGAGGATTGGAGCAACAATGAGAATGGGACACCATGTGGACTCCTATTATTTGAATGTTTTTTTTCCATTGGAATTTCATTGTTCCTTAGGCGTCAAACTAAGAAATTGAGATTACCTGGGATTTCCTTGCACCACAGTTTGGTAGCACAAATATCCATTACGTTAGAAGAATGAAATAAATTTCTAAAATCCCGATTAGAGAACCTCCCCGAACAAGATCCCATGAAGGATAATCTATCTAGTTCTTTAGAAAGTATATTGCTATCATAAATGAGTTTCTAATCCTGGTTCAAAATTTCATCAAGGAAGGCCGGACAAATATTGGCTTCTTTGAAAGAGATTGAAGGAATAGGGAAGCCCGAAAATCTGAGAAGCGAACCCGAACTGCTTGTCTTCCAAATGTTGATGTCACCATGACCAATTATCCAATGATGGTGACCATCCATCTCCTCGAGCCGATTCAGCATGCAGCGAGCCAGGCCTAATGTAACACCCGAGACTTTTATGTTATATAAATCATCAAAGGAATCTTTTTCTACACAACACTTTCTTGGCTTGCTTTACACGCAATCGCGACCTTCCTCGATAGCTTGCGTCGTACGCAATACCGAGTTTCACTAAACAACAATTTGCTATTAAAACTAGCCGTTATGAATAGTAATAACCACTTTTTGAAATTTTATAAATTTCATTTTTCAAAATGGACTTCATTTTTGGACTCAGAATATCGAAATTAGCCTAGGGTGAAATTTTGGTATTTTTCTGAAAACTTTCAATTTTTGATGAATAGTGAAACCACTAAGTGGTAGGTAAAAAACTGAATTTTGCATAAAACTTAATTTTACCGCTTCTGTGAATGGAATTTCGAAAATTCGAGAGACACGGTTAATATCAAGAACTAAAATGTGGTTCAATGAGATGAAAATAATTTTTTGGTGAATAGTAACTTTTTACCTTTTTTACCGCGGTTAATAGTAAATAGGGTAACTAAGGGTAAATATGATATTAATATTACCATAACACATGTCCTAATTCTATTGGACAAGTGTAATTCGACCAAAAACAAACTTAGGAATAAAATATGACCATTTAGGCCCACTTGGATTAGATTAGGACATTTATTATTAATTTATTTAAAGAAGGGTTAAAATAGTTAAAATCAAAGTTTAATAAGTAAATCATTTTTAATATAGGGTTATACATAAGGTAAATTCGATTGTAAATATTCATTAGAAAGCTAAAAAGATTTCCTACATGATGGTATTTTATTTGTAATTTTTAGACATCAAATAATTTAATTTATTTATGACACAAATATGATGCAGTAATTATCTTATTAATGAAATATTGACAAAATTGATAATATAAATACCAAAATAAATGTAATTTGAGACTTTTTATGAATTCCACTAATTTTCTAGGTTACTATGATATATTAGTATTGATTTAATCAACTTGGTTCGAACATATAATTCTGTTATGACTTTGACAAAAATCATATATCAAATAGTGTCAAAATTGACACAAAATAGTTTTTAAATCAAATATTATATTATTAATTGTTATTTTATTCCTAAAAATCTAAGGTTCGGCCAAAAGACTTAGATACGGATATATATATTAATAATAAACAATTTGGGGTTCTTTTGGCATGTTATAGTAAGTGTATTAACCATATAGTGAAAGAAAACAAAAAGACATGGTAAAAGTTAAATTATTTAACTTAGAGTTAAATTTAATTGATAAGGTTAAAATAATATCCTAAACTTGTCTAAATTCTATTGGTTGATAGGATTTCGACCCATCCCCACTTTAGCTTCGAAATAAGACCCTTTGGAACCATTATAAACCGATTTTGACTTTAATATAAAATAATATTTTGAGATATTCCTAAGGTGCCCCTCTCCTCCCTTATAAAAGGGCACCTCATCCCCCTCCTCCTCACACCAATTTGAGCACTCAATCTCGGCCAACCCCTGCCATTTTCCCTTCTCCACTTCCCTAGAATAATCCTAGAGGTCCTGGTATTCTTCAAAGACCAATCTTAGTTCCTTAAGTGGAGGATTCAAAAAGGCGTTCCAAAGAAGAGGTAATATCCATTACCGATCTTTTCAATTTCTTTCTTCTTCAACTTCTTCTTCTTTAGTTGTTTCATGATAAAGTAATAACATCAGTATTACTTACATACTGATATGTTATTATAAATATGAAACAACCCTAATTCACCTTCTATCCATCCTATGGAAAAATGAAATCACCGCGCGTGCGTACGTACGGAATACCGTCTCCACGCCGTGGTGTAATCTATTTTCCACCATCACCTTACAAGGATGGGTATAATGGTGTAATCAGTAACTATATATGATTATTATTAAGTAATATTGATACTGAAATAATATATATATATACTCCAATAAAATTCCACGATCATAGGAACGATATCATCACTCGTGCGTACGTACGGAATACCGTCTCCACGATGTGATGCGACTCGTTCTACATGATCTTCATTTCATAATGATTATATAAATGAATTGAATGAATGAATATGGTATATACTACACTAATACCATTCTGGAAATGAATTATCTATAACCTAAAGATAAGAATAAGAATTTATTCGACAAAACACGCATAAGAACAAAAAGTTATAAAGACTCGAGTAACAAGTAACAATGAAATATTACTAACAAGAAGCTAATAATATGATCATATATGATCTCATATCAATATGTATGATTCTGGAATAAGTCAATAACATTATTTAAACCATTATACAGGAGCTTCGGACACGAACAAAGCAAATCGGACCTAAGGTAAGGGAAATATCACAATCTCATTTTTATCCGAGATTGTTTATTCGTAAGTATTTACTGGGGTGTATTTTATCATCCACATCCATGTTACCTCAATATGTAATATTGTTTCCATCCACTTGAAATAGTTTAAATCGAATTTTACCCTTAGGTGAGTTTTTAGTAAAGAATATGAAAGGAATCTTTTGTCGTTTTTCCGTACGAGGTACTTTTTGACTTTTCCGACAAAAGTACGAAGAATGTTTTTTTTAACTTATACGGCATGAATGGATTTTTAAAACATTATTTCCAAGAAGCTTCCTTTACAAGTTTTCAAGTTTATTTTTAATCAACTTCTTTTATTTTAAAGTTGTATGACATGTTATGAAAGGAAAAATGTTTTTGAAGAAGAAATGATATTTTCCTCAAGAATGGAGTTCAAGTGTTTTATCAAAATTATTTTCCATCTAAGATAATAAAGGGTTCTGTTTTTATCCCTATTATTAAATTGATTTGATCATGTTGTGATGGAATTATTTTTATGAATTCCTTTATCTTATATGAATTGTTTTATGATGTCATGTTGTTTAAGAATCCCATTTTTATTACATGGGTTATGTGATGATGTAAGATTTATGATTATGTGGCTCACATAAGAAAGGATTCATTATAAGATGGGTGGGACCTATATCTCCCTCCAATGCATTGGGTAATGATTTTATATCTCATGAGATAGACATGGCTGGAACGGAAGGTTATTTCGGTTCAGTGATACAGGACTGAAACGAGGAGTGAACTCGGTTCAGAAAGGGACTTTGTCCACTAAGATAGTCTTGGCAATGAGTCATGACTAACAAGAAATGATTTTCCATGATTATGTGTGCATGCCACAAAGATTCAAGTTTTATGTTATGATTATGGGGATCTCATTTTCACTTCTATGATTTATTCCATGTTAAGATATTATGATCTCTTTTGCAGGTTTTAATTTTCAAAAAGATATGATATGATTTTTATTTCCTTTATTTGCCCTTGCTGAGCATTTGAGCTCACCCTTTTATGCTTTCTTTTCCCCAGGCCAGGAAGATGGATATTAAGTAGAATATGCTAAAAGGGACCCTAGATATGATGAAATAAATGGGAGACACTGTAGAAGATTTATGAACCAGTTGTTTATGTTTCCCAGTTTCTAAAGACACTATACCTATACGGTCCTTTGTGGTTTTGTCATATGTTGTAATAAGTGTGATTCAATTTTGAAGTATTAACAATGTATGTAAAGTGTGGGTCGTTACAGTTGGTATCAGAGGAAAGGTATAGTCAACCTTTGGAAACTAGGATGTGAAAGCCTTAGTAAGAACCCTAAGGATAAGTCTAAGCATAGAACACAATCTTAGAAATGGCCATGAATAACCTAGGATAAGACCATAAGCATGAAAATTTTATTCTTGAATTATGTGGTTTCCTATTATAATTAGTGTTGCTCACACTATTCTTCTTGGTTTTAGTCAATGGCTGGAACCCGAAGGAACCGTGTTAATGCGGAATGCGATGGGCAATGTAATGATTGTCCCCCTGAGCAACCAAACGATATGGGAGCTGGAATGCAAAATCTTGTAGCCATGCTCACACAACTTTCTCAAGCTATGAATCATGCAGGATTTCCAAACGAACAAAGGAGGGAGCAACATTCTGTTGAATCCTTCATGAGGCAGCGTCCACCATCTTTCAGCGGGTCTACTGATCCATTAGTTGCTGAACAATGGATTAGTACTACTGAAAAGATATTTTCAGTTCTTCAATGTTCTGAGCATGATAAAGTCATCCTAGCAGTGTATCGTTTGGAAGGAGATGCTGATCAATGGTGGAATCTTGTTAAGAATACAAGGCAAAGGGATGAAATTGAGTCTATGGAATGGGACGAGTTCAAGAACTTATTTTTCAATAAGTACTTCCCTCGTATTCTCCGAACAAAGATGGAGAAAGAGTTCCTTGAACTGAAGCAAAGGGATGATGAATCTGTTGGTACCTATGAAGCAAATTTTACCAGACTTGCAAGGTACGCTTCTGGTATTATTATCCAACCTGAGAGTAAGATCGATCGATTCTTTAGTGGCTTAAAACCAAGTCTTCGAAGGGCGTTAGCCATAAGGGACTTCAATAGCTACGAGGAAATCGTTCGATGTGCTCTCAAAGTCGAGATGGAGATTGGAGTAACCCATCAGTCACATGGGTTTGATAAGAAGAGGAAGATGGAATTCAAAGAAAAATCTAAAGAGCACACGGAAAAGAAGATGAACTTTCCCTTATGCTCAAAGTGTGGAAAGAAACATGGAGGGAGTTGTCTTAAAGGGACAAGTAAATGTTTTAAATGTGGAAAGGAAGGTCATCGGGCATTTGAATGTCGTGATAATGGGAAGAAGATGTCTAATGATGCAAACAAAGGAAGGGATACATAGAATGAACCTGCTACACTTCAATGTTTCAAGTGCAAGGAGATGGGGCATTATGCCAATCAATGCCCAAATCCAAGGGTTGATGATGATGGTCGACGTCAACAAACTCTTAAGGCTAAAGAAAAAGGAAAGTCACATGCAATTTCTATCAGCGATGTGGAGTACGATAACGATGTGGTGAAAGGTACACTTACCATCCACTCTAAAGTAGCAAATGTTTTATTTGATTCTGGATCCACCCACTCTTTTATTTCTGAAGACTTTTCTAAGGGTATCACCGTATTACCTCAACAATTAGATGTTGAGTTAGCCGTGACAACACCTAATGGCACATCAATCGCATCAATAGTTTATAATTCTTCTCCGATCGAAGTTTGTGGGAAAGTGCTTCCTGCAAATCTTGTGATCCTTCCTTTAGTGGAATTTGATGTGATTCTTGGCATGGATTGGCTTTCTCTACATGGATCTCATATCAATTGCCAAAGAAGGGAAGTCACATTTCATATTCCAGATCAATCTACGATCGTCTATCAATGCAAGGATGAACATAACCTTCCAGTGGAAATTTCTTCCATCTTATGGGTATTGATTCCACTAAATGAAGGTTATTTATCTCAAATGGTTGGTGAGAAACTCACGATTAAGAATATGCCCATTGTACGGGAGTTTGATGATGTCTTTCCGGAGGAATTGCCGGGTCTTCCACCAAATCGTGAAGTTGAGTTTTCAATAGAACTCGTACCGGGTGCTTTGCCTATTTCAAAGACACCTTATAGAATGGCCCCAATTGAGTTGCAGGAATTGAAGAAGCAACTCCAAGAGAATCTTGATAAGGGATTCATACGCCCTAGTGCGTCACCTTGGGGAGCACCTGTTCTATTTGTTAAGAAGAAAGATGGATCAATGAGACTCTGCATTGATTATCGAGAACTTAACAAGATCACTATCAAGAACAAATATCCTCTCCCACGCATTGATGACTTATTTGACCAACTACGCGGAGCTCAATACTTTTCCAAGATTGATCTTCGTTCAGGGTATCATCAATTAAGGGTCAAAAGGGAGGATATACCAAAGACGGCTTTCCGTACAAGGTATGGACACTATGAATTTATAGTGATGCCATTTGGTCTTACTAATGCCCCTGCTATCTTCATGGATCTAATGAATAGAGTCTTTAGAGACTATCTTGATCAATTTGTGGTAGTCTTTATAGACGATATTCTTGTCTATTCAAAGAGCAAGGAAGAGCATGAAGATCACTTGAGAATTATATTGAAGACCCTGAGAAAGGAGAAGCTTTATGCCAAATTTACCAAGTGTGAATTTTGGCTTCAAAAAGTTTCATTTTTGGGTCATATAATCTCAAAAGAGGGGATATCTGTGGATCCAGCAAAAACAGAGGTTATCGAAAGATGGTCAAGACCAACAACAGTAACTGAGATCCGAAGTTTTCTTGGTTTGGCTGGATATTATCGACGTTTTGTAAAATATTTTTCACGATTATCTAATCCACTCACCAAGTTGACTCAGAAAGGAGTTAAGTTTGTCTGGACAGAGGAATGTGAAGAGAATTTCAAGGAGTTGAAAAGAAGGTTATCCAGTGCACCTGTGCTCACACTGCCTTGTAGTGGAGAAAGGTTTGTGATCTACAGTGATGCATCCAAGAAGGGATTGGGGTGTGTTCTTATGCAAAATGATATGGTGATAGCTTATGCCTCACGACAGTTGAAAATCCATGAGCAAAATTACCCAACACATGGTTTGGAGTTGGCTGCGGTAATCTTTGCATTAAAGATTTGGAGGCATTACCTTTATGGTGAAAGGTGTGATATTTATACTGATCATAAAAGTTTAAAGTATATTTTCACACAAAAGGAGTTGAATATGCGTCAAAGAAGATGGTTGGAGCAGATTAAGGATTATGACTGCTCAATCCATTACCACCCTGGGAAAGCAAACAAGGTGGCAGATGCATTAAGTCGACAAGACCATGCTAGTTTATCCATGACGAGGATCACAAAAGATCCAATATTTATGGATTTACAAAGGATGGATCTTGGAATTATAATGGAAGGGGAAAAATCTTATCTTTCTCAAATGAATGTTCAACCATCTATACATGTGAAGATTAAAGAGGCACAGAAAGAAGATGTCGAGTTACAAAAGAAGGTGAGAAATGTTCCTGAATTCAACCTTGATTGTGATGGGATAATAAAGTTCAGGAATCGGGTTTGTGTTCCTCCCATCCCCGAATTAAAGAAAGAGCTGCTGGATGAGGCTCATAGTTCTTCATTCTCTATTCATCCTGGAAGCACGAAGATGTATAGGGACCTGAAAGAGTACTTCTGGTGGGATGGCATGAAAAGAGATGTTGCTGAATATGTCTCTCGATGCTTGGTTTGTCAACAAGTTAAAGCTGAGAGACAGAAGTCTAAGGGGATGTTACAACCATTACTCATACCCGAATGGAAATGGGAAAACATCACTATGGACTTTGTCACAGGACTTCCTAAAACATCCAAAGGCAATAATGCTATCTGGGTCATAGTTGATCGTCTTACAAAGTCTGCACACTTCATTGCTATTAGAGAGGATTTCTCTCTAGATCAGCTTGCCAGGATATATGTAAAGGAAGTGGTAAGATTGCATGGAGTACCACTTTCTATTATATCTGATCGGGATCCGAGATTTACCTCGAAGTTCTGGCGAAGTCTTCAGCATACTCTGGATACAGAGTTGAGTTTCAGCACTGCTTATCATCCCCAGACAGACGGTCAGTCTGAGAGAACAATTCAAACCCTAGAAGATATGTTGAGAGCTTGCTCTATGGATTTCAAAGGAGGTTGGGATCAACACCTACCTTTGGTGGAATTTTCTTATAATAATAGCTTTCATTCCAGTATTCAAATGGCTCCTTATGAAGCTCTCTATGGAAAGAAATGCAGGACTCCAACTTGCTGGGATGAAGTTGGGGAAAGAAAGCTATTAGGACCTGATCTCGTTGATGAAATGGCAGAAAAGGTCAGATCTATTCAACAACACATAAGAGCAGCTCAGAGTCAACAGAAAAGTTATGCCGACAATCGAAGAAGAGACCTAGAGTTTGAAGTGGGTGATAAAGTGTTCTTACGAATATCTCCCTGGAAGAGGGTTATAGGATTTGGAAAGAAGGGGAAGTTGAGCCCTAGATATATCGGTCCTTTTGAAATACTGGATCGTGTTGGGAAGGTAGCTTACCGATTGGCGCTTCCACCGAATCTCTCTCAAGTTCACGATGTGTTCCATGTATCTCTCCTGAGAAAGTACATACCAGATCCTTCACATGTACTCAGCTCAGAAGTTGTACCGCTGGAGCAAGATCTTTCTTATGAAGAACAGCCGATAGAGATTCTGGATCGTAGCGAAAAAGTCCTACGAAACAAGACCAGTCGCTTGGTGAAAGTTTTATGGAGAAACCACCAACTTGAAGAAGCTACATGGGAGCTTGAGGATATGATGAGGGAGAAGTATCCTCATTTGTTTGTTGCAAAGTGACGAATTTCGAGGGCGAAATTCTTTTTAAGGGGGGTAGAATGTAACACCCGAGACTTTTATGTTATATAAATCATCAAAGGAATCTTTTTCTACACAACACTTTCTTGGCTTGCTTTACACGCAATCACGACCTTCCTCGATAGCTTGCGTCGTACGCAATACTGAGTTTCACTAAACAACAATATGCTATTAAAACTAGCCGTTATGAATAGTAATAACCACTTTTTGAAATTTTATAAATTTCATTTTTCAAAATGGACTTCATTTTTGGACTCAGAATATCGAAATTAGCCTAGGGTGAAATTTTGGTATTTTTCTGAAAACTTTCAATTTTTGATGAATAGTGAAACCACTAAGTGGTAGGTTAAAAACTGAATTTTGCATAAAACTTAATTTTACCGCTTCTGTGAATGGAATTTCGAAAATCCGAGAGACACGGTTAATATCAAGGACTAAAATGTGGTTCAATGAGATGAAAATAATTTTTTGGTGAATAGTAACTTTTTACCTTTTTTACCGCGGTTAATAGTAAATAGGGTAACTAAGGGTAAATATGATATTAATATTACCCTAACACATGTCCTAATTCTATTGGACAAGTGTAATTCGACCAAAAACAAACTTAGGAATAAAATATGACCATTTAGGCCCACTTGGATTAGATTAGGACATTTATTATTAATTTATTTAAAGAAGGGTTAAAATAGTTAAAATCAAAGTTTAATAAGTAAATCATTTTTAATATAGGGTTATACATAAGATAAATTCGATTGTAAATATTCATTAGAAAGCTAAAAAGATTTCCTACATGATGGTATTTTATTTGTAATTTTTAGACATCAAATAATTTAATTTATTTATGACACAAAGATGATGCAGTAATTATCTTATTAATGAAATATTGACAAAATTGATAATATAAATACCAAAATAAATGTAATTTGAGACTTTTTATGAATTCCACTAATTTTCTAGGTTACTATGATATATTAGTATTGATTTAATCAACTTGGTTCGAACATATAATTCTGTTATGACTTTGACAAAAATCATATATCAAATAGTGTCAAAATTGACACAAAATAGTTTTTAAATCAAATATTATATTATTAATTGTTATTTTATTCCTAAAAATCTAAGGTTCGGCCAAAAGACTTAGATAAGGATATATATATTAATAATAAACAATTTGGGGTTCGTTTGGCATGTTATAGTAAGTGTATTAACCATATAGTGAAAGAAAACAAAAAGACATGGTAAAAGTTAAATTATTTAACTTAGAGTTAAATTTAATTGATAAGGTTAAAATAATATCCTAAACTTGTCTAAATTCTATTGGTTGATAGGATTTCGACCCATCCCCACTTTAGCTTCGAAATAAGACCCTTTGGAACCATTATAAACCGATTTTGACTTTAATATAAAATAATATTTTGAGATATTCCTAAGGTGCCCCTCTCCTCCCTTATAAAAGGGCACCTCCTCCCCCTCCTCCTCACACCAATTTGAGCACTCAAGCTCGGCCAACCCCTGCCATTTTCCCTTCTCCACTTCCCTAGAATAATCCTAGAGGTCCTGGTCTTCTCCAAAGACCAATCTTAGTTCCTTAAGTGGAGGATTCAAAAAGGCGTTCCAAAGAAGAGGTAATATCCATTACCGATCTTTTCAATTTCTTTCTTCTTCAACTTCTTCTTCTTTAGTTGTTTCATGATAAAGTAATAACATCAGTATTACTTACATACTGATATGTTATTATAAATATGAAACAACCCTAATTCACCTTCTATCCATCCTACGGAAAAATGAAATCACCGCGCGTGCGTACGTACGGAATACCGTCTCCACGCCGTGGTGTAATCTATTTTCCACCATCACCTTACAAGGATGGGTATAATGGTGTAATCAGTAACTATATATGATTATTATTAAGTAATATTGATACTGAAATAATATATATATATACTCCAATACAATTCTACGATCATAGGAACGATATCATCACTCGTGCGTACGTACGGAATACCGTCTCCACGATGTGATGCGACTCGTTCTACATGATCTTCATTTCATAATGATTATATAAATGAATTGAATGAATGAATATGGTATATACTACACTAATACCATTCTGGAAATGAATTATCTATAACCTAAAGATAAGAATAAGAATTTATTCGACAAAACACGCATAAGAACAAAAAGTTATAAAGACCCGAGTAACAAGTAACAATGAAATATTACTAACAAGAAGCTAATAATATGACCATATATGATCTCATATCAATATGTATGATTCTGGAATAAGTCAATAACATTATTTAAACCATTATACAGGAGCTTCGGACACGAACAAAGCAAATCGGACCTAAGGTAAGGGAAATGTCACAATCTCATTTTTATCCGAGATTGTTTATTCGTAAGTATTTACTGGGGTGTATTTTATCATCCACATCCATGTTCCCTCAATATGTAATATTGTTTCCATCCACTTGAAATAGTTTAAATCGAATTTTACCCTTAGGTGAGTTTTTAGTAAAGAATATGAAAGGAATCTTTTGTCGTTTTTCCGTACGAGGTACTTTTTGACTTTTCCGACAAAAGTACGAAGAATGTTTTTTTTAACTTATACGGCATGAATGGATTTTTAAAACATTATTTCCAAGAAGCTTCCTTTACAAGTTTTCAAGTTTATTTTTAATCAACTTCTTTTATTTTAATGTTGTATGACATGTTATGAAAGGAAAAATGTTTTTGAAGAAGAAAGGATATTTTCCTCAAGAATGGAGTTCAAGTGTTTTATCAAAATTATTTTCCATCTAAGATAATAAAGGGTTCTGTTTTTATCCCTATTATTAAATTGATTTGATCATGTTGTGATGGAATTATTTTTATGAATTCCTTTATCTTATATGAATTGTTTTATGATGTCATGTTGTTTAAGAATCCCATTTTTATTACATGGGTTATGTGATGATGTAAGGTTTATGATTATGTGGCACACATAAGAAAGGATTCATTATAAGATGGGTGGGACCTATATCTCCCTCCAATGCATTGGGTAATGATTTTATATCTCATGAGATAGACATGGCTGGAACGGAAGGTTATTTCGGTTCAGTGATACAGGACTGAAACGAGGAGTGAACTCGGTTCAGAAAGGGACTTTGTCCACTAAGATAGTCTTGGCAATGAGTCATGACTAACAAGAAATGATTTTCCATGATTATGTGTGCATGCCACAAAGATTCAAGTTTTATGTTATGATTATGGGGATCTCATTTTCACTTCTATGATTTATTCCATGTTAAGATATTATGATCTCTTTTGCAGGTTTTAATTTTCAAAAAGATATGATATGATTTTTATTTCCTTTATTTGCCCTTGCTGAGCATTTGAGCTCACCCTTTTATGTTTTCTTTTCCCCAGGCCAGGAAGATGGATATTAAGTAGAATATGCTAAAAGGGACCCTAGATATGATGAAATAAATGGGAGACACTGTAGAAGATTTATGAACCAGTTGTTTATGTTTCCCAGTTTCTAAAGACACTATACCTATACGGTCCTTTGTGGTTTTGTCATATGTTGTAATAAGTGTGATTCAATTTTGAAGTATTAACAATGTATGTAAAGTGTGGGTCGTTATACCTAACAATCTATGAGGATGAGAATTCAAGCACTGCCTATCATCACCATATTTGTCCATGATAAATTTTGCCCAGAGGGAGTTCCCTTCAAGAATATCCCAAGCTAGCTTTGGTTTCATGGCATGCATGTAATCTTCCACATCAAATAGAACAATACCCCCATCCTCAATAGGTATAGCCATCTGCTGCCAAGAGGCCTAGTGGAAGCACCTAGTTTGGTTGGCATCCCAAATAAAGGATGTCAGGAAATTTTCTGATCTACTCAGAGTTCCATTCGGGGCCTTAATAATGGATTGGACGTGCATCAGTATGGAAGTGAGGAAACTATTGATAAGAGTAATTCTCCCTCCGAACGAGAGGAATTTGTTCTTTCAATTGTAGATCCTCCCCGTGATCTGATTAGTGATATCTAAAAAGAGTTTTTTTTCACTCTACCATTATAGATAGGTGCACCGAGATACACCATCGGGAGATGACAACACTGAATACCAAGCTTGTATTGAATAGCATTGGAACGATGCCCGAAGCACTTGTTGGAATAGAAGACACTCTTTTTTCTTGAGTTGATGACCTGACCACTCAACTTGCCATAGGAAGACATGATATTGGAGAAACAAGTGGTTGGTCTTTGCCTTCCATTCATAGAAAAGAGAATATCATTAGCAAACAAGAGGTGGGAGATACGACCACTGCCAAATCTATTGCTAAAGGGTAGAACCCTTCCATCAACTATGATTTTATGAATGTTCTTTGAAAGGGCTTCTTGAGCAATGATGAAAATAGGAGAGAGTGGGTCACCTTGCCTAACGCCACAAACCGACTTAAAGAAACCGAAGGCCGTCCCCATAAGTGAAATGGTGATCCATGGAGAAGTATAACATCTAACGCATAGGTCGTAGAACCATTCCTAGAAGCCTACGGATCTGATCACCCTCAAAATGAAGCCCCATTCTAATTTGTCTCGGGCCTTGTAAATATCAATCTGGACAGTGATATTAGAACCAACCACTTTTTTGTTCAAGTCTCCAACCATTTCTTAAGCAATACCAATAGCACCTTGAATACTTCTTCCATTGACAAACCCAAGTTGTTCTTCCGATATAATTCTTTGAACGACACTGCAACGCCTCCCATTGATAAGGGTGATGAAAATTTTGTTGGAAAAGTTGCACAAACAAATTGGTCTAAATTGATTGAGGGCTGATGGGTCCTTCACTTTAGGTATGAGAATAACCTTCGAGGCACAAGCTTCCAATGTTAGGGGACCACCTCTAGAGAAATAAAGAAAGGCCTCCCTAACACGAGCTTTAATAATGCCCCATCCCTCAATAAAGCAGTCGGGAAAGCCATCGGGGCCTGGAGAACTATCCTTATTTATGTTAAACATTGTATTTTTGATCTCTTCCTCATCAGTTATCCTTGTTCAGGTATCGTTGTCTCTTCCATTTATCAATCTAGGAATACTGTTTAAAAAAGATATCATCCTCAGCTTGGCAGTTAGAGATACCATCAGTAGAGATATTCAGCCCAGCTAAGAGACTTCCTAAATATTCCAATGCCATCTTCCATACAACTTCCACATCCGAAGTGAATGATTCATCTTCATGCTTTAGATTGAGCCTCTTGCTCACCATATTTTCTTTCAAAGAGGCCTGAAAATAAGCAGAATTCATGCCCCCCTCTGTAAGCCACAAGGCCCAAGAGCGCTGCCTGTAGGATATTTCAATGGCCAGAAGAGGCTCCGCAATAATTCTCTACTTCTCGACCAACAGGAAAAAACAATTATCATCCCATTATTCAATTAGGTTATCTTCCATAGTCTGGATGTCCCTCTTAAGACAATCCAAACTATTGGCATCATCATTGATCAGGGGAATCCATTCCTGAATGTCTTTCCTTAGACGTTGGAGCGGGTTGATAAGGCCATACCAAGCTGAACCCCTCAAAGGCCAATCCCACGAAGTCTTGATCGTCTGTAAGAAGCCCTCCCGCTGGTGCCAATTGGAAAGAATAGAAAAAGCACCTGAATCCCGAATCTTCGTGTCTCAACATCACAAGAAGGGGAGCATGATCGAATTTTGACATGGGGAGATGAGTAACTGAAGCTTGGGAGACATAGCCAGACCACCGCCCTGCTGCACTCTTTGCCAAAATGGGAACCCCAAGACCAGCGGGAAAGGGAAAACTGCCATGCTCCGCCAAATCTATTCTCCCTGGACCAAGCTGCAACAAAGTCCTCCCTGTTCGCGAGATGAATGCAGAAGGCCGAACGAGAAAGCTCCGAGACAGCTGCCGGCAGGATGATCTTCCATGAAAGCACCAACGATCGGAAAAAAGCCAGCGGGGGCTTGTCTTTACCAAAAACAAGCATCCAGAGAGAGATCATAAAAGGCTGGCACCGCTGGAAGCTCATCTTTTGACAAGTCCACCGCAGGGAAACCCTCGACTCTATCCGCGCAGCAGGGGGCAGGCCGAATAGCCGGGATGAAGGGAAGAGATATCTTTGAATGGGAATGTCCATTTACTCTAGTATTTTCATTTCCTTGGCTAGTATATTTTCTATCTCATACATCAGTCCATGTTTTATAACCTTAAACTACAACAACTTCTGGTCAATCTATAAGAACAAACTCTGGTAAATTGTGATCTAAGCAGTATGACCTTAAACTACATGAACCTCCATTATAGTTTTTTATAATAGTACATGGTTCCTTATTCATATGGGCCTCTCTCACCCTTGTTTCTATATAGATATTCTCATTTATAGGTCCATGTTGTGTGACCTTAAAATGACATCCCCCAATGGTATGAATTTCAAGACACTAACTAAAAAGAGGTGGTTACATGAGGTTTATCGGGTAAAAACCCAATAAAGGGTTGACTGAGAAAAATTCATGTCTCTAACATCTAAATGGTCCACTTTCAAGACATAGGAAAAAGTTAGATACCGTGACATAAAATCCAAAATGCTGATAGCTCCAACCATATTTCCCTAGAAAAAATCAATCTATGCTCGTCTGACCCCTCAATCATTGAATATGTTAGAGAAAATCTTATGTGTGCCATCATACATGTGTACTAGAGAAATTTCATGTCACATATTCATACCCAAAGAATGTTTTCAATACATGAAAACATAACCATTATGGTTCTCCAATCCTTCTTGAGTGTCTTTTCATTCATAAACTTTGATTATCCATCATTTTTTATTTGAATCTTTTCATTACTTGCTTGGATGTCAATAAAGCGCAAATTGTTCTCAGACACTAATATTTGGTAATGATATTCATGTCCCCATAATCATTACTTCTAACTAGAGGCATGTTTTCATCCAAGGAGAGGGTCTTATGATCCTCGTAAGCCTCAACAACATCTCAGTGGAACCCCTCATTTTAATATTGTTCGGTAGTCACTATCAACATTCTTATTATATCCTATCACTTCCTAATTCAGATTTCTCAAGTTATTATTTACACATTCCATAACCTAGATATTGAATTAGAGTTGAATATCCTTGGTGTTACACTTTTTATCATCATACCCATTTTCAGAGGATGTTTAGGACATCCAATTATTGAATCTTTGTTGGTCCTCGTCACATGACCATAAGCCATATGACATGATTGGATAAGCATCATGACCCTAAATTACATTCACCCATTCATGATGTTTTTTATGTTAGTTTACTTGGGATCTAAAGTCACATTGTGTTTTTCTGAGCTCTTGGTACTATATAAATAACCTCACATTTTAGTTAAAAGCTATTTGATGTTAAACACCCAATACATTGGTCTAAATTTTATGAACAGAATGTTTTCATTGGAAAAACACATTAATTGCTAAAAAGAAATTACATAAATGGAAACCGGGGAAAATTTTTATGTCTATACTCACTAGAAATTAATTTTCCTTGGCTAAGGATAATTTTATAATTTTAAAAAATGGATTAAAATTAAAGGCACACAAATTGTTAGGTTAAGAACCTGTAAAGGAATCAAAACAAAAATATTAGTTTTTTCCCACCAACCCTCCCGCATTGGGGGCTTAGGAAAAAGTTATGGAAAAAATTATAGGATATATTAAGATCACGAGTCCACTATATGACCCTAGAAAAATATAAGTCAGGCAAAATAAGTCCCTCAACCTTAGAGAAAATTAGGGCACCCCTCTATTCCTTGTATATTGGTTCAGAAAACTTCTATGAAATGAATGAGAGTGGTTTCAAGGTGTTTGAGACCTTTAATGTATTGAAGCCTTCACCCCAAAGTGTCCCCTTTATGATTTTCATCATGTTGAGTGACTCAACATTCATATCTGAATAAAATTACTCTATTTTATGGTGATAATAAATACTCCACAATATTAGACTTACCTATACCCATATGGTAGCACTCATCTATGTGGAATCCATATTTCATACCCAAATTAGGTAAATTTGGATTACAATGAAGGTATATATACCTCTACATTTAGACTATTGATATCCATCCAAGTACATAGATTCTAAATCCAGAAAATCCTTGGTCACATGGACTCACCCCGACTTATTGTGATGGTGTTTGTGCTACCATATCCATCCCACCTATATCCCTATTTGAGAACTTTTTCAGAAGATAGGGAATTGTGTTATGTTTCTTCCCAGAGTCGGGTATTTGAAAATTCTTATTGATTATTTCCACACACATTTAATTTTATTATGCATTCAATTATCTAGGTATTACAATTAAAGATGTTTTCTATTTATTCATTGATTAATAATCAAAATGTGACAGAAGTCGAGGAATTTTAATTGATCAAAGACAACACTTTATTATCAAATGATCAAAATAAGAGAAGAACATCTATCATTTGGAGTTCCTTTATTTTTGATTCAAATATAATTACATTTAGTGACACTATCACATGACATACTTAATATATTCTTCAAGTTGAATCATCACTTCATCCATGTATATGATAGATATATATAGTTTTTCTATATTCATGACTTTTACCATGACATCTGGATATAAACCCTCTTCCATTAAATTAGAATCAATCCCAACCATTTCTACATCCTCAAATATTGAATGACAATTATCTACAATCCTTTTAGTGATGTCAAGATCATGATGAAGTCAAGCTTGTATTTAGTGAATTTGATCCACCAAGTCCATCTCTTCTATGATGTGTTGTTTCCACCCAAACCCCACCACTATATATTGAGAAGTGTCGTGAATCATTATGGCTAGGAGATTATAATATTATTATAAATATTATGTGTAAAAAACATTTAACTAGAGAATGATTGTTCTCTCCTATGGAGTGATATCCTTCTTTACTCTGGCATGCATGACATAGTAGTCACAAACACCAAATCCCTAAGTGATTAACATGTGTTGGAGGTGATAAAAATGACCACCAAGATCACTAAAAAAAATCTATCAAACTAGTTTTGAGAATATCCTCAACACCCACTTCTACCTTCATGGTTTTATTTAGGAAACCGATTAGGCAAAATCAATCAAAAATATTGACACAAAATCTAAGACCAAATCACCCAAATAGGGTTCGGTCTCAACACATAGATCTTTATATAACGCTATATCATTACATGTCCCTATTACCTCTATTGATTTGTATTTCAAAAGGATAAAATATTGAGTTTATATAGTTTGCATAAAAGTTTCTAAAATTAACACTCAAAATATGTTATCTAGTAGACATTAGTGAAAATCTAGTGACAAGTGGTGTGAATTCTCAACTTCATTCATTAGGGTGTCAACCCTTTCAACTGTTTCCATCTCATCAAAAGGAAAATAATTGGATCTTCTCATAGAAACTATCATAAAGGACTTCATCATACTATCTCCACCTATAATGGAATTTCATCCTCTAATATATAGATAGGTCTGAAAGGAAAATTTGGCTTCGACACACCATGATCATCACATGATTATGCAAACGTGAAACCAAAAGAAGTTTAAAAAACCATGAAAAAGGTTCAAATTTTAGGATAACATACATTCATATAGAGATACATTGATATCAAAAAGCTCAAATGTGGTATGGCTAGTCAGATCTAGAGCCTCCATAAGTTTATACTGTGGATTGAATCAGGAAATATGATGGTCATTACATATAGATTGAGAAATAGGTCTAACATCTCTTGGTGATATCCCATCATCCCTCTCGTATAATCCCCTTCAAATGGTGTAAGAGGTATTTGATCCTTTGAAGCAGATTCCTCTGAGCCCATTAAACTTGATCTAATATGAAAATAAAATAATAATTCATTATAAAGTTGTAAAATCATCTCAAAAAATGAGTATATGAATATAAAATATTACATGTTGTTGTTTAGATAATATGGTTTCCGATTAAAAACTTTGTCAAATGATTTTTCCTATAACCAAATATTTTGGTGATGAAATGGGTGATTACTCCACTTAGGTTTCTTATAAGGGTCCAAGATGTTGTTATTAGAAACACAAATTATGGACATGAAAATGAAATTAGAAAATGTATCTTACCTCTTCCTAAAGGTTGATTGCATCATCATCATTGTTCCCAGTACTCAAATCAAGCCTCGACATCTCGATAACCCATCCTAGGTAGGAGGAATTATTTTCCAATAAGTGGATCAAAAAATTTAGGTATATGATATAATCTTATGCCTAATTGGAGTGATCTATGTAGGAATTGTTGGAAGGTGTAATTTCTTGAAGAAACCATGTTATCATGACCTCCACCCACAAGAGTGCATCCTATAATTACATAGAAGATGGGGTTCCCTTCCATTTGTCTCAATCCATAAATGAATTTGGATTCCAAGCATCAATAAGAACCAAAGGAAGGAAAAATGCCACTCTTATCGAGGGTGGAGAATCTAAATAGTTCACATGTTTTATTATCATCTAAGATACTAGAATATTTCTTGGCATAAATATCAATTTAGGTCAACTCACCTCTACTACTTTTCCAAATCCTGTTCACCCTCAATCACTGGTGGGATGTAGAAATGAGGCATGAAATAGAATAGTTTTCCATCCATATATGGATAATTATTGGACTTAGAATATTTAGTCACGTTTCAGATATTAGTGTCGAATGTTTGGAGATTGACTCTGATACCTATCTCTTCCAATGTCAATATCAACCAAAACCTGTGCAGAACCAGAGTATGTCACTCAACTCGTCTTCTATAAGGACATGTATGAAACTTATTTTCCAAAAATTTAAAATTCCATTTATATCATCTTGTGTATATCCTAGGTAGATTATATCCCCATAAATTATGGATTCCAGTACACCCCCTATTGATGATATTATATATGTTAATTATTTTAGCATACTAGTTTCATTTTAAATAATGGTTCTATATTGGGATTTATATGTTGAAAAGTGGAAATTTTGGTTCTAATCTAACATGTTTCCCAAGTATATATCATTTAAAAAGTGTTTCCAAAATTTGTTGATTATTTAGATATATGGAAGGAATTATGCATCCATGATCCATTCATTTTTTGTTAAATCCATATCCTCCCATATAGGCTATCATCCACCTCTACAATACTAGTAGGGAATTGAAAATCCTAAATAAGTTCTTCCCATTATAGATATTCCTAATCTACTGGTATAATTTACCCAATATTTTCCTCACCAACCTGATTTGTCTTCCATTTGATTTTTGTGCTTCCATCATGAATGTCCCAAATATTTCTCCAGTGAAAGATTCTCACATTGAGGAGGGGAGGTATTTATTGATTGACGTCAACATGAAGGCCATCAATAAGACCAAATAACTCATCTCATGTATAACCTCCACTCCCCGGTAATTTTAGAGAGTATTTTCCAATTCCCAATAATACACACTAGGAAGCCTCTAGGATGGATCATATTGAGGATTCTTCTTTTGTGGATTCAACCTATTAATAATGGTCAAAATCTAACACTATGTAATGAAGGGTATGTTTATTCTTTGGATAAGATCTTCTCTTATAACATTCTTTGCCAAAATATGTAGCTCCCTTGTGAGAAGGTCCGTCCTCTTTATGTTATCCCATGAAGAGGTTATGGGAGTGAACTCATTATATATATCACCCAAAACAATAGTTCTAATAATAATCTACATCTCCCATAATATTACTCTGAACTCTCTATGCACCATACAGAAGGTATTCATATAATTTAATATGGATTTATACACTTTTTCCAATGGGGTAAGGTTTGTGAAACCTAAACAACCTCATACAATCACACTACTTGTTTTATCAATATGTACATGTATTTATAGACCATCGACTCTGGTATGTGTTGTAGTTTGACCAGATTGAAGGGAGTACATCCTAGGACATATCACTTTGAATATACAACCTCTTTGATGAAACAAACAATTGATGAAATGTAATCTCTAGGCTATTAAAGATGGTTATTTATCATACTAGTTAGTTGATTACCTAGTCATGGTGTAGGGAAGCACATGTCACTTAGAATATTGAACCCATATATAAGTAGAATATATAATAAAATATATCCATAGAGACCCAATATAATGATCTTTGAAAGAAACTAATGCTTTGAGTGAACACATATTTTCTGTCTGACATTGACACTCTTGATCATTTTAGTAAATGTCATGGAAATGGATCTAGCATGCCCATAATATTCTGAACTTATGCCTTCACTAGATAAAAAAACTCATTTTTAAATAGAATTAAATAGAAAATGTGGATCAATATTTTTTATAGAAATTTTATGATCATGTGTAACCTTTATAATAATGAATAAATCATGTGATTATGTATCACCTACATGATCACCAAGAATTTATGTCAATTGTGAGATCATGTGATAGAGTTGGTTGAAACAATACTTTTTTCTATGATTAAGATAAATCCTTTAAACAACATGTGATATGTTAGAAGTCATACATTAGTAGTATTTCACAAGGAATCATTTTCATAGGGTTTGATTATGAGTTAGGATCATAAGTAATTGGTGAAATGTGAATGAGGGAACCCATTCCCTATCTATATTGGGACCATGCATCCTAAATAAACCACAAAGGTCATTGCACATTGAAAAAAACATATAGGGTCTTTTACTTCCTCCGAATTCACACCTCATAATTTCAATTAGAACCAAAGGGAGATATTTTTTATGCTCATGAAGTATTGGTCATTAATATAAAGGTAAAAAATAAAAATCCAGTGTAAAATTTTGAAAAAATAAATTCTATCTCAATGGTATAGAATCCTTTTTGTTTTCATAAATCCTCCACTTGAAAATACTACATTGGTGGGTGAAGGTTGTTCATGGGGATTAGAGAGATTCCTTCATATGAATGAATTGACTAAGAAATCTAATTCTTGTTTATGGAGTCCACCATTTTTTCCACACGGAACATTGTATTTTTTTTTTGTATTTTTGAGATGGGATTCCAATTCGAGCACATATTCACTTCATGGAATGACAACATTTGAGACCACTGGACACAACTTCTATGATGTTGTGTGCTTATAATTTATCCAAATTTTTTAGAATTGTATTTATTGAATAATGGCAATATATACATATAACTTATATTTTTGATGATGTTCATTTTTTTACTTCAAGAATTCCTTTCCCACTTATGAAAAGTAAGGATTTCCACAAAGCAATCATATTGTTTGTGAAGAGTTTCTTTATATGGTCTTATTGATACATACAATATATTATCCCCAATAAATATATTGAAAATTAATAAGCAAAAGTTTCATGATTTTCATTCATAAATTAATACACTTAGAGGGAGACTTGTCAATCCTCTTTATATTCATAAGATATTTCATAATCGGATGAGATTTTATAATAGGATGAGATTTTATAATTGGAAGGAACATTATAATCAGATGAATTCGTACATTTTACATTGGAAAAATTATATCATATTTCATAAAATGGTGTTTTAGAATTTCTAACATACTTTGTATTTCCATGTTTCTCTGAATGAAGTTTAAATTTTTTAAAATAACAGGCATTTATTAGATGAAGGTAGACATACATTTGTAATGAAACATAGTAAAGAAATCAAATATATTTTTTTCATTTCACTAAATAAATAAAATAAATCCCAATAGATAATTTTTTTTATTATATCAGACATTATATATTATATCATTGGGTTGTTTCTACCAGAATGACTATTAGATGAATTCTGTACGTGATGAAGTAGTTCATCCAAGTCCATTACAACAAACTGTGAGAAACACGAAATATGGCTATTGAAGAATTTCTTATAAATATTATTATATCTGAGGAGGAGGTTAATGATGACATAGAAACTCAACACAAAGTAATTTTACTCTTCTATAAAATATTTTTACTTTTTATTTGTAAAAATTTATATATTTTTCATTCTAAGACATCCATTTGAGGATTGCAAACATCTTAGAACATTATTCATTTGCAACCATTTTTACATATCTAATTTGATTGAGTGATTATAGGGATATAAAGGATTATGTATTTGATCTTTCTAAATGAGCGAATCCAAGGATAGGAAGATGGAGATATTATGGTCATCATGATCAAGGGATTTTTTGTAAGAAAGACAGAGAAAATTATGATTAGGTTAAACCATGGTTGTCTAAAGTTAAATTTTTTCACTTCCATTACACTTAAGATTAAAATTATCATATTCTTTTATAATGTATCTATATATTTTAATGTAAAACATTATAATGTTTCTTTTTCTTGTTTAACAAGTATTTATTTCTATTGTGCATGTATAAGAAATGTTTAGTTGTCTAATAGACTTATCTTATAACACTTATTTTATAATAAATATCAAAATATGTTATTATCTAATAAAATCATTGAAATATTTTTTACAGATATCATCTAATAATGAAAAAAATAAGGAGAAGGTAATTATATATAATATTTTAATAAAATACAATTCTAAGCCCCTCTTGAATCCAATATATTACTCATCGATCCAACATTTTTCATCAGATCATGGTCTACTACATTACCTGATAGTTTTTACTTATATTTTATTAAGTATGTTTCTAATGATTTATAACTATTTATGTACTTCTAGTTCTTATTTTTTACAAAATATTTTTACACTAATGTTTATTTTTAAAGGGAATATTTCATTTTTACAAATATGGAAGGTTTTAATGTTGGAAATCTTGAGAATATTAATCCCAGTGACCATTTATTTTCAATGGGGATAATTATAAATATTTGGGAGAGCATATAAAAAATGTTATTATCAATGCTGGGGTAGATAATTTGTCATACTGACTAGAAATTATCATATTTTTGAAAAATATGTTTCTAAATTTACTAATTAATAGAACATAGAATATCTAATAAATTATATAGTTATAAATAATTTTATATGTGATATGACTGGAAATATATAGTCCGATATCCTTTTTTTGAAACTTAAAATAGTATTTGGAAGAAGTTGGAAATTACTATTTTTTGTACATCTAGAATTATATAAACCACAAGACCAATTATTAGAGATTAAAATCAAGAATTCAACTTCTTAAATATGTAATATGTTTCTATGATGCATAATATATTCATGAAAAATGATAATAGTTTACATTCTATGGGTGATAATGATCTTGAAGATCTGATTTTGGTTGAAAATGATATTAAGATTATTCCCGGAGAATGGGACTCCAAAGGAAGAGATCATAATGAGACAAAACAAATTAATAAATTGAGATTAGATTATTTTATTAAATCTATCATGTATTATAATGGTTGACTAAAGAGATGTTCTAACAACTAAAAACTAAAAATGGAGTATCATAGGTGCCTACTTAAATTATTTCTAATTAAGTTAGGTTTTTAGAGAAAGATTCTATTTTCTAAAGAAAAAGATTGTTCAAGTGGAAATGGAGGGATTTACTTATGAGCAGTTTCAGAATGAGTTTTCTAATATTTCCATCATAGTGAACAATATTGTTGGGAATAAAGATTTCAAATATAAGTATAAGAAGAAAATTATAGAAAAAAAAAAGAATTGAACGGTTCTTATGAAATGATATGTTATGAGTGCTATAATCATGTTCATATAAGAGTATATTGTCTGAATCTTATGTTAAAAGATAATATGGATTTAAATTATGAGTGAAATTCTAAGAATTTTTATAGAAATATGATTATAAAATATCTAATAGCCTCAGACACTTAGAGTGTTCATGGAAGTTAGAGTTCAACAAGACATGCATCTAGTTTTCATAGTAAAAAATAGTAGAATACCAGTTCATTACTAAAATTCCCAATAATAACAATTTCATAATGGCTAAGGTGTCTTCTCAAAATATAACTAAATTTACATTGAATGAAAATTATCTTGATTATAAGATTTAAATAAAGTCTATATCTTTATATGAAGAATAAAATTCATCAGAAGAGAATAATACATTAACTAAGATTGATGAAGCTTCACGATTTTCAAATTTGTGAGAAATAAAAAAGAATAATGTTTCTAAACTTATTGATTCTACTGATAAAAAAATATCAATGAAAATTTGGTAATTTCTAAACCCACCATTGAAATTTATAATATTTTAAAATAAATAGAGAAATATAATATTGAAAAAAACACTTTTTAAAATAGTTAGAATTATTAAATTCTACCACTATAAATTTTTATGAAAAAAGTTTATATTTGGAAAAAAAATTCTGAAATTTTGAGACTGAAAAAGTTACTATAAAAATTTACTATTAGTAAGGAAAACATTGAAAGATTTTATAGGAAAATCAAACCTCATAGGAATGTTTTTGTAAGTGGTTTTACTAATACTAGACAAATATATCAAAAACAATTATTTCATTCCAAAAGTTCCCCATTTTTACTAAATGCCAAAGTTTAGAGAATTTTGAAAGTATATATTCTTTAAATAAAGTGGAATATTTATATTTTCACAAAGAATGTTTTTCTAAATAATTGAATAATTATCATCATAATAATTTTAGACAGAGGTGTATTTTGAAAATTTAAGTTTCCAATAATGCTAGACCCAAATAGGTTTGGGTTCCAAAATACTAATCATCTTACTTTTAGTAAAATATGAATGTAACTTTTGGTGACAATTCTCAAGGAGAAATTATTAGAATAATTAATATTATTCTTATTGGTAAATGATTAATTTCAAATTTTTTATTTATTATAGGCCTTAAGAATAACCTAATAAGCATAACTCAATTATGTAATGACTTTTATATTTTGAAGTTTTGAAATGATAAATGTTGAGTTTATATTTCATATGATATATTTATTATTTCCATAGATCGGATTGATGATGTATACACATTTAATTTAGAAGACCATAAAAACAAAGATCTTCCTTTCCTTAGTGTAATGAAAAATCACTCTTTGTTGTGGAATAGAAATTCATGGCATTGTAATGCTATAACAATAGATAAACATACAATTAAAGGACCGGTTTTTTTTGAAGAAGACTGAGACCTTTCCAAGAAAAGAAATATCCCTTTATTAGAAAAAGGAAAAATTACCCCAGTCTGAAAGTAGGGATATTACAGTGATCCTTCCTAAGAATGGGAAAGAGGTCGTCCGGTATGTATTATGCCCAGTGAGAATCAGTTCCATTAACACCTTTTCTCGCAATCCCATCCGCCAAGGAGTTAGCCTCCCGATAAATTGGAGTAACAATATGTTCCATTGAAAATAGAATATCCAAACACCTTGTCCATCGATTAGCCAACTTCCAAGAAAGATGGAGAGAACCTATTTGAAGAGCCATAACCACAATCGTAGAGTCTCACACAATCCATAACTTGTTCCATCCCCTTCGATCAGCTAGGTCAACTGCCTCAATGACACCATGCATCTCTGCTTCAGGAGTAGAGGCAACACCACACAGGCTATGAATACAGCCAAGAACATACCCCTTATGATCCTTGAAGACCGCACCAAATTCGGAAGGGCCTGGATTACCCCCTTGAATCGCCATCTGAATTTACCTTGATCCATCCATGAAAGGAAGGCTGCCATTCCACTTCAAGTTTTCCAAGTGGTGGCTGAAAATTTCCTTTGACACCAACCCGGTTGACAACCTGGAAATCATGAATAAAGTTGTCACAGAACCTGCAACCTGGAACCATGGTAACTCGAGCAGCAGTGAAAATACATGTCAAGGCAGTACCAACCCGAGTCCTGCTCCATGAATCATTGTGAAGACCTGCCAATATAGCTCCTGAATCAGGATCTGTGGCATCATGATCAGCACTGGAATACCCTTCTAAGTCATTTTCAACTTCTGTATCTGTGATAACAGGACATCAATAGCTCAAGAAGCAGTGAAGGTAGTACCAACCTGAGATATGATTACTACATCAGTGGGAAGCCCTACTAATATATATCCTGATTCAGGATCCATGACATCATGATCAACATTAGAAGTCCCTACTAAGTTAGTTGCAACAACTGGAGCCATGAAATCATGAGCATCATTCTGAACTCCAGCATATGGGGCTGTGAAATCATGTACATTAGTGGGAAGCCCTGGAAAGACATATCCAGCATGAAAGGACTGTTGTACATGCAGAGCCTTGTTCCTGGAAAACCATAAAAAATGATGAATTTCCACTGCAACAGAATGAATTAGTGATGAAACTTGCGGTGACATCCTCATTTCAAACCAATGATGCAGGAAAACATCAATTATATTGGAACTATGTAAAATCACATCAAAGATATTAAACACTACCTCCCACATGGATGAAGCTACCACACAAGTAAGGAAGAGATGATTAATGTCCTCCATGTGTTGATGACACAGAACACATCTTGAACAAAGAGAGATTCCACATCGTTGAAGAAAGCCATCAGTTGTAAGCCATTTGTGAGCAATCCTCTAAGAAAACATGGCCCAAGAAGGCTTCAAGAAGCCTTTATTCATTTGAACCATCCATTGAAGACTAGGTTATCTCCCAATAATGTGCTTATAAAAACTTTTAAAGGAAATAATCCCATTTGAGGCTGATTCTCATGCCCAGAAATCCCCCTGAGAGGGAAACAAATAATGCTCAACAATGGAACTAACCTGATTAGGTAGACCATTCATGTAACTATGTCGGTCTTTGAGTGACTAGTCAAAATCCAGATTAGAGCCATCCTAAAAAACAATATCTCTTAATCGGTTTCTATTCCAATTGAATTTCCAAAATTGAAGAGAAGAATCCATCGATACCAACCAGCGATAATAAACATCAATTCTGGAAGAAATACTTTCGAAGGAAGGCCATACCGAAGAAGTGAAATATCTGAAGTTCCCTACTTTAATTATGCTAAAAAACCTAGCTCTGATAAAGGAGAGTGCCTCAGATTTCATGTTCATGAGTCTCCAAAAAAACCATAATACATGGAATCATTGAAACATCCTAGATTATTGATACTCAAGCCCCCTTCTTCATAAAGATTACAAACCAAATTCCAATAAACCATTGCAAGCCTCCTTTCGGTGACACTTCCACTCCAAATGAAATTCTTTATAGAGACATAGAAACTCTTTAGTAAAGCGATAGGCTATTTGTATACCATGAAATAATAAAGGTCTTGTTAGAGAAATACCAAAACATAATTTTAATTCATATAATATCTTTGATTCTTAACAATTTGGAAAGAAATATAAGATGAGTTTCAAATATATTATTTAATTTTAAAATTATAATGCTTTAAAATTTGTACACAATGAATTATTTGGTCCTATCAAAACTATAAGAATTGGTGTAAAATACCATGTATATGTTCTTGTTGATGATTTCACTAGATAAACATGGTTATATTTTATATTAAAAAACTCACAATCCTATTTTCATTTTATTTTATTTATATCGTGATAATAATGAAAAAAACAATACTTTAGTGTCAATTTGTAGTGATCTTGTTGGAGAATATGTTAATTCTGAGTTTGAAAATAATTTTATTAAAAGAGTTATGATACATAACTCATAGGCACCTACAACTCCATAGTAAAATTGTGTAGTTGGAATAGGAAATTGAATTATTTAGGATATTACAAGAACCATGTTTATTGATTACTAAATAGACAAATATTTCTAGGATAAAGAATTTATTACTTCTTAGTATACTATAAACTGTGTTTTTAGAAGACCTTTTATTAATAAACCCCCTTATGAGTTTTTGACTAAAAGAATCCCAAAAATTTAAAACTTAAATTTTTTTAATGTAAAGTATTAAATATGAACAATAAATATAATTAATGTCAACTCTCTCAAAAATAAACTAATGAAATTTTTCTTCTCTATTTTACCCCAAGTATGTTTTACAAAGTTTTTAATAAAAACACAAGCACTATTGAGGAAATAATGAAAGATAAATTTGATGAAATATATCCGCTTGTTTTCAATAATACTTAATCCACATATTAAAATGTTATTTTTAAAACTAATTTTTTACCCATGTTTGAAAGTTCTTCTTATGAGAGAGCAAATGAAGAAAATATTTATAAAGATCTACCTCAAGAAGAAATTCATCTTGTTATCAAAGAACAATGTTTTAAAATCCTATGAAATTAGTTAATCTTTAGGAGTAATCTTAGGGATAATATCATTAGTGATGCAGATAAACTAGTTATAACTAGATATTCATTATTAAATGATATTGAATTTTTTGCATTTTTATCTCAATTAAATCATAAGACTTATGATGAGGCTTTTGGTGATGAATATAGGATAAAATACGTATACATAAAATATTAACTCAATGTATTTGAGAGGAATAAATTTTTGAAATTAGTATAATAACCTAATGATTCTCCATTAATAGGTGTAGAATGTGTTTTTGAAATAATTTTCATGAAAGTAGAGTCATAATAAAAAATAAGGTTAGACTTGTTGAAAATGTTTATAATTATCAAGAAGGAATAAAATATAAAGAAATTTATTCTCCATTATCTAGATTTTAATATATTCATATACTTCTAGAAAATGAAACATTTCTAAACTTCACCCTTTTTTAAATGGATGTGATGTGTGATTTTCTTAAAAGATATGTATAGTAGGAAGCATATATAGAATAGACACCTAGTTTTGAAATCCCGTAATATCCAGATCATGTTTTTAGACTTTCTAATGATATTTATAGACTTAATAAATCCCCTAGATCATAGTATGATATATTACAAATATTTATTTATAAAACAACATTGTTTAGGTAGTCGTGGATCCCACACGTTTTATTAAAGTTTTTTAAAGTAACAATAGTTGTCTAAATTTATGTTGATGAAATTATATTTTTCTTAAATAAAAAATATCTTACAGATTCCTTTGTGGATCTTATGAAATCTGATTTTGAGATGAGCATGATGGGTGAACTTATTTATTTTATTGGTTTTAAAATTTCAAAAAAAGGAAGGAGCTATTATATCTCAACGTAATTATATGATATGTATTCTTAAAAATAATGGATATGGTAATATAAAAGTATTTTTATTATTAATGAAACCTAAAATACTTTATAACTTGATGAATCTGTAAACCCAGTAGATCAAACTATTTTTAGAGGAATGATTGGTAGTTTACTATAAAAAATATCTAGTCTTCCATATGTAATGTTTGTTTTATACCTATGTAAAATGTATTAAGGAAAACCTAATGAATCCAATATTACAGTTGTAAAAGGAATTTTTCATTATCTTAAATGAACTATGGGTCTTGGTTTATTTTATTCTTCTAGAAATGATTTTGAACTTATGATTCCATTAATTGTATACTTTAGTGGGTGTAAAATGGATATTAAAACTACACCTAGATATTGTAATTTATGATGTTAACCTTTATATTCCTAGTTCTTTAGGCGATGAAATTCTATGTAACTTTCCACTCCTGAAGTGGAATATATAGCATCTACAAGTTCATGTTCTCAATTCATGTGGATGTAACACCCACTCATTGTATTTGGAATGAGTTTTTTTAACTCTAATTATTTATGATAACACAAGTGTCATTATTTTTTTATAAACCAAACACATATCCCCTGAGCTATGAACACATATATAAGAAACAATTTAATTTGTGATAATACAAAAAAGAAGATATCATTTTTTAATTCATCTTAATAAATGAAAAACATTATGATATGATAAAAAAATCTCTAAATTTTGAAATATTTTAATATATTAAATAGAACCTTGGAATTGTCAACATAAACTTATCATTCATTTCTACATCGCGTTATCAAATCACCTTAAAATATTAAATTCCTTTCCAAAGGGGGAGTATATAAATAATTGTTTTTCAGAAAATGTTAGTATTTCTAAAATATTATGTTTTTCTGAAATCTTATGTTTTTATTAAATCATATGTTTTTCTAAAATCATTAGTTTCTATAAAATCTATAATTTCTTTGAAATAATTAGTTTATCTAAATTTTTTATTTTTTCAAAAATAATTATTTTTTATAAAGAACATTACATTTCCATATTTTTTAGTTTTTTAAATATAACTAATTTCAAAAAAAAAATGTAAAAAAATGTCAAATAAATTTTTTCAGATAGAAGTTTATCTTGAAAAAAAATAACAATTATTAGAAAGACATTCCCACCGAAACTAAAAAAATTAAAATAATTGGGTTTTTTAATATTAAATTTTTACTAATTCTCGTTCATTGTACAATAAATTGATTATAAATTTTTATTTTAAAAATTTTCTAAAAATTTTACAAACATTGAAGATTCTATTCTAAACATAGTTTTCATCTGTTAAATATGCTTTAATAAATATTTTTTATAAAAAATAATCAGTTTTCTAAAATTATAATAAATATTTTAACGCTATATTAATCTATTGGATCTAAAAAAGAATTTATTTTATGTGACATTCAATCTATGGAAGTGGAATAGTCACCCCTTGAGACATATATATAGGACTGTGGGGAACCACTTCTCTTTATCTACTTCTCTTCTGGAAATACCTTTCACCACCCAATTTCATATCTGTTCAATAGTTTCAGCTTTATTAGAAAAATAATATTCTATTCATTGTATAAATATGGAATCTATTAATTATTTAACAAATAGATAAGCTGTAAAGGATTGATTTATTGAAAATTTCTGGTTGGATAAGACTGCTTCTTTGATGAAGAATATGGTTATCTTCCAATATTGGGAAGATATATGTGTGGAGAAGGAATAATTTGATCTTCATTATACTTATATGGTTAAATAATTTTATAATTCAATACATTTTGGTGTACAAATAAATTTAATGTTATTAGTCTCAAAATATTGAACGATCTCTACAAGTTAACCCCTGAAAGAGTAGAATATTTGTTGGGAGTTACTTTTGAAGGTGGGGAAAATGTTTTTACCCATAAACTAATTAATAAGTTGTAAGGTTTTGAGATATTAAAGGTAGAAATACAATTATTTATTTCTTATGAGAAAGTAAGGAAGGTTTTCATCTATCATCAGATACAAAAGTAGTTTTCCTATGGATGGAAAATTATATTATCCAACTAAAAGGGGATAAAAACATTAAAGGATCAAGATAGCTATGATTCATATTATTATTAAAACATGTGTAAGTTAAATTTTGTAATTATTTCCTTTTCTATTTTTTGATATTTTAATGAAAGGATCAATCATATTATAGATTCCTATATTTACATGTTTGAAAAATAATATTTTGTGGAATCTTTTGAATTTAAAAAAAATCAAGAATACAGTGACACAAATAAGGGAGTAATTTTCATTCATTATAAAAGAGACCATTAAAAGGATGATATTTTTTAGTGTTCCAAATTCAAAAAGGTTTCAAGATAAATCAGAAAAGTCTATGTATTAAGATTATGTTCAGTAGTAAAACAAAAATTTCAAGAGAAAAATAAAATTAGTGGTTTTATTCCTTATCTAAAGAATAATCTGACGACTATGTTGGATGAGGTTTACAGAAAATTAATGAAACCAAAAAATAAAATAAAACTAGGAGATCTAATTTTCAGTCTTGTTAATGAAGAGACCATATCACTAAAAGTAAAAATTTATTAAAATAAAAATAAATAGGAAAAAAAGTTGAAGAAGAAAAGATTTCATGAGGTTGAAGTTGTCGAAATCCTTATGAAAGGTGTGGAGTTGAAACATGGGAATTTTTAATTTTTAATTAAGGAATGAAATATTTTAATTCCTCTATTATTAGTTGTTCAACTGAAACCTCCTATACCTAATACTTTAATAGTTCATCACTTTGTTCCCCCAGAAGGAGATCGAGTTGGAGAATCAAAACATTATCAGTCCATAAAAGATGCAGATTTGTTTGTTTCAGAAAAATAATAATGTTTTGAAAAATAATATGACCAAAATTCTTTTACCAAGCCTTTAGAAAAATATTATTCTGAAAAAAAAATTATGTTATGGAAGTTTTCGATGCAACAGAAGATAAATAAAAATACAAAGTGGCACTTCTAAACCTGATATTCTGGAGGTTTCATATAGTCCAACTCATTCATAAAAAATTGATTTAGATCAATGGATGACGATGAGAATAACCTATTTTATTAAAGTCTTAATGAAACTAATAGATGAACTTATTATTTTTTAGAAATATAATATTATTTTAAAAATATCCCAGGATAAGTGCAGTATAAAACTCATATTATTTAAAAAACTAGTGGAGAAGTTATTAAATTTAAATAAGGATTAAAAAACTTAAAAGATAGTTATATATTTGAGAGAATAAGTTTAAACCATTTACTAATATGGATGAAACAATATATAACTGATATAAGATATCATGATGAGGAAATTGAAGGTTTTAAAAAATCTAAATTGTGTGTTAGCAATTCTTTCAAAGATCTATCTTCAATGTTTTTGAAAATACGATGGTTGTAGAAAATATGAATAATATTGATTTGTCACAAGAATAAAAATTTCCAGAACACAAAAAAGGATTTATTTCTCTCTTGAAGAAGTTTTAAAATTGAAGGTGTATAATAGAAATGTACTTTTTGTTGAAGTGTACATTTTGATATTGAAATAAGAGAATAAGATGTTTTATGTGTTGTAGGATATGATCTCCAATATGAAGACTTATACTTCTGAGTTAGAGAAAAACTAGGATGGATTTAAAAAGATTATATTCATCATGATGAAATTGTCAAATACATAATAATTTTTTCTCTAAACTCATTATTAGTTTCTAATTATCAAACTTATTTTTAATGATATTTTCATTTAAATTATCACTATGCATTTTTTAATTAAAATATTACAATTTGTGTTAGATAAATGATATTTATTTTTTTTATAAATATTAAATTATATAATGTTTTCATACAAACTTTATATTCTAACTTTTCATGTACACCTTTTACCTCCCATATATTTTAAAAATGAAAAGGGGTGAAGTTTATAAAACAACCTATCATATGAATTTATAGAAAAACCTAATGTTCTAAAACTTATTTCAGACAAATATTATTTAAAAATTTTGAGAGATACATATAGTGGGAGGAAATAAATAATGAAGAATATTTTTATTTAGAAGAGGAAAATAATAATTTTAACTTTTATTAAATGCGTAAATAAAAGGGAATGTATATATTTAAATTTTTTCCCTTTAATTTTTTTGTTTTCTATTTTTTCAAAAAGGGGTAGATTTTTGAGTCGGTTGTTTCATATTCCATACTTCCTAACATTTTATATAAAAATCAAAATAAAATTTCTTAAATACTAGGATTTAATAACTATATTGTTTCAATGGTCTTGGAATGTTTTTATAGAAAAAAAATTCTTTTTAATGTTAGTAAAAATATTTGTTAATCTGTTGATATCTTATAATCAGATGTCATTTTATAATCAGACGACATTTTATAATTAGAAGATATTTTATAATTGTATATGACTTTATAATTTTATGAATGTGTACTTTTGTACATTGTAAAAATGATTTAAAATTTTACCAAATGATATTTCAATGTCTAACATACAAAGTAAAACAATTTACATCTAGATGAAGGTTCACTTTCTTAAACTGACTGAAATTCATCACATATAAGTAGACATACTATCTAAATGACGATCTATGAAACTATCAAATGATTTTTATTATTTCAATAGATGATTAACATTAACCCTATCTGATAAATAAAATTATTCTATCAGATAGTATATATTACTAAATTTTGATGATACTACCTAAATGACCATTATATGAAGTTGGTATATGAATAAAGAGCTCATCCAATATAGTTTCAACCTTCTTCATCATTGCCTATAAATAGAGGTGAATTCAAGGATGAGGTATTTGATGCTTTTGTAACTCAACCCATATAATTTTTACTTATTTGTAATATCTTGTAACTTTTTCATCGAAATTATTTTTAGATTTTTCATTTTAAGAAATATGTGTGGGAATTATAAATGTCTTAGAAAAAATTTATTTTGAAATCACTATTTGAAATATAGTTCAATCTATGGATTTTAGGTATATGAAGACTGATTCATTTGATCAAATTGATCGAGGTATTTTTTGGAAAAGGAATATAAAGACATTCCAATCTTTTTGATTGAGGTATTTCTTAAAATAAAGACAGATAACTGTACGATTATGTTAAACTATGGATACCTAAAGTGAAGGTTCATGGATTCTTTTACACTAATGGTTAACGTTTTTATATTCTTTTATAATGTTATATATATTTTAATTTAGAACATTATAATGTTTATTTTTCTTATTTTACATGTATTTTTTTCCACTGTGCATGTCTAAGATAATTTTATATGTCTAACAAACTTATCATATAACAATGATTTTATAAATTATCTCAAAACTAGTTATTATCCAATAACATCTTTGAAAGATCTGATAGATATATATTTTATAATTTTAGAAAGAGGAAAATTTTAATTATATGTATTATTTTTATAAACTAAAATTCACACCCTTCTCTTCTAACAATTGTATTACTCTTTGATCCTACACATTCATGTATAACAGAAAATATAACATCAAAATGAGGATTCCTGAAGTACATTTATCTTCTTTATGATTTTATATAAGAATAAAGAATCAAAAACCTAGATGTACACTTGATAATGTAATTAAATTATTATTAATAAATATTCCTTAGGATCCCTCCTTCCACCGAAGTCATCAACATAGGCCATGCATATCTAAATGAATTTCATAGATTCCATTTTCCATGGTCAAGGTCCCAAAACATCTCTTCCAGTAAGGACTCCTCTATAGACTCTTGAGATACCTGATCAGGCTATGAACTTTAGTGTGTAACCCAATGATTATATATTCCCTTGAAAATCATCCTTTTCCAATTATTCTCCATAATAAATAAATGCCTCATGATATTTATAATCGTGTATCCACTTGATAAATATTATACTTATCATAAAGACACTGATGAAAAATTATATTTCTCTTACTACTAATATTGGACTCCAAGTGTCTATTTTTCAACACCTTTAATTAATTCAATGATATAGGGATCCAAAAAATTTGGCCTCTTATTCAGTGTAATCATGAATCCTTCATCTATAGCAAATCTATATGTGAGCCCCAAATCCTTCCTCATGGGTCTATATCCTCCATGTTTCTAATCATCCTTCTTTGTCCAAATCCTTAATAACATAGAATTATATTCACATAATAGTATCAAATTCATAATCCACAACTCATTTCTCATTGTCCATATCCCTCACATTTCCAATCGTCCTTCCTTATACAAATCCTCAATCAGTGGGAAGTAGATTCAAATAAGAGAGGATTATTTTTAATATCCAAAAAATCCATGTTTCTTCCTAAAATCACATGGGCCTCTTCCTTAGGTATATTTCAAAACCAATCCTAATGATCCTCCTCATTAGGTTTAATCCCCGACCAATCCAAATGCGCCTTCTACTAAGTGCAAGACCTGAAAACCCTACCTTCACCTAACTCACTTTATAGTTTAAAATATCAGTGATACCCATTAATAATCCCCACTCAATCAATTTTTTGTACCCTTTCATGAAAAAAATCATTTTTATGATATAAAACTACAAAACAATATACTCATCACATGGCATTAAATTGCATGATAAAGTCCCATTATAAGACCTCAAACTATACAGCTTGAACTATGTAGGTTGTATTCATGTAAACCATGATATATAGGAATACTCTTTGGAAATAAACCCCAACATCCAAATCCATACATTCATCGAGAAATATTCCATATGAAATCATATCCTCATAGGTTAATATTTCTTCTGAGTTATGCAACTCATCTTTATCATATCAAATTCATTATAACCTATATAATCAATTATCACTAGGTCAGTATTCCCAATGGGCATATCATTCCAAATTTTGTCTCATTACCAATAGACAAAATGATTCAAAAAGTTTAAATTAAACATAATTCCCACATAAACCATTCTTTGTCACCATCTATATTGTGATCAATTTTTCATGATTCAAAACTATTTAGAATAGTTCATGGATGAAAAATAAAAAGAATTAAATTCATCTTTGCATGGTCTATGATCATAAAAGTGATTACATTATTCATTTTCAAATGAACTTAAATGGTATGATGTGTCCTATTAAGTGTAATTGAAATTAAAAAGTTCATATTCCCTTTATAGAGACACATAAGAAGTCATTATTATGCGATTGATCCCAATACCACAACATTTTCCACCACCCTAGAAAGAAATAAATTATATATTACACAAAAATGTTTCCTAAAAACATAAAATCAACAACGAAAACAAATAAATTTGGAGAAAATTTGATATATATAAATATAGTCTCATGGATGCCAAACCACACACACACACATATATATTTGTGTGTGTGTGTCTATATTAATACAGGGTTTTAATGAAATCACTGGAACAAAGGTAACTAGTCATGTACTTGGATCGTAGAAGGATTCATGAATATGAATTAGATCTAGAAAAGAGTCCTCGAGTAAGAAATAACCCCCCCCCCCAATTGGGTGTGATCAGCTGGACCTCCCATCCAATTAGCTAAAAAATATCCCAATTATAGTTAGTAAAGTCTTAGTGACCACCTACATTTCTTAAGTGAGTCTATATCAAATAAAAACTCAACATGTCCATAGTGCATGTAAAAAATAACTATATTTTTAAATATTTCTAAAATTGAGTGTTTTAATGTTAAATTAATAAAGACTATAAAGAGAATTTGGGATAAATTAGAAATAATTTATCATATAAATACATTAATAAATCCCAGTTATATATTTAGAGGTTTAAATATAATGATATTAAAATAAAATATGATCAAATGGTTTGTGGATTATGCATTATAGTTAATGAATATTTTATCACTAAAAAGTGGTTTTATTGAGAATGTTTGGGATTATATTGTAACGGAATAGACCTCTCTAGTCCATTAATTTTTAAAAATTGGGTTTTTGTAGTGTTTTTGGAGGCCACAGTGGAATGGTTTAGGAGTTTTCCAAAAAAATGCAGTTTTCGATTGGTAGCTCATCGGATAGAAGATCACCGAATGGTGGCTCACCGAATGGTGACTCATTTTATGGGGACTCTTGGAATAGTGACTCACCAAACGGTGACTCACTGAACAGTAACTCTCTAGATGGTGACTTTCTAAATGGCGACTGACTGAACATTGACTCCCTAAACAATGACTTCCCAAATGGTGACACAACACTAGTAGTTCACACCTAGTGAGTTTTATTATAGTTTTATCCCTCTTTTGTACCTTTTAATGATGAATTAAGAACCCATCAATGTTTGACCATTTCTAAAGCTGTTTCCACCATCTCTTAGGAGTATGATTATATTTTAAATATCATTAGAAATGTCCAAGTTGTGTTTTCAAACCATGATCCAATATTTAAGTACTTTGAAATCATATCCATGATTGTAGGATCTAAAATTTTCATAAGCCAAGATCCTATCTTTCTTGAATCCTTCCATTCCCTCTTGGTGTGTCTACAACCTCTCTTCTCCATGGAGTTGCGTGCCTGTGCTGTAGTAGCCTATTCAGTTTTCCCTTGGATTCCTTCATTCTTCTCGCACGAGCCTCTGTTTTAGTGCAAGGAAGAATCATTGGTCACACATTGTTCTAAGTAGGGATTTCATTTGCCTTCCATTCATTATGTATAATGTGGGTGAGTATACTGGTGTCACCTATTGATCACCGTTGAAGCCAATTATTATGGGTGTTATGATATAATATGATTGTTACCTTAGTCATAAATGGGGGTAGGTAAGATGATGATGTTGATCACTTATTTTATGTGTTATCCTTGATTTCCTATCATGGTTTGTTTTGGATGTATGTCATCTGAAAATCATGGCCGATGGTGGTCATTGTTTCGTACCAATAATAGTTTGTGAATAATTGCTTTAAATATCAATATGATTAACCATGTATGTCAGTTTAAATGAAAATTATTCACCAGGATTAAACTTGTTTTGTGATCACCCCTATTTATCAATGTGGAATTAAATAACCTTAGTTGGGTAAATATAAATTCACCTGGCTTGTTGGTGTGGCAATGTGTTGTTGGGGTTTGTTGGGTTTTGTTCCTTGTGTGGGTTGTATGGTTCTGTTGTTGGTAGAATGGTTGTGGGTACAAGGGTGGATAGAGGGGTTGGCTCTATGAGTAGGCTATGGTATGTCTGTCCAGCAGGGCTGCAGTTTTGGTGGTGATTGCTATGGAATTTGTGTATGAGGTGGTACATGAAATGTTATGGAATCTCAGGTTGAAATATTGATTGATTGTGGACTGGATTAACTTATAGAGTAGTGGGACTGTATGTGGGTTGTGTTATGGTTGTTGAATAGTGTTGTGTAGTGGGACTGCAATCTGGTTGTTCTATTGAATGTGTTGGGTATGGATGTGGTTGGTAGTTTCTTGTATAGTGATGGAATGAAAATAAGTAAAATTATTAATAAAATAATGATATGTTGTTAAATGAAAGGGGTGGTTTATATTTTGGTTGTGGTTGTTTGTGTGGCTATGCATGTAAGTGTAGCAGCAAGAGCAGTTTGTGTGGGCTGGTTATTTATTTGTAAAACCATAGGCTGGGATAATTGTTTATTTACCTATATGTATAAACATGTAGTTATTTGTGATTTATATACACACCCCACCTGTGTTGAACACTACATCCCAAACACTCCCATCGCTATGGGGTGGAGGGTGTCTTTCCCAACATCTCAGGGGGAGGATGGATGGATGGTTATTGGATTCCCTACTCCTTCTTCTAGGCATTTATCACCCAAGAACCTTCAGGTAGGCTGTAATGGCAGGATATTTATTACTGGATTTATAGTACTAGTTGTGTGAGATGTGGTTTTTTTCCTAGGTTTCTTTGGGATGGTGCCCAGGTTTCTTCTATCAAGACATGTGGTGGTTGTGGCCTAGGTGTTTGCAGGAAAGTTGTGATGTGGTTGTGGCCAAGGTGTGTGTGGGCAGGCTATGATAGTGGGGCTTGTGGAAGAGTTGAGATTCAAGGAATTTTTCCATTAGGGATGAGTAGTTAACTATTAGTAAGGAGTTTAGGGTAATATATCATAGATATGCTTGTATTATAACTTTACTTGACTTTTTTTATTTTGTGAGTGTGCCTTGGGGAGACTAGGGCAGTTAGTATTCCTCGTTAAGTGCTTCTGAGGTTCTGATATTTTCTCATAGTGGCATTAGTATGTTTCTGCCAATTGTTCATGAATGAATTTGGATTTAACTACTGAGTATACATGTATGCTCACCCTACATATATAAAAATGTTTTCAGGTTTTTAGGGAAATTATGTGAACCATGCTGGACCTTACTAGCTCGGACGTTGGGGATGGTTACTGTGTCAATACTTAGTTTTATTTTGGTACTTACTTTGGATTTTTCTATCTTATTTCCACCAGTTTTACTTTTAACATGCATGTGGGATGGATTATGGATTATATATATATGTATATATTGAAAATTCTTTGAGGTAGAAACATTTTATCTCCTAATCTTGGTTACTATAAAAAGGGGAATGCCTTCCATGTTTGTGAGACTATATACTCTTGGTGCTGGTTGTTACCCCATGGACTGTTTGAGTTGGGACTCAGGGGGTCATTATCTCTCCTTAATCATGAGGAAGGAAGGTCATGCCACTTTTTTATACCTTCCCTCATCTTGAAGAAAGTGGGTCATGATATAATGGTATATGAGGTGATCATTGATAGATAGGATTGAGTTTGGAGCTAGTCATAGAGAAGATTGAATGGGATGGTAGGGAAGTAGTGTTAGGTGATCTTGGTGCATGAAATATTCTAGGTAAGACCAACTAGGACATATGATATTAAGTCCCCCTATGATCTGATGCAAGGACTCAAAGCTTACTGAATGACCAAGCGAAGATACACCATTTGTGGGGTAGAGACCCTAGGAAAGGTACATTCATCATGATCACTTTTGTTCTTGTTTGTTTTTAGAGTTTTGGGGAAATTTAAATAAACAACGATTTAAAAATAATCTTTAATAAATTTCATACTACTTAGGCTTACGAGTTCCCTATTTACTTTTCAACTATGGAACCTAGTTGACATCCACGAGTGGATCGAGCAGTGGAGGATCAGTAGGCTGACCTGGTCGACTGACGGAGGGTTGACCTGGTGGGGTAGGATGATTAGTGGATGAAGACCCTTTGTACTATCCAGTGGGAGACACTAGAAAAGTTAGAAGGTAGTGTTTCAGATACAAAGACAAAGAGTGGGATTGAGGAGCTAGTGATCACTTTCAGCTTGATCCAAGTTCCAACGAAGTACTGGTTTACGTTGGCAGTTAATCAGATGAGGGTAGCTATGGATTAGTGGTGGAATGTGTATCAGGGGGAGATAAAGGAGGGTGATGTTCTATGGATTGGTTTTGAGAAGGTGTTTTGGGTGGAATTATTTTCTTCAACCATGAAGGCTGAGAAGCGATGAGAGCTACTCTCCCTCGATAAGAGGAGTATGTTGGTACAATAGTTGGGGATCAAGTTCAATGATCTCCTTCCCTTTATTCCAGAACTCAATCCAGATAGGGAGTCTTGGGAGAGACATTTAGAGGAGGTACTCTGTCCTTCTCTCCATTACACAATTTCTCCATTCACCTTACCAACATAATTAGATGTTCATAAGAATGATGAGGTAGTGGAAAGGATAAACTCTCAAGGAGGTATACCATGAGAGGGGATCTAGACAAGTTCTTCAAAGGGGATGTGTATCAGTATCAGGTCTCCGACATCAGGACCTTCCATGTTTCAACCAATGGGGAGCTAATCCCAGAAGTTTCAGTTCCGACATTCTGGTCCTTGTCCTTTTACCATAGGCTTGGGGACAAGGTGTTTCACTTTTGGAGGCCATGGAAACCTTCAGAGTTAGTTCCTAGTTTGATCTTAGTATGGTGGAGGTAGAAAAGTTCAGTTCCCACCTTAGCATCAGTTACCGGCCAAGCCATTTCAGCACTAGGGACAGTAGTCTCATGATCCATCGAGATCAGATGATACTGGTGGAGCCTGACCTAAGGGTGATCCTCTGGGACCTCAACCAGGGCCTGGTTGGGGAGGCGGTCGTCAGTCAAGGGGTAGAGGATTTGGGCATGGATAGTTCTACACTATAGAGACAGTAGTTCTAGTAAGCCAGAGATTATTTGAGGTATGATCAGTTTGTTCATTATTCTTGCATGTGCTTTGTTTGATTCGAGAGAATCACACTCCATAATTGCACCAATTACAGAAAATTCCTTGGGAATATAAATAGAGGGACTTTTTGTGACCCTGGTGTTGAGTATTCTTGTCAGAGTTCAGACAAACTTGTTTGATGTTTTCTTGGGATGTAGACTAATGTTGCAGCCGCATCAGTCTAGTGGGGACCTCTTTTTACTATAGATGAAGTCGTATGATGTCATCCTTGTCATCGATTGGTTTTTTTGGTGGGTGTTGTTATTGACTATTTATAGGGGACTGTCGTGTTTTAAGATAAAGGAGACCAACATATATCTTTTTTTGGAAAGAAGAGTTTTTAGGTGAGCAGCTGGCGTGAAAGACCCCTTCCTTATGTGTTAGTCGAGCTGTCAGTGGGATCGATGAATGCTGAAATGGTGGAGGTTTCAAGAGTTTTTGGAGAGTTACTGGATATTTACCCTGAGTAGGTTGTGATTTTACCCACTTGATGTAACATTGAGTTATGGATAGACTTACAGCCTGGTAGTCATCCGATTTCGATGGATTCTTATTGAATGTCACCTTCTATGTTGTAGGAGTTGCGGATTCAGATTGATGATTTGGTAGGGAAGGGATTTATCCAACCCTATGTGTCACCATGGGGTGATTCAGTCTTGATTTTGAAGAAGGAATATGGTGGTCTTAGGTTGTACATAGACCGAAGACTGAATCAGGTAACAGTCATAAACCATTACCCTCTCTCAAGGATAAATGATCTTTTTGAAAAGCTTAGGGGAGAAGGTTGGATCTCTAAGATAGATCTATGGTCTGCATATCACCAGTTATGGGTGAAGGAGTGTGACATCCCAAAGACTGATTTCCAGTGCAGTTATGCGCACATTGAGTTTGGGTTCATGTTGTTATGTGTTACGAACTTAGAAACTGTGTTCATGGGGCTCATGAAATCTTTCTTCCATGAGTTCATGGACTGGTTTTTCCTCATGTTCATCGACAAAATCCTGATCTAATCGAAGTTATAGGAGGAGCATGATGAGCATTTTAGGACTCTCTTTGAGGTTCTTCGAGGCCACCAACTTTATGGGAAGTTTTCCAAGTGTATGTTCTGAACATAATAGGTGCACGTACTTGGACATTTTGTGTCTCAGAAAGAGATATCATTGGATCCATCGAAGATCATGGCATTTGTTTCTTAGGAATCACCCAATAATATGGTGGAGTTTCATAGATTTTTTAGTCTAGAAAGCTATTATTGGGTATTCATACCCAAATTATCTCAGGTTGCAGCTCCGTGGGATACATTGACCAGGAATGGCTTAGACTTTGTATGGAATGATTAGTGCTTGGAATCTTTCAGCTATTTAAGGGGAAGTAGTTCAGTTCTCCAGTACTCTGGTTTCTAGAGGAGGGTGTGATGTTTGAGGTGTTTTGTGATTCTTCCCGCCTAGTCTTGGGATGTGTGTTGATGCAGAAATGATGAGTCATCTCTTATGGGTCTTGGATATTACATCCTCATAAACATAACTATTCCTCCCATGATATGGAGCTAGCATCAGTCATGTTCGCACTGATTTTTTTGGCGGAACTACCTTATTAGTGAGCACTTTGTGGTCTTCACGGATCACAAGAGACTGAGGTTTATACTTTCCCAATGAGATATGAACTTGATACAATGTAAGTGGATGTAGTTTTTTTAGGAATATTATTTTTATATCTCTTTAAACTAAAGAAATGGGAGCGTTGTAGATAGTTCTTTGAGAAGGAGGTCACAGAAAGAGGTGGTTCGGGAGTTTGCGAACGCTTTGAAGGAAATGGAGGAGTCGGATGCCTTGCACTTAGATGAAGGAATGGATGGTGGTAGAGGCTATCTATTTCAGATACGGTTGAATTAATATATGAGGTAGTAGGTGTAGGTGTCTCATTTTGGAGACTTAGAGGCAGTGGTAATGTGTGATCGCATTGACCTGGGTGATGCTCCAGAGGGATGGTCAAAGGATGGTTAGAATCAGATAATGTTCCATGAGAAGATATTTCTTATCATGGTGATGTGCGATGTATTTCTCCATGATTTTAATATCTCAACCCTAGAGGTAAACACCATAGTTTCCAATATGTATTGTGGCCTGAGGGAATAGTTCTGGTGGCCCGGGATGAAGTAGGTAGTGGCGAAGTTTATTGAAAAGTGCCTAGTGCACTAACAGGTGAAGGAAGAGGAACTTGTTCTTGGTGGTTTGTTTATACCCTTAGATATCCCTGAGTGGAATTGGGGAAGACACATTAATGGATTTTATCATAGGATTACATAGGTATTAGGAGAGGATGCGATGTAATCTGGGCAGTTGTTAATTGGCTGATGAAATCAGCTCCACTTCTTTGCGATCAAGGAGTCAAGAACAATGGATTCTTTACTACAGAGGTATGTGGATTAGTTGTAAAGATGAATGGGGTTCCAAGTTCAGGCATCTCAAAATATAGATATGAGTTTTACCTCAGTAATTTGGAGGGGATTACAGCATTATTTCTGTACTCAGTTACACATCAACACTTCATTCCACCCTCAAAATATAGGAAGATTTAGAGGACCATCCTGACATTGGAGGAAATGCTATGAGCATGCATCTTGTACTTTGGTGTGTATTTGGTGTGTCACTTTCCCTTAGTATAGTTTTCATAAAATAATAGCTATCAATCATCCATTGGTATGGATCCATTCAAATATTTGTATGGAAGTCCCTATCATTCACCCTTGTGCTGGACAGGAAGTTGGGGAGGCAATGTTCTTGGTCAAGAAGTGGTACAGAGTACGACAGAGAAGGTGAAACTTATCCGTGATGGGATGAAGGAAACACATGACCAACAAAAGTCGTATGTCGATCATAGGATAAGGCCCTTAGAGTTTTGGGTTTTGGACCATGTGTTCTTGAAGGATTCCCATTGATGTGTGCAACGAAGGTTCGATTGGGCGATAAAGCACTATCATAGGTTCATCAGACCTTATGAGGTATTGGGATGAGTTCGTGAGGTGGTATATCAGTAGTTGTTTCCACTATAGTTGCAGAGGATCCAAAACATCTTCCACATCTTCCAGCTTCATTGGTACCCACACGGTGACTCACAAGTCATTGACTGGGGAGAGTTGGATATCATGGATGATGCAACATTTGTGGATTAGACAATAGAGATCCAGGATCATCTGGAGAAGGTGCTTTGTGGATGGAACATTTCCTTGGTTATTGTGTTCGGGAGGCATGGTGGCCTTAGGGATTGTATCTAGGAGTGAGAGTTACATAAGTGTGCTTAGTGCTCAGAGCTATTTTGAGTTTTTTTTGAGTGCTTTGATTTATGATGTAATTCATGAACCTTGTTTTCTATAAGAAGAGTTTTTTCCTATTCTATAATCTTTTAAAAAGTCCTGACATGTGGGAAAGGGAGGAAATGATCCCTAATTAACACACATTAATACAGATGGAATTAAATCCATGTGGGTTACTCAGTGACACCCAAAGTAGATAATATCTTCACATGGAGGAAGGAATGCCCTAATCCACGTGTCCTGATAATGTAAACTATTATGTTTATGTAATTTTTTAGGGCGGTACATGTTGGTATTGGTATTTATGGATATCGAGGTTTCATTTTGGCTTTCAAACAACCCAAGGTTTTTTATCCTTGAGAGGTATCTTGAGGGGTGGTTTTTTCAGAATCCTCTTTCATATGGGATGGTTTTGAATTCTCAGGGATGAGAATAGTTTGATATGTATCTTATATATTGGGTCAGACCTCTCTGGTTCATTACTTTGTTAAAATATGGTGTTTTTAGTGTTCTTGGAGGTCACAGTGCCATGTTTCTGGAGTTTTCCAAAAAATACAGTTTTCTAACGGTAGCTCATCTGAAGGTTGGTCAGCAGATAGTGAATTTCTAGAAGGTGACTTACCACACAGTGACTCTTCACATTGTGAATCGTTGCACGTTGAATCAGCCAATAATGACTCACCGTAGAGTGACTCACTTCACGGGGAATCTCCCCACGATGACTTGCCGCACGGTGACTCGCCACACAGTTACTCCCCGCACAACGACTCTCTGTACGGTGACTCGTTGCATGATGACTCTCCATACAAATGGTGACTAGTCGCATGGTGACTCGCTGCATGGTGACTCGCCACAGGGTCACTTGATACATAGTAACTCACCGCATGGTGCACTAGTAGTTTGAAACCTCTCGAGGTTTTCTTCCAGTTTCATACCTCTTTTGTCCCTCATAGAGTTAAATGAAGAACCTATAAACATTTTACCGTTTCTCAATCCGTTTACTCCAATCACCTAAGAGGATGATTATATTTAAATATCTTTAGAAATGGCCAAGCCACATGGTCAAACCATGATATGAAATTTATGTTCATTGAAATAGTCCTCCCTGATTTTAGGATCCAGCCTTTTCTTAAGTTGAGATCCTCTCTTCTTGAAAACCTTATGTTCCCTCATCGTGTGCCTACAACTTTTCTACCCCAAGAATTTAAAACACCTATGTTGTACAACCTACTTAGTTTTCCCTTGGATTATTTCCTACTACTCATGTGGCCCTCTGTTTTAGAATAAAGAAGAATCATTGGTCACCTATTGTTCCTAGTAGGGATTTACTTAATCTCTCATTTCTTTGTTATTCATGTAGGGTGGGTATACTAGTGTCACCTCTTGATCACCATTGAAATATATTATTACGGGTGTTTTGATATAATATTCTCGTTACCTTAGCCACAAATGGGGGTAGAGAAGAAGATGATGTCTATCACTTATTTAATGTGTTATCCTTGATAACCTATTATGGTTTGTTTTGGCTATATGCCTTCTAACAATCATGGCCATTGGTGGTATTTTTTGTGCACCCACAATAGATTGTGAATAATTACTATAAATATGACTCTGATTAATCACATATACTCAGATAAATGAAAATGATTTCACATGACCAAACCTTTTTTTGTGATCACCCATGTTTATAAAAAGTTGAATTAATGAACCTTAGTTGGCTAAATCTGAATACACCTATATTATTGGTGTGGTAGTGTATTGTGTGGTTTCATTGGGGTTTGTGCTTGTGTGGGTTGTATGGTGCTACTATTAGTAACTTGGTTGTCGGTATAGGGGTGTACAGAGGGGTTGGATTTGTGAGTAGGGTGTGGCATGTGTATGAATTTGGGCTATAGTTTTTGGTGGTGGTTGCTGTGGTTTTTTTTGAGGTGGTTTAGGAGGTGTGATGGAATATCTGTTTGAGTGATTTATTGATTGTGGAATGGATAAAATTGTAGAGCAATGGCAATGCATCTGGGTTGTGTTATGGTTTTAGAATAGTATTGTGCAGTGGTACTGCAATATGGTTTGTGTTGTTGAATGTGTTGGGTGTGGATGTTGTTGGTAGTTTCTCGGGTAGAGATGGAATGAAAATAATTAATCTTATTAATAAAAATAATGAAAAGAGGTTTAAATAAAATGGGTAGATTATGTTTTTGGTGAATATTTCTGTGTGGCTGCGGATATAGGGGTAGCAGTAAGGTCAGTTTTTGTTGGTTTGGTGGTATGTTTGGAAAACCATAGATTCATATGAGTGTTTGTCTACCAATATGTATAAAATTGTAGTTATTTTCAATTTATATATGTCCCCACCTATATTGAGCACAACATTTCGAACACCCCCCATTATTACGGGGGAGGGTTGTCTTTCCCAGCTTCCTTATAGGAGGATAGATAACATGTTACTGGATCCCCTGCTCCATTTTTTAGGTATTTATTCCCCAAGACCCATCAAGTAGACTATAATGGATTGTGTTTTATTAAAATATTTATGGTACTGGCTAGGTGAGGGGTAGTTGTTTCCCAGGTGTCTTTGGGATGAGGCCCATGTGTCCTTTGAAAAGATGTGTGGTGGTTGTGGCCTATGTTTTTGCGGGCAGGATGTGTTGTGGTTGTATCCCAGGTGTGTGCGGGAAGACTGTGACATTTGGTCTTGTGGAAGAGTGGTAGAACTAGTACGTTTTCCATTAAGGATGAGCAGTTAACCAGTGGGAAGTCCTATGGGGTACCCTATCATCGATGTACTTATATTATTACCTTACACGACTTGCATTATTTGGTGAGTTTGTCTTGGTGAGATTGGGGCAGTTAGTATTCCTCATTAGGTGTTTTGAGGATCTAATATTTTCTCATAAGGGAATTAGTATGTTTCCCCCACTTGTGCATGAGTAACTTTGGATTTAACTAGTGAGTATGCTTGTATGCTCACCTTGTATATATAGAACGGTTTTCAGGTTTCCTAGGAGACTATGTTGACCGTTCAGGACCTTGCTAGCTTGGACATTGGGGGACAGTTGTTGTATCATTTCTTGGTCTTATTTTGGTACTTAATTTGTAGTTTTCTTTTTTTATTTCCAGTAGTTTTAATTTAAAAATGCATGTGGGTGGATTTTGGATTCTTTTATATATATTTCTTGGAGTTTTTTTGAGGTTGATACATCTTATCTCCCAATCTTGGTTACTATAAAAAGGGGAATTACTTAAATGTTTGTGAGACTATATACCCTTGGTGCTAGTCGCTACATTGGAGCCTATTGGATATGGGATTCGAGGATCACTATCTCTCATTGATCTTGAGGAAAAAAGGTCATGAAACTTTTCTATCCCTTTGTACATCTTAAAGAATTCAGTTTATGACATCTATGATTCTCAAGAAGGTACTAAATTACTTCTTCATATAGTTTTGATGAAAAAGTATCAATTCTAGAAGCCATTATTTTTGAATACTTTCATTATATAATCAATATAGTATTTCTATTTCCTATTAAATATGGATAGGAAGTGTCTTTATGAAAAATTATATGGTCGATAGTTAATTTCCTTTAAATATTTTAAATAAGTTATTATTGGTAATGAAGTTGTTTTTTTAAGAAGAGTATTCTAATGAAGAAGAATAAGTTGAGGTGAATTTTGAAAAAAATCAATGAATTCATTTCAGTGAGATTGAGAATAAGGAAAGAAAATTTAAATGGAAAGATACCTCAAAATGTTTTCATGTGTGGGTCTATTAGACATTTTGTATAAAACTATCCAAATATTTAGGGAGGAAAATATTTTGAAGATTTGGATAATCCATCAGTGTGTTAATCAAAGAAGAAATATATGAAATATTACAATTTATATATTCATTTAATATAGAAATATAAAAAGTTTTCTAAACTAATAAGGATTAACCTCTTATCATGATTTTATAATAATGATTATTTTTTGATGAATGGGAATTAGAGACTTCTATAGAATTTGATATAGAATTATAGACTGTAAAAGAGAATGATAAAGTATTTCATGGCGATAAAAGTAGTGATGTTGAAAGTGAGGAAGAAACCAAGATGGAGTTAATATTATAGTAATAAATCAAATAATTTATCTAAATGATCTAAAAATTACACAAGGTTAATAAAAATAAAATTTAATAATACAAATATTCTAGAAACAATTATTCTTTTTTAGGTTGAAAAGTAGTCAAAGTTGATGAAGTGGAGTGATAACTTGAATATGTTACTCATTGAAGATAAGAAAATCAATGTTGAAGTGAAAGGTGAGATTAACTAAAAGTAGTGGGATCTTGAACTTGTTCAAAGTATTTATAAAGAGAAAATAATTTTTGAAAAAAATCTAAATTAATCATAAAAAATTATGTTTATGAAATTGGAGATAACTCAAAGAAAAATATTTTGTAAGTGTTTAAATCTCTACAGAATGATGAAATTCATGTACAACTATAAATATCAAATTAAAAGGATGATAAAATATCTTTTATGTGTTAGTGAAATGTTTTATTCAAATTCCAAAGTGAAGAAAGTCAAATTTATTGAAAAAATGTTATTATCATTAACCTAGAGTTTTTTAGAACTAATTTGAATTAAAAACCCTATAAACGGTGACCTGAAAATTTAAATGTGAAATTGTAGATTAAAGTAAAAAATATTGAATTCTATCAAAATTTTGGCTGATAAAAATGTTCCAAAATTGATAATAAAACATTAGAATAAGACCTGGTTTGAAAATCTAGATAATAAGCTATTTTAGTGGGTAGTAAAAATTTTATCGATGTAATTGGAATTATAGAGGTTTTGGGATCCTAAAATTTATATGTTTGTTTCTTTAAAAATATTTCTATGAGTCTATAATATTTTTCAGATAATGTTTTAAGTGTAATGAAACTCCTCAAAGAATAAAATTATATATGTAATTTGAATATTATGAACTAAATGTTGAAAATAGGTTCCAACTATTCGAAGAGGTTAAAAGATGGTGTGATTATACATGTCACATTTCTATATAATGCATCACAATTATAATTTCCTAACTAATAATGTGTTTTAATATTAAAATTACTTATATCATGAAATAAAAAATAAAATAGATGGATTGTATACCAAGAATAATTAAAAGAAATTCTATCGATTTGGGATAGTGGATGTTCTTCAAGAATTAAAGGTGATTTTAGCTATTTAAAGATGTTTTGAACATCAAAGAAGGATTAATAAAATTTAAAAATATTCACTCACTTAAAAATAAAATTATTTTTTGTAGTAGTTATTGAAAAAGATAAATAAATTTATAACAATAAGTAACTTGTTGATTAGTTGATACATAACATATTAAGGGTGTCTCACCTTTTTGACGAGGTGAATGAATTGGTGTTTAGGAAAATTGGTTACAGTGAAGAGGCTGAATGATGTATTTGTATTCCTAAGAGTATAATAAACACAAGGAAATGTTTTTTAAGTTAATGATGTAGAAAAATTCACACTACGTAAGATTAAAAGAGGAAAATTAGTTTTGGAATGGATGGATTTAATTTTTTTGATGAAAATGATAAATATTGCAAAACGAGAGATTACTTGTGATGTCCCTATATATAATAAAGAGAGAAACTAGACATGATCTATATGAAAAATGGGAGTGGTTTTAATTTTTTTACATAGAAAAAAGAGATTCAAACATCTTACCCATTTGAGCTCATTCATGAAAATGTTTATGGATCTATGTGGGTGAAATAAATAAATATATATAACTATTTAACATAAATTAAATATTAATTTGATGATATCACTTTATTTAATTCGAGAAGAATAGTTCATAGTCTATGATGATGTTTAAGAATATTAGAAGAGTTGATGAGAATGATAATGGTTTCTCTAAGATGAAGATCCATACACACAACAAAACTAAATATACAAGTATAAAATTAGATGTAGATATTATGAATCATGGTATATTCCATGAACATAGTTCTCAATACACACCACGAAAAATTGTTTCTCTAATAATAATAAAAAATGATTAATAGAGATTGATTGTACTATATTGGTTGAGCATGATACTTCTTTTTATTTCTAGAGAAAATAAATTTCTACAATGATACATATTCAAAATTATATTTTATATCTAAAAAATAAGATATGTTTCCATATGGGGTGTAGTATAATAATACTATGAGAATAAATTACTTAAGAGTGTTTGAAAACCCTTTTATTATCATTATGAAATGTGAAAACCTTAATAAGTTTGAGTAGATAGGTATTGGCAATACCTTCATTATTTATCCTTCAAAGTTTATATGATATCATTGTTATAATAAAGATATAAAGAAAAGTATATATAGTGATTATGTAATGTTTTCAGAATACTCGTAATGTGAAACCACACATCAAGAACGAATTTTCAAAATTGATTCCTATAATGTTTTTCTTGTTTTGAATCTTGAAAAAATTTATAAAAATGATGAAAATTCAGAATAAGTTTTGTTTGGTGACGATGAATGTGATGAAAAGAAATATTTTTCAATTCATTCAATGTTTGGATAGTATGAGGAGATTAAAAATATTATTATAATAAATGAAAAGGTGATTCAAACTAGGTGAAATTTATGGATACTAATTCATGTATAATTGTTTTATATAGTTGAACCATGATATGTAAAAGAGGATTTGGAACATTAATATCAGATTGATTCTAATACTTAATAATTAAAATATATATACAATAATGTTACATGGGAATTAAAAAAAAATTAATAAAACATTATTGTTATCGTAAAAAATGGGTGTTACATAATAAGATGTAGGAAAGAGGAGAAGTGATAAGGAACAAGGGGATCTTTTGTGGAAAGGGTACTCATAGGATGAATGAATGAATTATGATGATACCTTCATATTGAATTCTAGTCATGATACCATTAGGATATTTTTTCTATTTCATAATAAAGTAAATATAATATCATTGAAATAGATATAAATAAATCCTTCCTTAATAGATAGTTCTAGGAGGATGTATACATTGAGAAACATTCTTATTTATTTATTAGAGAACATAAAGGATATATTTATAGGTTAAATAACAATATATTTGGTTTAAAACATTACTAATAGCATGATATTCAATGTTATACTTTTTCTCAAAGTTTATAATGTTCAAAAAGAGAAGAGTGTATAGAAAACTCAACATTAAAGATGATAAATTGGTATCACTTTTCATTATTGTCTTTGTAGATGATATCTTATTTACTAGAAATAATGAATGTTTGTGAAAACTATTCTATTTAGAGATGAATATGATATTTGATACATCCATTCTGGAAAATATTAGGCACTCTTTGGGATTACAAATTTCATAAGAGGAAGATCATATCATTATTTCTCTAAAGAATTATGGCCAAAAACATCTAGATAAGCTTGTCTTGGTTTTTTAAAAAGTAATTCTCCCCCAATTTTAGTGGGAACTAGGATTTATAATTATAAAAAGTAAATATAAGTTGATTCAGAGGAATTTGGGATATTTTTAAGAGATTTATTTACCTCACATCTTTAAGACCTGGTATAGTGTATGTTATTAACTTTGTTCCAACTATCAAAGCTCATCAAGGGAATATCATTTCATTGTTACAAATAGAATTATCAGGTATATTAAAGGCATGATGGATTATGGATTTAAATATGAATGAAATTTGATTATTGATATCTATGGATATACTGATGATGTTTTAAATGAAAATGTATATGGTGGATGATCATCATCTAATTGATTGATATTTTGGGAGAAAAGGTGTTTTATTATCATATAAATAAGTAAATCATAGTGAACTTGTGTAATACTGATGTGAAATATGTTTTTGGAACTTAGGAAATAACATAATTTAATTGGATGAAGAAATAATTGGAATATCTCAAAGTGGATATGATATTTCCATTATTATGGGGATTTGAAAATCAATCCTCTATCAATTTATCAAAAAATATTATTTATTAATCTCAATCAAATTTAGTTTATTTAAAATATAGCATTATTAAGTATTTGGTAGAGTATGTATTTGATAATATCGATTTTTTATACAAAGGAGTATATTGGAGATATGATCATTAAGATAATATTAATAAAATAATTTCATAGATTTAGGTAGATGAAGGGAGTTTAATATCAATTATTTGAAGGTGAAGGTAAACTGAAACCATTATATCTCTAGAACTTTCTTTAGGTAATTTTTTCATTGGGGAATAAAGACAATATAAATACATTTATGTGTATTTCTTAATGTATTTACAAATGAGGAGAAAATAATATAGGTTTATAATCCAATTATATGTGTTTAACATAATATGGGGGGTAACTCTTATTTAGGGGGGATATATTTAGAGATAGTTTTTAAAATTGGAAAACAATGAATTTAGTATGGTTTTACGAGTTGTGAACAATTAAGACATGTTTGGTAAGAATGCATAGAGGAATATTTTATACGTAGGTACCAAGAAATGGTTTTAGAAGTTAAAAGAATAGTTAATATTAGTTAGTATCTAGTGTTATAATAAAAGGAATGTAAGTAACTTTATAAATAATAAGATTTTGTCATTAAATGTTCTTGTTTAGAACCATGTGTTTTCTCTTATGGGATTATTATTATTAATTAATCATTTATTTTTAGCTTTGTTGAGTTTCAGGACTGATTTATGGTTAATGGTTATCCAAATAACCGAAAGGGGAGATTTTTTAGACCATGAGATGTTTATGGGAGTTTTTGATGTCTATAGTTTCTATATCATTGGGGAGTTTGTTAATACCCATGGAGTGTTTTTTGGGACATTAATTTTAAGAATAACTCCTTTCATAGTTTGTTTTGTAAATGTAAAGAATATAAGTGATGAGAATAAATTGAATATGATTCTTGGGTTAGATTTTGTTTTAAATACATAAATAATGTTCAAAATCATATTAAATAATGTTTAGTTTAAGGTTGTTTAGAAACCCGGAGCTATCTAAAAAAGGTTCGATTTTTTTTGAATAAGTGTGAAGATATTTAATTTTTAATCATTTTGGATCATAAAATTGACTGAGATCCCATATGTAAGAGTATCTTCTTTCAATATTCAAGGGAAACTATAATAAATTGAATATAGACTGAAGAAGCTAATTTTCTTGGCATGTTATATTCTATAGATCATTATGTAAATTAGACATTGGTGCTGAGTTGAAGGATTCTATTTTTATTTTCTAATTTCTCAATAGGTAAATGTAATTTTCCTTATAAATAAGAGTCACTTTATTGTTATGTGATATATAAAAGTTACTTTTCTCAATACATAAAGGTCACATAATAAGTAGTCTAAAAAATTATTTAAGTACTCAATGTGTATAAGTAAACCTGTTGAGATGTAAAGGTTTATATGAGGAAAATGAAACACAAAAAAGTAAATATGGTGATATTTAATGGTTAATTTGAGGAAAATACAAGAGATAAAGTTTCATATGAGGGAAATTAAATGTGTAATAATAAATCATGCGATATGTAAATGGTGATATGAGGAAAATTGAATATATATAGGTCATTCATATGATATTTATGAGTCATATAATTCTTTCACAAGACTTGCAAGGGTTATTCAGGGATATATATTGATGTATAAGGATTCCTAACATTAATAATTTTTTTATTGAAATGAGAAGTGATTGAAAACTATATTCTTGAAAGCTATCTCTTTGAGATATATATGAATAAAAGGGGGTCAAAGATCATTCAAAAATTTTATTTAATAAATGAAAGGTTATTTACAATTTTGGGATGATATAAAGTCTCATAATTCATTTAGAAGAAGTTAAGAAGTAGTTTAAGGTAGTTAATTATCTAAATTGTGAATTTTAAATACAAATTTTAAGAGGAAGATTATTGGTGTTTTTGGAGGGTAAATTTTATTGTTGTTTTAATATTGTCTATGTTAAATTATAGAGGAAGAAATAGAAATGTTAAAAAGTGAATAATGTTTTCTTTTATGAAATTGTAAGTGGACAAGGAACAAGAGAAATGATAAGAATAAGTAAAACAACAACTTTATAGAAGTATAATTAGTTTAAAGGAACTTATATTGTTGAAAAATATATTTTATATCTTATGTATTTATGGGGGAACCTTATACAAGATGAGAGATATTTTTTTTGTGTATCAAGAATTCAAAGATAAACCATGATTTTTGTATCCATCATAATGTTTCTATTGGACGGTGTGGTCTTCATTTAAGATTAAGAAAATGGTTAGATTTTGGTTTCCATTGGTGAACCTATTAGATTTTTTATAACTAATATGTTTGATTATTGTTGTGTGTTACTAATATCTATTTATTAACACTAATATGGATCTAGGGTCTTCTAATAAGAATGATACAATGGATGTGAATTCACTAATTAAAACCCCTTGTTAATTATCATTGATATTGTGGGTCATTTTCAATATTTAAATATATAAAATATCATATAGCAGTCTTTTATGAAAATAGAACCCAATCCACTCTATAAAAAAATCATATAAACATCATAAGGAATAGAAAATAATCATCAACACAGCAACACTAGTCATCCTCTATATCAAAAAATAATTTTTTTATTACTTATCCCTACACAAAAAATCTTGAACCTTTTTAGTAAAAGATGATAACGAAGTATCATCATATGAAATATATAGAATAAATATCTTATTATATCATGTTAACACAAGTAAAATACACACCAATTAAATATTCCCACATTATTTCTAGGAAAAACTTTTATTATCCTTCATTGGGTCAATAGAAACAATAATATTTCAAATAACCTGACATTGCAAATAAACTTGGTGATTCTAAAATGAACACTTTGAAAAAATCCCATAAAATAGATCCTCTCACTATAGAATTAATAAAATCCTTATATATCATGAATTATCATCTTGATATATTGAATGAACCAAGCTATTATAAATAAATATGACCATAAACTAGTCCAAATCAAAATAAAATTACCTAAATCAGTCCTAAAAACATTTCAATTGTGTTTTTAAAATTGAAAATATATCTATATAATTATAATATAAATGCTTTCAATGAAAGGGTTTATTTGAGATATCCTTCTCTAGAATCAACAATTGATGATATATAAAGTGAAATTCATTCTTCAAAACACAACCCACACCATGGAGCTAGTTGAATAGACCAATAATCCTTAGTAAAGGATAATGATTCATCTCTGTCACCTACTTCAAAAAAACATATAAAATGGTTCATGTTATAATTATCCCTATTAAAAAAAATTTGGCAATATCCAGAGTGACACACTATGAAAGATAATACCCTTACTCAATAATTCACCAATATGACATATTAGCTCACAAACATCTACTAGAACTATCTTGTGTCAATGTTAAAAGGTCATCTTAGTAACAAGGTATAAGGCTATATTAATTTCAAACTAAACTTATGGGGGAAGAATATAATATCGTTATGAAACATATTAAAAACACTTATATAACAAAACATAAATATTCCACATCTACCTATAATACCACTCCATACCAAGGATAATGTAACAAGGTTGACCAAAATAAGGTCTAAAAACAAATATTACATCTTGATAAAAGCTCAGATCATTGAAAAATCATTAATAACTAGGAAAAAATACAACTATACTTGACAACATATAGTGTTGAATCAGTATATTGATTGAAAAACCGAAATCATCAAGAAGACGTAGAGCTATAAATATATTGAGACGCACTTATGTATATCAAAACTGAATCAATATTCAAATATATATAGATTGAACCTATAAAAAATCAGATATATCATCTTTAGAAACTTTAATGAAATGAAACTAACCTCTCCAACATGATCTATAATGATAGTCCATGTTTTTACTTCAATATCTTCTCTAGTTTATAGCTTTAGAGTAATCATTATTTTTTAATTTGTGGGTTATATGGTGAGTTATAGGAGAAAGATGAAGTTGAAAAAATGACTTTAGAGAGAAATTCAATCTAACATGAAAACCACATCATATGGGGATCTTAATATTCCATAGAGAGTCTATAGAATATATATGGTTAAAAGGGTTTTTAGATTATAGGATATGGAGACTAATATGGTTGTTCTCCAAAACACATAGGAAACCCATCATGGTTAGTTAGAATATATCTTCATATAATTATGAATGATATGGTTCTTGGAAATTCATTGAATTTTTACTATTTGAATATGGAAAAAAATGAATGATTTTTTTGATTTAAAACATTCCATGGTATATTTTTATAAGATATTAAAGATCCATATGGTTATCATGCAGAATGATATATATCATTGTAACATTTCATAGTTTTTGGTGAATAAAGGAAACACATTGTGGTTTATTTCAACAATAATTTGTTAAGGTAATATAGGAGGGAACTTAATTTATATTTTATTATAGATTTTGTAGAAGGTATAAGAAACAACATAAGTTTTTGATTGATCATTTATTAGTGAAAATATGAAATGTTTGAGGGGAAATTATGGGGTTTTTGATAAGTAAAATAACAAATTAATGAACAATTTCTAAAACAAATCTATTTTTCTCTGTTAACATCTTATTTACTTTTAGGGAAACATTTATGTGACTTGAGAAATATTAATCAGTATCATAAGATTCAATTAATATATTTATTTATGGGATTTATGGAATCAAATATTTTATTGATCATAAGTGGAATTCTAGATCAATTTTTTTTAATATCTTGTTGTAATATTCGTTTTTTATATTTATATCATGCATACACCATATTTATGAATTTATTTTGAAATTTCTTATCATTAATGTGGAAATTATGAATTATAGTTTGACATCAATTATATTTTATTATAATATTCTAACATTGATGAGGAAATGGATTCTATCTTCCCTTTTTTACATGATTAATTAAATTTAATATTTTGGTCGATGTGGTGGTGGGTAAATTCTATGTTAATAATTTAATAAAACATATATTGTATGATTTATCCAATTTTTTTATCTTTATTATATAAAAATAATTTTCATTGAATCTATAATAATGTAATGATGTGTAATTATGGTAAATTATAATGAAGGAATTGGGATAAAATAATGATATTATTTTGATGATAACAAGAAATTATTGAAATAATGTGGGTAATGAGTGGAATTAATTATCTTTTATAAATACTAAGATATTAAATTTTAGATATTGGTTTTTATAGAAAATATCTTATTGGTGTTTTGGATTGATTATTTTTGCTAAAATAGTTACGAGAAGGCTATTTGAAGATGGTAATTAAATGTTGAAGATAATACAATCAGAAGGATATATACAATTCCCAAACATTTCTTGATATCATATGAGGGATATATTATGAGGATTATTTTCAAATCTCTAGTAGCATTCTACACTACATCAATGTAGACCACACCATATGGGTAACTATATGATTTTTGATGTATCTGAATTTTGGAGGGTGCTTATGACTTGGAGAGTAACTTGGGTCATAGAGGTTTTGTAACTAAAGACATACATTCCACAAAAATGTAATTCACCATGTATGGGTGATTTTAATTTAGAGTGAAGGACAATTTTTTTTATAAATTTAGAGGATCATGTCACAAAGAATATGAACTTTCTATAGCTAGTTTTTTGAGACCAGAGATTTCATGGAGGTATTTTTTAGGGTCACTGTTTATTAAATTTGATGTAGATATTTTAGAGCTTATAAAATACATTATAACAATATATAGTATAGGGTGAAAATATATAATATATAATTTTATAAATAGAATACCTCAATATAGAGAGAGTTATGTTGTAATAAATCCATAGTGGAATATGACCACACCATAGAAAAAAGGGTCATGTTATGGTTAATATTTTCTCTTGGATGAAATATTCAATAAGAAAATCCAAAGTGGTTATGTCTTGGGATTTAATGTATTTTTTTAAAATAAAATATCCTTAGTCACCACATTAAAATTTGTATGAAACTTGGAGTAATCTTAGAAGAGTGGAAAAATATTTGATCCCAACACTTGAATCAAAATTTATTAATTAAACTATCATAGATAAATGAACATTGTTTTTTGAGAGATGGTGAGATAATGAATTGAGGGGGATATCCATATCACATAATAAAAAGTAAAAAATCAATTAATACTAGGTAATTTGGTAAAATGAATGTGAAAAAGGAGGAAAAAATACATATACTTCTTACCTATCTAGAAATTATTCAAATATGTACATAAGTGAAACACAAATCCTGATATATTTTATCATCATAAATTTATGAAATAGAAGAAAATCATAGAAGGTATGGAGAGAATTTTTCAATGAGGAACACTTGTGAGATATTAAAATGTATTTAATAATAATGAATCTGGAGGACTAGTGAAAATTCATTATAATTTAATCATTTCAATCAGTTTTCCTAATGTCTTGGGTTAAAAGTATCATTTTCAGGCATTCTCTATAAATTAACCCTTTTATGTGAACCACGTAAAAATTACTTTAATATTTATTTACAATGTTATTAACTAAAAATCATTTAGTGAGTAATAGAAATGAGCTTCCCTTATTAATAGAGAACAATATCATAATCAAGGAATGAATATTAATTAACTTTAATACCCTTATTCACCCACCACACGCACACACACACACACACCAATATAGGTATATTCCTTGATTGGATACTAACAAGTGGTATCATAGAATTGTTTTGGGGGTGAATATTTTTTTATCTATGACGCATGTAAATAATATCAGTCTTAAATCACAAAGGTATGCACATTTTTAGGGAGAAAAATTCTAGTTCTAGAAAAATACAACGAAATTCTATATTTTTTCCATTATAAATAGATGTTTTCAAAATATAAATGGATGGATTTATGGCTAGTATGGACAAAAAATCATATAAGGAAAGAGATCAAAAGTATCTTGATACTGATTCCAATGAAATTAATGCATTAGGGGTTGCTGTATCCAAACCTATTTATACTAATGTAATTTCTTTAAAAACATATCATTCTATGTGGGAAAAACTAATTAATATTTATGAAGCTGATACTATAGTTCAATACGTGATGTTTTGAGTGCTCTAGAATTAGTGTAATGATTTGGGGAAAAACTAAAATGAAATATTTTATTCTTTTTTTGATCAACACAACATCTTGGTGGAAGACATGAATGATCATAAAGACAACACTGAGGATGTCAAAATTGATAAAATGATTTTAAGAAAAAATCCACCACATTTAAATGTGAAGGTTTCAGTTCTCAAAGATAATGATCCAAACGAATAATCTCTAGATAAGCTAAAAACACCCTTTTGGTATAAAAAATAAGGAATAAAGACATTGAATCCATATAAAAGGAATGTTCTTAGAAGGTATCCTTTAAAGATATAATGAAACCCTCAATAATGTAGGGTCTAAATAATAAATAAGCTGATGAGGTGATGTATTTCTTGAACAGTAATCTAAAAATAATTAAATGGAAATTTAAATTAATGATTCTAATTTTTCTTCTTTATATATAAAAAGGAGTAAAAAGTTGAGTATAAAATTATTCAAAATATCATGGTGATGATAAAGAGGATGTCCATTCTAAAAAGAATCAAAAGGGATAGTGGAAAATAGTTACTCATAGTGGAGATTATTTAGAAATAAAAAATTTACCCTCTCAAGAATATGATTTTTCTATGGAAACAAAAGTGGATGAGGTAGAGGATTGAAGGGACCATGGAGAATATGAATTTATGGGTATTGTAAAAAATTCAAAAGATAATGATAGTGATGATGAAATTCATTATGTTGAATTAGACTAAATATTCAATATGAACATGAGGTGGCCCGAGAATAAACTGACATTTGGAGAGCTAAAATGAAGAAGTATAATTGACTTCTGATGAATATACACAGTATATTTAATAGTATGTGGTAAATAAGTTATAAATAAATGGAAAATTTTGAAAAAATCAAGGCTTTAAATTTTGGGACATTAGAGTAAAGTTCCCATATATATTTGTAATGATCATATTATATTTTTTATCAATGTGTTTTATTGATTAATATAAAATAATGATGTTTTTTATGAGTGATTGATTGGATTTTCCACCCAATATACGTGGCAGGTGTTTCCAAAACTTTTTGGGTAGTGTAATTAGAGTTACTTTTTCGGAGATATCTAGCTATATATATTTTAGTATCATCCAATACATCTGGAAATTTTTGAACTATTTTTAAAATATAAAAGACTATAGTGTTGTTGGAGAAAGAATCATTTTACACTACATGTCACATAAAATGAACTAATTCCACTACGGATGAATTTAAATGATAACATCATTTGATTTTTTAAGTGTTTATTTATGTCTATAATAAGTGATAAAGCTTTCGAAACCATGTCTTAAATAGTTTTAATGAATGATATGAGAAATAGGCATTTTACTACTAATACATGTGTTAGATAACCTATATAGTAGCCATTAGAAAGGTTAAAATTGGTTCAATATTTTTGGGAGATCTAACTAAAGTATGGGATTTTTTTTTCAATAGTGTCTATGGGTGAGTTGAAAAATGAATAGGTAGTTTTTTAACTTTTTGTTGAAACATATATAGTTTTCTTTAAAAATATTAATATGGTTTTAATGTGTTTGGAATAGCTAGAAAAATTAGAGGATCCATCATTAGAATTATTAGAATTTTGGATTCTGAATTAGTGTTAAAATTCCTTGAATTAGGATTTGAGATGTCTAGAGAATCTATGGAGTGATATGAAGTCATTACAATGTTAGTTTAATAAATATGAAATTTTGGCATTTTCGAGATTCACTGAAAAGATGGAAAAGTATAATATCATTTGAAATATATAACTGATCATATGGATTCAACATATGAATTCAAAAATATCATAAGATTTTTTCATACAACTCTAAGATGCTTGAAATAGGAAATTAGAAAAGGAATTGAGTATATGAATCCAACAACATTAGACTCCATGATAAGAAATTTATGTATATCATATGAAATCATCATAATATCTATTTCTCTAGAGAATACATCATTTGAGAGATGATATAAGTCATTTAAACTAAGAATAATTCCTAATTGTAATAATTTTCAAGTGTAAGCCTCTTGGGACACATCATGATCAGTTTTTGAGTGTAATTCTATTATGTGTTCACTATAAGTATTATGATGATAATCATAAACCGTTAAGATTAAGGAATCTGGATAAAATTAAAAGGAACTATGTGAGGGTAATATTCCATCTGAATAAAGGTAAATTTTTAGAGAATTGTATTGTGTAAAGGTTAAATAGTTCAAGGTAAAATTTTTATGCTTTATGGAGCCATGTTAGGGTAATTTGAATCTATATTTATTTATAATAAACTTTCATAAAGGTCATATAGACCTATTTAAGGGTAAAATAAGTCTCACAAACCTAAATAAGTATAATTTTGTTATTATTTTAAAACATTTTACATTCTGATGAAATTGGTTCAGATGATGACAGAGTTATTCTATCATAATCCAAACATCATGAAACTTTAAATATCCATGATCCAAGATTCGTTTGAGTATGAAGAATTAGATTAGATTAATTATAACTATTAGATCACTATATCATTTTCAAATGAGAATATTTGAAAATTATATTTAGTTATTTAAATAAAGATAAATTTGAATTTGTTGGTTTTGATCAGTATTGCCTAAAATATCACAAATAAGTTTTTAATTCAAGGTGGTTATTAAGAAGTTCATGTTGGTGTGTTCTTTGATAATAACACTAAAATATAGAGCTCCCACTAAAACATCATAGATCTTACACTACATAAACATTATTGATTTTAATTAATGATGTTCCTCATTCTTTATGTAGGTTAATGATGAAATATGTGTTTACTGTGGATATTAATGAGTTGTTTTTAGAATAAAATGAGGAAGAGGATATCGAGGCCATCCGAAGTAGAAAAATATATAATATCTTCTTGGTTGAGATGAAAAAGTAATATGAGAAAAATAAAGGGTATCCAAGTATTTCCTAGGATATGAAATTTGGAGATAATATGAGAATCATGGGTGTAATTATGAATGTTATTTTACATACACATATTATCTAATAGATTTTTTCTTTTATGAATATGAGAAGACACCCACAAAAATCATGTATTATCTTGGATTGGAATGAAGATCATAGGACAATCAAATAAATAGGATGTGGAGGTGAATGAAATCACATGGAAGAAAATTTAATGGGATATTCTATATCAAATAGATATAAATTTTTATTACATAGTAACCTCTATATAACAGAAAATGATGAAGAGAGAGTTCTGTATTATTTACCCGAGAGCAGGTGTGTTGTGAGATATCTTGAACAATAATCTCAAAGGAGAATAATAAGGAGGAATTGATACTGAACTATGATGAATATATTTAGGGTTTACATGTTGAAGAAGAAGACGATTTTGTCCCATCATACATAGTTGAGGTGAGTAAGACAACCCAGTTATAAGAGAGAGAGAGTGAGGGATGCCCTATACTAATGGTCTTCACCTCCTAGTGATGACGATAGCTACAGTGTCGATCCCTCCTCCCCCGGCAAGGGAGGGACCCCCGACGTCCGCCAAGAGAAGAAATCCTTCCTTCCACCCCTTCTCTAATATAATTTTTTTTTCATCCCTTTCTAAAAGCTTCACTAATCCATTAAGTATCAGATTTCATCAACATCCTTCCTATTATTCAAATTTCATCATCAGAGTTTGTGAAAACCACCGTGCTCTTGAACCTCACTCTAGTGGCTCATTTTAGGCAGAGGAGAACATTAGTTGATACCTTCGATAGGTTCATTTTTTTCTCATGGAATCATCAAGAGAGGAAGAATGTGTTTTTTTTTGATAATCAGCATATCATGAATTGATTTTTTTTGGATGAGGACCTCATTAGAGCCTGGTCGAACACCGCCTTTTAACTACGATGGATTTCAATTCATACTGTTTCGTTGGCCTTTTTATTTCCACATGAACTGTGGACCTCCTTCCACTATGGTTTGGGTATGTTTTACAAACCACCCTTTTAATTTTCAAAATAATTCTGTTAATAGGATGATTGGAATCCCAGTTGGTATATTTTTATGCTCTGATATCCGTACTATAGCCATTTTTCATCCTGTTAATCCATGGGTTTGTGTGGATCTGGATCTGTCTATAAATTCTTTTGAATTTTTCTAGATTTCAATCGACGATAAGTATCAATGTAAACAACGTGTGGTGTATGAAAACTGGTCTGGATTTTGTTCTACCTAAAGGAGTCTGGGTCACTCTATAGAGGTCTAGAACTAGGGGTTTTGAAATGCTGAGATGTAGGGGAAATGGAAAAAACATCTGTTCTGTGTGAAAATGACCAGGCCACTCATTGAAGGTTTGTCATCGGGGAAACCAACTCAGGGGAAGAATATATAATGGTAGAAATGGTAAGGATTCAGAGGGTCGTGAGAAGGATGGAACAGAATAGACGTACAAGGGTATAAAGGGGAGAGGTAGGGGACCTTAGTAGTCATGAACATAGGAGGAGGAACAACCCAAATGTGATCCAGTGGTCTGCAGTGCAATGTTTGAGGGGATTTCTGGCACTAATCAGGAGATGAAGTCTATAATATTCTAGATCAATCCACTGGTGTCTGAGATGTTCCATAGAATGAAGTAATATCTGGCTAGACATTCCTTTTTAGTGTTGAAGGGTGATGGTCTGTTCCTACATGAGGTTTATCGAATGGATAACATGGAAATGGATCAGACATCAGATGGAGAGAAGGTGGATTTTACTACCTTGGTTGCTGAGGATCCAGGGTCAGGTAGTGTTGAGATGTGTAAGGGGGGAAAGGGTATCATCACAGATGAGTCTGTTCCAAAAAGTTAGAAAGAAGGGGTTCAATCATGATTTGGAAACAAGATTTATTGTGAAATAGGTTTGAAAGTATCTCAGAGGCTGATTTGCGTTTAGATTCTACATATCCAGGTAAGGGAGAAGGTGTCAGTGTGGAAGTATCCAAGGGTATTGATCACTTTCACTCAATAGATGATGTTTTAATCCTGAAGACAAATAGTGGTCCCAAGAGGAGGAAGGCGAGGAAGTATTTCTACTCACTACCTCCACCTTTGGAGACTCGTTCTTCAAAGAATAAGAATGATAAAATGATGGTTATGGGTACCCTGATCCATCACAGTTCAAGGGAATAGGGTGATCAACCCTTGGTATTGCTTTTATATTCCGAAGAAGAAGGGTTCAATTTGGTCTTGTTGCTCAACACAACTAAGGAGGAGGTAGCTAAAATGATGGGAAGACCTCTAAAGGTGTCTCTCAATGAGGAGAAATGTTCATGGATTAAAAAACATGACCTAATTATGTTAGGGGGTTTCATTAAAGGGAAGATCAGAATTGAGGAGTACATTCAGGTCTAGGACTAGCTGAATTCTAGGTTTGAAAGGTTGTTATTGGAGGTAGCTGACTTACAAAATTCATCCTTATCCTGGAAATTATTCAGGGATACAGATTCAGGTAATATAAAGTTTCTTTTTAATGACTATTTTTAATTTGATGATTAGGTTGGTTGGTTAGAAACGATTGTTTGGGTGAGTTGTGTAAGCCTTTGGACCTTTGTCTTGTTCACTTTTGTAGTGAAGTTTTGTTTCCAGCACACTACTTGGACCTACTCTGGAAGGGGATCAGAGCATGAAGTCATCATCAGTATTTTCCTTTTAGATCTGGATGCTTGAGAGTGTATGTATTCTCCATCAGTTTCATGCCTGTGCACTTCTGCATGGGACTACTTGCCGAAGGGCCGTGCTTTGGTGAATGCTTGGTGACATGGCATAATTGCTGGGGTGGGGCAGGCCTGGTGGTTTGATCTGGTTTTGTTTCTGATTTGGTTGTTTTGTGGTTATATTTTTGTTTTTATAGATGGTGATTTTTCCTTTAAAAATATATTTTTTAAATTAAAAACGTAATTTTCAGTCAGATATACCAATCATAATAAGAAATAGGTGTTATAGGGGGACTGGACTACTATTCATGTTTTTATTGTTTTGTGTCAAAACATTCAAAAATTGAGTGATATATATAAGTAATATATATTTTTAGTATACTTTGAAGCTAATATGTTAGAACTAACCACGTTTTAGAGTATTCTTAAAGAATATTTGGAATTCAAAGTATCTCTAGCTGAGAAGGAGATATATCTTAGTGATAAAGTATCATCCTATCTATATCTGCTTATTGAATTTTGAGAACGATATGTAGGGAAAAAATATCATTTATATAGTGTGAAGTGATATAACATGTTTGAATCAGGGTATATAGGGATATTATAGTGTTACTATGTCACTATAATGACAAGCTCATGCAATAGATTTCCTACAAGACTCAAAAACATGAATGCATTATAAGACTCTGTATAGGTGTGAGAATCAAAAACCATTGTTTCTTTCCTTTAATTAATCTGGATAATATTTTATTGTGGTGAATAATAAATTGATGTAATGAGTGTCCCATTATGGAAAAACCTTATAAATAACATGTTCTATCTTTATTTTCTTAACATTCATTGCATGTGGTACTTTTTATTTAACATAAAATAGATCTAACAACACTAACTAGAAACATGTGTTAAATTCTAAAGGGGTGAAAATATTTCTGAATACTTTTTGAATTTTATAAAATATGAAACATATAATCGACCCTCTCTTTGGTTTTTGAACCAATTCTATTTGGAATTCTAATTAGTATCATAGAAAAGGTTACCCTAGGATTAGATTTATCCAAAGGAACCACTGAATTACATTAGATCCTATAAATTATATATTTGAGGTGTATGAGTAAGAATTTGAAATAAATAAATATTTCATTATTTTTTCCAGTGTTGGATCAAAAGTCTCTTAAAATGATTGTCGAAATAGGATGAAGAACGAGGAAAATAATTTAAAGAAAAAATTAATTAATGATAAGGAACGACCACCAATTGCAATAGTTAAAAGTGGTATGTGCTTATCTAGTTAAACAGTATGTATTGATCCATTTGATAATTTATGAATTTGTTGAGACGGTATATACCTTGAGGGTCATTGTAATGATATGTTATATATGCTATAATTTAATAATTATTTGAAATATGCACTAAAATAAAAATTATAAAAATAACAATCTCTCATCATTGAAATAAGAGAAAAGGATCAATTCCTATTAAATAGTGTAGAAATGTTTTCTATTAAAGAAAAAAAATCAATTCTGGAATGATGATAATATCAGGATTATTAAAATCTTATAAGAGAATATCCATGATATGAAAAATCTCACAAGGCTACACATGATGTCAATGAATCTTTGTTAGAAGTGAAATATTAAAGAATCAATGACATTAGGAACTCTTAAAATGAAATTATCAATCTAAATTAGGAAGAAATTATAATTATTAGATGTGAATGGGAGGATATATTGATCTTAGTTGAGACAAAGACAAACAAAATGTTTTTAAAGTGTCTTGAGTTGGAATTAAAATTGAGAAATTTAGATTCTTTGAAAATAAGACCATCCCAAAAATATTTGAATAGAAGTGTTATAACTCAGAATTTAGAAGTGTAAAATCCCTAAAATAGACTCATTCTATTAGAAAAGAGTGATTAAGGATTGTTGTAGAATATTAAACTTAGGAACTCAGAGAAAGGTACCCGAGGTCTTAAAATTGATTCTTGTGCAACATCTATTATTCAAATAGATCTACATAGAAGTAAAATTCTATGTAAATTTGGGTGCTTAAAATCTTTTGAATAATATAAAATCCTAAATTTTATATGTCTGAATTTATGGGAATATATTTTTTCTAAACTGAGCCCAAAATATTAGTGTTTCGTATCAAAATCAACATGACACAAATCTTGGCCTGATATCTACAATATTGAAAAGTAATTTTTTATTGGGAATTCTTGTTACTACTATTGATTTGGGAATATATCTATAGATTTTTTTAAAAACATATAAAAATATGAAATTTAAATAATTACAAGATATATGGGAGAAAATATAAAAGTAGAAGAAAACCTACTAGTCTAAATCTAGATTCAAAGAAAAGGTAGAATATTTCACATAATAACATATTTGAATCACTTGTAATTTTTTTCACTATTAAAACAATAATGGCCAGAAATTTGAAGAATTATAATATATTCCAACGAGTCATTACTCTTATATTGATGGGAATAATTTACTACAAAAGTATATGGAAAATAAATTTTTTTGGGAAAATAATTTTCCATGATGAGTAATTAAGTAATGAATGATATTGAGAATGGAACTCCTAATAAGTAAGTAAATAAGGCTTATAAAGAAGTGTATGGAATGTTTAAATATGAAATAAAAAATTCTAATATATGCATGACTATATTACTAGTAATGTATAATAAATTCATTGATAAAGGTAATGTATCAGTAGTCTCTAATTATAAATATTAATCATAAAAAGAATTAGTAAAAACTTAAGAATCATTTTAAGAAATTACAAAGGGAATACATGATTAAGCGACCAACCCGACTAGAGGAGGAAAACATGCTGAATAAATATTTAAAGGGAAATTATTCTCTAGTATACAAACATAAGAATACTAATTCAGATATTTAGGAATATGATAGAGGGGAGGTGTTCATGATTCTCAAAGGGGAATAAATCTTGATATATAAGGAGGTTTCAAGAATAAATAAGTTTAGGCATTTCAGAGCTTCAAAAATTAATAATGTAGAGTTTAGAAATAAGTCTCATCCCTAATGATATAATTGTTAAGGTGATTAATACCATATTAATCACAAATATTATTAGTTGTTATTTTTGAACAATAGAATTTAAGGTGATGTTAGAAGTATGGTTGTGATGTCTATACTACTAAAGCATAATATCCACCATAGAGAAAATTTTATATTTCATTCACATTTAAATTTTTATCAAGATTCAAGAAGTATCATAACTGATTGAAGCTTATTTCTGGAATAAACTATCCATATTGATGAAATATGTAAATCATCCTTTGAGGGGGATAAACTAGTATAGCGATGACTTATAAAGAATTTGTATTTTCTCAAAAAATAAATTCTAGATACCCCTCAATGTATGAAACATTGAGGTATGATACTCACTGTCTTATCCCTATTATGGTCTATGATTTTTCTAATCATTAAGGGAGAGTAATTTCCTATGAAAATGGTGAATAGAAATTAAATTCATGGGAATGTTTTGATGTTTTTTTTTCTAAAAACGAGTGTAGGTTATTAAATACATTATAAAATATATTTTTATTACACCTATGAGAATATAAATAGAGTTTTTTTACATTGATAAATATGCATGGATAAAATTGTTGGTTTGGTAAACTAACTCTAATTTTCTATGTCAAGGAAGCCTAAGTAGATCTAGATATTACTACTTAAGTCCATTTGATAAAGAAAATTCAGTGGTTCCTACATTCTATAAATATTATAGATGATCGTAGGAAAGAATTAGAAGTAATTTTTAGATAAGGGGAGAGGCATGTGTTCCCCCATATTTTCCATAATATTTTGGGAGAAAAACATTTTTCCTAATTTTCATTTTTTTGGTATAATAAAGTGAGTGAAATGCGTTGAATTTTTGATGAATTTTGTATTGAACTTAAATTCATAGGTTGGAATTAAAGTGTCCCTCTATGAATTTTATGCGTGCATTGTATTTTTTTTCAATATGTTCACTAGAGGAAAGACAATGAATGTAGTTTTGTATGTGTGGTGGATCACAGTGTCAACCAAATAAATGAAGAATTTCGTGAACATACATGTTGGGTAATGAAAGTTTAGTCAGTCATTCTTAAATATATAACTAAAAAAATTTAATTAGTTTCCTGTAAATAAGACACATTTTTATGTTGTCTTTAATGAAATAAGAGTCATGTTTTTTTTGGAGAAATAATAATTTTACACTACATGACACATGAAATGAGATTCTAATATTATAGATAAATTAAATTGATAACATCATATGATTGTTTTAGATGAAATTCATGTGTATGAAAAGTGTAGAATTCATAGAATTCTTATCTTCAATAGTGTGAATAAAAGTCCTAAGTAAAGGAGAGTTTTATACTAAACCATGGGTTGGATAGTTTCCACATTTTTTGTCAATGGGGTGACCCAAGAAAAATATATATACATATTTCACTATTTTAGATGAAAATTTAATATTTTAACTAATAATAAATGCCCAATTACCCTAAAAATATAGTTTATTTAGGGACTAGTTACTTAAGAAAAATATTTTATAAAATATATTCAATGTCTATAATAAATAGCCTCTCACATAATGACCTTCTTAGACAAATTTTACTTAATTCCTTCCTTCATAACCTGAGGAAAAGGGAAACATATGAAATTGTGAGCTTAGGTACATAATATCGAAAAACATGGGAGATTTCAATAAAATATCATAATTGATCATAATTTATGAAAAATGGTATGATAACATTATCATAACTTATAAAATCCATACCTAGTCAATCATAGATCATGAAACATAAGTCAAGGAATAAAACTGTTCAATAAAAGAGACATGATCAATAAGTGGGTAAAGTCATGAATAATAAATCATGATCCATGAGAGAATAACACAAGCAAAATAATAGGTCATATGAGTTTGTTTCACAATATTAAGAACTGAAAATTATTTCATTACTCAAATCTCATAGCTAAGAACATCATCAAAAAGTGAAAAAGTCCCATAATGGATTGGGTTTACTCCCTAACCTCTTTTCATTCCTGGAATAAGTTCACTCTCCATCCTCTTTCATATTATCTACTGAGATATAAATCTTTACCCAATTTGTTATAGGGATATATAATTTTGGGCCCAATAATTTCATAATTAGAAAAATACATTTTTGTTCCATTATTTCATATAAACATTAATCATTCCATTGTATCTTTATTAACGTATTGAAATAAATGGATTTCATTAAAATGTTCTTAATACAACATCATTATAAGCCATCTAGAGAAATAAATTGTATGGTATCATACTAAAATTCCCTTTGTAAATCATAATAATCATTAAATAATTTTTCCAAAGATAAAAATACTTTCATGATATTATTATAAATATACTTTGGAAAAAATAGAACACATCATTTTCTTTTGAAAAATATTAAAAAAATAAAATTTCACTAAAAATGGGAATAGTATTTTATTTATAAATCCATAAATAATTGTAATGTTTTATTCATGATGAAGAAAAATCATAATGGTTGTAAAATTAATTCATGTCATATATATTAAAAAGAAAAATTATTTTCAAACTTTTATAAAAAATAAAAATTGATTCATTTAGAAAACCTTCAAAAATATTCCATTTTAAACCATTTAAAGGTATGAAAAATATGGTCAAAATGAAATTATAAATTTATTAAAACATATAATGGAATTGTTTTTTAATTTTTAAATAAACCTGAAATGTATGAAATATATACCCACCCAAAATGGATAAATATGGTTGGTTTTTCATAAAAACATCATGTTTCACCATTTGAGTACCATGGAGAGGAAAATGAAATTGAAACAATAAAATACCAAAATTAACTATATGAAAAGAAAATATATGGGGTTTAAGATATTGATAGATAAATAGAGAGAGAGGGTGTGTGTGTGCATGATTTTCCAGAATAAAATTTAAACATGAACTTTCCTAATTAAAAAAATGAGATTTCAAAATAAACCTTTACCTCAGGTCTCGACATGCTTCATATATCCTCAAACCTAGTTTATAAATAATTTAGATTTATTATACATATATATAACAAAAATATTCAAACTTATCATACCACATATTATTCATTCATAATATCAAATCACCAATTTATTAATAATTCTCCATCAAATTCAATTTTATATGTGTTAACTGTTTCATTTTCAAGTATATTTTATTTTGTAACTTTTAGTCCATATAAATTGTTCATGGTTTCATAATCTAAAAAATAATAATCATTTTATAAATATCATATTTATTTATTAATTAAATTTTTAATAAATCCATTTTATGTGGTAATGAAAGATTAATTTCATTATTTTGCGGAGACGATGGTCTATGCATGTGCATAAATGATGATTTCATTTCTCAATTGATGGAAAGAGTTAATTGAAAAAAAAAATTCATATTAAGAAAATAATTAATGTATCAAAAATATAATAATTATTTTCATTAAATCCATCCTCATAAATATCCATGTAAGGTTCAAATGAAAATAGTAATATATTTACTTCTTAGTTGTGGTCGCCTACACATATTCATGAGAAACATTTCCACTTTACATAGGATAGAGTAGGGGTAGAAAAATATTTTTCCATTTAAATAAATAGATTAATGTATATAAATTATACTAACATTATTATTCAAATATGGTTATAGAATATTAAGAAGATGTGGAAGAAGAAATAATCATAAAAGGGATTGGTTAAGACGATAACCTCTTCATCTAGAATATTCATTTGGATTCTACCATAAGCCTTCATGGTTGGGTATTTTAGTGAGACATAGACCTATAATATTCAGGAGGAGATTTGGGAATTTATTTTAGTATATATTTTTAAATCTATAGTGCTCAATGTGTGTGGAGAAGTGATGAAAGGTGGTTCCCTTTAATAAGTAAGGGTAGTGGCCCTCTTAAAAATTTTATTAACCTTAAAATATTTTAAAGTCATTTTCATTAGAAAATGGATCCCAAACATCTAGTTTTTAATTATATTATGAGGTTGGACTAAATTCAACCAACCAATTATATTTAAGAACGTTTTTTGTTTTTGTTCGGAATCTTTCTCACTTTATTTTATCCTTTTAAACCCATTTTATCCATATTCAAGGTGAATTGTTTTCATAATAACTATTTATTATTGATAAAATAAAATTACACTTATAAAAAAAATTAAATATTATTATTCCAAATATTGGATCCATTTTTCATGATTAAATTCAAAAACATTTCAATAAATAATTCTAATATAAGTGCACAAAAATTATAAAATCTTTTTTTAGGAAAAAATACTTTTTATGATTAAAAATGATGTTTTCTTATTTTGGAAAAAGAATCTATAGTAGTGGTGATTCTCATAAATTTATTTCCTTATTATTAAATTATTTTCTTACATTATATCCATAAAAAATTCAAATTCTATTACTAAGCATCATCAATAATGGTAAAAATTCAATAATAATTTTTTATTAGAATAAAATATAACTTAGGTCACAGAAAAGTCAAGAATGGGTTTCCAAATTAAACATCATAGATTTAAATTCCTTAATTTACTCTATAAAAATTTATTCTGTTGATAAAAATGATTCAAATATATTTTTGTAATTATTATATCATAATTATACCATCTAATTTATGGTGCTCATAAAAATGTTATTTTCACTATTTAACAAACAATCAACTATTTCAAAAAAATCTAAAAACTTCACCCTAAGATAATTTGACAGGATAAATTCAAAAATGAATCCCATTTTAATAAAAAAAGATTCTGAAATTTAAAAATTTATTGTTTAAATAAAACATATATTATATATTATGACTTTTTTGAACAAAACATTTCCTTTGAGCTAGGAATCTTTAATGTAGTACTACTTATAATTGATTTCATAAATTATGTTTGAATTAATTATCTCATAATATATTTTACTTTTTATTATAATAATGAATTATATTATATACATTGATTTTTCATGCTTCACAAACTATCGAACAAATAAAATTTTTTAAAGGAAAATATATTCTAAAAACATAATGTCTTACAATTAAAAAGGATTAAATAGTTTAAAAATGTTTGGGATATCTAAAATAAGTTAGAGAAGAATCATATTCAATAATGTGAATTATTAATATGATAATGGAATAGGTGGATTACTAACCATGTGTTGTATAACTTGATAAATTATTATTAAAGAGGTTAAAATATGTTCAAATTGTTTGGGAGATCTAAATAATTTTAGTGGTACCATACGTGCAGTTTATAACATTTCGGTGGATCAAAGTAGTGTGAAAAATAATTTAATGAGGTCTTTATAATTTAGAGAATCCTTGGATCAATTGGAAGCCATTTCAATCTCAGTTGAGGAAATATAGAATTTTAAATTTTTGTATTTTCACAAGAAAAATGGTACAGTAAATGATTTAAAGACATTTCCCAATGATTGTAAGACTTAATCATATTAATATATGAGGAACTTAAGAGTTTATTGTATAAAATCATGCTACTAAAAACAAAAAATAGAAAAAAAAAATCATTGAATAAATTACTTCACCAACATTAGAATCCATGATAATACATTGACACACATCATAATACTTCATCATCATATGCCTTTGGATTGATTTTATGTATTTTTAGTGTTAGTGTAAATCTTTGAGCCTAATCATACATCTTTATCATTATAAATTACCAATCATATTTTTTTTGAGACCCAGTTTAAGGATTTACTAAGCATAAAACATTGATGTACTAACTATAAGACTTCTAAAGCTCAGCATAATAATTTGAGAATTTTCCATATAGAAAATTGTAAAAGGACCTATGTTAAGGTATTTGGTTATCTATTTAAAGTTAATGTTGAATATCATAATTTTTTCTAATGGTTAAGAAGGTCTAAATAATGGTATCCATAAATTTTGGAGTATATTAATGGTCATTTGCCTATATGAAAAGGTAAATATTTTATTTATAATGGTTAATTTGAGCTGTGTAAAGGTGAAATAAACCTTATCTTCTTACAATGAGGAATTTTGGAACTATTAGAGAATATTTGAAATAATTTTTTAATTTATTCAAATGATTCTTGAATATTTAAAACATTATTAAAAAATAATGAATATTTAAAGATCGATGATCCAATCATGGTTGGATAATAGTGAATAATATTATATAGAAGATCATTTTTCTATTTATATATGATTTCCAAATGATAATATTTTATTTTTTTGAGTGAAATGAAGATAAATATATATATTATTGTGTTAAATTTTATTATTAAAAAATCACAATGAATATTTTTATTCATGTTGGAGACTAAGGTGGCCGATGTGTGGTGTTCTCTATTGATAAATCTAAAATAGGGGGCTCATATTAAAATATTAAGGATCTCACACTGTAAAAAATAATTGTTATATTACAAATAACTTCCTTACACTACAATTAGGTTATTCTTGATATATGTGTGTATTGTAGATTTTATGGAGTTGGTTTGAGAATAAGAGGATATGTAAGATCTTGAGGCATACTAAACAAGAAGAATATAAAATATCTTCTTCGTTCAGATGAGTGAGTATGGAGATAAAAATCAACTTAATTTCTTTTATTTTACAGAATATAATGGTTGAGAATATTTTTAGTATCATGAGTGAAACTATTAATGTGATTTTACTTACAGGTTTTATCTTTAATATTTTTATTTTTTTGAAAATATGGTGACACCCATAAAAATGAAATAGCCTCTTGGTTTGGAATGAATATTGTGGTAAAATACCTTGTAATGGACATTCATGCTAATTAAATAATGGGACACAAAATTTAATGGGATATTCCATATTAAATTAATAGGAAATATTATTTCTTATAAACCAATATATAAATGGAAAATAATAGAGAGAGAGTCATGTGTTCATGATATAAGATATGGTGTGTTGTGTAATACATTAAAGAACACTCTTGATGAATAAGAAGAATAATAAGGAGGATACAATGTCAAACATAAGTGAAGATATTTTGGGTATTGAAGATAAGTAGGAAGAGTATATAAACTCACAATACTGATAGGTGATGTGTAAGATGAATTAGTGAGAGGAATAAAGAATTTATTAGGAGATACTGAACTTCTATGCCAATTCTTATCTATTAGAGTTGATCCTTTCATAAATTTAGAGAGGAATCTATATGAATATATTTTTTAGAATCATTTGAAGTTGATTTGTGTGTAGTGATCAAGTTCTAGAGTATTCATAAATAATTTTTAGAATTAAATTTATATGTTATTGATAATAATGAGATCTATATTTTTGATATATAAGTATCCTATATATATACTGACCTGCTTTCAAGAATTATCTATATGGAAAAACTTTCATATATATGATGTAAATCCATGGAAACTATGGGACTGATGGTATATTGGGAGTTCATAGTATAAATCATTGACTATAGTGAGAAGCTATTATAAGATATTTCCTATGAGAATTAATCATGCATATACACACTTTGAATATTTGTAGGTGTGAGAAGCACCAACCATTGTTTTCAATATTTTATTATAGTGGAGAATTCTTGACTGGATAAAATAACTAATCAAAGGAATGAGTAGGCCTTTATAGAAAAACCTTTAAAATACTTTATTTCCTATTTATTTTCAAAACATTAATTTCACATTTTATATTTTCTTGGTTAAACATAAATAGATAAAAACTACACTAACAAGAAATAATGGTTAATTTTTAAAGGGCGTATATAATTCCAAGATACTTTTCAAATTTCCAGAAAGTTATAAACTCTTTATTCACCCCACCCCCTGGTGTGTTTTCTGACACTATTATACATTTCACAAAGAATGAAGCAGAGTTGATGGCTATGATTGAATATCATGATCTGATAATTTTATTTCACAATAAATCCATAAAATAAATAAATTAAATGATATATAGAAATTGATAGATAATTCATGGTTTAGTGATTAATGTTTGAGGATAAAGAACTAATCATTACACTACTCAAAGAAATTGGGATTTCAATGTCACCACCCATAATACACTAAATATTAAACCATTGGGAGTCTATTTTAGAGAATTTTCCAATCACACAAATGTATTTCTTAATATAAAAAGGAATTTAAATTATGTAGTATGATCAAAATATAAATTCTTGCATGGTTTGGGAAAACCTCAAACGCTAAAACCCTTAAGTATGTTGGATTTTAATGGTACTAAAAAGTCCAATGTTGATATAGAAAATATTTTTAATATGAAACCAAAAATGATGTTTTGTTGTTGTGACATTTCATGGAATACCCAATACATGTTCTTTGATGCTACATTATTTTTCAATGAATAATAAAACCTAAAACAGGTTATTATAAATTCATATTTCTCTTATGATCTTAATGGATACTACTTTTTGGTGTGATGGTTTTAGGTATAAAGAAATTCATTGTGATTTAAGGGGGGTAAATGAATGTTAAAAAAACATAAAATGATGGAAGATATTAATTTCATACTTTATCAAATAATATGAATTCTAGAAATATATTTTTATTCGTCCAAGAATAATAGGAGTCCATTGATTATGAATATAAGAATACTGATACCCCATAAACTAAAGTGGTCTAGTTAAATTTTCAAAAGACAAAGAAGATTTAGAATGACTAAATGAAAAAAAATTCATTCAATTAAACATGTAGGTCAATAACATGGATTCCAGAAAATATTGTTACTTCTCATATAATTATTAATGAATCTCTCATCCTAGTAATTAAATATAATATAGATTGTGTTTTTCAATTTGGAAATGTGGTCAGTCTCAAAATTACTAAATCTATGTTGGTAAAATATAGTGTAATAAAATTTACATATTTGGTTCTTATTTTTTATGACTTTCATAGTGACAATTTACTAAGTGTAATCCAAATATGTGACTCATTAAATGTGGTTTAATTTAATTAGAAAACATGTAGTACTAGGAGATGAGGTGGTTTGACTGTTATACAAGGTAGAAAAACCAATGTGAATCTTAAAAATATTGATGAAAAAAGATGGTTCATTATGACTAAGGAGGATAAAATTGAATAATGTAATAAGAGGAATATCTATTTGAGATACAAATTGTTAGAGAACTTGGTAAAAAGGTAGTAGCTCATGATATCCTAGATCTTATATAAGATCACACTCACTCATGTGATACTTTTCAAAAGGAGAAGATTTATGAAAGAATTTAAAAATGAATAAATGAATATTTTTAAGGATTATAGATCTAGATCATATTGATTTATTTGGCCAATTACACCAAATGCCTCATATGGAAGGAGGTACTTTTTCCTATGTATGATGACTATAGTAAGATGGCCTGCCTTATGGTTATCAAACACAAATCTATGGTATAAAAATGGAACAATATATATTATAGGAAAACTAAAATCAAAATTGGTAAAAACTTAATATATTAATATAAAATCTCCGTTAAATAAACTATGCTTTATAGCGTGTACCATGCACGACTTTGAACTTAAATAAACCATGATAGAATATAAAAATATTTTTGTTCACATATGATAATTATAACATAGATGTTGGATTTGGATTGTATGAATATGATTTTTTAAAATATATGTATAATTGTTTTACTTAATAAATTAATAATCAATCATTTAATAATTATCAATTAGGTATAAATATTGAAAAAATATTTCTCAAGTACAAGATATATTTTTAATAAAGACTGTTTTTATGTGTGTAATGTTTTTTTATCTTAAAAGAGTAAATTAACTACTATTTGTTAATGTTTATTATGAAAATTTTAGATTATATACCTAATAAAATAAATTAAAATTAATTTAATTTTGGATATTAAGGAATTAAATGGGATAGTAATTTTATTCTTTAAAAATGAATATTATTTAATTATGGTTTTTTACTTCATTAGGTGCACCTAAATTATATTTAATTTTAGAATAAACTGGAAATTTAATCTGAAAAAATTGAAATAATATTTTAAATTATCATATTATAGTTATCTTATAGTAATGTTTTGGTATTTTTCTGAATATATTGGTTTTTGAGTAAACAATTATAAACACTAATTTTAGAAGTACTATTATTTTGTTTCCTCAAATAAACTAATTTAAAAGGCTCATTTGTTTCATATTTGGGTTTATAGTAACATAAGATCAATTTTATTAAAAATAGTCTAATTTCAAAGGAATCATAATTATATTTAATTTTGTTATAAGTTCATTTTTATTTTTAGAAATGCTTTTTTTGTTTAAAAATCATTGTGTTTTGCACACATATATTAAAGTTAATTTATACCACTTATAAAAATAGAATTTTTAATAATTTATTTCATATTTGAAATCAGGTGGTATAAATTTATTAATGTGATTAATTTCAATTTTTTTGATTATGAATAGTCACCATGGTAAAATATTATGACCATGGTAACTGGTAAAACAAGTTAACCAAGGTTAAAACTATATGATAAGGTCTAAAAACAACCCAACTCTTGAATTTATTTATTTTTCTATATTTTTAATTTGACCATAACCATCCTACCTATGAACATATATCATTTTTCTCCACTTTACCTTTATTAAACCCTTTATATTATTTTATGATATGAATAATTACAAAATGTCACTTTCTTTCACTTATTATGTAGTCATAATTTTAATGAATAATTATAAAGTTCCAGTTATGTTTGGTGTATTTATATTTTAATTACATTGTTATCATGATGCCTTTAATTTCAAGAAAACTTAATAGTCATGAAAATGAAATTAATTGGTATTTAATGATTTAAAATTATTTTTAAATAATTATTTTATAAAAATCATCTCATTTATCTAGTGTATGGGAAATGGTTTATTATATAATTATTGGTTCATCTATTCTTTATTTTGTATTTTTAAAACTACCTTCATTACTTTTAAAGAGCTTAATATTTGTTATAACAGTTATGGTTAAGTAGGGCTAATTAGGGGATTAAAACAAAAGATAATGTATCCAATAACACATAAACATTCATAGAATTGATTGATTGGTAATATTTTTACATTATCATATTTATCATTGATTAAAATTTATTTATTAAACATTTTTATGACCTAGTCACATATTATACATTAATATTTTATGCATTTATAATATTTCCACCCATATCACTTATAATATTGAACAATCCATCCTATCTTCCCCATTATTCATGAGCCATTTGGTTTGGCCATTTTCTACCAAAATTCATTTCTATATTCATTCACTAAATCCTATATCCTTTTTACATTCCCTAAAAAAATCCTATGAATAATTATGCAGAAAGCTAAAAGAGGATTTCCAAACAAGTGGTATCACTCTTAACCGAGTTTATTCATTTTATTACTACTTCAAACTTATATAATTACATTTTAACTATGGTGAAATAGTAACATAAATATCATAAATATACTGAAATTATATTATGTTAATTTCAAAATAATTATTCATCTTCTTTTTATCTTATGGGAAAAGAAAATATCGCTCATGTGTATGTGTGGACTATCACCTCCAAGAAGTGATATGCTTTTTTCCATTATCACCAAAAACCACAGTTTATTATAATGTAATTAAGGAATATATATGATATCAATTATATAATAATTATTATTTTAAATATAATATATTACTTAACTTTTTACTCATCAATTTATTGGAAAATGGTAATTTCACTCATGCATACATTTTAACAACCACCTCTATGAAGCATTGTGATAAATTTTTTCATATATTAATTTTGAGGAATATTTATAAAATTGAATTTAATTTATTAATATGATAATTATTTCATTATTATTACTATAAATATTATGGAACCCTATCCATTTTTATTATTATATAATTTTCACCACATGTTTTACTTTTTATCATGTATATATTGATGTATGGATATATTGTATCATTCATCTACTAAAATTAGTGTTGTTTAAAAATAATTTTCAATTTCATTTTTTCAATGTCATTTTGTTTTGAAATCTACCATTGTGGTTAGATATTATTATTTTAAAAACATTTTTTCCGTCTTACATTCAAAATATTTCTCCTCGATGTCCATGCATATTAAATGTTTCAAGAATTTTCATTTTTATGTTTAAAATATTTTTTAAAGATCATTTTCCACAACTTTTTTTCTTTATTTAAAAAATATTAATTGTAGTCTTTTGAAATGTTTTCCACATAATACTTTTTTAACTATTTACAAAAGTGTGAATTTTTTTCATTTGTTATATATGGCATGAACTTATTTTCCCAACATCATGAACTTTATTTTATATTAATTTTAATTTACAAGTTTTCATGGTACATTTCAAATAAATTTATTTCCTCAATATTCTTAAAATTCTAATTTTAAATTTTATAAAAAAATTATATTTTTCTTAAGTATATTGAAGAAAATATTGAATATTCATTTAGAGGCATTTTCATCTATATCAATGTCATTTGATGAATCTTATGACTTAATGTGGATATAATATAATGAAACCATTAACACTGGTTTTCTATATATATCATGATAATGTTTTTAAATTTATTGAATGGGGAACATATTGATATCTCATATGATATTTTATCAAAACATATGTTTATGTTGATTATGTATAGTGTTTATATTAATTTATTTAACACGATGAATGAATTTTACCTAGTATATGATGGAAATGAACTGGTTATAGATATCCCCTCTATATAGTGGTAGGTATCATGAGAGAAACCAGACATGGTATTTTGTGTACTCCTGCCTTATTATTTATAATGTCTTGGCATAAGGTCTTGATGGTATATTTATGATGTCTTGGAAAAAAGGTCTGCACAATATGAGTATGATTTATATAATGATATATTCTATAATTATGTAATAATTTATTCATATTCATATTATTATTTATATTTTTATCTTGGTACATATTTCCTTTTCACATTTTTAATAGTTTTTATAGAAATACTTTGATTTTATAATATACCAAACTGATATTTGATTTAAAGTAATGTTTATGATTTTTAATACATAAAAGTTTATTTCATCAAAAATATTTCATGTTTTTCAAGAAACCATCAAGAATTATGTTTCCGACTTTATTATTTCATATAAATTTCTATATTACAAAACATTCAGCAGAAAGTTTTTTTATTGTAACTATGTTATAATTTTAAAACTAAAATTTTATTATAAGAAAATCCAATCACCCTTATGGGTTTTCAAAAATTTATAATTGATTAACGGGTTTCCTTTATTTTTATATCACATACTGATCTTTTTTTCTCATACCACATTTTAATTTGTTTTTTAGGGATTAAGGAGATATAAAAATTAAATAATGATAAATAATTCACATCTTGAATGAAGAAAAAAATTGATGAAATAAAAAATTATTTTAATCATAAGAACCTATTTTTCATGAAAAAATAAACATTGAGTAGAACAGTTTGAAAATTTATTATTTTTCTTAATTCTCTAAAGTGCAAGTCCTAAAATTATACTTTGAGATGTTATTGAATCAATTTTTTTTGAGTTTTTAATTATGGAAGTTAAAACTTGTGTCACATTAGTTTTCATCAAATAAAAAATGTTATGAGTGTGATTTAGCATGAGATCTAGGTATACTGGTCTATGGTTCTATAACTAGTATCTATGTAATTGTTTAGATAACATTACAGGATTGGATGATTTAGATGATGATATTTTAAGAGTCATCACAGGTTAATAATTTTAAGGATGATTAAAAGAATAAAGTCATAGGTAAAACTTTTCAGGTTTAATGTGACAATAGTTTAAAATGATTTTTGATATTTTTGGAGAAATTTATGGGAATACAACCCTTGGGTTATTTTATGTTTTTTAGTTAAAATATTATTTTAGAAATAATTTTTTCTTATTTTGTGGACTTAATTTTAAGTTTATATTATACCTTTAGGGTTAATATGACATTTAATGTTGTTTTAATTATGGTTAATTATATTTCATCATTATTAGATTTTCAGGATATATGATTTGTTATATAGAAACCCATTACATTGAAAATTAATTTAGGTAGAAATTCATTAATGATATTTTTTATGATTTTCACTATAGATGGAACATTATATTATTAAGTTAAATGGATTTTTTTGTCTAATATGGGACTTTATTTGAATAATAATGTTTGATTTATCTTTTGGAAGCATTTATGATTTTATTGCAGCATTATGGGGATTTAGGTTTTTTATGGAAACAATTAGGATATTTTTGAGATTATATAATTATGGTATATAAATTTGGGATATGTGACTTTATTAGTTAGTAATTGTTTTTGAAATAAATGATAAATTGATCTAGGGAAACTATGTGACCAAATATGTTTAATTATTAGATTTTCAACTTGGTCTTGAATATTTTGATGTGTTTTTAAGGTTATTTATATTCGGAATGATTTAAGATGAAATGTGTGTGTAATTGTTGAGGTTTTTGAGATTAATTCAGTATTTCTTTATATGAAGGTTTATTCATACTAAATATTATCTTTAAATTCACTAAACCTTTTTTTTATATAATAGGAATATGAGAAAAAAGTCATCCTTTTTTGGATATTGTGATATATTAAAATTGAAATTGAGTTCTTTAGGCATGAAAAAATAATATAGAATATTCATGGAATGTATTAACATATGATATATAAATGGAAACTGATTGAAGTACTAACAATGGAAAAAATTCCACTTATGAAGTTGAATGAAATAAATTAAGATTATTTTCATAAACTCTCTATCTAAATGGTAATATAATTTCTAAAATCTATAAATTTGTATGAGGAAATGAAAACTAAAATATCAAGGAATATTTTTATAAAATAATTCGAAAGTATGAGTTTCATATAGGTATATGAATTTAGTGTTTATTATTCTTAACCAATATTTTAAAGTTCATGATAAAATATATATCCCATTTTACTACTATGATATGATAACATTTATTGATATAATCAAATTAAAAGTAATAGAAAATAATTTTTATAATAGGTGGATAATGTAACACCCCAATAAATTAATATTCAATTATACCTTAAATAATATTGTGTTAGACAACATGTACCACAAGAAACATTGAGATTAAATGAACTATGATATACTATAAAAATATTTCAATTTAAATATGATTGTCCTAAAATATTTTTTGTATTTGTGGGTATGAATATTAATAACCATATTATGAAAATATATAGAATGATTTTTATTAATAAAATTAATAATAAATCATACATTAATTACCAATTTATTTTAAATGAAGATAAAAAATTTTATAGGTAAAAGATACAAGTTTCTTAAAAAAAATTAATACTCAATATATATTTATGTAATTTGATTAAAGTAATCATTAGTGATAAATTATTTTAAGGAAATGAGAAGATTATATATCCAATAAAATGAATAAACATAAATTTCATTGGGGTTTTTTGTTAAGGAATAGGGATAATGTCATTTAATTTCTCAAAAATATAGTTTCTTAAAAAATGGGTTTTATTTCATTTTGTGCAAAGATATTATAAGTATATTAGTAAAATCTAAAAAAAAATTATTTGAAAAAATGGATATCATTTTTTATATTATTGTGTCACAAAAAATTAGAGTGGAATTTTGGATTTTTTTGAAACGATTTATTTCGGAACGAATGGGAACAATACTGATTTTTTAAAAACAATCATTTAATTTATTTTATTAATTAATTTAAAAGACTCATTATATTTTTTATTTAGTTTTAATGTAAAATAATATCCATTTTTTTTAAAATAATTTAATTTATTTCATATGTGTTAGAATTATATTTTACATTGGTATAAGTTTATTTTTATGCTTAAAAAATATTTTCCTAAAAACTATTTTTTATTTAGTTTTTTTCCACATATATTTAAATTAATTTATTCCAATTATACCAGTTTTATATTGTAGAATTTATTTAATATTTGGAATCATGAGTTTAAAATTTGTTAATGATTATAACTTCTTTTTTAGTATTTATGAACAGTAACCATGGTAAAAGTTTATCACTATCGTCAGGGATAAAATGAGTTAATTAAGGTTAAATTAATGGGATAAGGTCTAAAAATCAACTAAAAACATGAATTTATTTTATTTTATGATTTCAATTCGTATTTAACCATCATAAAATTGAATATATGAAATTTTGGTTCCACTTTACCCTGATTATAGCCTCTATATTATTTTCAGTTATAGATAATTACAAAATTTCACTTTCTCACATTTATTATATTTCCATAATATTGATATATATAAAATATGACAGAATAAGTGTTATAAAATTGATAGTTATTAATATACATTTATTATATTAGTTTAAAAAAAATCATTTATGGTGTAATAATAATGAACTATTCTGCAACACTGATCCAACAATTAGGCATGCAGAATAAAAACCATCTAAATGATTTTAAAAATGATAAAAGTAATATGTTATTGATTACTTATGGTTTTATATTAATTTAATTTATTATTATAAAGTATTAGTTTTTAAATAGTATTTATATTTGAATTGAAATAATATTTTGATGCCTTAATGTCATGATATATCATTAGTCATGAAATTTCCTTTAAACTAAATGATATGGTTTAAAATGACACCTAAAAATGTATAAAATTAATTGGTTGATTATATATAAAACTTATAATCATTACATAATAATATAATATTATTTTAAATTATTTTTACATATATTATATATTAAAATTCCATGTATTTACTTGATTTCCACCCACCTCAGTAAAAAACAGAACCCCCACTCCTCTCTTACTCACATTATGAGATATTTAGTTCAAAAAATATATAGAAAAATACCTTATAGAATCATTAAATTCATATTATGGATTATTTTCATTCTATAAAACTATCCTAATAAGGCATAGGGTGTTTCTAAAATAGGGAATTCGAAAGAATATGTATAACTCTTTACTATGTTCTTTCATTTTATTTATTCTTCCACCTCATTAAATTATGTACTAAAAATGATTATATAATAAAATAAATGTTATAAATATACCGAAATGTTATTATGTTGATGTCACAACCCTTATTTGTTTCCTTTTTCATTATATCGTAAATAAAAATATCTCTCATGTGTTAGTGTGAACTACTGTGTCTATGAGGTTCTGTGTTTTATTTGTAATCATTACCCATCAAGGATGGTTATTATGTTGGATTTAATAAACATATATTGTATTCATAATATAATTATTATTCTAGAAATATAATCTATTACATGCATTTTTACGCTTCCATCCATTGAGAACTTGTAATGTTGATCATGCGTACGTGTGTGCTATGAGCATCATAAATCAATATGATTTATTTTTCATGTAATCCTTTTATGAATAGTTATAAAATTTTATTTAATTTATAAAAATTATAATTATTTCATTGTTAACATTATTTATATGATGGAACAAAAACCCATTTCACCATGGTCAACCTACCAATAGTGTTCTGTGATAATGTATCAAATGCCCGCAAAACATACAACAAGAACATAACAGATTTAATAACTATAGAAGTAACAGATATACATGAATTAAAAGATATATTAATAAATAAATAATCCTTAAAATTATTCTTATATAATTAAATAATTAAAATAAGAGTATTATACATGAGTTGAAGAAAATACGTATGGAGTCAGACTCAAGGTATATGGATTTCTCATTTTAATTTCCATTTGTTGAGCCTTATGTCATTTTCACCTTGTGTTTTATTCTATGTGGTGTATAAATTTTAGTTTAAATTTATTTTATCATTAATTTAATAAAATTAATATGGTTTATAAATAATTTTAAATTTATATTGTACTTTTTTTACTTTTTATTTAAATGTTAAAGTGTTGATGGAATTTCCTTTAAAACATTATTTTAATGTTTTCCATTAAATATCTTTCTCATCCATATCCATTTTCATCAAATGTTTCAAGAATGATATTATTTATTTTAAAAATATTTTAATAGGTCATTTCAAACTAAATAGTATATTATTTATAAATTATTTAATGGAATATTTTCAAATGCTTTATGTACGACATACTTTTTACTTTTTTAAAAAGTATTAAGTGTATGATCTTTTTAACTTATACAACATGAAAAAATTCCCCACCACCCACACTCGTAATATTTCTTTTAAATGAAGAATCCCTTATAATTTTCTATGATTATTTCAGACAAAATAACTTTCTCAATATTCTGTAAATTTTTACTTAAGATTTTATCAAAAGAAAATGATGTTTTTCTCCTATTTTCAAAGAAAGGTATGAATGTTCATTCAAATTTATTTTAATGTATTTAAAAATTATTATAATATAATTATTATTTATTAGGGATGTACTTTAATGATAATATCAACATTATTTATATGGTTTTCTTATGATCAGTTTGTTCTAATATTGGCTCTTGAAAAAATACACATTTCATATGCTTGTTTATCAATATGAATGTTTATGTTGATTATATGTTGTATTTTTATTCAATTATTTTATATAATGAATGAATTGGACTTAATAAGTTATGGGTTGGGTCTGAAAATATAATGTAACTCGATACATCAGTTGGTCTCGTAAGATAGACTAGCTCGGTTATTTGGACCAATGCATTAATGGTGTTATTATGTTGTATGAGATTGTTTATTCCATAATTATGAAATTACTTATTTTTACCCATGTGATTTTTTTTATTTTTATCCTTATATTTAAATTTCTATTACTGATGGTTTTATTGAAATATTTGTATTTCAGAAGATAAGGAAATGATCTTTGATTTAAAAGAGTCTTTATAATATCATATGGGTAAAAGGATTGTTTATAAGGAAATGATTTCATATATATTAATAAAACAACATGAATTATTATTTTTCCTTATATCATCATTAATAAAATTTTTATGAAAAAAATCAGGAAAAATATATTTTTTAGATTATATAAGTTATTATTTTCAATACCATGTTTATTATGAGAAAATAAAAAAACATTTATGGGTTTTTAGAAAAATTAAATGAATTAACATGATTTAATTCATTTTTTAAATCCCTTGCTCATATTTGATTTTTATTATCCTGTATTTTAAAATGATTTTCATAGGGCATATGGTTGTTTAATAATTATTAAAAGATAAATTATGAAAAGTCTTGATTGAAAAAAAATAATGAGAATAAAAAGTTTAATTTTATACTAAGAACATGTATTTGTTGAAAAAAATGGACATTGAGTTGAAGAGTTTTAATATATATTAGTTTTCATAATTATAAAAATCTATATAGCTAAATATATTCTTCGAGCTTTGAGTGACTTATTTTTTTTTTGAATTTGAAATTGGGTAATTTAAAATTTTGGTCACTTTAATAGGTATTAAATCTAATATGTTAAGAGTATGATTTTAGCATTAGATCTAGGTGTATGGGTCCATGGTGATACATTTTTACTATAAAAATTCATAAATTTAGAACTGATAATTCAATATAATTCACCAACCTATTTTAATAATATAAGTAAAATAACTATATTCTAGATCAAGTTTCATCAGTGAGGACTCCTCAACATATTGGTGTTATTAAAAGGAATAAGTAGATAATAAATATCAGGAAAAATACAATGTTTATATTGAATTCATTACTGGTGGATCATTATAATATCAGGGATCTTATATGTCTGGATGAATAGAGGACACCATATGAAATTTTTTATGGAAATAATCCCATTCTTACATTCATTTGGTTGGAAGTACATTTTTTATTTTAAAAAAGTGAATAATAAAAAGTATATCACACATGGAGAAGAAGGTATTTTCCTTATATATTAATCATTGAGAGAATATTAATAGTTCTCCAACAAAATAAGTGTAAAAATATTTTAAAATATTATGTTAAAGTGGTCTAAAATGAGTAGAACATGAAATCAAATGAGTAGATTTCAAATTCTAAGAAGCACATTTCTCATGAAAAAATATTGTTTTTAAAACGTAAATTGATAAGGATGTTTATGGATCTTGAGAGATCATATTATAACTCTTATAATTTATAAATTTCAATAAGAATAGTAACTACAAATATAACTTTCAGTAGGGAATAATTCACTAAAAGAAACATTGTTAGGGACCAAATAGCTCCACTTCAAATAAAATCGATAAAGGGTAAAATAAAACATTATTTTATATATTATATAGAATTAAAAACATTATGTAATATACTATTTATGTTAATTTGTCTGGGCCTATGAACTATGATCTTGACCAAAAATAATAACATCAAACATTGGAATTTAATCTAAGGATGAAAAATGATAAATTAATCATAAAAAATGGGTTTTATGAACAAATCTCATTGAAGAAAGCATGGTAAAAAAGAAAAAAGAACATAAAGTGTGAAATCTATATTCCCATATTAAATGAATTTATTTTAGTGTTACATTTCAACTAGTGGATTTAAATGAAACTATAATATATTTTTATGGATATAAAAAGGTTTTCAAAATGATTCGAATTGATGTCGAATCAGTATTCTTGAATAGATTCCTTGAAGAGGGGATTATATTGAACAATGAAATCTTTTTATCATTATTTAATATGAAGGAATGTTATTTTAGGTGAATAATGGTTTAAATAAACTAAAATATGAATTAATGTAATGTTTTTATAAGGTTAAATTATATTTTAATAAGACAAGTGTTCAAATAAAATAGGTTAATCATAAACACTACATTAAGAACATGAAAGTGCAGTGGATTTTATGGATGTATATTTAATGGAATCATTTTCTTAGGCTCATATGACACCTAATCAAATATTTTTTAGAACTCATGAGGTATAAATTTGAGATGTATCTAATTGGTGAATTTTTATTTTCCCTAATATTGTAGGATATTAAAAAAATAATGGGAAATCAATTTCGAAAACTATGTTTTATAAGGAGGCATTTAAATGGTTTCACATAGAAGATTATAAGATAATAGATATAGAAATATCCACTCAAGTGAATATATAGAAGTACAAAGTGGTAAACTATATTTATGTAACAATTTATAGGCATATAATAATTAGTTTATCGTACTTTATTGCCAATTGAGCAGGTATTACATTTTATATATTTCAAGATACCCACTATCAAAGTTATCCCAAATAAATTCATTTGATTGTTTTGAGATGAATACTTCTTTAAATATACCAATATATATATTTTTTGTTTTTTTATTAAATAACATCACTACAAAAATTTATTGTCTAGATGAAAAAAATAGTATCATTTCATTAGATGACTTAAAGTCAACTTTTAGATGTTTTATCTATATTATAAATTATACTATATCATATCTAATTAAGAATCAAAATTTTATCCCATTAATTAAATGATAGGGTGAATATATTTCATGTAATCAATATCACATCTAATTTCTATTAATGAGAAAATAACTTCACTACTTTGGTTTAGTAGTGTAATCTCCAATTTTAATCAAGTGTTATAACTAAAGTACATTAAATCCCAAAAAAATCCCATTCAACATTTGAGAATCAATAAAATTGGAAATAAATATCATTTATTAGAGGATATAGTTGAGTAACATGTTTTGATATAAGAGTATGTTTCAACTAAACATCAAGTGGTTGATATCATGAACAAGGAACTACCCAAGGTGGATTTAAAATGACATCAATTTCTTTATGGATTCCAACTGAATCCATCTATCTAAATGGGATGGAAAATATAAACCCCTCTCTACCATGGAAATGTTTTTGAAAACAAAGGCAATTTTTTCTCTTATAAAAACATTTATGGAACCTATAACACTTTAGTGTGAACCTTTTTGTAAGCTATGTTTGGGTTAGTTGAAAAAGTGGGGGAATTATTCATGTGTTCAAGGAAGACAATGTTTTATATTATTCTATTTAAAAGGGGCCCACAATAAAAAAGGGAAATGTTTTCTGTAATATCCCAGGTAAATAAAGAATAAGTCATATTTAATATTTTTTAATATTTGTTAATGAAATATTAATTTTACTTTAAAGGGGTTACTATGTTCGATAGCGTACCCGATACGCAACAACAGGTTTCTTTGAAATCTTACGTTGCACACTAATAATATAATATTATTTTAAATGGTAGTGAACTCCTAGCCTTTTTATTGGAAGGAATGAAAAAAACTAACTACAATATTATTATACATGTTTGTTAAATGTATTTACATTTATCCAATAAAATTTAGTGGCTTAAAATGTGAATAAATCTAATTTTCAGCATAATTTACATTAAAAGGTCAATTTACCACCTTTTAATGGTGGAACCTATTTAAATATAGTTTTATTCACTTTAATACCTATTAACTGACCAAATAAAATCTTTCTTTAGAATGGGGACATCAAAATTTACTTTTTGTAAATTTTTGGAATTTTTTCGATGAATTTCATTTTTTAATGAAGAGTGAAAATATTGTATTTTAATTCAAAACCACGTTTTAATATAATTTATTTATATAGTTAGATTATATTTTTAATTGGATTTAAAGTGTAATTAAAATATTTTTTACCGTTTAATCCAATGTTTGTCATTGGAATTAATTTCACTTTGAAATTAGACATAAACAAGTGTCAATCTTTTGATAGTTATTGTTTCTTAAAACCACGCTATTTGTTTTAACAACGAGAATTAATATTAAAATTAATCAATGAAACTTTTATGTTTTGAATTTGGAAAACTAAACCTAATTTTTGAATTCGAAATATCAAATATATGTTAGGCTGAATTTTTGGTATTTTTCTGAAAAACATCAATTTTTGATGAATAGTGAAACCACTTAGTAGTAGTTAAAAAACCGGCTTTTTCATTTAAATTAAATTTTACCACTTCTATGAATTGAATTTCAAAAACCCGACATACAATGTTGTTATCAAAAAGTAAAATGTGGTTTAATAAGATGAAAATAATTTTTGGGGGATAGTAACTTTTGTCTTTTATTTATAACGGTTAAAGGTAAATAGGGTAATTCAAGGTTAAAAGAATATTGTAATAATTCAAAATTACCTTAACACATGTCCTAACATTATTAGATGTGTAATGGCCATCCATGGTCATCTTTGGGTCTATTTCGGGACCCTATGAAGCCACTTATGTAAGAAAATGACACTTTAGATTTATTAATTTAAAGTTTAGGCGAAAATGACATAAACAAAAATCATTTAGTAAATTAATTTTTATATGGTGTTATATAAATTATATTTTTGACTGTAAATATTCATTGGAAATCTAAAAGGATTTCCTATATCGTGGTATTTTTTAAAAAATTTTAGACATCAAATAATTTAAATTATTTATGACACAATAATGATGCAGTGTTTCCCTCATTAGTAAATCATTTAAATAAATAAGATTATAATGATTAAAATATTATCCAAAACCTATCCAATTCCTATTGTCTGTGTAACACCCCAAGCTTCCACGGTACACTTCTCTTTCAAGAATGCAATAGCTTGCATTGTACATAAGTTCGAGATTCTAACACACCGCACTAATCAAAGTAGCCACTATGAATAGTAATACCCAATTTTTGAAATTATATAAATTTTATATTTTAGAATAGACATCATTTTTGGATTCAGAATATCATAATTAGCCTATGTTGAGTTTTTGGTATTTTTCAGAGAACTTCCAATTTTCGATGAATAGTGAAAAATACTTAAAAACAACTTTTTTAATCAAAATATTTTATAGTGATAAATTATACTATTTAGTGGTTTTAAGGTATAATTAGAATATAATTTTACCATTTTATCCAATTGTGGTCATTAGAATTAATTTCACTTTGAAATTTGACATAAACAATTGCCAATCTTTTGATTGATATTCTTTCTTAAAAACACACTATTTGCGGGAATTAATTATAAAATTAATTAATGAAATTTATATTTTTTGAATTTGGTAAAATAGACATAATCTTTTAATTTGGAATATCAAAAATATCTTAGGATTAATTTTTGGTATTTTTCTGAAAAACTATAATTTTTGATGAATAACGGATCCACTAAGTGGTAGTTAAAAAACTGATTTTTCATTTAAATGAAATTTTACCACTTATATGAATTTGATTTCAAAAATCTGACATAAATGGTTTTAATTAATAAGTAAAATGTGGTTTAATGGGATGAAAATAATTTTTGGTGAATAGTAACTTTTGAGTTTTGTTAACTGCGATTAGAGGTAATTAATGTAAATTTAGGTAAAAATAATGTTATAATAATATGAAATTACCTTGACACATGTCCTACTCTTATTGGATGACTCATGGCCGACCAAGACAATCCATAGGTCAATTTTTGGGACCGCATGGAGCCACTTGGGTAAGATAATGACATTAATACCTTTTATTTAAAGTAAAAATAAAAATGTCACAAACATGTATTGTTTTACTAAAACAATTTTTAGAAGGGGTTATAAAAGTCATATTTTTGACTATAAATATTTATTGGAAATATAAAATTATTTCCTACATCATGGTATTTTTATTATAATTTTTAGGCAATAAATAAATAAATTTATTTATGACACCATGATGATGCAGTGATTAACTCATTAATGAACGATTTAAATATAATGAAAAGATAAGGTAAAATCTAAGACTTACACTTGTCTAAAGCCTATTGTATGGGTGGATTTCGAACCCTTATCACCTTATCCTCAAACTATATCATTGTGGTACCTTTAAAATCCAAAAACATATTTCATAATAATGTAATATTTCATGACTTTCCAAGAGTGTCCCTCCTCTCCTCTTATAAAAGGACCTCTTTTCTACCACCTTGTTCACACCATCAAATCCATTTGGCTCGGCCAAACTCTTCCCAAATACTCTCTCAACTTCCCTCTCTTACTCCTAGAATCCTAACTTTAGGCTTAAGTCTTCCCAAAGAATCGTTTGGCTCAAATCAAAAAGAGTTACCCGATTTTAAGGTAATGTCTTCTCTTATGTTATTTTTTTTATTTTGCTTCTACAAACCCTTAAACCCTTTTTATTCCATTATTTTGTAACAAAACCAGTATATTAAATATACTAGGATGTTTTATTGAGAAGGATTTGATTTACACTTACACACACCTCCGTCTAATGGTTAAAAAACATATTGTTTCTGTGGGTGGCGAATTACTGCCTCACTAAACGATGATTGTTCAATCTTCTTTTAAAACCTTTCATGGTGGCCATTAAGATGTAACTATATTTATATATGATATATATTATGTTTATTTTTTCCTTATGCTTCTGTATTTTTCATTTATTTCATACCTTTATGGTTTCCATTATGGTTAAACACGATAATTTCATTTTAGGAAGTGCGGACTACCGCCCCCTCAAAGTGATTTCAATCATTAATGCCATATGTGGGCCATATAAAGGAAGGAGTTAAATTATATTATATATCATATTGGAATAATAATATACCTTTATATTATTATTATTTCATTCCATTAAATATGAAATAGAAATTAAAGTAGCGTTAATGCGTACGTACGTCTTACCGTCTCCATGAATGGTGCATTTCATTTCTTACCTATAAATGTTATGTAATATTATAATTGCATGTATATACTGGATATATATGATATATAAGATATCTAGATAATGAATATAATTCTGGAGATAATTTATATTTTACCACATGATCAACTTTTAATTATAAGAAGTTTATTGTTGACTCAAGTACCAAAGATCGACAAAACGAACGTTATTAACTTAAATGAGTACATAATGTTCATAACATGGTAATAAGTGATATAAAATAAATAATGAACTTCAAAAAGGTTCTTAATAAAGTAGATATTAACTCATGTTTATTAATCAGGAGATTAAAGAATGATCGAGTCAAGTTGGACACGAGGTAAGAGTTAATTTTATGACCTCTTCATTATTCAAGGTTGTTCATATGTAATTATCTACTGGGACCTCTTTATCATCCACATCCATCTTTCATAAAAATTTCTTTCAAAACATTTTTACTATTTATTAGAAAATGGGTTAAAGTCATTTATACCCTTATTTGACCTTATACATTTTTGAAAGGAATATTTTCGTCATTTTCTATATAAGGTACTTTTTGACATTTTCGACAAAATTAAGGTAAGAATATTTTTTAACTTATACGGCGGGTGCGGCTATTTTCCACCGTTATAAATTAGTTTAAGATTCACTTACAAGCTTATAATAATATTTTCAATGTAAATGTTTTCTTTTACAATTATGGGACCTTTAAATGATTTCAAAAAGATATTTCTCTCAAATAGTTTTGATTTCATCTATGTCAACATCCTTTGATGGATTTTAAGCTTATTTGAAGTTGATTTATTATGATTCAAAACTTCCATATTGTATTGAAGGTTTTGTGATATGTTTGATAGTGGATGTGTTATTTTTATAACGTTCATGGTTTATAGATAAAGTATTGACATTTCGTATGCTAGTTTTAATACGAATGTTTATGTTATGTTTAAACCTGTTCATATGAGGAATGCATTAGACTTAATAAGTGACGGGTGGAGCCCACTATAGATCCTCGATGCATCGGTAGGTATCATGAGACAAACTAGTGTCTTGGCACAAGGCCTTGACAAAATCTTATTTGTAGTCTTGGCACGAGGCCTTGGCTACGTGGTTATGATAGTTTGGCATTATACATTCCATCATTTTGAAAGTGGTAATTGATATTTCATGTGACTGTTCGACTATTTGAATATCTATGTGAATAAGTAAATGGAATTATTTCATTTTATTTTTTCCATATTATGCTGGAGTTCAAGTTTAAAAGGCTTTTGTTTTAATTATACAGTGCCTTAAATGTTTATGTTTATTTATGAAAGTTTCCTCTATATTGTTATCCTTACTAAGCATATGATCTCACCCCTTTCAATGTTTTAATTTTTCCCAGGATGTGAAGAAGTATTTTATGAATGACCTGCAGGGATAGTATGAGGGGATATGAGGACAAGATGTTGTTGTAGTTTTTTCACTTTATGATGTAATGTAAGACTTATGAATGTATCTAGTGTTTCCAAGGCTACTAAACTAATCGGTCTTTCAAAACTTGATCTTTTGTGATCATGCCAATGTTACGTAATAATGCACCAACTCTGGGTAACTGGGGTTGGGGCGTTATTGTTGGTATCAGAGGCAGTTTAGTACTAACCTAGAAAGCTAGATTAAGATAAACTCTGATTAGAGCACATGGCTCTAAGATATACTTTGAGGATTAGTATAGAATAATATCCTATAATTTTGGTAAAGTATAGATTTTGTGTATTTTATGAGCAATACATCCCTGTCTGGATACGAGCAGGTAGAGGCGGCTCTGGCACAGATGTACCTAGGGGTAAAACCCAAAAACACCGCTTTGATCTAGACTCGAACGGGAACTGGTGCACAACAATGGGCCTTACTGCACTCTTTGTTACGACACTCCAGGGGGATATGAATAGGATAATTCTCATTTTCATTAAAAACCATTATGAAGGGTTTATGAGTATATACTACCTCAAATAAAACATTTTTTTTTATGATTATGGATTATATCCATAAATAGTTCAATTTATGTTAATTGTTTTACAAGTATTAAATTATGTATTTCGATTAATAAACTAATATAGTTTATGACATTGTTTAGAAATGGCGCCTAGTTGAAAGAATGGGAACCGTATCAATGAACACACTCTATGTAGGGATTTCCCTCCTGCTCAAGATAATTACAATGGATCTGGTGATACAACTGGTGTTGATCAGATTATCACCATACTGGGACAACTCACTCAGGTTATGAATAATAACCTTACTCGTATGGAGCACCCTGATCCGCAACATGGAGGATCAATGTTAGACCGCTTCATGATGCAACAACCACCAACATTCAATGGGAGTAAAAATCCATTAGTAGGTGAGCAATGGATAAATTCCTTAGAGAAAATTTTCCATTCCTTGGGGAGTAGTGAAAGGGAAAAGGTTATCATGGAAGTTTACCGCCTCACTAGAGATGCTGATCAATGGTGGTCATTGATTCAAAATACAAAGGAAGATGAAGAAGTATCAAGTATGGAATGGAGAGAGTTCAAAGAGCTTTTCTTAGAAAAATAATTTCCTCGTGACTATCGAGCAGATATGGAAAGGCAATTTCCGAGTCTGAGGAAAAAAGAGGATGAGAATGTCGCAAAGTATGAGGCTAACTTTACAAGGTTAGTGAGGCATGCAGTAGATTATATACATAACCCAATAAGTACGATTGATCGTTTCCTTGATGGGTTAAAACCATTTCTCCGTCGTGCCTTATACTCACAATATTTCTCGTCGTACGAAGATATAGTCTCGTGTGATATCAAGAAAGAAAAGGAATTCTCTAAATCTCATGACAATAAAGTAAAGCAAGAGAAGAAGAGAATGGTGGAACAAGAGGCAGATAAAGGGAAAAAGGGAAAGAAGGATTTTCTATTATGCGATAATTGTGGGAAGAATCACCCCGGTACTTACCTAAAAGGAATGGGAGTTTGTTATAAATGTGGAGAAAAAGGTCACCAGGCTCATGATTGAAAGGGAAAGAAAGAGGCTATCAATGTTGAATGCTACAATTGTAGGAAAATGGGACATTATGCAAATGAATGTCCTAAGCTTCAGGGAAACTTATCTCAGAAAAGGCCAAGGGATCAAGGCAAATCTTATGCCGTTACTAATGTTGAAGTGGAATAATTAATGTATTGGTGCTTTTGGACTCAAGGATTATATTCTGGTTATAAGAATAATGTGATATATACAAGGATTGTACTGCAGGACTTATTGTTTCCATTAAGGTTTTAATATGATGAAGGTAATCCTATTTTTAGTATGTGATAATAAGAGAAACTTTACTTTGTTTGGGGAATCTGATTTTACAATTGATTTTGGAATTTAGAGACCTTTTAGAGAAAGTCTGGACATAGGTATTTTGGATAACTATAAAGGTTGGAATGGATTAAGTTGAAATTTGGATAGTATTGTTTAATGTTATAACATTTCTGAAGATTATTTTTTGAATATTTTTAGGAAAAGGACAACCTGCAGCTTGAGGGATAACCCGTCGCGTTAGACAAAGCTGCAGGAATCGAACCCACAACCATAGCGCGAGAGGCCATTATTACCTACCACTAGCCTACAGGAAGTCCCTAGTTATTACAAAATAGTTTTTATAATCTAAATGGTATGTGTTAATATTTTTAACCTTGTACGATTATGATAAATTTAATATTTTTTAGTTCTATTATCTTTTTGAGTGAAAGATGAGTTTGTGGTAGAAATAAGTTGAAGGTTGAAACTCTACTTGTCAAGAATATATAAATATATACCTATCTATTATTCTATGAATAAATTAATTCTTAAACTTTAGGAAAGGGATATTAAAATAAAAAATGTGTTATCCTAATACCTTATGTTTTGTTGAACTGATGATATTTTAAATCACCATAGATTGAAGGCTTTGAGGCCCTCAATTTTACACTTGTTTTTGATTAGTGACCTCAATAAATCCCTATAAATATTTATATTTTTCCTCTAATTATGTGTCTTTAATTTCCACCAATTTTCTCTTATTCGAAACCCTAATTTGGTGGTGACTTTCTCATTTCCATTTCCCTCTTATTAAGACTAAAATTATATTAACCTTATTTCTGATGTGGGTTTTGCACAAAGGTATTTTCTATTTTCAACCTTTTATTTTCAAAGAACAATTTCAAATTGCGAGGATAAAATTTATTGAAGGAGGGGAGAATGTAACACCCCAAGCATCCACGGTATACTTCTCTTTCAATAATGCAATTGCTTGCATCGTACGCAAGTTCAAGATTATAACACACCACGACCAATCAATGTAGCTGTTATGAATAGTAATACCCAATTTTTGAAATTATATAAATTATATATGTCATAATGGACATCATTTTTGGATTTATAATATCTGAATTAGCCTATGTTGAATTTTTGGTATTTTTCCGAGAACTTCTAATTTTCGATGAATAGTGAAAAATACTTAAAAACAACTTGTTTAATCAAAATAATTTATAGTGATAAATTATACTATTGATTGGTTTTAAAGTATAAATGGAATATAATTTTATCATTTTATCCAATGGTGGTCATTATAATTAATTTCACTTTGAAATTGGACATAAACTATTTTCAATCTTTTGATTGATATTCTTTCTTAAAAACACGCTATTTATTTTGACTACGGGAATTAATTATAAAATTAATTAATGAAACCTATATGTTTTGAATTTGGTAAAATAGACATAATCTTTTAATTTGGATTATCAAATATATCTTATGGTTTATTTTTTGTATTTTTTTGAAAAACACTAATTTTTGATGAATAGTGAAACCACTAAGTGGTAGTTAAGAAATTGATTTTTCATTTAAATGAAATTTTACCGCTTCTGTGAATTTAATTTCAAAATTTTTATATACATAATTTTAATTAGGAAGTAAAATGTGGTTCAATGGGATGAAAATAATTTTTGGTGAATAGTAACTTTTGAGTTTTATTAACCGCGAATAGAGGTAATTAGAGTAATTTAAGGTAAAAATAATGTTATAATAATATGAACTTACCTTTACACATGTATTACTCTTATTGGATGACTCATGACTGACCAAGAAAATCCATGGGTCAAATTTTGGGACCCCATGGACCCACATGGGTAAGATAATGACATTAATACCTTTTATTTAAAGTAAAAATAAAAATGTCACAAACATGTATTGTTTTACTAAAACAATTTTTAGAAGGGGTTATACAAGTCATATTTTTGACTATAAATATTCATTGGAAATATAAAATGATTTCCTACATCATGGTAGTTATTTTATAATTTTTAGGAATTAAATAAATAAATTTATTTATGACACCATGATGATTTAGCGACTACCTCATTAATGAACGATTTAAATAAAATGAAAAGATAAGGTAAAATCTAAGACTTAAACTTGTCTAAAGCCTATTGGATGGGTGTATTTCGAACCCATATCACCTTATCCTAGAAATATATCATTGTGTGACCTTTAAAATCCAAAAATTATTTCATAATAATGCAACATTTCATGACTTTCCAAGAGTGCCCCTCCTCTCCTCTTATAAAAGGCCCCAACTCTACCACCTTATTCACACCATCAAATACATTTGTCTCCGCCAACATCTGTCCAAATACTCTCTCAACTTCCCTATCTTACTCCGAGAAGCCTCACTTTGGGCAGAAGTCTTCCCAAGGAAGCCTTTTCCTCGAATCAAAACGAGTTACCCAATTTTAAGGTAATGTCTTCTCTTATGTTCTTTTGTTTTATTTTGCTTCTACAACCCCTTAAACCCTTTTTATTCCATTATTTTGTAACAAAACTAGTATATTCATTATACTTTGATTTTTTTATGAGATGTATTTTATTTACACTTACACACACCTCTGTCTAATGGTTAAAGAACATACTGTTTCTGTGGGTGGTGAATTACTGCCTCACGAAATGATGATTGTTCAATCTTCTTTTAACACCTCTCATGGTAGACATTATGATGTAACTATATTTATATATGATATATATTATGTTTATGTTTCCTTATGCTTCTGTATTTTTCATTTATGGCATAACTTTATGGTTTCTATTATGGGTAAAGATGATAATTTCATTTTAGGAAGTGTGGACTACCACCCCCTCAAAGTGATTTGAATCGTTAATGCCATATGTGGGACGTATAAAGGAAGAAATTAAATGATATTATATATCATATTGGAATTATAATATATCTTTATATCATTATGATTTCATTCCATGAAATATGAAATTTAAATGAAAGTATTTTTCATGCGTACGTACGGCTTACCGTCTCCACGAATGATGCATTTCATTTCATAACTATAAATGTTATGTAATATTATAAATGCAGGTATATACTGAATATATATGATATATATGATATCTAGATCATGAATATAATTCTGGAGTGAATGGATATTTTACCACATGAACAACTTTTAATTATAAGAACTTTTTTGTTGACTCAAGTACCAAAGATCGACAAAACGAACGTTATTAACTTAAATAACTACATAATGTTCATAACATGGTAATAAGTGATATAAAAGGAATAATGAACTTCAAAAAGGTTCTTAAGAAAGTATAGATTAACTCAATTTTATTATTCAGGAGATTAAATAACGATTGAGTCATGTCGGACATGAGGTAAGGGTTAATTCTACAACCTTTTCATTATTCAAGGTTGTTCATATGTAATTATCTACTGGGACCTCTTTATAATCCACATCCATGTTTCTTAAAAATGCCTTTCCAAACATTTTTACTATTTATTAGAAAATGGGTTAAAGTCATTTATACCCTTATTTGACCTTATACATTTTTGAAAGGAATCTTTCCGTCATTTTCCAAAAAAGTTACTTTTTGACATTTTTGACAAAATTAAGGTAAGAATGTTTTTTTAACTTATACGGAGGGTGCAGCTATTTTCCGCCGTTATAAAATAGTTGAAACTTCACTTACAATCTTATAAGAAAATTTTCAATGTAAGTGTTTTCTTTTACCATTATGTGACATTTAAATGATTTCAAAAAGATATTCCTCTCAAATAGTTTTGATTTCATCTATGTCAACATCCTTCGATGGATTTTAAGCTCATTTGAAGTTGATTTATTATGATTCAAAACTTCCATATTGTATTGAAGGTTTTTTGATATTTTTGACTGTGAATGTGTTATTTTTATACCTTTTATGGTTTATAGAGAAAGTATTGACATTTCGTATGCTAGTTTTAATATGAATGTTTATGTTATGTTTAAACCTGTTCATATGAGGAATGCATTGGACTTAATAAGTGATGGCTGGAGCCCGCTATAGCTCCTCGATGCATTGGTAGGTCTCATGAGACAAACTAGTGTCTTGGCACATGGTATAGTTTATTTGGGTTTCCATGACTTGTTCTCTTACTATTATAAATACTTGTATATGATGGATATATATGATATATATGATATCCAAATCATGAATATCATTCTGGATGTAATGAAACGATGACCACATGAACAACATGTGATTATAATAAGTCCATTTTTGACTCAAGTACCAAATATCGAAAAAACAAACATTATTAACTTAAATGATTAGATAATGTTTATAACATGGTAATAAGTGATATAAAAGGAATAATAAACTTGAAAAAGGTTCTTAATCAAGTAAAAATTAACTTTAGTTTATTTTTCAGGAGATTAAAGAATGATCGAGTCAATTCAGACACGAGGTAAGGGACTTTGTCTCAATCTCCTTTCATTGAAGAATATTTTGTTTTAATAAAAGACTTTCTTTTTTAAACTGTATAAACACCCTTGACTTTTTGAAGGGAATCTTTTTCTATGGAGTGCTTTACTAAATGTCAAAAAAGAATGTTTCTATTATCATAAGCGGTGACAACGATATTTTCCGCCGCCACGAGTATTATTTGATCTTTGGCTTCCTCAACAAGCCGTAATGTTTTTAAAAGAAAATAAATACCATATACTCTTTTATTTATTTTGTTATTGAAAATGGTTTTGATAATGGATTTTTTATGTCAATATATTTTTGTGATATATTGTTATTTAAATATGTAAATGTTTTCTTTCCTTTATATTTGTTTTATATCTTATAATTTTGTAATGGTACTTGGAAATTTGATGGGATGTTACCTGATAAACCAAATGAAGGGTGGTGCCGTGAATACTAGGATGGGTGGTTACGTTATAACCTCCAATGAATTGTGTATGAAAGTAGACCATATGGCTATTCCATTTAGTGATATGGGTGAAAGTCGATCGTATGGTTATTCCAATTAAGTATGTTTATGTCCCAAGTTACCTTTATATGTTATGTATTCTTTATATGGGTTTTATGGTAATATTTCGGTTACAAAATGGTAAGTAATGATCTTTTATTCAGTGAAGAGTATTTATTACTTCATAAAGGTGAAAAGTATTACTTATGATAAAGTATTCACAGTTTACCTGTTGTTTTGAAAAACTAACTGTTTTCCTTCTTTGTGTATCCCTTACTAAGATTTTTATGCTCATCCCAAGTTTTTGAAATATTTTTCATAGAACATAATGTGGAATAGGGCCAAGGATGGGATCAAGGAAAATTCATGTTGTCTTAAACATGGAACTAGACATGAATCTTTTTTCAATAGTTCATGTTTGGTAAAAAAATGGAAACTGTGTAGTAGTGTCTACATTGTAATCTTTTGAGATGTAATAGTTATGTCCTAATTCTCTAAAACTCTAAACCTGAAAATATCCTCAATGTGAATTATTAATTTAATTCAATATTAGGTATGTTTTAAGGTCGAGTCCTTATAGTTGGTATCATAGGTCGGTTTAGATAACTTTAGGAGTTAGGGTATTGTTAAAGAAATGTCCATAAATTAATTTATGGTAATAATGAAATTATATAGCATTTATAGATTACCATGTTGCTTCGCCTAAGATATTTATGTGTTCAGAATGGTTTTCTACAGAGGAATCAAGGTAGCTATATTGGGGAGAAATCATGAGGAAGACAACCTTCCAAATCAGCAACCTGAGATGGTTGGAATCGGAACTGAACAGTTTGTTGCAGTGATCGCAGAGTTGACATATTCTATAAATTGTGGTGGTATCCTTGCAAGATATTATCCAGATAAACCTCAGAGGAACATGTTAGTAGTGAAGCATTTCATGAGGCAACATCCCCCATCATTCGGAGGATCATCTAACCCTGTGCTAGCTGAAGGGTGGATTAAATCACTGGAGAAGATTTTTGATTTCATGGGTTGTTCAGAACATCAAAAGGTTAGTCTCTCTATTTACCATTTTGAAGGTAAAGATGATCAGTGGTGGTCGATGGTGAAAAATATCAAGGATGGTGAGGAGATTGATGATCTTGATTGGGATGAGTTCAAAGGTATGTTTCTTGAGAAATATTTTCCAAAGGTGGTTCGTCTTAGGATGGAAAAACAATTCCTGGAATTGAGGCAGGAGGATGACTTAGTGGCTGCGTATGATAAAAATTTCACTCGACTGGAAAGGTATGCACCAAATTTCATCTGAGATCTTGATAGTAAGATAATTCGATTTTACTCAAGACTGAAACCATGATATCTAAGAGGGTTAGACTCTCGTGAGTTCAAAAGTTATGAAACACTTGTTCGATGTGTGGAGAAGGTGGAAATGGAGTTTTCAGATGACCAGGTGTTCTTTGAAAAACAACAGAATAAGAGGTCTAGTTGGAAGGAAAATGGGAAGAATTCATCAAAGAAGCCTGGAAGTAAGAAAACTAAATATCCATCTTTGAGAAGTGTGGTAAAAATCATCCCAGAGAATGTTTATCAATGTCTAGAAAGTGCTTCTAGTTTGGTAATTCTGGTCATATTACTCGTAACTGTAAGGAAGATGATCAAGCATGAAATGAAATGTCATTGTTAAGGTGTTTTAGGAGTAATGAAATGGGTCATTATGCAAATGAGTGTCCATAGAAGAACTCAAATAAGGGAAAGCATCCATGCTAAAATCAGAATGGGGTGGTGAAATACTTTGCAACTATTTCAGCAAATTTTGGGTCATCGAATGAAGTAGTATCAGCTCTATGGAGCTCAGTATTTTTCAAAGATTGATTTGAGTTCAGGGTACCATCAGTTGAAAGTAAAGGAAACAGACATTCCTAAGACCACATTTCGTACTAGATATGGCCATTATGAATTTGTAGTTATGCCATTTGGATTAACCAATGCACCTGTTGTATTCGTGGATCTTATGAATAGAATTTTCTGTGAGTTCTTGGATAAGTTTGTGGTTGTGTTCATTGATGATATTTTGGTTTATTCAAAAATTAAGGAGGAACATGAAAGTCAATTAAGGGTTGTCTTGAAAACCGTAAAATAAAAGAAACTATTTGGTAAATTCATCAAGTATGAGTTTTGGTTACAACAAATTTTTTTCCTTGGTCACATTGTTTCAAAAAATGGCATAACTGTTGATCCTACAAAAATAAAAGTTGTTGAAGAATGGACAAGACCCACAAATATAACTGTGATCTGTATTTTTCTTGGTTTTGGTGGTTATTAATAGAGGTTTGTTGAGAATTTTTCACGGTTGTCTAGTAAAATGACTAAGTTAACTCGAAAAGGTGTTAAGTTCATTTGGACAAAAGAATGTGATGATTGTTTTCAGGAATTGAAAAGAATATTGGTGAATGCTCCAGTTTTAGCATTGTCTTCCAGAAATAGTGACTTTGTTATCTACATTGATGCTTCGTTGAAAGGACATGGTTGTGTCCTTATGCAGAATGATTAGGTAATTGATTATGCTTCATGTTAGTTGAAACCCCATGAGTTAAATTACCCTACACATGATTTGGAATTAGCTTTTATTTTTTTCTTTAAACATTTAGAGGCATCATTTGTACGAAGTGATGTGTAAAATATTTAGTGATCACAAAAGTTTGAAGTATATATTCACTCAAAAAGAAGTGAACATGAGACATAGGATATTGTTGGAATTAATAAAGGATTATGATTGCACGATACATTTCCATCCGAGAAAAGCAAGTAAAGTGGATGATGCTTTGGGTCAAAAAAGTAATGTTTCATTAACCATGTTACATTTGGAACAAGATCCTTTAGTTTTTGATTTGATGAAATTTGGCATAGAAGTTGTTGGTGCAGGAAATTCTTCTGTTTTGTATCAAGTGTTAGTGAGATCATCTCTTTCAAACAGAATAAAGCAAGCGTAGAAAGAAGACAGTGAGTTACAGAAAAAGGTAGAGTTGGTTAAGAATGGAAAGTTTCATAAATTTAACATTGAAAGTGATTGTTTTTTGAGGTTTGTAAAGAGATTATGTGTGCCTTATGATTCACAGTTGAAGAATGATTTGTTATGTAAAGGTCATAGTTCTCTATTTTCAGTTCATTTGGGTTGTACTAAGATGTATAGAGATATTCGGGAGTATTATTGGTGGGATGGAATGAAAAATGATATTTCTGATTTTACTGTGAAATGTTTGACTTGTTAGCAGGTTAAAGAAGAGCGGTAGTTACCAAAATTAATGCTTCACCCTTTATCAGTACCAGATTGGAAATGAGAAAATATATCCATGGACTTTGTTGTGGGATTACAAAAGACATCTCAAAGTAATAATGCAATCTGGGTTATTGTTGATCGATTGACTAAATATGTTCATTTCATTCTTATTCGTGATAACTTGTCTCTAGATAAACTTTCTCGATTGTATGTTAAAGAAATAGTCAGATTGCATGGAATTCCCCTCTTCATTGTATCTAATCGTGATCCCATGTTTACTTATAATTTTTGTAAAGGCCTTTAGAATTCGCTGGGTACTGAATTAAATTTTAGTATAGCTTTTCATCCTCAATCTGATGGGCAGTCAGAACCAACAATTCAGACCTTAGAGGATATATTACGTGCTTGTTCATTGGATTATTAGGGAAGTTGGGACCAATATCTTTTTTTGGTTGAATTTTCATATAATAACATTTTCCATTCCATTATACAGATGGCTCCATTAGAGGCATTATATGGAAAGCATTATTGAACTACATCTTTTTGCGATGAAGTAGGTGAAAGGAAGATTTTGGGACCAGAATTGGTAGAATAGACTCCAGATAAAGTTCAGATGATTTAGAAGCATATGAGAACAACTCAGAGCAGACAGAAACGTTATGCAGATAACCAGAGGAAGGATTTTTCTTTTGAGGTAGGTGATCTTTTCTTTCTCATAGTTTCTCCATGGAAAAGTGTGATGTGTGTTGGTAGGAAGGGAAAGTTGAGTCCAAGGTTCATTAGACCTTATGAAATCTTGGATAAAGTTGGATCAGTTGCGTATAGAGTGGTTTTACCTCTATGTTTGTCCTAGGTACAAAATGTTTTTCAAGTTTCTATGTTGAGAAAGTATATGCCTAATCCATCTAATGTTTTGAGCCCAGAGGTAGTTCAGATGGAAGAGAATCTCTCTTATGAAGAACAACCAGTCCAGATTCTTGACCATAGAGAGAAAGTGTTGTGAAAACGATAATTCACCAGTTAATGGTTTTGTGGAAAACCCATATGGTTAAAGAGGCAACATGGGAATCCAAAAATGCTATGAGGGATAAATACCCTCACTTATTTTGATAAGTAAAATTGTGGGGATGCAATTCCCAAAAGGGGGGAAGGATGTAACATCCTAGATAAATAAAGAATATGAAATATTTAATATTAATTAATATTTGTGAATTAAATATTAATTTTACTTTAAAGTGGTTTCTATGTTCGATAGCGTACCCAATAAACAGCAACAAGTTTCTTTGAAATCTTACGTTGCACACTAATAATATAATATTATTTTAAATGGTAGTTAGATCCATGACATTGAATTGGAGGGAATGAAAAAAAACTAACCATAATATGATTATATATGTTTGTTAAATGTATTTACATTTATCCAATAAAAGTTAGAGTCTTAAAATGTGAATGAATCTAATTTTAAGCATAATTTACATTAAAAGGTTGATTTACCGAATTTCAATGGATAAACCTATTTAAATATTGTTTTTTTCACTTTAATACATTCTAATTGACCAAATAAAATCCTTATTTAGAATGGGGACATCAAAATTTACTTTTTTTAATTTTTTTGAATTTTTCCAATAACGTTCATTTTTTAATAAATAGTGAAAATATTGTATTTTAATCCAAAACTGCATTTTAATATAATTTATTTATATATTTATATTATCTTTTTAATTGGTTTTAAAGTTTAATTATAATATATTTTTACCATTTAATCCAATTTTGGTCATTGGAACTAATTTCACTTTGAAATTTGACATAAACAAGTGTCAATCTTTTGATAGTCATTTTTTCTTAAAAACACGCTATTTGTTTTAACAACGAGAATTATCATTAAAATTAATTAATGAAACTTTTATGTTTTGAATTTGGAAAAATAAAAATCACTTTGTAATTCAGAATATAAAATATAGCATAGGATGAGTTTTTGGTATTTTTCTGAAAAACCTCAATTTTTGATGAATAATGAAACAACTTAGTAGTAGTTAAAAAACTGACTATTTCATTTAAATGTAATTTTATCGCTTTTGTGAATTGAATTTCAAAAATCCGACATACATTGTTTTTATAAAGAAGTAAAATTTGGTTCAATAAGGTGAAAATAGGTTTTGGTGAATTGTAACTTTTGACTTTTATTTACCTTGGTTAAAGGTAAATAGGGTAATCAAGGTTAAAAGAATATTGTAATAATTCAAAATTACATTAAAACATGTCCTAACCTAATTGGATGAGTAATTGACGACCATTGGTATCTTCGGGGTCTATTTTGGGACCCCATGGAGCCACTTATGAATGAAAATGACACTTTAGATTAATTAATTTAATGTAAAGGAAAAAATGACTTAAACAAAAATATTTTAGTGAATTAATTTTAATATGGTGTTATATAAATTTTATTTTCAACTATAAATTTTAATTGGAAAGATAAAATGATTTCATACATGATGGTATTTTTTTATAATTTTTTGACATCAAATAATTTAAATTATTAATGACGCACTAATGATGCAGTGTTTACCTCATTAGAAATCATTTTAATAAATAAGTTTACAATGATTAAAATATTATCCAAAACCTATCCAATTCCTATTTTATGATTTTATTTTGACCATGAGTCATATTCTCTTCGACTTTAATGATTTTTGGACCATTATAAACCTAATATCATTATATAATAAAATAATATTATCACACTATCATAAAGAGCCCTTCCCCCCTTATAAAAGTAGACCACTTCTAACCAATTCCTCACACCACTCAAGACTTTTGTCTTGTCCCAATTCTATGAAATTAAGCTCCCTACATCAATTTCATCTTCCTAGAATCCTTACCTTAGGCAGAAGGAACTTCAAGAATTCCTTTGGTTCAAACTAAAGGGAGTTGCCCAAATTAAAGATAAGAGTTTCTCTTAAATTGTTTTCTTTTATTTTACTTCTACAACCCATAAAATATTTTTATTAAATTATTTTGTAATAACACTAGTATCCTCAATATAAAAGGATGTTGTTATGATAAGGATTTTAACTACAATTAAACACACCTCCATCTAATGGATGAAGAACATAATGTTTATGTGGATGACAAACTAACGCCTCATGAAACGATGATTGTTCAAATATCTCCAACTGCCTCTCATGGTGGCCATTATGATGGAACTATATTTATATATGATATATATTATTTTTATGTTTTCTTTATAAATATTTAATTTCTATTTAAAGAATACCACTATGGTTTCCATTATAAGTAAACGTGATAATTCCATTTGAGGAAGTGTGGACTACCACCCCCTCAAAGTGATATGACTTGTTCATAACATATGTGGTATGTATAGAGGATAGATTTAATGATATTATATATGAAAAAATACTGTAATTATAATAATAAAATGTATCATTATGTTTTAATTCCATTAAATATTAAATAGAAATGGATGTAGCGTTCATGCATACATACGACTTACCGTCTCCATGAACGGTGCATTTCATTTCTTACCTCTAAATGTTATGTACTATTATAAATACATGAATGTGATGGATATATATGATATATATGATATCCAAATCATGAATATCATTCTGGATATAATTAACCTTTGACCACATGAATAACATGTGATTATAAGAAGTCCATTTTTGACTCAAGTACCAAATATCGACAAAATGAACATTATTAACTTAAATGATTAAATAATGTTTATAACATGGTAATAAGTGATATAAAAGGAATAGGAAACTTGAAAAAGGTTCTTAAGCAGGTATAAATTAACTTTAGTTTTTTAATCATGATATTAAAGAACGATCGTGTCAAGTCTGACATGAGGTAAGGGGCTTCGTCTCAATCTCCTTTCATTGAGGCATATTTTGTTTTAATACATGACTTTCTTTTATACACTATATAAACACCCTTTAATTTTCAAAGGGAATCTTTTTCTATGAATATTTTTACTAAACGATAAAAATAAATGTTTCTTTTATCATAATCGGTGACAACGACCTTTTCCACCACCACGAGTATTATTTGATATTTGACTTCCTCAGCAAGCTGTAGTGTTTTTAAAAGAAAATAAATACCATATACTCTTTTATGTATTTTGGTATTGAAAATGGTTTTGATAATGAATTTGTTATGTCAATATATTAATGTGATATATTGTGATTGAAATGTGGAAATTTTTTCTTTCCTTTATATTAGTTTTATGCCTTATGATTTTATAATGGTACTTAGGCATTTGACGGGTGGTTACGTGATAAACCAAATGAAGGGTGGTGTCGTGAATACCAGGACAGGTGGTTACATTATAACCTCCAATGCATTGGCTATGTAAGTCGAATGTATGGCTATTCTATTTAGTGATATGTGTGGAAGTTGACCGTATGGTTATTCCATTTAAGTATGTTTATGTCCCATGTTTCCTTTATATGTTATGTGTTCTTTATATGGGTTTTATTGTAATTGTTTGGTTACAAAAGGGTAGGTAATGATATTTTATTTAGTGAAGAGTATTTAGTACTTCATAAAGGTTAAAAGTATTACTTATGATAAAGTATTCATGGTTTACATGTTGTTTTGAAAAAATAACAGTTTTCCTTCTTTGTGTATCCCTTACTAAGCTTTTTATGATCATCCCAAGTTTTTGAAATGTTTTTCACCAGACATAATGTGGAATAAGGTCAATGATGGGATCAAGGAAAAGTCATGCTTTCTTAAACATGAAACTTGACATGACTCTTTTATCAATAGTTCATGTTTTGTTAAAAAAATGGAAACTATGTAGTAGTGTCTACTTTGTAATATTTTGATATGTAATAGATATGTCCTAATTCTCTAAATCTCTAAACCTGAAAATATCCTTAATGTGAATTATTAACTTAATTCAATTTTATGTACGTTTTAAGGCCGGGTCCTTATATTTTCTTTCTTAATCTATTAGATTATTTTTTTAAACATACAAGGAGCCATTTTTTTGAAGTGATGCTATTATAGTTTTATAAGGAGGATTCGTTCATCCAACTCTTGTTTCTGATACTTATATTCTATTATTTCATCTTAGAATTTTTAATTGGTGAATCTTCGATAAATGTCTTAAAATAAATTTGTTTAAATAGTAATAAAAGCAAGATTAAATTATAAATAAAATTCTATATGCAATAAAATATTGAATTAAATTATTAATTTTCAAAAAACCAAAATGGGGATATTAATTTGAGAGTCACACTAGTAATTTGGTTGTATTTTATTTCTTGAAAATTAAATAAGAAAACAATTTTAAGGAGGTGGATAGATGCTCAAGATATGTGTTTCTAAAGAAAAGATTCCATGCTCGTACATCCTAGGATTATCTATGTAGGAAACTTCATAAATATAATATAAACTTTATAAATATCATTCCATAGAATAGAAAAGTTAAAAATTTCATTGGAATAACCAACATAGTTTGGTTTTTATTAGAGTTCTAAGGGTTCTTGAATTGTAGAGAGTTAGTTTCATTTTATAAGTTTCATAAATAATATCCATTCCATAAACATATCCTACACTATGAATGGTTCTAATTTAAATGAGTGAAGGAAAATGACTTTTCATTGTATATAGGATGTCATGTCACGTAGAAGGTGATCACATCATAGCTTTTTACGGTGAGCCAAGAGAGTTTATAGAGATTGTGATGATAACTTGGGTGTATAATATTTATAGATGATTTTTTGGATATGGTAAAATATAAAAGGACACGCCATAATATAGGGAACCACACTTATTTCTAGATTTTTTTACTTAAACTATGCATAAATATAGAGATATTCATTTTAGTTCATCCATAAATCATTATCACAATGTAATATAAGTATGAAAAATTCAGTGGTCAAGCAGTTATCTAGACATGAATATGTGCTTCAAAATTCAAAAAGAGAGTTGTAGATCATAATTATGATGATATATGTGAATTTAAAATCTCTTAATCCCGACATTAAATTGTGGATGAAATATTTATTGATCTTAGAGGGATATAAGAATTTTTTTATCCCAAAACAATAATCAAATGTGGATGATTAAATTATCTTACAAACTAAACATGCTAGTTTATGGGATAGTGAAATACAAAACTAAGGGAGATATTTGGATATCTTATCAATAAGAAAAATAAATAATTTTTTTTACATTCTTTAATGTTAAATATAATAAATAAGTAATACATTACATTAATTCTTTTCTCACTAGAGATTTATCAGACCTGTGAAATAGTGAAGTATTATTCCCAATTATTTTTTTAACATCTAATTTTGAAGAATATGAACCTCATTTAAGGAGAAGTAATCATATATCTATGAATAAGAGTACTTATCATTTAAAAAAAGATAGTGAATCATGAATGTTAGTGTGACTAATCTATTATTCAATCATTTCATGTAGTGTGATTAGTGTATCTAGAGCATATGAATATTTCAATGTATACTCCTTGGATTATCCCATTTGGTTAAACCATATAAAAACACTAGTGATTATTGTTTACTAGTTTATTTACTGATGATATTTTAGCGGGTTATTGAAAGAATTATTCCTTGTAAAGAGAGAAAAAATTCATGATAAAGGAAGTTAAATTAATAATACATAATACCATGACTCACCCCTATGTATGTATATTCATTTATTATGGACTAACAAGTGGTTTCCTAGACATGATTTTGGGGTTTTGAATTTTTTTCTATGAAATAGGATAGCAACGATAATTATAAATCCCAAATTCATACATACTTTCATGGGTAGAAATATTTAAATGATGAAAATTAGAATGAAATACTACTTTTCCCCTCAGAACAACTGTTTTCATGGTAGTTATGCATCGAATATTGTCTAGTATAGATAAATAATATTTATTAAAAATAGATCCAATAGAGATTGAGGACTATTACAAAGTAATAAATGCATTATTAAGAGATATTAAAACTCATATCTATATCAAGGTATTTTCTTACAAAATCTCGCAATCTATATGGGAAAATCTTCTAAATATTTTTATCGGTTATACAAAAGTTCTAGATATGATGTTTCTATTTTTCTGTAATGTGTATGAATATTTGATAATGATCTCAAATGAAATATTTGAAGTATTTTTTTGATCGGTCCAACATCTTGGTGGAAGGCATAAGTGATATTGGAGAAAATATTAATGATGAAAAAAATCATAGAAATTATTTTGAGAAGAAAAAATAAGGATTTTAATGTCAAGTTATCAGTACTTGAAGATAAGGATATGATGGAACTATCTCGATAGGTCTTGAAAAAACTCTTATTGAATATGAATTTAGGAAATAAGATTATGAATTCAAACCAAAGTAAAGATATTAAGAGGTATCATTTAATGATAGGAGGAAATTATCAATAAAGGAGGATCCAAAAGATGATGAAGCTGATGTGGTGATTTTTTTTCATTATTCATAATCTAAAAAGTGGTAAAGATAAATTTAAATAAAAATTCCAGGAAATATTTTTCATATTTTGTTTATATTTACTAAATATATCAATGGGAAAATCAAGAGTAAGTGCCTCTTAAAAAATTGAAATAGATAAAGGTAAATATAGTTCCAAAGTGTAGATTCCCCAAAAAGATAATATTACTCTCGTAAGAAGATGAATTTTCTAAGGAAATTGAAGTGGATTAGATTTAGGATTGAAAGAAATGCAATGAAGTTACATTGATGGCAATTGTAGATAACCCAAAGATGATGGAAATGGTGTTGAAAATGAATGTACTAAAAGATGATATAATATTCAGGTAAAACATGAGACAACCCTAGAAGGAATTTATATTTGGAGAGATAAATGAAAAATGATAATGATGTTCTGTTTGGATCTAAATTTTTATATGCAACAATATGAGAAAGGTAATTCATAACTAAGGGAATAAAAAAATCATATACATTAATTTTCAAAGTTTAGATAAATAAGTTAATAAATATATTATTATTGACGATTATGATTTGACCATTGATGTTGTAACTAAATATATAATGTATAGAGTCAAAATAGTTGAGGAACATAATGAAGAATTCATCTATTCTTAACATAAGTGTGATGATTCAAAATGAATCCTTATATACAACATGAGGATGGGTAGTTCAGCATCACTAGAACAATTTAAGGAAAACTAAGTCCCTAGGGAGTCTATTAAAGTGCATGTTCTAATACAAGAATGTGAATTACTTCAGAGATAATTTAAAATAGGTTTTATAGTTTAATCATAATAAGTAAGATGTCATGGTTGGAGAAAAACCTCTGACATCAACACAATAAATGTATTTTGATTTCATGCTACTAAAAAGGCCAATTATGATACATAATTGATTTATAATACAGTAATATTTATTTAGTTATATTACTATGGAAATTTTGTGCAAACATAATTTGATTTTTATATTGATATTATATTTTTCATAGAGTAAAATTCCAAAAATGTTCTAGCATAATATCTTTTTATTTTAATGGATAGTTTTTTGGTGTGATTTTATTAGGCACAAAAAAATTTATTATGCTTTAAAGGTGAAAAGGATGGTTTCAAATGAAACTTAAAAATATGGAATACAATATCTATATTTTTCATTAAATAAGATAAAACTTAATAACGGTTTTTAATCATGCAAGATGAAAATGAGTCCACAGAGCAAGAAGACCAGCAAGATAGTCTACCATTAAAAAAAGTGTACCATTAACCATGTGTAATGGAAAGTGAGATTTGGAAGGGTTATGTGGATAAAATTGAATTCAAGATAATAAACAAGTATATAATTTGGATTCCAGACCACAAATGTTCATCTAATATGAATAAAAATAAAGACCAAATCACAAGAATTAAATATGCTAAATGGTAATTTCTTAATTTAATTAACGACGATGTACTCTTTATAATTGGTTCATAGAAGGCCAAATATGGTGAAAAATAAATTATAATGACATATTTTCTTTTTTAAGGCCTTATTCACAATATATTAGGTGTAATTCATTTGTGTGACCCATGACATGTGCAAGAATTCAAACAGAGTATATATGGTATCAAGTGTATATATGACTTGATTGTTTTGTGAGGTATAATATCTAAAAATAATATTTACCTTATTAGTGAAGAAATTTGGTGCATTATTTTTGAGGAGGATTTAAAAGATTTATGGAACATGTGCCTTAGACATTTGATGCAAAACATGTAATGAATCGACATTAAACTTTACTTATTCTGGTGATTTTAAAGTAGAATACCTATTTTTACATTCCCAATAATATTTTACATTTAGAGTTTTTGAGATTTATCAATACAATTTAAAAAATAAACCCATACATTACATGTTTACCTACAAAAATTTTATCCATTTTTTTTATAAAAAATTCCTTAAAATAAAACATGTTTTCTTTGCATGAAAATTCTTCATAATTTTTTCCATTGATATCATATTTATCCCTATTATCCCTTAAATACTATGAATTTTTTTTATAACATGGTATGGGAATAATATCTTAGTAATTGTAGTAAAGGAAGCAAAACTATTAGTCAAGTGAAAATCTATAAAAACATTTTCATAAAACATACCTTTTTTTCTGAAAAAATAGAATCATCTTTTCCAAAAAGTCAATATCTTCACTTTTAAAAATCAATCGATTTTCTTGAAAAAATATTATATTATTTATAAAATATAATTAGGTGACTTGGGACATTATTTTTCATCTCACAATTACAAATAGAGTAACCAATATGTCCAACCTCCATCTGTGGAGTAACCAATGCATTGATGGTCAAAACTTTACCACACATCCTTGGTTTATCATGGAACCACCCATAATTGGGTTATTAGGTAATAAAACATAATTGTTTAATTTCTAAAAAACAAATCATTATAAAAAATTTCTAGAAATAATGAATTAAACATAAACCATGAAATATTTCATCATAAAATCACTCTTTGAAGAAAATAAGCCTTTCATTTTGAAATCACTTATTTTGAGAAATAGAGAATTTACAATGGAAAAAATTTCATTGAAACTAACCATATAAACTTGTATGTTACGATTTAATAGATTAAATCTAAATTATATTTGGTAATTCAGTTAATGACATATGTGTAACAAAAACGTTCTTCTTGAAAATATAACTTTAATTGTGGGTTTTTTTAAAATAAATTCCTTTAAAAATATCATGTAATTAATTTAAGAATTAATAAAATTAATCATTTGTGTGTATCCACAGTAAATCCAAATAAAAATAGTGGAAATAAAAATTATGATATTAATATTTCATTTCACATATAATATTGTCACAACATGATCAATAAGTAGAGGTTTACTCCAAAGAATGTAAATTGGGTTAAAAAATACCCTTACCCCATGTTTGAATTCCTTAAAATGTGTGAAAACCTATTATATAATGTTTTAAATAATGTTATTAATTTATTAAAAAACAATATTCATGTTTATAATACCTTATATCAACTGTAAATAACATCTTACCACTCATTCATTAAAAATATTTCATTATTTTAATTGTTTATGGGTGGATTTGTTTCATGGTTTCATGATCGGTTCATTTGTGTATAATTAAGGATATTGTTGTAAAATCGGATTTAAACCCCAGAAGTGGAATGAAATTTTATTAATTAACTTAAATAAATATAAATGGTCCCATCTATCATTTTTGTTTCTTGTACGTTGATGATTCATTTGATAAAATTTTATTGATAAATGTTTAGTTAATTTTGGATATTTTTTACGAACACTGTGAACTAGTTTAGTTTTTTTAATATAATGAGTATACATAAGTTATAGAAAGTGTAATATGTTTTGATATACCTATTTAATCTTATTTAACCATAATTATAATTTCATTACCATCCATGTATGTGGTAATGAAAAAGGAAAAATCATTATTCACAGAAATAGTTACCTGCCATAATTTGGACAATCCTTTTGTTTTCTTGAATAATCGGTGATGAGAAAAGAAATGGATATGAGATATTACATTAAAAATATACAAAACCCATTTATAAATGATTATTTATTCATCATTCCTTTATGGATGAATTAGGTAAGGATAAAATATATGAATAAAAGAAAATATGAGAGGTTCTTTGAGAACATTACCTCTGGAATTTCACCTCTGTGAAAGATCCCTTAAAATGTGGAAACACTATTTAGATGAGGCCATAAGCACATTTACATGGAAATAGTGAGAAATATAGATTTTGGAGGAAATTTTAGGATATTCATTAATTTTTAGGATAAATTGGGTTGTGAGGGGTGGTATTTATGCTTGAGGAAAGGGTGGTTTTAAGTGATTAAATAATGATTATTTGATATTTAAATCTAACCACATTGAGGTGAAATCAATTCCAAAAAAATATATTTCGAATTTATCTTTTAAATGATTTTATTTGTTGATAAATACTTCATCCTCCCATTAAAATATGTAGTTTTTAAAAAATTTATGCCTTTTCATTTTAATTTTTATCCGTTTCATTATTTTACCTATACCATTGTAAATCATTTTTTCAAATGTACATTTTTTATTCAGAAAATTTAAATTGACCTTAAAAAATAATTTAGACCTTATAATTCCAAATATTAAATCCATTTTACAAAATTATATTAATATAATTAAAAATATATATTTAAAACAAAATTTATAGACACAACGAAAAAGTGGGTTTTTATAGTGAAATGATCAAATGTTTAGGTAGTTTTTATATCTATGTTCAATATAAAATCGATTCAAATGACCCAAATTGTATTAATAGATGTATAATTGATATATTTTAAATCTAAATTCAATTTATTGTATAATTTTACATTATATATTATCTATACAAAAACTTAGTTTTTAATTAAAATTCGGTATTTTTCACTCTTCATTAAAAAACGAAGCAGCTCAAAAAAACACCAAAATTTCACCATATTCTAATTTTTATATTATTATTTCAAATATATATATATATATATATATATATATATAATTTTTTAAATTTATTTTCAAAATTTTTGTTCCATTAAAAGGACATAAAGTTACCTTTTAGAAAAAATATAGCTTTTTATGCTTAAAAATGGATTTTTTCATAACAAAAGCCTAACAAACTATCATATGAATTTAAAATAATTTTATTTAATTTATAAAATATAAATTTAATTAATATATTTCAATATTATAAATTAATATAATTTATTATGATAAAATTCCATTTTTGGCATAAAAAATAGTTTTTTCATTAATTTTGTTGAAAATCAGTTGGATTATATATTAATTTATAAGTAATTGTTAAAAATTTAATTGATTTTATAGAAATATGTAAATAATAGTTTCATAATCTTGTTAATATCATTAATTCTATCCATTCCAATAGCTACACTAAAATAATAATATATATTCATTTGTTTAAGATCGATGAGGAATATCTTATATAACATGGAACATAGTGTTTTGTTTTGAAATATTGTGATTTTTAATTCCCCAAATAATAAATTATTATCACACAATTTGAACTTGGGATCTAAAAACTAGGGGTTTGACTCTTCAAAATAATTTTGTTGAAATCCCACATCGAAACAAAGGTCAATAAAATTTATATTTGAAAATAGAGAAATGAATGTATGAAAGTCACCTAAGATAACACCTACTAGGGTTCCATGTATGAAAACATGGACATGGAAGATAAAATATTACCATAAAGTTATGATGGTGAGTGATTGGGAACATGTTCATGATTAATTTAACCACCATAAAATTATAAATTTGTGATTGATTAAAATTCCATTGATTTCTTAATATGAAAAGTAACCAGATAACATTTTTGTTTTAGAATATTTTTTTCTAGAGTTGATGATTTATCTTACTACCTAAACTCTGATGAAAAATGAAATATAATCACATGAAAATTATATTCTCATCCTTATTTTTTCTCAAAAAATTAATGTTCAAGATGAATTTCTCATACCTGAAGCATTAGAGTCAACTTATATAGATCATAAAATTCTTAAAAATATAATGATGTGTTCCTACTTTCCTTATAGATTTTAAAAAAAAGAAAAACTTAAATCAATATAAGATAATTCCCAAAACACAAAATGAATAAAACTACTTTTAATATCTAAAATAAAAAAGTAATACACAAATTTCAATAGGATAATTTGATCAATAACACTCTTTAAAATTAAAAAACAATATTCTAAATTAATATTGAAACCAAACAATTATAAGGATTTTATCACATATTCTTTTCTGATAAATTGAAAATTTATCTTCAAATAATATAATTTACTCTTAAAGTCTCATACCAAACTAAAATTCCACTAGTCATATAATATTCAAGATATTATAATCATTTACATAAATAACCTGAATCACCATAAATAATGTATTATTATAAAAGATAATTTATCCATTATTCCTAAAATAAAATACCACAATATTCTATTATCATTAATCATACAATATTCCCAAAACAGTGAACTTCTTCTGAACTAAAATTGATTACTTAGCCCCCAAATAAATTTTGTATCCCATGCTTATCATTATGATAAAACATATAATACCAGAGTAAATTTATTATTAATTTATCATATTGTTTACCTAAAAATAATAATACCATACTAATGAGTACATAACATAGTCCAGTGGTAGATGATTCACCCTTATCAACCTTCAGTTGTGCGTTTAATTCATGCAGCCTTTCTAGACGTGAAGGGTTGTCACATCTCCTATAAGTTTTAATTTATAAAGAACTATATTAATATAATTTTTATAAATTTCCATAAAATGTGTGACAATTCCTAAAAAAACCATAATATATTCAACATTAAATTAATATTTTATCCAAAAAGGTTATCTTATACCTTTAATTTTACATCCCAAAAACTAAGAACCTGTAATTACCTCAAAATAATATATCATATAAATTCTAAAAGATATCCATACCTTTAAAATTATTCCCACAAAATGGAAATTGAATTATTCGTCAATTAAAGTTTTCACAAGATAAACACAAGTTTTACATATAACTCAGTCTCAATAAATGTTTCTCAAATTACTCACATCATCAAAAGAGTACTAATACATTTAAACATTTAATCATCCTTAAATCTACAATAACACTTCAATCCCTTATATGTAGACATCTTAATTATTAAGCGTTATTCATAATCCCTTACCCAATATTTTCCATCTTATTCCTTAATATATCTTTCCCATTAATGAAATATGAATCATGTAATGAGATTCAATAATGTCAAATAATGAGGAAATAAATAATTCATACCTTTCATATTTAATTTTCTGTTTCCTTATATTAAACTATAATGGAATTAGGTACCACTAAATAGTTATTTATGTCATACTTATGATCTAATTTGTGGACCTTCTTCCTAGGATATCAATGATCATAATAAACATACTCCCCACTCCTCAAATATTCAATTGGCAACTCTAGAAAATTCTTTCACCTTTATATATTTAAACAAACTCTTTTATATTACTTCATAGATTATTTCAATAAAACCTCTATTACCACATATAAAACAAATTCCTATAATTTTATTACATTTTACAATGTGATTATTTATACATTCTTGAAACATATGTCGTTAACGTTTTGATTTTTTTCACCAGATAATCAATAGAGATTCATTTCTCTCATATTTTATGCATTATGAAACTCACTAAGGTTAAAGTGGTTAATCAATACTAAATGTATATGGCTTAGAATAATAATATATGTTCTTATCAAATCTCTCATTTTATTATATCTCTCATTCAAAAAACCACTACATTTTCCTTCACATCCATTGTTACATTGGTTCCTAATGAATCCATGTAAATACTAAAACAAGAAATTTTAATTTAAGCATATCAAAAAATTCATAATACACCATATTATTAGAATGATAAACACTAACATATCTTTAATCATGTTATCTAAAAATCATTCAATTTAACCAAAATAAATATCAATATACCTACCATGATAACAATTTTTTATATATGACTTGTAACATATGCTTAAATAACATACTAACCTATAAATTTATCTAAATCATGCTCTAATACTGACTATAGGGACCGAGACTTAAATTTTAAGTATTTTAGTTGTTTTAAAATATATTACACATTGTAACATTCCCTAAAATATATTCGGTTTGGGATTTGAGAGAATTAGAATTAACCATTAAAAAATAAACCTATACATAAAAGTTGACCTATATACAGAGTATCCATTTTTTATAAAATAAAATTATTTAAAATAAAACATGTTTTCTATTAATAAAATTTATTCATAATATTCCCGTTGATCTCATAATTTACTCTATTCTATCTTAAATATTATTGAAAACATTTTGAAACTTTTTATGAATACAAAACCTCATAAAGGGACATAATGGAAAGTAACCCATTAATCTAGTGAAAATCCATAAAAACAATTTCCAAAAAAATCTTTTTAATCAGAAAAAGAATCTTGTTTTTAAAAAGATCAATATAACTACTTTTTAAAATCACTACAGTATCATGAAAAATAATTATCAAGAATCTAAAATATAATTAGGCAACTCGGGACATTATTTTCAATATCACTATTATAAATGGAGAATAGACATGGACAACCTCTAACTCTAGAATACGCAATGCATTGTAGTTTATAATAAAACCCCCATCCTTGGTTTATTATGGAACCATCCATTATTATTTTATTACATAACCACATGTCATTGGTTTACAATGTAACTACCCTTAATTATAAAAAATTCCAATAACTATAATGTAAACATAAATCATGGTATATTTCATTATAAAAACCCTATTTGATGAAAATAATACTTTTATTTTGAAATTAGCCATTTTGAAAGCAATCATAGGGACAATAGAAAATATATTCTTTGAAAGTAACCATTTAAAGATATATGGTAAGCTCTATAATATTAAATTTACATGAATATGGGAAATTCATTATATTACATATATTTAATAAAAATATTTCTTTTTTAAAATGAACTTTAAAAGATGATTTTTAAAATAATATTATTTACAAGTCTCATATCCTTGAAGTGACAATAATCAAATGAATAGATTGTTTTTATATACTATAATACAAAAAAAATAAGTGAAAATATTAAAATAGTTATATAAAATTCATTTTACACATAATAATAGCACAACATAATCAAGAAGTATTAGTTTAACCCAAAGAATGGAAATTAGGTTAAGAAATCCCATTTCCTCACATTCAAATTACTTAAAATGTTTTAAAACCTCCCATATAATAGTTTAAAGATTTTAATGAATTCATTCCAAATAATATTCACATTTATTATACCTTATATTTCTTTTTAATGACTTATTATCACTCATTAATTAATAATATTTCATTATTTGCATTGTTTGCAGATGCTTTCTTTTTATAGTTTTATGATCGGTCCATTTCTATATAATTATGGGTGTTCTTGTAAAATTGTATTAAAAATAAATAATTTGAATTAAATTTTATTAATTAAGTTACATAAGTATAAATTTTCCCATATATAATTTTTCTTTCTTGTATGAGAAACATTCATTTGAAAAAATGTATAATATAATTATTTATTTTTTTTTTGTTTTCTTGAACACCATGAAATAGTTTCATTTTATTTAATATTATCCTTATATATTAGTTATATTACATGAAATAGTTTATAATATAACTCTTATGATATTATTTATTAATAATTATACTTTTATGACCGACCATGATGGCGCTAGTGGAAAATGAAAAATAATTATTCACGGATACGGCTAGCCACCATAATTTGGATAATGGGTTGGTTTGTTTGAGTAATAAGAGATGTGAAATGACATTAATATGATATATTATATTTTAAAAATAAATATCCAATATATATATGTGATTATGGAGTTATCATTCCTTGAATTTTGTAAAAGCTGGGGAGAAAATATAAAAAGAAAAAAATTAACAAAGGCGCTTTAAGAAAATTACATCTTGAATATCACCTCCTTGAATTATCCTTGAAATGTATTAGAAATGGTATTTGGTTTTGAAAAGAATAAATTGGATTTGGGTCGAGTGATAATGAGTGTTTTAGGTAGATATTATAGGATCTTCATGGCTTTTGAGGAGAAATGGGTTCGTGAGTGGTGGTATATTTACTTGAGGATGGGTTGTTTTAGGTGATTAAATAATGACTATTTTATATTTAAATCCAACCAAATTGAGGTGGAATTAATTAAAAAAAAATATTTTGATAATTAATATTTTAAATTATGTCATCGGTAATTGAAAACTCAAACAACCCATTAAATTTTTATAGGAATTTTAAATCTTTACCTTTTAACTTAAATATTTTTCATTATTTTCTCTATATCATCGTAAATATTTATTTACCCCAGTAACATTTTTAGGAATAACAATGAAATTTAACATAGAACCTAATTTGTACATTATTATTCAATATATGAAATCCATTTTACCAAATTTAATTTGTATAATTAGAAAAATTATATTTAAAATAGTTCTTGTAGACATAACCAAAATGTTGGGTTTTATAGTGAGAAACATCAAATGTTTATAATGTTTTTATATGTAATTTAAATGTGATATTGACTAAAATTACAGAAATTTTATTAATAGAATTATAATTTTACTATTGTGATTTTAAATACTATTTAAATTCTAATTTAACAATATAAATTATTAGTATGAAAACTTATTTTTGTATTGAAATTCAATATTTTTCCTAATTCATCAAAAAATGAAACTACTTAGAAAAATACAAAGAGTCAAAACTAAGAATATTTTGATAATTAGAATTAAAAAATACATTTAATTTATTATATAAAATTTATAAAAGTGTGAAAATTTAGTTTTAAAATATATGTTCCATTAAAAGGCAATAAAATTTCATTTTAGAAAAATATTGTTTCTTATACATAAAAAAGGACCTATTAAGAACAAAAAACTATAAAATTTTTTAAATGTATTTAAAAATATTTAATTTAACATAAAACATGAAAATTTTATTAATATATTTCAATAATAGTTATTAATTAAATTTATTGAGATAAACATCCATTGGGGGCAGTAAAATTATATTATTTATAAAAAAAATCATTTATATTTAATTTGTTTTTATTTTCATTTATAATTAATTTTTAACCAATGAATTAATTTTATAGACACATATAAACTATATTTTCATAAATTAGTTCATCTGTTTCGTTCCATCCTTTCCAACAGCTAGGTAAAAATAGTCACATAAGAAAATAACATTTAGTGATTTATTTTAGATATATGTGGAGTATCTTGTATAAAATCGAACATAGTGATTCGCTTTAATATATCAGGATGTTACAAAACCCTTTGGAGAACTTGGAAAAAAATGAGAAAAATTAAGATATCCTTGATCCTACATTTTATCACACTCAATCATGTGATTCTTATCGAAAGTGTAATATTGTGTGGAAGACTAATAAACCGATGAAAGGAATATCTTTAATGTTTCTCGAGCTAGTTCATGTGGATTTGAGTGGGAAAATGAAACCCAATATCTTAGATGTAAAGAGGTAATTTTTCTTATTTATTCACGATAAATTCGAGATATCATGGATTATATTTATCATAAAAAAATACATGGTATTTAAATTCATCACATAATATCATAATAAATATGAAAATATGTTTGGTGTAAAAATTAAAAAATTAAAAAATGATAATGGGACAAAATTAACCCACAGCCAAGTGGAATAATATCAAGACAATAATAAGATTGAATTAGAGGATTCATCTATGCGTACTACTCAATAAAATGGCATTGGTGATAGTATGAACCTGAAAATAAAAATATTTCACTTGGACTATACTAATAGATAAGCACTTACTAAAGATTTATTGTAAAGTAACAGTTCTTATAACGATCTATATCTATAACATATAATTTTTATGTTTGAATAAAGATAAGTCCCTATATGAGATTCGGTTTGAGAATAATCCCAAACATAAATAATTTTAGGTTCTTGAAATTAAATACTCTATTCTCATTAAAGGGAAGAATATGAAGTTCAAATCACATGATGATGAAGGTATTTTATTTAGATATTCATCATGGATAAAATATTTTAAGTGATTTAAAAAAATAGATAGAAAAGTAATTGAATGAAATAAAATTAAAATGGTTGAAAATTAGAATCATCTAAAATCATATGATAAAATTTTAGATTCTGTGTAACATCCCATGATTTCATAAATAAAACTATGTTCTATATCATATATGACACGCAACACCAAGCCTAAATGAATCATTAAATATTATTATTTAAATATAAACACTATATCCTATCTGTTAAATTAGAAGATATGAAAAGGATTAAATTATGTATGATATATATATAAATATCATATATAATATAATTGTATTTATAAATTCTTAAAAACATGCACTTAATCTTTAATGAAGACATTTTATTCTTAAAAAAACATTTTCTTCAAAAATAATTTTTATGTCATTTTACAAGAAAATATTATAATTAATTTATTTATATATTATAAAATTCATTTGATTAAATTATCTTATTTTTTATAATTTTAATATCAAAATTAACTTAGGGTGGTATTTTGGTATTATTCTCAAATGATTTATTTTTCATCGAATAGTAATAATTACTGATTTTTCAAATAATGTCATATCCTCCAAATAAATAAAGAATTTATAATTAAAAATGTATTTTTGATTTTGTATAAAAGTAAGATGTGAACAATTAAATTTATAATAATATATTTAATTTTATTTGGATAAGTAATTTTCATTATTTTGGAACAAGTTTTTTTAATGATTAAAGATGATGTTTTATGAAAAAAGATTTTATTTACATAAAGGTTTCCATTTAAATTAATTAAAATAACCCAAAAAAAAAATTTAATGTAAATTTATATATTTTTTATCTATTCATATTAATTTACATTCATATAATGATTATTTATAGTCATATATTCAGTATAAGATCATTTATTGCTTGAATATTCTTTTTTGAGAAACCGTTTTCTTCATATTCTTATAGTTTAATGTTAAATTAATTTCTCCCACTTAAATGATTTTAATCATTGAATTTGGATTCTTTATTATGAATTAGAGTGTTAAAATTTGGAAAATGTTTTCCTTTTATTATTGATCATTTTGTATAGTAAATATTTATTACCACAATAAAGGTGAAATTGTCCAATTAAATGTAAAATTAATTTGATAAGGACTAAAAAGTAACTATAAAACTTGCATTATTTTCATTAGACGAGTATATTTACTCTATAATCTAACCAAATTCTAATATATGACCTTTTTCTATATGGAAATTATTGTGACCAATATAATACTTTATGTATTGAAAAATCAAAAATATAACTTTCTTTCTTTTAATAACTACAATATTTTGTGATAGGGATAAAAATAACCTAATTTTGGTTATAAAAAATCATTTTGAAGAAATTTTTTTTTAATAATTATAATTTATTTCTAATTTTTAGTAATTATATAATCAACATAAATTATTATGTAATAAAAACATGATAATTATTTAATTAAATGAAAACTACAATAAATTATGTTAAAAATATTAAATTTAAAATAATATGAATGAATTGTTATGATCCAATAGATATTTCATAAATATTTTTTTTACATTTTTTGAAATATATTGATTATAATTTCTTCATTATCTTTATATTTTTAAATTCAAATAAAATGAATTGTGTCAAAAATGACACTAATGAAATTTTAGAATAAATAATATTTTATTAAATGTATTAAAATTATTAAAAAACATGTATCTAGACAAGTTATTGGTATATGTTAAATAAGATCAATCATAGTAAATTTATAATTCATTTATCCTTGTATTATAATATTTTTAATACTTTGATATTGAAAGAGTTGGTAGCACGGTTAAAGTTAAAACAAGGTTTTGCGCGTTACATGTGCATGTTTTAAAATTAATTTAAAAAACAAATATAATTTTTTATTTGATAAATATAATTTAATATTTAGTATTAGTGGGTACAAATTATCTAATAAGGATCATTTTAATTTTATACTTAAAGGATAAATTACCTACGTAAGAAGTTGTTAACTCGGTTAAAACTAAAATGGTAACAGTAAATAACCATAATATTATAAGGAATAACATGTTTTTTTAATGTTGGATATGTTTACTAACCTTATCCTCCCTAAAATATATCATTTATAATTTTTTTGGTTTTCTAGCTGATATTGAATAAACATTGTAGAAGTGTTTTAGGAATTAAAAAAAATACCACTCCTTCTCACATATAAAAGGGAATCTACTCTATTTTTTCATTACACATATAAACCTTTTGGGATTAGACATGAATATACCATATACCTTCCTTAAATACATTATAAAATCCTAGAAGCCTTAGTTTTATTATAAAACCCTCCTATTAAGAATATTTTTTAAAATGAAACATATTATTTCCAAAGAATCTAAAGATGAAGTGTGTACATTGTGTGTCGAACATGAGGTATGGGATTCCTCTTCAACTTCCTTTCACTGAGGATAACTTTTAATTTTATGAAAAATCTTATTTTATATGTCATATATACTTCCATTTTACATGTTTTATATTTAATCCTTCATACATAATTATTTTTATATGTTTCAATTAAAATTATTCAATCCAAAGGGATTTGACTTGAAAGTTACCAAGTAGTAAGTGTTTCATAACTGGGTTTTCTTTCATTGGGTTATATCACTTTACTAGAGATTATATTATGAAAATAAAATTCTTGAAATTACCATTTTATTATTTTTGTTACATTTTAACTTGTTTTTTATTTACAATTGTTTAACATAATCACTTCATTGATTATTTTTCACTTTAGTGGTATGATATTTTTAAGGGATTTCATCTCAAATTCCCCACATTAAGGAATATTTTAAGGTTATGTGGCTAATTTATTATATATGTAGTATATTTTTTTTCCTTTAACATATTATATCACGAATCCATGATACATCATATTATTTTAAGTTACTATTCACTATATTTATTCCAAGGGGATTTGATTCTAATGTTCCCAAAGTATTAAATGGTTTATGTTAAAATATACTTTCATTTTGATCTTGCTTATTTTAAATGTTCCATTTGGTGAAATCATATACAATTATTTTCCTTAACAATATAAATTTAATTATCTTATATTCATGAATGTGTTTTAATTTTTTTTTCTACTTTCTCTGTTATTGAATAAAAATATATCAAGAAATTTGTTTATAAGTACTACTGATATTGTATCTTCTATTAGATCTAGAATCATTCTCTTACATGTATATGTTTTCATAAAAATCATTTAATTATTTTTTTCTATTTTCCATTGATTTTTTAAATACATTTTTACCAATGTTTAACTTTTTACAAAATAGTTTAAAACTTATCTTTATATCTTTTTCTATACAATGTACCTTTTGACAATATTTTACAATAGAGTTAAAGGGAGGTTTTATTATAACTTATTTGAAAAGTTATCTTTATAGTTTTTTTATTTTAAAAAAGTGACTTAAATGTGAAAAGGTTATTTTCCCCAAGAAACATCCCATATAATCTTTTAAAGAGGATCTCATCAATAACGATAACCTCTTATTTTATGTATATCTACTAAATTTTTTAATCTTGTCTCTTAAATATATACCTAGATTAATCTAAATTATTTTAACGGTGTAATACATTACTCTTGTTAATTAATAAAATCCATTTATTATGATTTATCATTTGATTATGACACGAGGCAAGATTATGAAACTCATATATTTCCATTGGGAAATCATATATTTATACCATTTAATTGGTTTCCTTTTTTTTAACATAGAAGCATGTACATGGTATGATCGATGAACCTCGATAGCTCTCTAATGCATTGGGTAATGTTTTTGGTCTCAGGAGATGTAATGTATGGGATTAATGAGTAAACCCAATCCATTATGGGACTTTTTCACCATGTGATATTGTCTAGGTAGTTATCCTTGGATAATGTTTATGTAATTTTATATATTTCTTCCACATTTACTTTGTTTCTATTATCATATGACACCATGTTCTTTATGTTATTTTTCCAATTGATTACTCGGGATACTTTTCTTTTATGGCATCTTGTTATACCTTTAACTCACGTGTTATGTTTCCTTATCATGTTTATTCCCTTATTATGATTTTATTTACCCTAAATATTATATATATTATATAGGTTATACTAAATAGTTTTATGAGATTAGATATATTTTGGATCTCACTAACAATAATAAAAATAATGTTATTATGTTTTAGTTTCTTCTGATGTTTAATGTACCTAGTTTTACAAAAAAATTGTGACTCGTGATATTTGGATTGTAATTAATTGCTAGTTGTCTTAAAAATCAAGTAATAATATATGTAAAATGACTGTTATGTTATATATGGTATTAGATAAATTTATATTTTTTTCAGATTATTATTATAGAAATTTATTAAAAAAACTTGGGGATAAGTCTAAGTATAACATCACATACTAATGTTTTTGTAAGGAAGAGATTCTTTAGTTTTTCAAGAAAAAGGAAGGACCTATGTTATACTAACAATTGAGTTGAAAGGGATTACGTATTTTTTTATTCGGATTCAAGAATTATTTTGTATAAGTAATTTTTTCAATGGTGTTTTGGTTATAATATCTATATAACAAATAACAATTTTGTTAATTTTGGGAAGAATAGATGATTTTACTATGTCTTTATGGTTTTTTAGGTTAATTTTAGAATTTATTATCATATATTATTATGTAAAGTGCCTTTTGGACTGAGATTTTTAGGGTAATTTATTTTATATTTAGATAAATGTTAAATTTTTATTGGATGAATATGTAACAAAACCATTAAAATACATAGGTTTCAACCATTGTCATGAATATTTTGAACAATTTTATTGTTTTTTATTTATCAAACGATCTATGTTGATCTTTGGGTTTTTATTGTTGAGGATTTAGATATTGATATTTTGTTTCACTGTATAATGGTTTATTCATTTTTGGAATTATATTACCATATGATAACTATTTTGGTTTTGGTTAATTCCTAATGATATAATGAATACATTTTTTCCTTTTTTGGAATTATGTGATCCTATAAAAGTTAATTTTATTTCTTTATTAAAAAAACATTCATCTAGAATACTCATAATTTGGAGAATGATATGATATTGTGGTAGAAATTAATTAAATGGTTAAATTTTACTCATTATGTAAGTATATATTCTTTATGTTCTGAGTCTATACAGTAAGAAATTATAAGAATCTATGAAAAGGATATTTAAGTGATAATTTTATCTTATTAACTTCATTTCTAATTAATCAAATATCTTCTTAACTCCACTTATGTTTATGGTTCTTGGGTTATTAGCTTATTCATGATCATTCAATTTCTTGTTATCAATGATCTTTATCACTATCCTCCATTATTTGGGAATTTTAATTTTTTCCATGTCTATATTTCAAATTTTCACTAGTTGTTTCCGACATTGAAACCTAGTTATGTGTTATTCTGGATAAACATCATACTTCCTTTTCCCACTTATCAAGAGGAAGTTTTATTAATTCTTTTAACGATATGGGATTTGAAGAACTGTATTTTTATATGAAAAAACTTTCATTATCAAGATCAAATTCAAATTGTGAAGACACAATCTATTAAATGTGGGGTGGGGGTGGGGGATTTGAAAACATGAGATTTTAAAAAGAAAACAATGTTTGATAGCATGTATGACATACAACACCGAGCCTAAACGAAACGTAAAAAATAATTATTTAAATAGGACCATTATAACCAAACCGTTAAATTAGATAGTGTAAATATTATAAAATATTTTATGAAATATATATAATGATCTCACAAAATATAAATGTAATGATAAATATGTAATAAATAATAATATAGTTTTTAATGAAGATATTTTATTCTTTAAAAAATAGGTTTTCTTCAGAAATGAATTTTATAATTTTTTGTGATAAAATATTATAATTAATTTTTGGAATGTTAAGAAAATTTATTTGATTAAAATAACTATATTTTTTGAAGTCATATTTTCATAATTATGTTTTAGTGAAATGTGGGTATTTCTCTGAAACGATTAATTATTTAGTGAATAGTGAAAATTATCAATTTCTCAAATACTATCATTTGATCATACAGTTACATATTAACCATTTTTTTAACAATATAATTAATTTAATGTTAATAATTAATTTTAATGATTTCAGTATAAGATAATTTCTACGCCTAGAAACATAGTTTTCAAAAAATTATTTTTATATATATAATGTTTATCCAATATAGTAATTTAAAATGACCAGAAATAAAGAAATGGTGAAATTTATTTTATATATTATATTTCTATTAAATCTAATTTAAATTTTTATAATGATAATTTACTTTTATGGTGTCATTATAAGATCATCTATTTCTTGAAAAAGGTATTTTTTTGAAAAAAAAAATTTCACAGTGTTTTTCGGTTTATTATTAAATTAAATTCAGAAAATTTAAAGTTTTAAATCTTGAAAAATAGATTAAATATTTTTAATCATGAGTTCAATTTTTTTTAAATATAAACCTTTTATTTTTTCCCCTTATTAATAGTTTCCATAGAAAATATTTGATACCACTATAAAGGTAAAATGGGTTAATTAAAGATATAAATAATTTGATAAGGTCCAAAAAGTAACATAAAACATGACTTATTTTTATTGTAAGAATATATTTCTCCCATAATCATATAATATTTGAAAATATTCCCTTTTTTAATATATCCATTATTTGGCCTTTATAATACTTTATTTAAAAAAAATTAAATATGTACCTTTATTTCTTTTGAGAACTATGATATTTTTCGATAGGGATAAAAATAACATATGTGGATTTATAAATATTAATATAAATGGTAAATCATTTTATTTTTTCATGGTAATGTATTTTTTATATTTATTAATGAACTAGTTACATACTCAACATTGTCACAATAATTATTTAATTAAAAGTAAAATAAAATAAATTATTTTTAACATATTAAAAGTAATATAATTTGAATGAATTTGTCTGATAAAAAAATATTTTATATATATATAAAAATTTTCAAATATGTTAAAGGTCTATATTCAAATTTCATATTTTTCTTGATGTTTTAAATGTCAAATTACAAGAATAGTTCTAAAATTGACATTCATATCATTTTATAAAAAATAATGATTCCTTAAAAGTTTTATAATTCATAAAAAATCATATCATCATCCAAGTGATTGGAATATTCATAATATTTTAATCAATTCTCAATTTATGATTCAATTTTGAATTTATGATAACATTTCTAACCCTTTAATATTGAAATAGTTGTAACCACCATTAAGGTTAAAATGGGATTATTCACATTACATTTCCATGCATTAAAATTAATTTTCCACACACATAGATTTTTATCTGATAAATTAGATTTCATTTTCGGAATTAATGGGTCCTGATTATCTAATAAGGGCCATTTTATTGATAGGGTTAAATGAAATATTTTCTAGGTAAAAACTAGTTACCGTGGTGAAAACTAAAATGGTAAAAGTGAATAACCATAAATATAAAGGGAATAAAATATTTAAAAAATGATTCATTATTAATAGTGGAGGTGTGGCTTGACCTTATATTCCATCCACTAAATCATTTATCAATTTTGGTGGAACGTTTTTATATTGATTTCCCATTATTGAATAGTTTTGGGTATTTACGAAATAGTAACCCCATCTCACTTAAAAATGGAACAACTTATCCTCTTTTCATTCATATAAAAATCCTTTTAGTTCATACAATCCATACCCAATTCCATTCCTTACTTCCTTTACCACATCCTGGAAGCCTTTGTTTGATTAGAAAACCCTCCTAGGAATGATTTTTGTGCAAACCTAAAGAGATTATCTAAAGTAGAGAAAGATAATGTATATATGTGCTGAGTCAACTTAGGGTAAGGTATTCTATCTCAATTTCCATTCATTAGAGAATATATCATTATTATGGACCAATTTAATTTATATGGTGTATAACCTGCCCTTTTACATGTTATAACATGAATCCTGCATTATTCATGGTATTGCATGTTTCAATTTAAATTATTTCATCTAAGGGGATTTGAATTGAATGATATTATGTGGAATGTGTTTCATTACTAAATTTTTATTCAGTAGGTTATATCACTTATTTATTGGTTATATTTATTTTTGACACTTTCACCGAGGCACGTGCATCTGTATGTTTTAGAGGATGAGGATGCGCCGACTGTTGCCCCGCATTCCTGCTTTCCAAAGGCAGGAGGCATTCATCACATGTTCAGGAACATTTTCTCCTTTATCAAAACAAGATGATGGGATATAGGTTCCTCTTTCCTTGGCTTCCTCCTTGGAACTCGTTACATAGTCTGGGTCTCCCTTATAGATTAAGATGTTTTTCGTGAAACTCTTCCTGGTTCCATGTCTTCATGGACATCAGTTAATTACACTACTTCTGTCTGGACATTCCAAGGGGTTTGGCTAGGGCAGAAACCTTTGGTCAAAGGAGTAGTTGAGTTGGACATCACTGGAATGTCTGGACACAGGAACACTGACACGTCTGGGTTTCATCTCCTTATCATATGAATTCTCAAGGGTGTAGAAGCCCGAGGAATCCAACATCGAATGTGAGGAATCATATGCCATAGACATGTCTCTAAGGTTTTCCTCACCTTCCCATGTTAAACACATGGTATGCCACAGGTTTAACGTCTAGCGGAGACTGATCAGACTGATCGGAACACTGACTAGAGTGGATCAGATGGGTGTAACCCCTGGAGGTAACACTGATGCTGGGGCCGTGAAAAAGTGGATGACATGATTTCATTGGGCTGTGGCGGCCCAGGTAAGAATCGGGATGGATGTGGATTTTTTAGTGGAGAGAATGATGGGGAGACGACACGAGGGCAACAATGATGTTGAGCTTGAGCCTCGAAGATACTTCCTATGGATCCTGGTGGTAGGGACTCAAAGTCTGTGCAGTTAATGGGGTGATGGGACACCTAATGTGGCAGCCTGTTTGGATGAGACTCGGAGTAAGTGGAACCTCTGGGTTATGGAATGACCTTCTTGAGACACATAGGCTCGAGGGAAAGATAAGGATGATACATGGGTGATGGGCTTGAGCCTTAGGCAGGCTTGCTAGGTACCTTTCCTTGGCAAGGATCAAAGTCCACGTAGTTCAGGATGTGGGCACAGAATCGAGGTGTGTGTAGAGGAAAATAACCCGAAGATGATTCGAGGGCTTACATTTGGTTTGAAACCTAAGGTTGGTCTGATGCCACTGGGATAGGCCAAATTTGTGGGTCCCAACAAAGGTACGATAACAACTTACCGTCGATTGTAGTGTACAATGGATTACCGCTGGATGGGGATTATAATGACATACCACTAATTGGGGATGAAAATGGATTAATGTCGATTGGGGTACAATGGCATACTGATGATAGGGGTTCCGAAGGCATACCGTTGGTTAGGTTTGATTATGGCCTACTACTGGTCAGGGAACACAACAGCTTACCACTGGTCGGGGAACACAACGACTTAACGCTGATCAGGGAACACAACGGCTTACCATTGTTCAGGGTTGGACCTTAGGGAGGCTTCCTACATAACTTGAATAAGAGATAAGTATCAATACCCATGTAGTTCGAACAGATAAAATTTAACATCTAGTAGGAAAAAAAGGGGTGTACGGTTTAACACCATACATGATGGGGGTGCACCGATGTAGAGTGGTCGGGACCCATGGGTGTTGGGATTGAACCTCAGGGAGGATTCCTATGTACCCTATCTTGGAAGGGATCAAAGTTCCCATAGTTTGTAAGAGGTGTTGGTTAACCGACATGAAGGGTGGTCGGGACCAATAGGTGTTGGGATTGAACCTTAGGGAGGCTTCCTACATACCGTGCCTTGACAAGGATCAAAGTCCACGTAGTTCGGAAGAGGTGTTGGTGAACCAACGTGAAGGGGGGTCAAGACCAATAGGTACTGGGATTGAACCTCAGGGAGGCTTTCTACGTACCTTTCTTTTCCAAAGATTAAATTCCACATATTTTGGAGGAGGTGTTAGGGATTACACTCTAGGGCGGCTCGAAGAGGATGTCATGGTCAATGCTTACTCTAAGCCCAAGTGAGTCATGCTCGGTGTGAGAAACAAAAGGCCGCAAAGACTTGATGATCACATTGATAAAGGTGGGTCCATGGGAAGTAGAGTGGGGCTTACACGTGGTTAGTAGCCCAAAAAGGAAATAAGGGATTACGTGTGGTTCGCAGCCTAGGGAGATGGAGATTGAGACTTACTCCAGGATGGAGGCCCGGGTGGCAGCAAAACCCAGAGGGGTTTGGTACGGATGGGAGGAGGGTTCTGGTGCCCACCCACCTCTGGTACATGGTATGGAAGAAAAAAAGTTGATTAAGGGTACTACCTCCTGAAGAAAGCTTGGGGCTTCCACTATGATGGTTTCCCTTCCCCGCGGACAGACGCCGCTCCGACAAAGAGGATATCATTCCATGTGTGGAAGATCTCACTCTTGTGTAGACCAGCGGTCATAGAGAATATCCAATATGGGACTCCCTGTGAATAAGGCATAAGGTGAGCCCACAGTTTAACGACATGTGCTGAGGATGATGGTTCCTGGTATTTTAACATCCTCTAGCTCATATGAGGGTGGTTCACTCCGCACCCCTATGACTTACATAACTGATTCCCACCCGCCCATGGGTAATGGAAGGCATTAGAAATGCCGAGGGGAGGGGGTGTTTTGGAGTGATCCATTGAGGGGCCCACATTAATGTGGCTATGCGAAGAATCCATAGCTGTTATCATGCGTGGGTGCCACCAAGGAGTGAAAATAGTGGACGGGGCTTACGCATAGAAGCTGCCCGGGTGCTGCAATAGTGTAAAAATGGTGAATAGGGCTTATGCAAGGAAGCTTCCCGGGTGCCGCTATAAAGTGGAAATTGTGAATGGGCCTTATGCAAGGAATCTGCTTGAGTGCTGCTATAGAGCGTCATTGGTGAATGGGGCTTACGCAAGGAAGCATCCCATGTCCTGCTATGGAGAGACAATGGTGAATGAGGCTTATACAAGAAAGCTTCCCATAATGTCTTCTTCATGTCTGGACATGAGGGAATCGCAACATGCTGGTGGGTTGAGGCATATAATTGGGGCCAACACCTATACGCAAGTGTAAATGCGGGATAATTCCAAGGGTGCTAAAATCAGTCCGAACAAAGGGAGATGAAAAGTGTGAATCACATACCTGACATTCGGAATGGGGTGTGGGGGTGTAATGATGGAGGATAACTGTTCAACGTGTTTAAAACATTGAATCCATATCACATTATCTAGAAATGGGGAAAAATGAGGCTCGATTGTTGACCATGTTGGAAACACAGGACCTAACTCGAAGTGTCATCCAACATCTTACGGGGCATTGGCCTAGAACGAAATGTGAGACAAGGAATCATGGGACCAGGCTATTAGGGGGTCCCTTCATACATGAAATAGAATGAAGATCCGAATTAAGGACACACAAAGAAAGAGGTGGAGTGGTGGAATTATCGAATGGATTCCAACTCTCATGACATTACTACACCTTAATCATGGCATGAGGCATCTTATTCGAGTCACATAATCCATATCTTATTTGGAATAAGAGGAATACTATTATTGAATGATAGGGAATGCTACAGTTTAAATTCATGTAATGAGGGCTATTGGCATCGTATACTTAGAGCATAAGGATTCTCTTGTTTAGAGCAAGTGGAATCCTATATTTGTCATATAGGGTATACTACAGTTTACAGTCATGTAGAGAGGACTATTGGCATCCTATGATTGGTGCATAAGGCATCTCTTTTTTAGAGTAATAGGAATCCTATATTTTTTTTATAGGATACACTACATTTTATAGTCATGTAAAGAGGACTGTTGACATATTATGCTTGGCCCATAAGGCATTTGTTGTTTGGAGCCACAGGTATCCTATACATGGAATATAGGGTGTAATATAGTTTATAGTCATTTATAATGAACAATTAGGCATAATGCACCTAGAAATGACTGGTGTTGGGACTTACACAGGAGCAACCCTTTTTAGTGGATCTTGGCATATGAGTCAGGTGATGGGGTTTGGATGTGTTACTTGAGCAATGGTTTGACTCAAGATACATGGGGAATTGATGATGAGAATCTCAACTCATGACATGAGAAATGAACCAAGAGGAATATGTCGACTCAAGGTTTTTCATAGTGTGCGGAGGAGTATCTCAAATCACGGTATTCCATAGGTTGAAGGTAGATTCATATAAGGGTGCAATAGAAAATGTTGGCGTCCCGACTTGAAAACATCACGATGCGACTCTCCATTTTTCATGGGGGTTAGTGATGGTAGATAAGGGACCGAATCGACAACCTGGAACTGATCCCAAGCGGGGGGTGCAGGGGTGCATCCCCCACGATATTGACTAGTAGGAATAGGCCTGGAAATTATTCCACATAAAATGCCCCGTATGTTGGATGGGTTTCATGCAAGATTGAACTGTGCGGCACAAGCACACACAGGATTGGGAACTATAACACTTTTTCATGCATTATTTATGTATTGAGCGCAATAGAGAAGGGTTGCGTAGAATAGGGAATGTTAGGGTGAAATAGGGAAATATTTTCATGTAATAGGGAAGGCTTGCATGCAATTGGGAAGGTTAGCATGCAATTAAATAGGTGCAGCACTACTGCGCACAGAATTGGGCATAGTGGCACTGTTGCACACCAAATAATGTTTTCCGAACAAAATTGGGTATGTAGGAACATTTTCACGCAAAAGTAATGATTTTCATGCAAGAAAGTGGGTTTGCGTGCAGGCATGGAAAATGTGGACTTAAGAGCATTAGAGCGATGACTGCCCTTCAGGGGCCCTTTGGAAGAAGGGGGTGCACATGTATTTATAGGAGAAACCTTGAATGTCGGTGCACATAAAATTCCATTTTACTTTTATGTGTAAATCCATTTTGTATGCAAGATTACATTTTTGGGTGAAAGATTCCATTTTCCCGTGAAAATCCATACTTTTCCCCAAAACCGTCCTGGATGGCCATTTCCAGCATCTTGACTTCAAATTGCCAAAACTTCTATTTCGTAACTCCGTTCAGCCTCCACACTAGTCAAATTGAAGCTTTTGAAACAAGGTATGATCAGAGATCATGTTTGGTAGAATTATGTGAATTACATGGACATGTTTTCTGGTTCCAACATATTACCCTATAAGAATGGGGTCTAACGAGGATGTGGAGGGTGAGGCAGACCGCATTATGAGGAAAATACTAAGGAAAACACCTACACTAGGGCCTCCGTATCTCCATCACATTGAGGAAATAACCAAATATACCTCTAATCCCATGTGAGTCATGTTCAGTGTGGGAAACAAGAGATAATAGAAAATCATTCACCTGTATGAGAGTACCAATTAGAGAATGATTTGTTGGGATTGGAATAAGACATCAATTACCTTTGGGAGTGCCTAGGCTAATAGAGGCTGTGTCCGGAGAATAGGATTATTGGAACAAACAAGTTACATTTTCCAACGTGCTCTGGTGCACGAGTGGGGTAACTTCAAGGGCATTAGAATCGATCCGAACATAGAGGATGGAAGATGTGAATCACGATACCCAAAATGTGGAATACTGTGAGGATGGAATTAAAATGAAGGATAAATATTGACCGTTCTGAAACATAGTATACCTATTACATTAGCCTAATATGGGGATAACAAATGAGGGCCGACTGCTGACCATGTTCGAAACATGGGACCTGACTCAAAATGTCATCCATCAGTCTTTCAGAATGCTGACCCAGGATAGTAGGTAAGCCATAGGCTGAGCATCCTTACTATTATGGGTTTATTTTAGGTGTGAAAGGAAACAAGGATCCAAATAAAGGCCATGCAAAGCGTGGAGAGTGGATTGATTGTTTGTTTGAATGGAGTCCAACACTCTGGAAATTACACCACCATGGTGGAAACACGTTATGTGGGTGAATTGGTCTAATCATGGATCAAACTTATTTTAGAACATGACCTCTTTGGAGAGAATCTGGAACACCTCATATAGATGTTAATTATGAATGTAATATTTGAACATCATATGACCTAGACCAAGATTGGTACTGAGAGGCCAGAAGGACTAATGACCCTGGGGATGGTCCTGAGGAAAAAGTCCTGAACATCTCTATGTATCCCATGCAGATGAGAATCAAGCCAATGTAGGTCTTAAATCATAGAGTGGTCCGAGACCAATGCTGGTTGGGGGGGATCCTCTCTGGGAAGGAAACTGGTGCATCCTATAATTATTATGAAGCATCCAAAACTTGTTCAGGGTAGATCTGTTGTTACATGGTTCCCCAAAAGAGTTCGTTCCATGGGGCAGAAAAAGATGGGGCAGGATTTAAGATTCTTGGTGCTGGACCCAAACACAATATTCCTGGGTGTTTCTACGTATCCCATGAGGATGGGAATCAATCCATACATCGTTTTGGAAGATGTCATGCATTTTAATGACTTGTGGAAAGTATGCGACGTGGTATTAGTTTATGGTCATATAGCTTGGACCATAGATAGAAAGGAATGTGGGATACACATGGTGTGGTAAGTATAAATCCTAACGTGAATTATTACATAAGCCCATACCACAATGTGCTCCCCAGGATATTTTTTGGTCGGGGGAACAAAAGTGAAAATTAGGCCGGGCCTGAGGAAAAGTGTTTGGGAATTCCTACGTACCCTATGAGAATGGGAATCAAGACATGAATAGTTCTAGAGATAGCATGGTAAGGTACCAGTTCTAGGGATAATAAGGCCGTACAGGTCTGGTCCTCACACGAAAAGAAGCAACATTTGATAGATCTTGTTTTTCCTTTAGGGTAGATGTATTTTTTTTGTGAAGCGATAATCCTTGGACAGAGAATCCTGGTATCACTATAGAAATCAAGCCGCATGTAGTAATTGAAAAATGGTATGGTGGATGAAAAATACCCAACATGATCCCCCCCCCCCTGAGTGAGGGCATCACGATGTAGTGCTGTTTTGCATCGTGCGGCCATGATGATAATGTCATAGTTTATGGTCATGTGATAAGACCCACCATTGAATTTTAACATCATGAAAAAAGATACTATATTTTAAATTCATGTGGGACCATAGGGGGAATTCCCATGATGTGATAAAGCATATACAACATTAATGAGGATGAGATCCACATCACACCATCTACAATTGCAGGGAAAAAACCTCAAGATGAGGGGCCATCAAAGGTCAGAAAATATGGGGTTGGATGAGGATGAAATGTCAAGGTGTTCCTATGTGTAGCATGAGGACAAGAATCAATCCATATGTAGTTCTGAGAGTACAATTTAACATCATGTAGGATGTAACAATTTAAGATCATGTAGGACCATATATAGTTTAATGTCATGTGGCACGATATACAATTTAATGTCATGCAGGACCGGAGGTAGGAGGGACTAGCTCCTAGAAGGGGAGCACATGGTGTGGCTATTGCAAACCCAACATGAAAAAGGACATAATCCCACACATGACACACCACACAATCCAATAAGATTTGGGGCCTAAAATGCTTAATAGAAGAGATACTTAGTGGAAGTTGATCTGGACCCAAAGACGATATGTCTGGGAATTCCTACATATCCCATGAGGATGGGAATCAAGTTAGAGGAAGTTCTAAGGATAGGACATATATGGAGATCTTAGTTTAAGGTATTAAATCTCAGACCATGAAGAAGTGAAACTCTTCCATGCGAGCGCATACCTCAATCCGATCACTAAGCCCACGTGAGTCAAACTCTGTGTGGTAAACAAGGGTAGAAGATGTCCTTGAAACACATGGGATACACGTATAGGGGAAATCGGTGTGGAGCCCCAAATGAAACCTTATCGTGGCCTTTTCCTACTAACATGCAAATTCACATTGAGGGATAGTACCAAGAGTGTCAAAGTTCCACTTGGACTTGATGAAGTGGAAAAGGATGTGAATCATGCAAATGACATTTAGGGCTTAATGGGGTTGGCATGACGATGGAGGATAACTACTGATCGTGTTTAAAACATAGAATCTATATCGTGTGACCTAAAACAGGAGCAACAAATGATCATCAATCGCTGACCATATTTGCAATGCGAGACTTTTATCAATTTTTTGTTCGAAACCCTCGAGGACATTGGCCCATAATGGTAGGAGATCCCTTGGGCTGAGCATCCATTTCATTTTTGGGTCCCTTCAGACGTGAAAGATAATTAAAGCCCAATTGAATGGGAACATGAAGCCTAAAAAATGGGTGAAATCATGTCCAGGTAGAATCTATCACTCTAGGATCTGAACTAGAGTACTCCAGGGCACATTGGTCAATTTCCAAAGAGAGTTTAGGAACCCAAATTGAGAGCATCCAACTCGAAAAGATTTGTGTAGGACAAGGTAGCAAGGGGATATCAGGAGAAATAGGTATGTGGAATGGCTGTTACAAACCTGACATGAATGAGGACATAAGCCCATACAACACTGCATACCCCTCCCCCGGAAGGACTTTGGTCAAGGGCCAGGAAGATGATAAGTAGGTTTCTAAGATAAGGTGTCGGGCCTGAAGACTAAGTGTTTGGGCAGTTCTATGTATCCCATAAGGATGGGAATCAAGCCACATGTAGTTTTGAGGAATGATGTTGTGCAATTTAACATCATGTAGCAAAGATGAAAATAGGGGAAAGGTATCCCAATGAGGTATGTGTATGGCACGAAGAGTAGCTTGTGGTGAATGAGGACACTAGATCATACCACATCATACAATCCTGAATGAATACTTGGGACAAGGGACCCAAAAGGCTGAGGGTCCTGAAACGGGAAGTCCCAACCAGTTCGTAGTTTAACGTCTTGCGGTGAGGACGTTGGTGCTCTTAGTTCAAGGACGTATGGATTAGACCGTAGATTCCTAGTTTAATTTCATATGCATGGGATAGTTGAGTAGAGAGGGAGAATCATCACACCTGTAGAAAACCACAAAACAACCACAACGATAGAGGATAACTATAGACCATGTTCACAACACAATATCCATATTTTTGTGTTCAAGTATTGGGGGAAAATAATTACGCCTCAACTGTTGACCAAATTCGCAATACAAGACTTGTATCAATTTGTCTCTTGAAATCCTCGAGGTCATTGGCCCGAAATGGTAGGAGAGCCTTTGGGCTAATCATATACATTGGGGGGGGGGTCCTTTTGGAAATAAAAGATGATGAAAACCCAAATTATGGGGCGCACGATGCATAGCAGGGCCTGTGGTCATGGAAAGGATGATAGATAAAGTAGGGATGTTTCAAGGGGATTTGTGTGGTATGGAAAAAATAGCCTGATGTGAATGAGGGCGTGAGTCCATACCACACCACACAATCCTAGATGAGAACATGGGCTAGGGAGCCTAAAGGTTTTAGGGACCTAAGGCTAGGAGTCCTGGTCAACTGTAGACACATGGCCCCTCATGCGGGTATTACCTTACCACAACTCCTAATTCCACATGATCAATGCTCGGTGGGTGAAACAAAGAGTAAGACTAGGCTCTCCCCATCATATAAGGGCACGATAGCTAGGCTCACACTCTTGTATGAGGCAGACTGACGTCTGAGGAGATATAGGGACATAATGAACCAATACACCCAATATTTGGGATATATGGGGGTGGTGGCAGTGACAAAAGATAGTTGTTGAATGGGTTCGAAACACATCATCCATATCGGGTGACCTAAAATGGGAACAAAAAATGAGCATCAACCACTGACCATATTCAAAACGCATGACTTATATCAACTTTTCATTCGAGGTCCTCGAGGGCATTGGCCCAAAATTAATGGAGAGCCCTTAGGCTAAGTATTAGTACCATTTGGGGGCCCTTTAGGATGTGAAAGATGATGAGTCCCATGTAAAGGGAGGGTGTGGATCATAAATGTGCTCGTGAACTTTAACGTCAACCAGGATGATGAAAAATGTTAAGATCTCTAGGGAAGGGGACGTGTGGTGTGGTCATGATGATCCTGACGTAAAGGAGGGAAACATTTGGCACCACAACATGTTTTTGACCTAAGGGGAGATTTTGAAGTTGGGGATGGTCCTAAAAACAAAATTTCTGGGTGTTCCTACGTATCGCATAAGGATGGGAATCATGCCATACATAGTTCTGGAAAGGCCATGCAGTTTAACATTGTGTGGTGAGGACAAGGTAGAATTGAAGAACGATAGGGGAACATGGGGTGGTCATTGTAAACCCGGATTCAATGGGGCCAAATATTTTTACGCTACACTATGCAGGATCCTCCAAGAGAACTACACCTAGGGGTGTATTCAAATAGAAAAATTGTGGATGGACCCGCATCCGAGAATTTATACGTATTACATGAGGATGGGAATCAAGCCATACATAGTTATGAAAGTGTAGTTTAACATCATGAAGGACGTAACAGTTTAAGGTCTTGGAGGACCGTATATAGTTTAACATCATGCGAGATGACATATAGTGTAATGTCATGTGCTACAAGAGGTACTTCTTCCACTCATAGTTTAACGGCATGCATGAAATGTGATGAATAATTTTACATCCTTCAGTTTGAACAAACCTATAACAACCCATACTTTACATACATTGTTAATACTTCAAAATTGAAGCATACTTATTACAACATATAACAAAACCACGAAAGGACCGTATAGGTATAGTGTCTTTAGAAACTGGGAAACATAAACAACTGGTTCATAAAGCATCAACTTTGCCTCCCACTTATTTCATCATATCTAGAGTCCCTTTTTGGAATATCCTACTTAATAACCTTCTTCCTGACCTAGGGAAAGAAAACATACAAAAGGGTGAGCTCAAATGCTCAGTAAGGGTAAACAGAAGAAATATCAATCACATCGTATACACAAGCACATAACTTTTGGAAATCTTAACCTGCAAAAGAGATCATAATTTCATAACATGGGATAAATCATGGCAGTGAAATGTAATCACAATAATCATAACTTAAAACATGAAAATTTTTGGCATACACACATAATCATAGAGAATCATCTCTTGTTAGTCAAGACTCATTGACAAGACTATCTTAGTGGACAAAGTCCCTTTCTGAACCGAGTCACCCTCGTTTCAGTCCTGTTTCACTGAACCGGTATAACCTACCGTTCCAGACATGTCTATCTCATGAGATATAAAATCATTACCCAATGCATTAGAGGGAGATATAGGTCCCACCCATCTCATAATGATACCATTCTTATGTGTTCCACAAAATCATAAATCATACATCATAGCATAACCCATGTAATACAAATGGGAATCTTAAACATCATGACATCATAAAACAATTCATATAAGATAAAGGAATTCATAAAAATAATTCCATCCCAACATAATCAAATAAATGTAATAATAGGGATAAAATCAGAACCCTTTTATTATCTTAGATGGAAAATAATTTTGATAAAACACTTGAACTCCATTCTTGAGGAAAATATCCTTTCTACTTAAAAAACACTTTTCCTTTCTAAACATGTCGTACAATTATAAACTAAAATAAGTTGATTAAAAACAAACATTAAAACTTGTAAAGGAATCTTCTTGGAAATAATGTTTTAAAAATACATTCATGTCGTATAAGTTAAAAAAAACATTCTTTGTACTTTTTGTCGGAAAAGTCAAAAAGTACCTCGTACGAAAAACGATAAAAGATTCCTTTCATATCTGTTACTAAAAACCCACCAAAGGGTAAAATTAGATTTAATCAATTTTAGGGGGATTTAAATAATATTACATCTCTAGGAAACATGGATTTGGATGATAAAATACACCCCCGTAAATTTCAAAGTATAAACAATCTCGGATAAAAATGAGATTGTGATATTTCCCTTACCTTAGGTCCGACTTGCTTTGTAAGTGTCCGAACCTCCTGTATAATGATTTAAATAATGTTATTGACTTATTACATAATCATACTTATTTTTATGATATCATATATGGTCATATTCTTAGCTTCTTAGTAGTAATATTTCATTGCTACTTGTTATTCGAGTGTTTGTAACTTTTTGTTCTTTATGCGTGTTTTGTCGAATAAATTATTATTCTTTTCTTTAGGTTATAGATACCTCATTTCCAGAATGGTATTACTGTAATATATATCATATTCATTCATTCAATTCATTTATATAATCATTATGAAATGAAGATCATGTAGAACGAGTCGCATCACATCGTGGAGACGGTATTCCGTACGTACGCACGAGTAATGATATCGTTCCTATGTTCGTGGAATTGTATTGGAGTGTATGTATACTATTTAAGAATCAATATCACTTTATAATAGTCATATATAGTCATTATTTACACCATTATACCCATCCAAGTAAGGTGGTGGTGGAAAATAGATTACACCACGGCGTGGAGACGGTATTCCGTACGTACGCATGCGCGGTGATTTCTTTTTCCGTAGGATGGATAGATGGTGAAATAGAGTTGTTTAATACTTATAATAACATATCCGTATATGAGTGATACTGATGTTATTACTTCATAATGAAACAACTAAAGAAGAAGAAGTGGAAGAAGAAATAAAGATGAAAGAATCGGTAACGGACATTACCTCTTCTTTGAAGTGCTTCTTTGAGACCTCCTTTTAAGGCACTAAAATTGGTCTTTGAAGAATACCAGGACCTCTAGGATGTCTCTAGGGAAGTGGACATGAGAATGTAGCAGGGTTTGGCCGAGCTTGAAGTCTCAAAGCGGTGTGAGGAAGTGGGGGAGGAGGTGTCCTTTTATAAGGGAGGAGAGGGGCACCTTTGGAATAACAAAAACTATTATTTTATTATAAAGTCAAGTTCTATTTTAAATAGCTCCAAATTGATATATTTCGAAGCTAAGGTTGGGATGGGTCAAAATCCTCTCATCCAATATAATTTTGAAAAGTTTAGGCTCCTATTTTAATCTTATCATTTAGATTTAACATTAAGTTAAATAATTTTACTTTTACCATGTCTTCTTGTGTTCTTATACTATAAGGTTAATAAACTTACTATAAGCAGCCAAACGAATCCCAAGTTGTTTATTATTAATATATATAACCATATCTAAGTCATTTGGCCGAAACTTAGATTTTGAGGAATAAAATAACAATTACCAATATAATATTTGTTTTAAAAACTATTTTATGTCAATTTTGACACTATTTAGTAATTGATTTTTGTTAAAATCATAACAGAATTATTAGTTCAAAAAAAATAATTAAATAAATACTAACATGTCATATTAACCTAGAAAATTAGTGGGATTCATAAAAAGTCTCAAATTACATTTATTTTGGTGTTTATAACATCAATTATGGAAATATTTCATTAATAAGATAATTACTGCATCATCATTGTGTCATAAATAAATTACATTATTTAATGTTTAAAAATTAAAAATAAAATAACATTATGTAGGAAATCGTTTTATCTTTCTAATGAATATTTATAGTCTAATTTATATTATGTATAACCCCATATTAAAAATTATTTACTTATTAAACTTTGATTTTAACTATTTTAACCCTTCTTTAAATAAATTAATAATAAATGTCCTAATCTAATCCAAGTGGGCCTAAATGGTCATATTTTATTCCTATGTTTGTTTTTGGTCGAATTACACTTATCCAATAGAATTAGGACATGTGTTAGGGTAATAATAATATCATCTTTACCCTTAATTAACCTATTTACTTTTTACCGTGGCAAAAAAAAGTAAAAAGTTACTATTCACCAAAAATTATTTTCATCTCATTGAACGACATTTTACTTACTGACATAAACCGTGTCTCTCGGATTTTTGAAATTCCACTCACAGAAGAGGTAAAATTAGGTTTTATGAAAAATTCAGTTTTTTAACTACCACTTAGTGGTTTCACTATTCATCAAAAATTGAATGTTTTCAGAAATATACCAAAATTTCACCCTAGGCTAATTTGGATATTACGAATCTAAAAATGAAGTCCATTTTGAAAAATAAAATTTCAAAAAGTGGTTATTACTATTCATAATGGGTAGTTTTAATAATATTTTAATAGCATATCGTTGTTTAGTGAAACTCGGTATTGCGTACAACGCAAGCTATCGAGGAAGGTCGCGATTTTGTGTAAAGCAAGCCAAGAAAGTGTTGTGTAGAAAAATATTCCTTTTATGATTTATATAACATAAAAGTCTCGGGTGTTACATTCTACCCCCCTTAAAATGAATTTCTCCCTCTAAATTCGTCACTTTGTAACAAACAGATGAGGATACCTCTCCCTCATCATATCCTCAAGTTCCCATGTAGCTTCTTCTAATTGGTGGTTCCTCCATAAAACTTTCACCAATCGAGTGGTCTTGTTTCGTAGGACTTTTTCGCTACGATCCAGAATCTCTATCGGTTGTTCTTCATAAGAAAGATCTTGCTCCAGTGGTACAAATTCTGAGCTGAGTACATTGAAGGATCAGGTATGTACTTTCTCAGGAGAGATACATAGAACACATCGTGAACTTGAGAGAGATTCGGTGGAAGCGCCAATCGGTAAGCTACCTTCCCAACATGATCCAGTATTTCGAAAGGACCAATATATCTAGGGCTCAACTTCCCCTTCTTTCCAAATCTCATAACCCTCTTCCAGGGAGATATTCGTAAGAACACTTTATCACCCACTTCAAACTATAGGTCTTTTCTTCGGTTGTCGGCATAACTTTTCTGTCGACTCTGAGCTGATCTTATGTGTTGTTGAATAGATCTGACCTTTTCTGCCATTTCATCAACGATATCAAGTCCTAATAGCTTTCTTTCTCCAACTTCATCCCAGCAAGTTGGAGTCCTGCATTTCTTTCCATAGAGAGCTTCATAAGGATCCATCTGAATACTGGAGTGAAAGCTATTATTATAAGAATATTCCACCAAAGGTAGGTGTTGATCCCAACCTCCTTTGAAATCCATAGAGCAAGCTCTCAACATATCTTCTAGGGTTTGAATTGTTCTCTCAGACTGACCGTCTGTCTGAGGATGATAAGCAGTGCTGAAACTCAACTCTGTATCCAGAGTATGCTGAAGACTTCTCCAGAACTTCGAGGTAAATCTCGGATCCCGATCAGATATAATAGAAAGTGGTACTCCATGCAATCTTACCACTTCCTTTACATATATCCTGGCAAGTTGATCAAGAGAGAAATCATCTCTAATAGCAATGAAGTGTGCAGACTTTGTAAGACGATCAACCATGACCCAGATAGCATTATTGCCTTTGGATGTTTTAGGAAGTCCTGTGACAAAGTCCATAGTAATGTTTTCCCATTTCCATTCGGGTATGGGTAATGGTTGTAACATCCCCTTAGACTTCTGTCTCTCAGCTTTAACTTGTTGACAAACCAAGCATCGAGAGACATATTCAGTAACATCTCTTTTCATGCCATCCCACCAGAAGTACTCTTTCCGGTCCCTATATATCTTCGTGCTTCCAGGATGAATAGAGAATGAAGAACTATGAGCCTCATCCAGCAGCTCCTTCTTTAATTCAGGGATGGGAGGAACAAAAACCCGATTCCTGAACATTATTATCCCATCACAATCAAGGTTGAACTCATGAACATTTCTCACCTTCTTTTGTAACTCGACATCTTATTTCTGTGCCTCTTTAATCTTCACATGTATTGATGGTTGAACATTCATTTGAGAAAGATAATATTTTTCCCCTTCCATTATAATTCCAAGATCCATCCTTTTTAAATCCCTAAATATTGGATCTTTTGTGATCCTCATCATTTATAAACTAGCATGGTCTTGTCGACTTAATGCATCTGCCACCTTGTTTGCTTTCCCAGGGTGGTAATGGATTGAGCATTCGTAATCCTTAATCAGCTCCAACCATCTTATTTGACGCATATTCAGCTCCTTTTTTGTGAAAATATACTTTAAACTTTTATGATCAGTATAAATATCACACCTTTCACCATAAAGGTAATGCCTCCAAATCATTAATGCAAAGATTACCGTAGCTAACTCCAAATCATGTGTTGGGTAATTTTGCTCATGGATTTTCAACTGTCGTGAGGCATAAGCTATCACCATATCATTTTGCATAAGAACACACCCTAATCCCTTCTTGGATTCATCACTATAGATCATAAACCTTTCTCCACTACAAGGCAGTGTGAGCACAGGTGCACTGGATGACCTTCTTTTCAACTCCTTGAAATTCTCTTCACATTCTTCCATCCAGACAAACTTAACTCATTTCCGAGTCAACTTGGTGAGTGGATTAGATAATCATGAAATTGCTTTCACAAAACATCGATAATATCCATCCAAACCAAGAAAACTTTGGATCTCAGTTACTGTTGTTGGTCTCGACCATCTTTCGATAACCTCTATTTTTGCTGGATCCACAGATATCCCCTCTTTTGAGATTATGTGACCCAAAAATGCAACTTTTTGAAGCCAAAATTCACACTTGGTAAATTTGGCATAAAGCTTTTCCTTTCTCAGGGTCTTCAATATAATTCTCAAGTGATCTTCATGTTCTTCCTTGCTCTTTGAATAGACAAGAATATCGTCTACACAGACTACCACAAATTGATCAAGATAGTCTCTAAAGACTCTATTCATCAGATCCACGAAGATAGCAGGGGCATTAGTAAGACTAAATGGCATCACTATAAATTTATAGTGTCCATACCTGGTATGGAAAGCCGTCTTTGGTATATCCTCCCTTTTGACCCTTAATTGATAATACCCTGAACGAAGATCAATCTTGGAAAAGTATTGATCTCGGCGTAGTTGGTCAAATTGGTCATCAATGCGCGGGAGAGGATATTTGTTCTTGATAGTGATCTTGTTAATTTCTCGATAATCAATACAGAGTCTCATTGATCCATCTTTATTCTTAACAAATAGAACAGGTGCTCCCCAAGATGACGCACTAGGGCGTATGAATCCCTTATCAAGATTCTCTTGGAGTTGCTTCTTCAATTCCTGAAACTCAATTAGGGACATTCTATAAGGTGTCTTAGAAATAGGCAAAGCACTCGATACGAGTTCTATTGAAAACTCAACTTCACGATTTGGTGGAAGACCCAGTAATTCCTCTGGAAAGACATCATCAAACTCCCGTACAATGGGAATATTCTTAATCGTGATTTTCTCACCAACCATTTGAGATAAATAACCTTAATTTAGTGGAATCAATACCCATAAAATGGAAGAAATTTCCACTAGAAGGTTTTGTTCATCCTTGCATTGATAGACGATCATAGATTGATTAGGAATATGAAATGTGACTTCCATTCTTTGGAAATTGATATGAGCTCCATATAAAGAAAGACAATCCATGCCAAGAATCACATAAAATTCCACTATAGGAAGGATCACAAGATTTGCAGGAAGCACTTTCCCACAAACTTCGATCGGAGAAGAATTATAAACTTTTGATGTGACTGTTGTACTATTAGGTGTTGTCACAGCTAACTCAACATCTAATTGTTGAGGTAATATGGTGATACCCTTAGAAAATTATTCAGAAATAAAAGAGTGGGTGGATCTAGAATCAAATAAAACATTTGCTACATTAGAGTGGATGGTAAGTGTACCTTTCACCACATCGTTATCATACTCCACATCGCTGATAGAAATTGCATGTGACTTTCCTTTGTCTTTAGACTTAAGAGTTTGTTGACATCGACCATCATCATCAACCCTTGGATTAAGGCATTTATTGGCATAATTCCCCATCTCCTTGCACTTGAAACATTGAAGTGTAGTAGGTTCATTCTGTGTATCCCTTCCTTTGTTTGCATCATTAGACACTTTCTTCCCATCATCGCGGCATTCAAATGCCCGATGACCTTCTTTTCCACATTTGAAACATTTACTTGTCCCTTTAAGACAACTCCCTCCATGTTTCTTTCCACACTTTGAGCATAAGGTAAATCTCATCTTCTTTTCAGTGTGCTCTTTAGATTTTCCTTTGAATTCCATTTTCCTCTTCTTATCGAACCCATATGACTGATGGGTTACTCCAATCTCCATCTCGACTTTGAGATCACATTGAACGATTTCCTCGTAGCTATTGAAGTCCCTTATGGCTAACGCCCTTCGAAGACTTGGTTTTAAGACACTAAACAATCGATCGATCTTACTCTCAGGTTGGATAATAATACCAGAAGCGTACCTTGCAAGTCTTGTAAAATTTTCTTCATAGGTACCAACAGATTCATCATCCATTTGCTTTAGTTCAAGAAACTCTTTCTCCATCTTTGTTCAGAGAATACGAGGGAAGTACTTATTGAAAAATAAGTTCTTGAACTTGTCCCATTCCATGGACTCAATTTCATCCCTCTGCCTTGTATTCTTAATAAGATTCCACCATTGATCAGTATCTCCTTCCAAACGATACACTACTAGGATGAATTTATCATGTTCAGAACTTTGAAGAACTGAAAATATCTTTTCAGAAGTACTAATCCATTTTTCAGCAACTAATGGATTAGTAGACCCGCTGAAAGAAGGTGGACGCTGCCTCATGAAGGATTCAATAGAATGTTGCTCCTTCCTTTGCTCGTTTGGAAGTCCTGCATGATTCATAGCTTGAGAAAGTTGTGTGAGCATGGCTATAAGATTTTGCATTCCAGCTCCCATGAATTTTGGTTGCTCAGGGGGACAATCATTGCATTGCCCGTCGCATTCCGCATTAACGCGATTCCTTCGGGTTCCAGCCATTGAATAAAACCAAGAAGAATAGTGTGAGCAACACTAATTATAATAGGAAAACCACATAATTTAGAATAAAATTTCACACTTAAGGTCTTATCCTAGGTTATTCATGGCCATTTCTAAAACACTAAGATTGTGTTCTATGCTTAGACTTATCCTTAGGGTTCTTACTAAGGCTTTTACATCCTAGTTTCCAAAGGTTGACTATACCTTTCCTCTGATACCAACTATAACAACCCATACTTTAAATACATTGTTAATACTTCAAAATTGAAGCATACTTATTACAATATATAAAAAAACCACGAAAGGACCGTATAGGTATAGTGTCTTTAGAAACTGGGAAACATAAACAACTGGTTCATAAAGCATCAACTTTGCCTCCCACTTATTTCATAATATCTAGAGTCCCTTTTTGGAATATCCTACTTAATAACCTTCTTCCGGACCTGGGGAAAGAAAACATACAAAAGGGTGATCTCAAATGCTCAGTAAGGGTAAACAGAAGAAATATCAATCACATCGTATACACAAGCACATAACTTTTGGAAATCTTAACCTGCAAAAGAGATCATAATTTCATAACATGGGATAAATCATGGCAGTGAAATATAATCACAATAATCATAACTTAAAACATGAAACTTTGTGGAATACACACATAATCATAGAGAATCATTTCTTGTTAGTCAAGACTCATTTCCAAGACTATCTTAGTGGACAAAGTCCCTTTCTGAACCGAGTCACCCTCGTTTCAGTCTTGTTTCACTGAACCGGTATAACCTACCGTTCTAGCCATGTCTATCTCATGAGATATAAAATCTTTACCCAATGCATTGGAGGGAGATATAGGTCCCACCCATCTCATAATGATACCATTCTTATGTGATCCACAAAATCATAAATCATACATCATAGCATAACCCATGTAATACAAATGGGAATCTTAAACATCATGACATCATAAAACAATTCATATAAGATAAAGGAATTCATAAAAATAATTACATCCCAACATAATAAAATAAATTTAAAAATGGGGATAAAATCAGAACCCTTTTATTATCTTCTATGGAAAATAATTTTGATAAAACACTTGAACTCCATTCTTGAGGAAAATATCCTTTCTACTTCAAAAACACTTTTCCTTTCTTAACATGTCGTACAATTATAAACTAAAAGAAGTTGATTAAAAACAAACTTGAAAACTTGTAAAGGAAGCTTCTTGGAAATAATGTTTTAAAAATCGATTCATGCCGTATAAGTTAAAAATAACATTCTTCATACTTTTTGTCAGAAAAGTCAAAAAGTACCTCGTACGAAAAACGATAAAAGATTCCTTTCATATCTGTTACTAAAAACTCACCGAAGGGTAAAATTGGATTTAAACAATTGTAGGAGGATTTAAATAATATTACACATCTAGGAAACATGGATGTGGATGATAAAATACACCCCAGTAAATTTCAAAGTATAAACAATCTCGGATAAAAATGAGATTGTGATATTTCCCTTACCTTAGGTCCGACTTGCTTTGTAAGTGTCCGAACCTCCTGTATAATGATTTAAATAATGTTATTGACTTATTCCAGAATCATAATTATTTTTATGATATCATATATGGTAATATTCTTAGCTTCTTAGTAGTAATATTTCATTGCTACTTGTTATTCGGGTGTTTATAACTTTTTGTTCTTTATGCGTGTTTTGTCGAATAAATTCTTATTCTTTTCTTTAGGTTATAGATACCTCATTTCCAGAATGGTATTAGTTTAATATATATCATATTAATTCATTCAATTCATTTATATAATCATTATGAAATGAAGATCATGTAGAACGATTCGCATCACATCGTGGAGACGGTATTCCGTACGTACGCACGAGTGATGATATCATTCCCATGTTCTTGGAATTGTATTGGAGTGTATGTATACTATTTCAAAATCAATATCACTTTATAATAGTCATATATAGTAATTATTTACACCATTATACCCATCCAAGTAAGGTGGTGGTGGAAAATAGATTACACCACGGCGTGGAGACGGTATTCCGTACGTACGCACGCGCGGTGATTTCTTTTTTCCGTAGGATGGATAGATGGTGAAATAGATTTGTTTCAAACTTATAATGACATATCAATATATTAGTGATACGGATGTTATTACTTCATAATGAAACACCAAAAGAAGAATAAGTGGAAGAAGAAATAAAGATTAAATAATCGGTAACAGAACTTACCTCTTCTTTGAAGTGATTCTTTGAGACCTCCTTTTAAGGCACTAAAATCGGTCTTTGAAGAAGACCAGGACCTCTAGGATGTATCTAGGGAAGTGGAGATGAGAATGTGGCAGGGTTTGGCCAAGCTTTAAGGCTCAAAGTGGTGTGAGGAAGAGGGGGAGGAGGTGTCCTTTTATAAGGGAGGAGAGGGGCACCTTTGGAATAACTAAAACTATTATTTTATTATAAAGTCAGGTTCGGTTTTAAATAGATCAAAATTGATATATTTCGAAGATAAGGTGGGGATGGGTCAAAATCCTCTAATCTAATATAATTTAGACAAGTTTAGGTTCCTATTTTAACCTTATCATTTAGATTTAACATTAAGTTAAATAATTTTACTTTTACCATGTCTTCTTGTGTTCTTATACTATAAGGTTAATAAACTTACTATAAGCAGCCAAACGAACCCCAAGTTGTTTATTATTAATATATATAACCTTATCTAAGTCATTTGGCAGAACCATAGATTTTTAGGAATAAATTAACAATTACCAATATAATATTTGTTTTAAAAACTATTTTATGTCAATTTTGACACTATTTAGTAATTTATTTTTGTGAAAATCCTAACAGAATTATTAGTTCGAACCAAGTTAATTAAATCAATACTAAAATGTCATATTAAACTATAAAATTAGTGGGATTCATAAAAAGTCTCAAATTACATTTATTTTGGTGTTTATAACATCAATTATGTCAATATTTCATTAATAAGATAATTACTGCATCATCATTGTGTCACAAATAAATTAAATTATTTAATGTTTAAAAATTAAAAATAAAATACCATTATGTAGGAAATATTTTTAGATTTCTAATGAATATTTATAGTAGAATTTATCTTATGTATAACCCCATATTAAAAATTATTTACTTATTAAACTTTGATTTTAACTATTTTAACTCTTCTTTAAATAAATTAATAATAAATGTCCTAATCTAATCCAAGTGGGCCTAAATGGTCATATTTTATTCATAAGTTTGTTTTTGGTCTAATTAAACTTATCCAATAGAATTAGGACATGTGTTAGGGTAATAATAATATCATCTTTACCCTTAATTACCCTATTTACTTTTTACCGTGGTAAAAAAAAGTAAAAAGTTACTATTCACCAAAAAATTATTTTCATCTCATTGAACCACATTTTACTTACTGACATCAACCGTGTCTCTCGGAATTTTGAAATTCCACTCACAGAAGCGGTAAAATTATGTTTTATGAAAAATTCAGTTTTTTAACTACCACTTAGTGGTTTCACTATTCATCAGAAATTGAAAGTTTTCAGAAAAATACCAAAATTTCACCCTAGGCTAATTTTGATATTCCGATTCCAAAAATGAAGTCCATTTTAAAAAATAAAATTTCAAAAAGTGGTTATTACTATTCATAACGGCTAGTTTTAATAATATTTTAATAGCATATCATTGTTTAGTGAAACTCGGTATTGCGTACGACGCAAGCTATCGAGGAAGGTTGCGATTTCATGTAAAGAAATCCAAGCAAGTGTTGTGTAGAAAAAGATTCCTTTGATGATTTATATAACATAAAAGTCTTGGGTGTTACAAAACCACACATTTTAACGCCTTTTGGTATGGACGAAACAATTTAAGGTTGTGTCAGACCATGTATCATTTAATGTACTGCAGGACAACATACCGTTTAATTTCATGAGGGACATAACAGATTAAGGTCATATAGGACCCCATTTTCTTAGCCAACGTACCACTTGAGGAACTTGGCATTGGTGGGAGGAGTTATATGCTCACCATCCATGCTAACAAGGGAGTATGTGCCTTTGGGATAATCTTTTTAAATGATGTAAGGTCCTTCCCATTTGGGCTCCAATTTGGGTGGTTTTTTCCTTTGGTATCATTGGTGTTCTCAAGGACAACACCAAGTCACCTTGCAAGAAAGAGTGGAGGTAAAATTTCTTATTGAAATCTCTAGCTATCTTCTTCTAATGCCCCTCCAGATTGTGCAGGGCGCGAAGCATCTTCTCATCGAGGGCTTCCAATTCAGCCAGATGGACTTCAACTCCTTTATCTGGTGCTTGATGATATTAGACAGCTCTGCGTAATGAAGGAAAATGAATCAAGATGGGAAATACGACCTCTGTTCCATTTACCTGGGAGTATGGGGTAACCTGTGTAGAATTACGGGTCATCTTTCGGAAATCCCAGAGGGTGTTGGGGATCTTTTCTGACCAACTCTTCTTATTCTGACCAATAGTTTTCTACAAAATGTTTGAGAGGGTTTTGTTGAACGCATCGATCTGCTGTTTTGCTTGCGCGTGGTAGCAGGATGTATGGTTAGAACAGATTTTGTACTTGGCATAAAATTTATTCAACTCTATTGCATGGAATTTGGTTTTGTTATCGGTGAGGATGGCATGAGGGACACCAAACCGGTAAATGATATTGGAGATCACAAAGTCAATGATAGAACGAGATTTGAACTCCTTGAGCGGAACCGCTTCTTCCCACGTGGAATATAAATTCGTAGCGGTCAGGATGAACCTATATTAGAGAGCTCTCGCCAGTGGATATGGTCCCATGACATTGAATCCCTAGACCACGAAGGGGAAAGAGTACTTGGTTGTGTGGAGAGGCTCTGGCGGCTGATGAAAAAAGTTGGCATTAATTTGGAACGCATGGAACCTCTTGGAAAACTTGATGCAGTCACAGATCATAGAGGGAAAATAATACCCCAGTCTCCGGATCTGGTGAGATAGTTTCTGCCCAGTCAGATGAGCCCCACAGGAATCGACATGAACGTACTGCATGACTTTAGAAATCTCATCTCCTTGAATGCAACAAAGGACAATTCCATCAAACATGTTCTTATAGAGGATCTTCTCGCAATCAGGAGCACTCTGGAGGGTAAACTGTAAAACCCGATATCGTATTTGCTCTCACTTAGCTCGATCTTCCAAGAGATTACCATTTTGGAGGTATTCAACAAAGGAGGTTCTCCAGTTGGGAGTTACCTCAATCACTACATCTAGGGAACTTGGAGGTCCTGACATGGAGGCGCTGGTGGAAAGGTGGCTTACCTATGGGCTGTCATCATCATCTGGAGTTACAGGAGCAATGACTCTCTGGTGTTCCACATGGATAATCAAATCTTCTTGTTCAGGCTCCGTAAGTGATGCAGCTAGTCTAACCAAGGCATCAGCTCGACTGTTCTGGGATCGAGGGACATGAGTAACTTCTGGCCGAGATGGGAACTGGGACATCAGCTGGAGGGTGCATTCCAATAGTGGTAGGAGATCTGGCTTCCTGACGACATAGTCACCATTGATATAATTGATGACTAGTTTGGAGTCCCCATTCACATAAAAGTGGGGAACGTCAATCTCGAGGGCCAGATTGAGGCCAGTAATGAGAACCTGGTAGTCCGCCTCATTGTTGGTGCAACCTTCTGATAGTAGGAATGAATACAAAGGGATGGTTTGTGCTGGAGTGATGAAGATGACACCCAAGCCTACTCTGTTGAGCCTAGGGTCATGGAGATTTTTTCTGGTAGGGCTCCAGGAAGCACCATCAAAGTGAATTTGCCTGCACGGAATGGCTTGGTCTACCGAGAGGATTGGATCATTGGGAAAATCAAGGTCCAGGGATAGGTCTTTAGGAGATGGATGAGCGGCGAGGAAATCTTCCAATGCTTTCCCCTTGATAGCCTTCTGAGGAACAAACCTGATGTCAAACATCTGGATAATCACTACACGCCGAGCTAGAAGACCTATCAACATGGGGTGTTTCTGGATGTACTTCATCAGATCTACTCGGGACACCAGCTGTACCTCATGGTGCTGCAAGTAATGTCACAATTTCTATACTATGAATACCAGTGCAAGGTAGCTCATCTCGACAGGGGAGTATCTGGTCTCTCTATTGAGGGGTCGACAGTTGAGATAGTAGATAATATTCTATGTTCCCTCATTTTTCTTATGGGAAATAAGGGTGCCAAAAGATCATTCCTAGGCGGTCACATAAAGGACCAGCAACTTTCTGGAAACAGGTGGAATTAAGACTGGAGGCTGGTGTAGATACTACTTGATTTCCTTGACAAAAGATTAATATTCTTCATCCAACCCGTGGACAGTGCCTTTCTTCATGAGTCGAGAAAATGTCTTACAATTGCAGAATATTTTTTTTAAACGAATCAGTATATGTAGGCCAAGTGGCCATAGAGACCCCACAACTCCTAGATGTTGCTCTCGGGAGACATCTGGCTAATGGCCTTGATCTTCTTCGGGTCCATCTCAATGCCCCAGTATCTAACAACAAAGCCAAGAAACATTCCAGAGGTAACCCCGAAGGCACACTTCAATGGATTCATCTTCATGTGGCGAGAACAGAGGAAGATGAACACTTTATCAAGGTCTTTGATATGGCCCTAATGCTGGTGATATTTTACCACCAGGTCGTCCACGTAGCATCCCACCAGTGTCCTAAGGATCAACTTAATTATTTAATACATAGCCCGCTGATAGGTGGAACCAACATTCTTTAAACTAAAGGGAATGACTTGGTAACAGAAATTACCTTATGGTGCCCTGAAGGCCGTAGAATCCTCATCCTTGGGGGCCATTTCGATCTGATTATACCCATAATGTCCATCCATGAAGGAGAGGAACTAGAATGTAGTCGTAGCATCTATCAATAATTCTATCACAGGAAGGAGAAAATCATCATTCAGACACTGATGGTTGAGATCTCGGAAGTCGATGCAGACTCTGATCTGTCTGTTCTTCTTCCGAATTGGCACAATGTTGGCTAGCCATCTGGGGTACAAGACCTCCTTAATGAAATAGTCTTTGATGATCTTATCAACGTTTTCCTTGACCATGGTTCCATGGGAAGGATGCATCTTTCTGGGAGGATTCTTAAACCCGAAGTGATTTTCTAGGAGGTCGAGGTGGTGGATGGATACCTAGATATCTAGTTTTGGTATCATCTTGTAACTCCAAGAAAATACATCTCGGTGATGTTTCAGGAAGTCCACATACCGTTGTTTCTCCTCGAGAGGCATAGAGGCACTAATCAATGTGGGTTTTGAATCTGCCTCGCTACTGAGGTCCACTTGTACCAATTCATCGACCATGGTGGAGACACCCTCTTCAATGGAAGGGGGAGCATCCTCTAAATCCTCTTCTTCAGTTATGGACGAGGGATCCTCGGCAGGAGGAGTTTCCTATGAGTCAATAGATCCCTATGGGAGATTGGTACCAGCCTGAGTGGCGGTGGACACTGCATCGAGGGACTCCTGTGTTGCCGAAACCATGGCGATGAAAGCTATCAATCTAATCCCATCTGGTCTTCGGCCCAAAGGACCACACTTGATGATATCAAAGAAATAGGGCCGCATCGGCTTGATCCGGTTTATCCCGACCCAACAAAACAAGGAAGTTTGGCATATTGTTGTTGCCATGGGAAGGACATCCCGATACCTTATGGGGGTAGGGAGCTATGGGATCATCTGGGCCTGATTCGTGTAGGAATATGAGGTAATCATCTGGCGTCACCTAGACATGGGAATGCGACCCCCCTCATTCTATAATCAATGAAGAATTTTCCCATCTCCAAGGTTGTAGCCTCCAATCAGTGGATTGGAAAGTTGTAGGCATCATCCATATATATCCACGGGTCGGTCGCAGTTGTAGCATGTTCAACTTTGTTAGCCTGAATATGCTTTTCCTTGATCTTATAATGTTGGAATCTAGATAGCGGGCTTCACAAGATTCAAATGGAGACACATCGCCTTAAATTACACCCACTCGAACGTTAATTGAATACTTGAGGAATTGGTGGTATGATGAAGAGATATCCACATGCTGGTGGAGCCATGGCATTCCCATCAACGCATTGTAGGCAGTGTCCTAAGATATAACCATGAACTCGGTTCTAGAAACTAGGCCACCGAACTGGGTCTTCAGGCAGATCTTGTTGACCAGTGTCTATTCTATTCTATCATTACCTTGAATTTTCAGGTCATAGGGACTTAGATCATCATCAAACAACCCCAATTTTCACAGTGTTCAAGTCAGGATTAGGTTGATCCCAAATCCTGTGTCGACAAGACAATGAGGAACCTCCACACCAATAAAATGGCCGGTGATGTACAATGGGAGGATATTCCCCGGTATGGGAGATCCTTCATCTTCTCTTGAGAATGAGATAATGTCCTAGAATTAAGCATTCTCGATTGCCTCGGCATGGAAGGCTTCTACAGCTACTACATCCATCAAAAACCGGAGGGGGCTTCTTAAAGCCTTAGAAAGGGATTCACGCATATTTGATGATAGGAAAAGGGCCTCAAGGATGGAGAGCATTTATGAAATTTTGGCATGATTTTTGAGGACATATTACTTTTATGCCAGGCGTGAGCTTATGCTTACAGGGGGTCTCCCTGTAACAGGTGGTATGGAAGGACCTGTTGACTGGACCGGCGGCTGACTGGTACTAGGAATATCTCGCTGCTCACTAGTCGAAGCATGTGGAGTGACTAACAGATGAGGTCTAGATGACTGAGACCAGTTTGTAGTAGAGTGTGGCTGATCACAATGTGGTTGAGGTGTCTCTACCTGATCAAGCAACACAAATGGGGTAAAAGGCTGGGCTGATGACCTCAGATGAGAAGGCTACACGTGCTGAGCTCTACGTTGGGTTGTCTGTCTAGTTTTGGTGGCATGAAAGTCCTGTCTGGAAATACTGACTGAGGCACTTCGACAACCCATATTTTTGTGGCTCCGTTGATGCTGGCGATGGCTGGGAACATTGGGAGGATCCGCCTGGTGCTCCTTTCCATCAGAAGTCATATCGGGGATTACTAGGTCTTCAATGTTAACCAAGGTATACTCTTGACTATCACCTGAAGATTCATCCACTACTGGACATATTCTGGGAGGAATCGACATCTCTGGGGGCATGAAGTAGCTGAGAGTACGGGATGATGAATACATTGGCGGGGGACTTTGTTTTCCCTTGCGTTTCTAATGCTTTCTCTTCTGGGAAGAGGATGGATGAGCCATTGACACATAGGTACTAGCTATGGGGGAAGCATTGTCTTCTAAAGTCTTAGGTTGATTTATATGTGGACAGATAATTCCATGGGCACGAGTGACTTCCCTATGAGCCATCTAGTAACCAATCTTCTAAGACCCGTGTTTAGAAACCTGATGCCATCTGCCTTTGCTGTCACTACTACTATCGGGCCTCATGAATACACATGCCACATGTACCAAAGATGGGCCTAACCGGACTATATTCTTATCAACCTGGTCTTTAAGCCATTCCTTAAACACATAGCACTATTTAAGGGTGTGAACCATGATTTGGTGATAGGGGCAATAGTTGGGGTGATCAGTGAGATCTGCCTCTTCTGGCCTCCTACATTTAGGAAAACATACAATCCCCTATTCCAAAGAACTTCAGAAATAGTCGGGGACCTGAGCCTTATTAAATGAGTAGGTCTGGTTTCTCTTTTCTGGGAAGGGGTCTCTAGGAGGATGACCCTGGCGAGGGGCTTGAGGATCTTGTTGGGGAGGTGGAGCCTGGTTATCTCACCTGCGTGGTGGCAGCGCATTGCGCAGGGGCACCTTTCGGTTCTGATGTGGGCACTGCTGGGCTGGAGGCTGCGCCTAAGGTAGAGGGCCTCTGTGAGGCTGTAGTGGTAGATCCACTGGTAACAACTCTAGTTGCCTAGTGTCCTCTATCTTTTCCACCATGGTAGGATCAACCTTAGCATCCCTTCTTGCGGGAATCGCCGGATGCAACGGGCGTCCCTACTTGGCCTGCCGTAAGGCTTCCTCTTGGCACTAGGCCTTATCAGAGAAGTCTCGGAATCCCCTGAGGTAGTTATGGGTGATCAGAGAGGGGACTAGTTTTGTATTTAAATTCCTCACACACATCATCAGTAGTTCTTACTTAGTCAGTGGAATGTCAAGAGAGTATGTGAACCATTTCCACGAGGCGACAAAGTCTGCAATGTGATTGTCAAGCTTCTATTTACAATTGAAGAGGTCTGAAATAATCATATTCCCTGTGGTGGAACTAAACTGGTAATGAAATTTCCTATGAAGATCTTCCCAACCGGCTACTGTCCTGATAGGTAGCTGGCTGTACCAGACAAATGGAGGTCCTTCCAATGTCTGTACGAAGCATCGGAGTTTGGCGGCCTCCTGCTTTACCAAAGTTCCCAACATGGCTCCACACCTTGAAATGAAGTGGTTCAAATGCTGCAGCGGGTCACTCGTCCCATTAAAGGGGGGGGGGGGGGGTGGGATTTCCAAAACTTGTGGGTGCATGAATATCATCCACCCACACTGGATATGGATTTCCATTAAGCTGGATTTAAATCTATCGTGTTTCCAATTCCTAGAGGTAGGCAATGAGCACCGCCATGAGATCATCTGGTTGGGGGGGGGGGGGTCCTATCTTGACGAGGATCCCTGATCACCAGTGCGTTGGTGGGTTCTTTAATGTGATAAGTATTCCCAACGACTCATGGAGCGGCTGGTGGGATGACATCTAGAGGAGCTGGGGGAATCTGATTTAGATCTTGGGGACTGTCCTTCCGCTCTGGTGGATTTGGAGACACATGCCACACCCTATTGTAGTATGTTCAAGCCTCAACCATGTCTGCATGGGAAAGATGGTCCAGCTCACCTAGAGGCAATTCAATGGGGGGGGGGGGATTTGTGCCTGCCCTTGCTGCCCCGTTCACAGATCACTATAGTCTTGTGGTCACTAAACAATACACTCATCAAGGAGGCCATCGACTATATTCTTATGATCTGTGAGCAATTGATGCAATGTGGATTTCTCGGGATCGTCCTCCGTCTGTTGTACTAATCCAGACAAGTCAGAGGGTTTGACAGATCTGAGGTACTCCTTTCCCTTAATGGGATCCTGGATGAGGGTTAATGAATCAGTAGGTACAAAAAGACCTAGTATATTCCTTTGCTAATGAGTGATCCTCCCTAATGGATCCAATAAGTGTGAGACTCCATTATGGGGTAGGTCTTCCCTAAGAATCTCTAGCTTTTTCTATTCCCCTGGTAGGTCGTCCATGTTATCCGCGACCCTACCTAGAGGCCTATATTCAATATCCCTTGGCTTGTCGGGTTGGCGCCCGATGGAAATAATGTGGAGGGATGCATACTACCCCTAGACATGGATCTACATGTGGGGAGAAGCCTCCTTGATAATCATGCAGAGCACTTTAAAGATCTGAACGCATCTTTGTTGGAGGGTACTATGGTGGCCTGGTGACTCATATCACTGGGGCACGTGGACTGTGGCTAAATCAACCAGATGACATTGTCGGCTAATGTCTTTGATATTTTATTGGATTTTGGGGTAAGACATTCACCAATGACGAACAACAAAATTGTGTCGCCCATAGGGTATAACAAAATCCAACTTCCTCCTGGGTGAGCAATTCTGGTGCACTGAATTTCGGTACCACGGTCGGCCAAAACATCTCCAAGAAATGGTTTTCCACATGAATTTCTCACAAACTCCTAAGCCCAGACTCAGGGTCTGTCCCTTTGTTGCCCCACTCCTCAACTGAGGGTGGTTGGGGAACCAGTATTGGTACTAAATCATACTTCTAAGATGTTATGCTGGCCTATGGTGAATACGGCAAGCAGGCTGACAAACTTCCGCATCTCAGCCTATCCTTCGAAGAGTGTAGTGACTTGGCCACAACATTGTGATAAGATGGGATGGTGACCATAGTTTTAGCATATGGACCATGGCTGCTGGTAGTGAACCATGTTGTTTCTTGTGCGCCATCGGTCACTAGAATAACTCTCTGTGATCTCCGATCAAGTTAGATAATTATCCTAGTGATGATGGGGGCGATTACATGGCCAGACCCTAGAGATATGCCAAATCTTCATCCTCTTGGATGTATTTGTAGTGGAAGGAAGGGATCCTATGGACCCTGCATTATGGAATTATGAGGTTGATGCACCTCGTTCTTGCCCCGACCCTTGATATATAGGATCGAGGTGAGGGTTCCATTGCTGAGTCATATTCCGCCTCAGAATCTGAGAAGAAAACAAGTTTAATCTTGGTCTGGATCTTTCAAGAATTCCTTTTCTGGTGGAAAAGACCATCCCTCCTACCCCCATAATGGTTCTTCAGGAGAGGGTAGATTTCTTGTGTGAGGAGGAACATCGGCCACACTGGTTCTGGGGAAAAGAAGACTTCCTCCTGAGTGAGATGGGGTACAAGGAGCACTTGGGAAGATGTCAAAGGGAACACAGGGAGGACCTCCATGTCCCTTAGATGATGTGTGGAGGGAATCTCCCAAATAAGTACTAGAGTGGGTAAGACCTCCGCTGGAGCTAGTAGGAGCATGGGTAGGACCTTCATGGTTGTTTTCCTGGTAGCGTCAGCATGAGGAGGGTCTTCGTATTGGTCAAGCCAAACATAGGTAGGACCTCCATGATTGGTGCCAAGGAAGCGAGGCTGACCTTCACTCCTCTTATTGATGTGGAGAGAAGGACCTTATTTGGCCGCTGTAAGAATATGGGGAAGGCACCCACACTTGATATTGACCGGATGTGTAATATCTCCACGTCGGTGGACTGTGGCAGGAGGAATGACCCCATACCCGATGTCATGAGTGCAGAAGAGGCTTCCGTACTGAGTGTCACTACATTGGACAGGACCCTCATTCGGATTGAAGGTAGCATAGGGCGAACCTACATGCTGAGCTTGGATGTGGGGAGGTCATGAAATCTCAATGTTGGTGGTATAGGGAGGACCTCCGTACTGGGTGTCGTTGCTGTGGGTCAGTCCGCGGTGGGCACTACCTGCACCGACAACCTGGAGAGTTGACCCAGCCGGCCCGTGGGGCGGTTGGAGCCTCGATCCGAGCCAGGTGTATGATTTCCCTTATTCAATATAGATTGGGGACTGATGATATACGTTTTTTGTGGCATGATCCATGGTAATCATTGATATTGACGCCGCTTGGAGGGCGTCCTCCTTATCCTGGGCATGGCACTGACATTGATTCAGCCGGACTAGGGTCGGCGGTGCAGGCAGAAAGCTTACCTGATCCTCGACCCATGGGGCCAGGTGGTGGCTCTGGCACAACCTAGTGGGGGCCCTCCTTGGGATCCCATGGAATGGGATACCGAGCAGGCTGGCCCGGAAATCTCCTACCTCATCGGCATGGGGGATGGAGTCATTGAAGAGTTCTGGGGAGAGGCTCCCGAAACGGTTGTGCGTCGGAGTGGGGAGCAGTGGATCCCTGCATGGACCATGGGATTGGTGGTGGTGAAAAGTCATAGATGCCTCTAGGTCCTGTCGGGCCATGTCCCTGGTTGGGATTATCACCTCCACCTCGTATCGATAGACAAGTTCATTTATCACCCTTTGCTGAACGAATTCAGACAGGGAGATAGGGCGTGGGAACCCAAAAACTATGGATGTCGAGTCTGCCGTGGGAGAAATGAATCCATGAAGTATTGTCACGGTGATGTTTCCCCTGCCCACGCATCGGTAGATGGGCAGTGATCTATTTCCGGACTTGAAAGCTAGGGTCCTGAAAGGCAGGTATATTAAACCATTAGTGCTTAAACAAGGAAATCGACGTCCAGTGCTCCAGCACCATTTTGTCTTCCATGGCTGGTAAAAGGGATCCACATTGACAACATCATAGACTAGGATGTACAAAGTTCAACTACCCCAAATTTTGGTGAGTTTCACGCCAGTCCCACTATTTCATTGGCAGGACCTGGCACCAGATACATGGATACAGTGACACGCTAGTCCACTGATGCCTCGAATGCTACTAATCGCCACATTGAGGAGAATAAATTCACGCTGGGTTCACCATTTCTATTTCCGATGCTTTCTTCGAGGCGCGCACATCCATCTTTTTTGGTGGATGTGGACATGATGACTGTTTCCCCACATTCCCACTTTCTAAAGGTGGGTGGCATCCTTCACCTATTTAGAGATGTTTTCTCTTTGATCGAAATAGGATGATGGGATGTGAGTTCCTCTTTCCATTGATTCCTCATCAGAAGTCGTTACCTAGTCCTAGTCTCCCTTATAGATTAGGATGTTTTTATGAAACTCTTCCTAGTGCCATGTCTTCAAGGACTGGTTAATTACATTGCTTTTGTTAGAACATACTAAGGGTTCTGGATAGGGAATCAACCTTCAGTCAGGGGAGTAGTCACGTTGGACATCACTAGCGTGTCTGGATGCTGGAAGACTGACGCATCTGGGATTCTTCCCCTTATGATAGGGCTTCTCGAGGGTGTGGATTCCCAAGGCATCCCACGTTGAATGCATGGAATTGTATGCCATGTGAATGTCTCTTTGGTTTTCCTCAGATTCCCATGTTTACCACAGGGTATTCTAGGAGTTTAATGTCTAGGGGAGATGGATCATACTGATCGGAACCCTTAATGGAGTGGATCAAATATGTGTAACCCCTATAGGGAATGTTGATACTAGGGGAAGCGAGAAAGTGGGTGACGTGATTACACTGGGATGTGGTGTCCCATGTAAGAATCATAATGGACGTGGATTTTTGATTAGAGAGAATGATGTAGATTTGACGTGAGGGAGATAGTGATATTGGGATTGAGCCTCGAAGAGACTTCTTACGTATCCCCGTGGCAAGGAATAAAAGTCTGTGTAGTTCATGGTGCGATGGTATTCCTAAGGAGGCAACTCGTATGGATGAGACCTGGAGGATTTGGGACCTCTGGGTTAGGGAATTCCCTTTCCAAAACACATAGGCTCGAGGGAAATACTAGGATAAGACATGGGTGATGTGCTTGAGCCTCAGAAAATCTTCCTACATACCTTTCATTTTCAAGGATCAATATCCATATAGTTCAAGATAGGGGCATAGAATTCGGGTGTACGCAGAGGACAATGACCCGAAGATGATGTTGGGGCTTACCCGTGGTTAGCAGCCCAAGGTTATTCAAACACCACTGGGATGGACCAAGGATGTGGGTCCCAAAAAAGGGATGATAACGGCTTACCATCGATTGTAGAGTGAAACTTCTTACCTCTAGATGGGGATTATAATGGCTTACTGCTAATTAGGGAAGACAACGACTTACTGTCGATTGGGGTACAATGGATTACCGCTGATTGGGGTTCCAAAAGCTTTCTGTTGGTTAGGGTTGATGACGGCTTACCATTGGTTAGGGAACACAATGGCTTACCACTGGTTGGGGAACACAACAGCTTACTGCTGATTGGGGAACACAACGGCTTACCGCTGGTCAGGGTTGGACCTCAAGGAGGCTTCCTATGTACCTTACCTAGGAGACAAAGATCAAAGACCATGTAATTAGAAGGGGTATAATTTAATGTATTGTGGGACAAAAATGGGTGTATATTTTAAAGTCATGCAGGATGGGGGTGGACTGATGTAAAGCGGTCGGGACCAATTGGTGTTGGTCTTGAACCTTAGGGAGGTTTTCTATGTACCCTGCCTTGGAAAGGATCAAAGTAAATGTAGTTCGGAAGAAGTGTTGGTGAACCAACATGAAGGGGGGTCGGGACCAATAGGTGTTGGGATTGAACCTTAGGGACGCTTCCTACATACCTTTCCTTGGAAAGGATCAAAGTCCACGTAGTTCGGAAGAGGTGTTGGTAAACCGACGTGAAGGGGGTTCAGGACCAATAGGTGTTGGGATTGAACCTCAGGGAGACGTCCTACATACCTTGCCTTGGCAAGGATTAATGTCCATGTAGTTTGAAGGAGGTGTTTGGGATTACAATATAACAACCCATACTTTACATACATTGTTAATACTTCAAAATTGAAGCATACTTATTACAACATATAACAAAACCACGAAAGAACCGTATAGGTATAGTGTCTTTAGAAACTGGGAAACATAAACAACTGGTTCATAAAGAATCAACTTTGCCTCCCACTTATTTCATCATATCTAGAGTCCCTTTTTGGAATATCCTACTTAATAACCTTCTTCCTGACCTGGGGAAAGAAAACATACAAAAGGGTGAGCTCAAATGCTCAGTATGGGTAAACAAAAGAAATATCAATCACATCTTATACACAAGCACATAACTTTTGGAAATCTAAACCTGCAAAAGAGATCATAATTTCATAACATGGGATAAATCATGGCAGTGAAATGTAATCACAATAATCATAACTTAAAACATGAAACTTTGTGGCATACACACATAATCATAGAGAATCATTTCTTGTTAGTCAAGACTCATTTCCAAGACTATCTTAGTGGACAAAGTCCCTTTCTGAACCGAGTCACCCTCGTTTCAGTCCTGTTTCACTGAACCGGTATAACCTACCATTCCAGTGATGTCTATCTCATGAGATATAAAATCTTTACCCAATGAATTGGATGGATATATAGGTCCCACCCATCTCATAATGATACCATTCTTATGTGTGCCACAAAATCATAAATCATACATCATAGCATAACCCATGTAATACAAATGGGAATCTTAAACATCATGACATCATAAGACAATTCATATAAGATACAGGAATTCATAAAAATAATTCCATCCCAACATAATCATATCAATGTAATAATAGGGATAAAATCAGAACCCTTTTATTATCTTAGATGGAAAATAATTTTGATAAAACACCTGAACTCCATTCTTGAGGAAAATATTCTTTCTACTTCAAAAATACTTTTCCTTTCTTAACATGTCGTACAATTATAAACTAAAAGAAGTTGATTAAAAACAAAATTCAAAACTTGTAAAGTAAGCTTCTTGGAAATAATGTTTTAAAAATCCATTCATGCCGTATAAGTTAAAAAAAACATTCTTCGTACTTTTTGTCGGAAAAGTCAAAAAGTACCTCATACGAAAAGCGATAAAAGATTTCTTTCATATCTATTACTAAAAACTCACCGAAGGGTAAAATTGGATTTAAAAAATTGTAGGAGGATATAAATAATATTAAATATCTAGGAAACATGTATGTGGATGATAAAATACACCCCAGTAAATTTCAAAGTATAAACAATCTCGGATAAAAATGAGATTGTGATATTTCCCTTCCCTTAGGTCTGACTTGCTTTGTAAGTGTCCGAAACTCCTGTATAATGATTCAAATAATGTTATTGACTTATTACAGAATCATACTTATTTTTATGATATCATATATGGTCATATTCTTCGCTTCTTAGTAAGTAATATTTCATTGCTACTTGTTATTCGGGTGTTTATAACTTTTTGTTCTTTATGCGTGTTTTGTCGAATAAATTCTTATTCTTTTCTTTAGGCTATAGATACCTAATTTCCAGAATGTTATTAGTGTAATATATATCATATTCATTCATTCAATTCATTTATATAATCATTATGAGATGAAGATCATGTAGAACGAGTCGCATCACATCGTGGAGACGGTATTCCGTACGTACACACGAGTGATGATATCATTCCTATGTTCGTGGAATTGTATTAGAGTGTATGTATACTATTTCAGAATCAATATCACTTTATAATAGTCATATATAGTCATTCTTTACACCATTATACCCATCCAAGTAAGGTGGTGGTGGAAAATAGATTACACCACGGCGTGGAGACGGTATTCCGTACGTACGCACGCCCGGTGATTTCATTTTCCGTAGGATGGATAGATGGTGAAATAGAGTTGTTTCATACTTATAATAACATATAAGTATATGAGTGATACTGATGTTATTACTTCATAATGAAACAACTAAATAAGAAGAAGTGGAAGAATAAATAAAGATGAAAGAATCGGTAATGGACATTACCTCTTCTTTGAAGTGCTTCTTTGAGACCTCCTTTTAAGGCACTAAAATTGGTCTTTGAAGAAGACCAGGACCTCTAGGATGTCTCTAGGGAAGTGTAGATGAGAATGTGGCAGGGGTTGGCCGAGCTGGAAGGCTCAAAGTGGTGTGAGGAAGAGGGGTAGGAGGTGTCCTTTTATAAGGGAGGAGAGGGGCACCTTTGGAATAACTAAAACTATTATTTTATTATAAAGTCAATTTCGGTTTTAAATAGCTCAAAATTGATATTTTTCGAAGCTAAGGTGGGGATGGGTCTAAATACTCTCATCAAATAGAATTTAGACAAGTTTAGGTTCCTATTTTAACCTTATCATTTATATTTAACATTAAGTTAAATAATTTTACTTTTACCATGTCTTTTTGTGTTCTTATACTATAAGGTTAATAAACTTACTATAAGCAGCCAAACGAACCCCAAGTTGTTTATTATTAATATATATAACCTTATCTAAGTCATTTGGCCGAACCGTAGATTTTTAGGAATAAAATAACAATTACCAATATAATATTTGTTTTAAAAACTACTTTATGTCAATTTTGACACTAATTAGTAATTGATTTTTGTGAAAATCATAACAGAATTATTAGTTCGAACCACGTTAATTAAAGCAATACTAACATGTCATATTAACCTAGAAAATTAGTGGGATTCATAAAAAGTTTCAAATTACATTTATTTTGGTGTTTATAACATCAATTATGTCAATATTTCATTAATAATATAATTACTGCATCATCATTGTGTCATAATAAATTAAATTATTTAATGTTTAAAAATTACAAATAGAATACCATTATATAGGAAATCATTTTAGATTTCTAATGAATATTTATAGTCGAATTTATCTTATGTATAACACCATATTAAAAATTATTTACTTATTAAACTTTGATTTTAACTATTTTAACCCTACTATAAATAAATTAATAATAAATGTCTTAATCTAATCCAAGTGGGCCTAAATGGTCATATTTTATTCCTAAGTTTGTTTTTGGTCGAATTAAACTTATCCAATAGAATTAGGACATGTGTTAGGGTAATAATAATATCATCATTACCCTTAATTACCCTATTTACTTTTTACCGTGGTAAAAAAAAGTAAAAAGTTACTATTCACCAAAAATTATTTTCATCTCATTGAACAACATTTTACTTACTGACATCGACCGTGTCTCTCGGATTTTTGAAATTCCACTCACAGAAGCGGTAAAATTAAGTTTTATGAAAAATTCAGTTTTTTAACTACCACTTAGTGGTTTCACTATTCATAAAAAATTGAATGTTTTCAGAAATATACCAAAATTTCACCCTAGGCTAATTTCGATATTCCGAATCTAAAAATGAAGTCCATTTTGAAAAATAAAATTTCAAAAAGTGGTTATTACTATTCATAACGGCTAGTTCTAATAATATTTTAATAGCATATCGTTGTTTAGTGAAACTCGATATTGCGTACGACGCAAGCTATCGAGGAAGGTCACGATTTCGTGTAAAGCAAGCCAAGCAAGTGTTGTGTATAAAAAGATTCCTTTGATGGTTTATATAACATAAAAGTCTCGGGTGTTACATTCTACCCCCCTTAAAATGAATTTCGCCCTCGAAATTCGTCACTTTGTAACAAACAGATGAGGATACCTCTCCCTCATCATATCCTCAAGTTCCCATCTAGCTTCTTCTAATTGGTGGTTCCTCCATAAAACTTTCACCAATCGAGTGGTCTTGTTTCGTATGACTTTTTTGCTACGATCCAGAATCTCTATCGGTTATTCTTCATAAGAAAGATCTTGCTCCAGCGGTACAACTTCTGAGCTGAGTACATGTGAAGGATCAGGTATGTACTTTCTCAAGAGATATACATGGAACACATCGTGAACTTGAGAGAGATTCGGTGGAAGCGCCAATTGGTAAGCTACCTTCCCAACACAATCTAGTATTTCGAAAGGACCGATATATCTAGGGCTCAACTTACCATTCTTTCCAAATCTCATAACCCTCTTCCAGGGAGATATTCGTAAGAACACTTTATCACCCACTTCAAACTCTAGGTCTTTTCTTTGGTTGTCGGAATAACTTTTATGTCGACTCTGAGCTGCTCTTATGTGTTGTTGAATAGATTTGACCTTTTCTTCCATTTCATCAACGAGATCATGTCCTAATAGCTTTCTTTCCCCAACTTCATCCCAGCAAGTTGGAGTACTGCATTTCTTTCTATAGAGAGCTTCATAAGAAGCCATCTGAATATGGGAGTGAAAGCTATTATTATAAGAAAATTCCACCAAAGGTAAGTGTTGATCCCAACCTCCTTTGAAATCCATAGAGCAATCTCTCAACATATCTTCTAGGGTTTGAATTGTTCTCTCAGACTGACCGTCTGTCTGAGGATGATAAGCAGTTCTAAAACTCAACTCTGTATCCAGAGTATGCTGAAGACTTCGCCAGAACGTCGAGGTAAAACTCAGATCCCGATCAGATATAATAGAAAGTGGTACTCCATGCAATCTTTCCACTTCCTTTACATATATCTTGGCAGGCTGATCCAGAGAGAAATCCTCTCTAATAGCAATGAAGTGTGCAGACTTTATAAGACGATCAACTATGACCCATATAGCATTATTGCCTTTGGATGTTTTAGGAAGTCCTGTGACAAAGTCCATATTAATGTTTTCCCATTTCCATTCGGGTATGGGTAATGGTTGTAACATCCCCTTAGACTTCTGTCTCTCAGCTTTAACTTGTTGACAAACCAAGCATCGACAGACATATTCAGCAACATCTCCTTTCATGCCATCCCACCAGAAGTACTCTTTCAGGTCCCTATACATCTTTGTGCTTCCAGGATGAATAGAGAATGAAGAACTATGAGCCTCATCCAGCAGCTCCTTCTTTAATTCGGGGATGGGAGGAACAAAAACCCGATTCCGGAACTTTATTATCCCATCACAATAAAGGTTGAACTTAGGAACATTTCTCACCTTCTTTTGTAAGTCGGCATCTTCTTTCTGTGCCTCTTTAATCTTCACATGTATTGATGGTTGAACATTCATTTGAGAAAGATAAGATTTTCCCCCTTCCATTATAATTCCAAGATCCATCCTTTGTAAATCCATAAATATTGGATCTTTTGTGATTCTCATCATGGATAAAGTAGCATGGTCTTGTCGACTTAATGCATCTGCCACCTTGTTTGCTTTCCCAGGGTGGTAATGGATTGAGCATTCGTAATCCTTAATCAGCTCCAACCATCTTCTTTGATGCATATTCAGCTCCTTTTGTGTGAAAATATACTTTAAACTTTTATTATCAGTATTAATATCACACCTTTCACCATAAAGGTAATGCCTCCAAATCATTACTGCAAAGATTACCGCAGCTAACTTCAAATCATGTGTTGGGTAATTTTGCTGATGGATTTTCAACTGTCGTGAGGCATAAGCTATCACCATATCATTTTTCATAAGAACACACCCTAATCCCTTCTTGGATGCATCACTATATATCACAAACCTTTCTCCACTACAAGGCAGTGTGAGTACAGGTGAACTGGATAACCTTCTTTTCAACTCCTTGAAATTCTCTTCACATTCTTCCGTCCAGACAAACTTAACTCCTTTCCGAGTCAACTTGGTGAGTGGATTAGATAATCGTGAAATTTGTTTCACAAAACGTCGATAATATCCAGCCAAACCAAGAAAACTTCGGATCTCAGTTACTGTTGTTGGTCTCGACCATCTTTCGATAACCTCTGTTTTTTATGGATCCACAGATATCCCCTCTTTTGAGATTATGTGACCCAAAAATGAAACTTTTTTAAGCCAAAATTCACACTTGGTAAATTTGGCATAAAACTTCTCCTTTCTCAGGGTCTTCAATATAATTCTCAAGTGATCTTCATGTTCTTCCTTGCTCTTTGAATAGACAAGAATATCGTCTATAAAGACTACCACAAATTGATCAAGATAGTCTCTAAAGACTCTATTCATTAGATCCATGAAGATAGCAGGGGCATTAGTAAGACCAAATGGCATCACAATAAATTCATAGTGTCCATACCTTGTACGGAATGTCGTCTTTGGTATATCCTCCCTTTTTACCCTTAATTTATGATACCCTGAACGAATATCAATCTTGGAAAAGTATTGAGCTCCGCGTAGATGGTCAAATAGGTCATAAATGCGCGGGATAGGATATTTTTTCTTGATAGTGATCTTGTTAAGTTCTCGATAATCAATGCAGAGTCTCATTGATCCATCTTTCTTCTTAACAAATAGAACAGGTGCTCCCCAAGGTGACGCACTAGGGCGTATGAATCCCTTATCAAGATTCTCTTGGAGTTGCTTCTTCAATTCCTGCATCTCAATTGGGTCCATTCTATAAGGTGTCTTTGAAATAGGCAAAGCACCCGGTACGAGTTCTATTGAAAAATCAACTTCACGATTTGGTGGAAGATCTGGTAATTCCTCCGAAAAGACATCATCAAACTCCCGTACAATGGGAATATTATTAATCGTGAGTTTCTCACCAACCATTTGAGATAAATAACCTTCATTTAGTGGAATCAATACCCATAAAATGGAAGAAATTTCCACTGGAAGGTTATGTTCATCCTTGCATTGATAGACGGTCATAGATTGATCTGGAATATGAAATGTGACATCCCTTATTTGGAAATTCATATGAGCTCCTTATAAAGAAAGGCAATCCATGCCAAGAATCACATCAAATTCCACTATATGAAGGATCACAAGATTTTCAGGAATCACTTTCCCACAAACTTCGATCGGAGAAGAATTATAAACTTTTGATGCGATTGTTGTGCCATTAGGTGTTGTCACAGCTAACTCAACATCTAATTGTTGATGTAATACGGTGATACCCTTAGAAAATTCTTCAGAAATAAAAGAGTGGGTGGATCCAGAATCAAATAAAACATTTGATACATTAGAGTGGATAGTAAGTGTACCTTTCACCACATCGTTATCGTACTCCACATCGCTGATAGAAATTTCATGTGACTTTCCTTTGTCTTTAGCCTTAAGAGTTTGTTGACATCGACCATCATCATCAACCCTTGGATTAGGGAATTTATTGGCATAATGACCCATCTCCTTGAACTTGAAACATTGAAGTGTAGTAGGTTCATTCTGTGTATCCCTTCCTTTGTTTGCATCATTAGACATCTTCTTCCCATCATCGTGGTATTCAAATGTCCGATGAACTTCCTTTCCACATTTGAAACATTTACTTGTCCCTTTAAGAAAACTCCCTCCATTTTTCTTTCCACACTTTGAGCATAAGGGAAAGCTCATCTTCTTTTCAGTGTTCTCTTTAGATTTTCCTTTGAATTCCATTTTCCTCTTCTTATCAAACCCATATGACTGATGGGTTACTCCAATCTCCATCTCGACTTTGAGAGCACATCGAACGATTTCCTCATTGATATTGAAGTCCCTTAAGGTTAACTCACTTCAAAGACTTGGTTTTAAGCCACTAAAGAATCGATCGATCTTACTCTCAGGTTGGATAATAATACCAGAAGCGTACCTTGCAAGTCATGTAAAATTTTCTTCATAGGTACCAACAGATTCATCATCCTTTTGATTTAGTTCAAGAAATTCTTTCTCCATCTTTGTTCAGAGAATACGAGGGAAGTACTTATTGAAAAATAAGTTCTTAAACTCATCCCATTCCATGAACTCAATTTCATCCCTCTGCCTCGTATTCTTAATAAGATTCCACCATTGATCAGCATCTCTTTCCAAATGATACACTGCTAGGATGAATTTATCATGTTCAGAACATTGAAGAAATGAAAATATCTTTTTAGTAGTACTAATCCATTGTTCAGCAACTAATGGATTAGTAGACCCGCTGAAAGAAGGTGGACGCTGCCTCATGAAGGATTCAACAGAATGTTGCTCCTTCCTTTGCTCGTTTGGAAGTCCTGCATGATTCATAGCTTGAGAAAGTTGTGTGAGCATGGCTACAAGATTTTGCATTCCATCTCCCATAACGTTTGGTTGCTCAGGGGGACAATCATTGCATTGCCCGTCGCATTCCGCATTAACACTATTCCTTCGGGTTCCAGCCGTTGACTTAAAACCAAGAAGATTAGTGTGAGCAAAACTAATTATAATAGGAAAACCACATAATTAAGAATAAAATTTCACACTTAAGGTCTTATCCTAGGTTATTCATGGCCATTTCTAAAACACTAAGATTGTGTTCTATGCTTAGACTTATCCTTAGGTTTCTTACTAAGGCTTTTACATCCTAGTTTCCAAAGGTTGACTATACCTTTCCTCTGATATCAACTATAACAACCCATACTTTACATACATTGTTAATACTTCAAAATTGAAGCATACTTATTACAACATATAACAAAACCATGAAAGGACTATATAGGTATAGTGTCTTTAGAAACTGGGAAACATAAACAACTGGTTCATAAAGCATCAACTTTTCCTCCCACTTATTTCATCATATCTGGAGTCCCTTTTTGGAATATCCTACTTAATAACCTTCTTCCTGAACTGGGGAAAGAAAACCTACAAAAGGGTGAGCCCAAATGCTCAGTAAGGGTAAACAAAAGAAATATCAATCACATCGTATGCACAAGAACATAACTTTTGGAAATCTTAACCTGCAAAAGAGATCATAATTTCATAACATGGGATAAATCATGGTAGTGAAATGTAATCACAATAATCATAACTTAAAACATGAAACTTTGTGGCATACACACATAATCATAGAGAATCATTTCTTGTTAGTCAAGACTCATTTCCAAGACTATCTTAGTGGACAAAGTCCCTTTCTGAACCGAGTCACCCTTGTTTCAGTCCTGTTTCACTGAACCGGTATAACCTACCGTTCCATCCATGTCTATCTCATTAGATATAAAATCTTTACCCATTGCATTGGAGGGAGATATAGGTCCCACCCATCTCATAATGATACCATTCTTATGTGTGCCACAAAATCATAAATCATACATCATAGCATAACCCATGTAATACAAATGGGAATCTTAAACATCATGACATCATAAAACAATTCATATAAGATAAAGGAATTCATAGAAATAATTCCATCTAAACCTAATAAATCAATGTAATAATAGGGATAAAATCAGAACCCTTTTATTATTTTATATGGAAAATAATTTTGATAAAACACTTGAACTCCATTCTTGAGGAAAATATCCTTTCTACTTCAAAAACACTTTTCCTTTCTTAACATGTCGTACAATTATAAAATAAAAGAAGTTGATTAAAAACAAACTTGAAAACTTGTAAAGGAAGCTACTTGGAAATAATGTTTTAAAAATCCATTTATGCCGTATAAGTTAAAAAAAACATTCTTCATACTTTTTGTCGGAAAAGTCAAAAAGTACCTCGTAAGAAAAACGATAAAAGATTCCTTTCATATCTGTTACTAAAAACTCACCGAAGGGTCAAATTGGATTTAAAAAATTGTTGGAGGATGTAAATATTATTACATATCTAGGAAACATGCATGTGGATGATAAAATACACCCCAGTAAATTTCAAAGTATAAACAATCTCGGATAAAAATTAGATTGTCATATTTCCCTTACCTTAGGTCCGACTTGCTTTGTAAGTGTCCAAACCTCCTGTATAATGATTTAAATAATGTTATTGACTTATTCCAGAATCATACTTATTTTTATGATATCATATATGGTCATATTATTAGCTTCTTAGTAGTAATATTTCATTGCTACTTGTTATTCGGGTGTTTATAACTTTTTGTTCTTTATGCATGTTTTGTCGAATAAATTATTATTCTTTTCTTTAGGTTATAGATACCTCATTTACAGAATGGTATTAGTGTAATATATATCATATTCATTCATTCAATTCATTTATATAATCATTATGAAATGAAGATCATGTAGAACGATTCGCATCACATCGTGGAGACGGTATTCCGTACGTACGCACGAGTGATGACATCGTTCCTATGTTCGTGGAATTGTATTGGAGTGTATGTATACTATTTCAGAATCAATATAACTTTATAATAGTCATATATAGTCATTATTTACACCATTATAACCATCCAAGTAAGGTGGTGGTGGAAAATAGATTACACCACGGCGTGGAGACGGTATTCTATACGTACGCACGCGGCGTGATTTCTTTTTACGTAGGATGGATAGATGGTGAAATCGAGTTGTTTCATACTAATAATAACATATCAGTATATGAGTGATACTGATTTTATTACTTAATAATGAAACAACTAAAGAATAAGAAGTGGAAGAAGAAATAAAGATGAAAGAACCGGTAACGGACATTACCTCTTCTTTGAAGTGCTTCTTTGAGACCTCCTTTTAAGGCAGTAAAATTGGTCTTTGAAGAAGACCAGGACCTCTAGGATGACTCTAGGGAAGTGGATATGAGAATGTGGCAGGGGTGGCCGAGCTTTAAGGCTCAAAGTGGTGTGAGGAAGAGGGGGAGGATGTGTCCTTTTATAAGGGAGGAGAGGGGCACCTTTGGAATAACTAAATCTATTATTTTATTATAAAGTCAAGTTCGGTTTTAAATAGCTCCAAATTGATATATTTCGAAGCTATGGTGGGGATGGGTCGAAATCATCTCATCAAATAGAATTTAGACAAGTTTAGGTTCCTAGTTTAAACTTATCATTTAGATTTATCATTAAGTTAAATAATTTTACTTTTACCATGTCTTCTTGTGTTCTTATACTATAAGGTTAATAAACTTACTATAAGCAGCCAATCGAACCCCAAGTTGTTTATTATTAATATATATAACCTTATCTAAGTCATTTGGCCGAACATTATATTTTTATGAATAATATAACAATTACCAATATAATATTTGTTTTAAAAACTATTTTATGTTAATTTTGACACTATTTAGTAATTGATTTTTTTGAAACTCATAACAGAATTATTGGTTCGAACCAAGTTAATTTAATCAATACTAACATGTGATAGTAACCAATAAAATTAGTGGGAGTCATAAAAAGTCTCATATTACATTTATTTTGGTGTTTATAACATTAATTATGGCAATATTTCATTAATAAGATAATTACTGCATCATCATTGTGTCATAAAAAATTAAATTATTTAATGTTTAAAAATTACAAATAAAATACCATTATGTAGGAAATCTTTTTAGCTTTATAATGAATATTTATAGTCGAATTTATCTTATGTATAACCCCATATTAAAAATTATTTACTTATTAAACATTGATTTTAACTATTTTAACCCTTCTTTAAATAAATTAATAATAAATGTCCTAATCTAATCCAAGTGGGACTAAATGGTCATATTTTATTCCTAAGTTTGTTTATGGTCTAATTAAACTTATCCAATAGAATTTGGACATGTGTTAGGGTAATAATAATATCATCTTTACCCTTAATTACCCTATTTACTTTTTACCGTGGTAAAAAAAAGTAAAAATTCACTATTCACCAAAAAATTATTTTATTCTCATTGAACCACATTTTACTTACTGACATCAACCTTGTCTCTCGGATTTTAGAAATTCCACTCAGAGAAGCGGTAAAATTAAGTTTTATGAAAAATTCAGTTTTTAACTACCACTTAGTGGTTTCACTATTCATCAAAAATTGAAAGTTTTCAGAAAAATACCAAAATTTCACCCTAGGCTAATTTCGATATTCCGAATCCAAAAATGAAGTCCATTTTGGAAAATAAAATTTCAAAAAGTGGTTATTACTATTCATAACGGCTAGTTTTAATAATATTTTAATAGCATATCGTTGTTTAGTGAAACTCGGTATTGCGTATGACGCAAGCTATCGAGGAAGGTCGCGATTTCGTGTAAAGCAAGCCAAGCAAGTGTTGTGTAGAAAAAGATTCCTTTGATGATTTATATAACATAAAAGTCTCGGGTGTTACATACAATCTAGGGCATCCTGAAGAGGATTCCATGGACAATGCTTACTCTAAGACCACGTGAATCATGCTCTGTGAGAAACAAGAGGCAAAAAAGACTTGACGATCATGTCATGAAAGTTGCATCCATGGGAAGTGGAGTGGGGTTTACATGTGGTTAGTGGAACAAAAAGGAAACACGAGATTACGTGTGGTTCGCAGCCCCGGGAGATGGAGATTAGGACTTACTCTAGGATGGAGGCCCGGGTGGAGGAAAATCCCAGAGGGTTTTGGGAGGGAAGAGAGGAGGTTTCTGGTGCCCATCCCCCCTCTAGTCCTTGGAATGGAATAAGAGAGGAGGAGTAAGGGTACTACCTCTAGCAAGAAAGATAGGGGCTTATACTAAGATGGTTCCGCTTCCCCGCGGACAGACAATGCTTCAGCAAAGAGGTGCTACTATGGAGCGACAATGGTGAATGGGGATTACGCAAGGAAGATGCTTGGGTGCCGCTATGGAGTGGAAATAGTGAATGGGGCTTATGCATGTAAATTTACAAGGTGCCTCTATGGAGCGACATTGGTGAATGGGGCTTACGAAAGGAAGCTGCCCGTGTGCCGCTATGGAGCGGAAATGGTGAATGAGAATTATGAAAGGAAGCTTCCTGTAATATCTTCTTTATGTCTGGCCATGAGGGCATCCCAAATTGTTGGTGGGTTGAGGAATATATTTTTGGCCAACAACTATGTGCAAGTGCACAAGCAAGATAATGCCAAGGGAGTTGAAATTAGTCTGAACAAAGGGAGATGAAAAGTGTGAATCACATTCCCAACATTCAGAATGGGGTGAGGGTGGCGTAACGATGGAGGATAACTCTTAACCATGTTAGAAACAAAGAATCCATATCGCGTTAGCCAAAATGGGGACAAACAAATGAGGCTAGACTGTTGACCATATTCGAAACACTATACCTGACTCAAAGTGTCATCCAATGTCATCAATGGCGTTGGCCAAGAACTGTAGGTGAACCGAGGAAGCATGGGACCAGGCCGTTATGGGGTCCCTTTAGACATGAAATAGGATGAAGATCTGAATGAAGGACACACAAAGCATGAGGTGGAGTGGTGGAATTATTGAACAGATTCCAACTCTCATGAAATTACACCACTGTAATCATGGAATGAGGTATCATATTCTATCACATAATCCGTCTCTTATTTGGAACAAGAGGAATTATATTATTGAATGACAGGGCATGCAATAGTTTAAAGTCAGGTAGTGAGGACTAGTGGAATCTTATACTTGGTGCATAAGGCATCTCTTGTTTAGATCAAGAGACACCCTATTTTTTCATATATGGTATTCTAAATTTTATAGTTATATAGAGAGGAATATTGGAATCTTATGCATGGTGAAAAAGGAATATCTTGTTTAGAGCAAGAGGCATCCTATATTTGTTGTATAGGGTATAGTATATTTTATAGTCATGTAGAGAGAACCATTTGCATCTTATGCTAGGCACATAAGGAATCTCTTTTTTGGAGCAAGAGGCGTCCTATACTTGGAATATAGGGTGAAATACAGTTTATAGTCATGTAGAAAGTACTATTAGGCATAAGGAGCCAAGAAATGGCTGGTGTTGGGACTTACGAAAGAGAGGCCCTTTCTAGTGGATCCTGGAATATGTGTCAGGTGATGGGGTTTGGCTGAGTTACGTGAGGAATGGTTCGAATCTAGCTACTCGGGGAATTGATGATGTGAATATCAACTAACTACATGAGAAATTAACCAAGAGGAATATGTTGACCCTAGGTGTTTCATGGGGTGCAGAGGAGTATCTCAAATCATGGTATTCCATAGGTGGAATGTAGATGCGCTTAAGGGCGCAATGGAAAATGTCGGTGTCCCGACCCGAAATCTTCATGGCGCGACACTTCATTTTTCATGGGGTTCAGTGATGGTAGTGAAGGGAACAGCCCGGTATATTGGCACAAATCCCATGCAAGGGTGTGGGGGAACAGTCCCTGCGGTATGGACCAGTAGGTGCAGGACTGCATACTTTTTCACGTAAAAAGTGCCATATATAGGATGGGTTGCGCGCAAGATTGCACTGTGTGGCACATGCACACACAGGATTGGGAACCATAACACTATTGCGTGAAATATTTAGGACTTTAGTGAAATAGGGAAGGGTTTCATGAAATTGGGAAGTTTGGCACGCAATAGGGAAGGATTTGCACGCAAGAGGGAAGGATTGTAGGTAATAGGGAAGGTTGGTTCACAATTGGATAGGTGAAGTACTTCTACGTGTATAATTGGGAATAGTGGCACTATTGCAGAAAAATAATGTTTTTCATGCAAAATTTGGAATGTAGGCACATTAGTGTGAAAAATTGACGTTTTGTGTGCAAGAAAGTAGTTTTGTGTGCAGGCATAGAAAATACAGACTTATGTGCATTAGAGCGGCGACCGACCTCCGGGGTATATCAAAGGTCTGAACTCTCACCTAATGATACCCTGATCTTAGATTGATATTTGAGAATACACAAGCTCCCTTCTACTAGTAAAATAGAACATTGACACATGAAATAGGTTATCAGTTCTTCACAATAATTTTATTCAATTTTCGGTAATCGACAAACAAGCGTAAACTCCCGTTGTCCTTCTTTACAAAGAAAATAGGTGATCCACGAGGTGACGTGCTTGGACAGATAAAATATTTATCCTCCAACTCCTCTAACTGTGTTTTGAGCTCTTGCATCTCAGTCAGTTCCATTCTGTAAGGTGGGATAGATATTGGATCACTGCCCTACATGAGATCAATAGTGAATTCCATATCTTTATCAGGTGGAAACCCTAAAAAGTCTTTAGAAAAGACATCCTTAAATAGTTCTACTACTGGTGGTAAGACATCTTTCCAACCAGTCCCATCATCCAGAAAAGGCTTGCAACTTGGCCTATGAGCTCTCCTAGTTGTTTAGTAATTTTCCCTAATCTTCTTACATGGATATACCATTCTCCAAAATGATCATGCTCGTCAACCTCAAGAGATACTATGGTCAATCTACTATGGTAACATTTTATGTGGGCTCGATATGTGACTATCCATTCCATACCCATAATCAGGTCAATTCCTGTTATATCACGGACATAAATATACCAAAGGAAATGATACTCCCCGATCTCTAATGAACATCTCTTTCATAAGAAGATATTCATAGAATGTGTTCCCAATGGTGTATTAATATTCATCACCCCGCCATCAGAATCCACCTCAAGAATTAAGCCATTAAAAAGATTTATAGATATAAAATAATGAGAGGAACAAGTACAAAAAAATGAAGTTGATAATGTATAGGCAACTAGAATAATACCTCTCAGTGTCGATGGACTAGCCTCTCTCTCCACAAGTGTAGGTTTCACTACATGTAATTGTCATTCCCCTCTTCCCTGTGGCGTTGTATGACTCCCCTGTATAGTATCACTCTTCTGAAATGGGCCCTCATACCATGATTCACCACATCTACTACTTCTACCAGCTCTACCTATAGAACTCTAGCTACTAGACCTATATGTTTTATAATACCTCCTTCACACACCCAGACTCTGAGTAGCTTCTCCCTCAGCACCATCCTACCGCTGCTTCCTGTAGAAATTTTGTAGGTGTCCCATATTTCCAAAAAATCGACCCTCCACTGGTGGTTGATGAAAATATGTATGATATTTTCCCTACCAACCACACTGGTGGAAAGTCACATGAGTAAGATCTAGTGCAACTATTCCTCCAGAATGTGCACCTTGCTTTCCAATATCCTGACTAAGATTCTCCTAATAGTGCTTCCTTCTCTTGGAAGGCACACTCCCTAAATGTCTGCTGACAGCTACTTGTCCAGTACTAGAATCCTCCTATAGGTTCCCCTATGAAATGAGCGTCTGATTAAAAAATTATAAGAATTTATTCACCCTAAATATATTCAGCTGGGACTTACTTTCACACCTAAGTCCATCCTGAAATAATTTTGTTGAATAATTCTCATATACCACAAAAAAATAGATCAAAACACTTTGAATCTGTGAAACATTTAGTGTAATCCATTATGGACAAGTTTCCTTGATTCAGATGAAAAAACTCTAAAACCTTCTCTGGTCTCAACATCTCTGGATTGAAGTGCTCTAAGAACTTCTCCTGAAATTCCATCCATAACATATCATCAGTATGTCTATATTTGACCTGAATATCCCACCATTGTATTTATTGCTTCATATAACTGCATGCACTATCATTTCACTAGAATCATTTTAGACACCCTTGGTGGCAGCCTAATGAGTTGTACTCACACGCTATTCGATCTTCCTCATCAGCACCCAAGCGAACTTTGTTGTTGTATGACAGGATAAATACAAGGTCTTGGGATATTTTTCAGTTTGGGATTGGAGCATGGAGAGGGAACCAGATGTGGGTTGGGACCAGCTTGGGATTCGTTGTGTATTTACATTCAGTTTCATTTTAGGAACTTGAAATTTTCACTGTCATAGCATGTTTTAACTTTCAGTTGAGTATTTTATTTTCATGTTTCTGTTATCATATGAAATGAAGTTTTTCTAGTAATTTATATTCTTCTTCACTTGGTTATTGTTGTTTTATTTTGTTGGTGTTTTGTTTTCATAAAAGAGGGTATAGTCTCCCCATGACTGACTTACCATACCCTTACTACTATTCGACACCCTCTAGTATATGGGGAGGCATGATTGAGGGCATGTAGCTAACTGGCTTGGAACACCATTTAGTGGCACCCTGGTTGGGGCATCACAAATTTGTATCAGATGAGTTTCCTATTATTTATTCTTCTTTTATCATATTATTTTGGGAAAGGTAGACAGGAGGCTAGGAAGATTTGAGGGTTGGTAATGAGCTCATTCATAGGAGTTTAAATCCCAGGTACGTGGGAAAATATGAGTACTCAGGGTGGGATTGTTGTGATTGTAGTTTGTTGTTATAGTCAGATGTTAATTCACCTTGGGTGATGCACTAGTTCTATGATGTGATATTTTTTTTGAAAAGTTATCGAATTTTGATTCTTGGACTAAATATTCATGATACTTGAGGATACATGCATCATTCTAGGCACTCAAGGTTGTTATGACATTCATCATTCTAGGCACTCACGTGAAAACAAGTTATGGGTAATTTTTTGAATTTGAACAATTTTTACTTGTTGTGAGATTTAAATAATGATTCAAAATGAGAATAAATTGGCGTCTAATGAGAAACGTGATTGAAAAAATGAGTATCATAAATTACTTAATGATTGAATTAATTAATTTCAGATAATTTGATTAATTAATGGTTGAATTAATAAATGAGAATGTATGCACCCTTGTTAACCAAGACATAGGATTGGGATAGTTAAGGGTAGTGATAAGGCCTCAGTGTTACCGTGTGGCATGAAAAAGGGGAAATGACATGTTGCAATATTATGTGTTAGTTTCTCCCCTTACGTAAATGTTATATGTTTGTGTTATGATACCTAATATGTGTGTTTGGCTTTGTAGAGATATGCCTCCATGATTATTGCTGATGGAAAGACTGAGGGTTATTGCCTGAAACAAACTTCCAACCACGAAACTGGAGGCACCATTGGTGCAAGATGAGGAGGAAGGGGAAAAATTCCAAGAGAACTATTCTCATTTCCTTCAATTCATTGAGAGAGACCCATGGCAGGTTCGTAAAATCATATCAGAGAGAACTATTGGGAGTTTCACCTACAGAACCCTCTAACGTTTACAGGAGAGGGTGGACATAAGGGAGATGAATTCTGTATTGAATCCATAGATATGATACATGAACATTTATAGAATTCATAAAGGATAATGGTTAATTTTGTTTCTTATATGATACGGGGTTTAGTGAAGTGTTGGTGGGACATTCAGGTAAGATCTGGACAGACTGATGATATGTTATGAAAGGATTTCTAGAGAAGTTCTGGGATCACTTCTGCCCAGGGATTCTGAGATAGGAGAAGGCCTCACAGTTTATGCATCAGACTCAAGGAAACTTTTCCTTAATGGATAATGATGAACGTCTCACAGATTTATAGCATTTTCCTCTATCCTTGGCAGAAGATGAGTCTTCTTTGAAAAAAATGATTTCAGAATGGACATTGGTGTGAAATTAAGTCTTAGGTGAATATCTTCATGCTAAATAATTTCTCAGAAGTGGTTAATCAGGCTCTCATTTCGGAGGGGAACCAGAAGGAGGCTTCCAGTACTGGATTTGTAGTTGTCACTGGATGGTTAAGTAGTGTGACTTCCGAGAGTAGGAAGCGTTGTTAGGAGAATCTTAGTCAGCATAGTGGAAATCAAGGTGGACAGTTAGGAGAAACAGTTGCATCAGATCTTACTCATGTGATTTTCCACCAGTATGGTAGGAATGGACACTATGGTACACATTGTCCTCGACCACTATTGGAGTGCCAGTTTTGTGGCAAGATGGGGCAGTGACAGATGTTCTTCAGGAAGCAGCAGCAAGTTGCTGCTGAGGGAGTAGCTGCTCAGAGCCAGAGTGTGGGAAGTGGGTCTTCTACACCAAATAGTTCTTGCAGCTGAAGTTATACAAGAAATGGTGGTAGTGGAGGAGGACATGACACTTCAAGGTATGAGAAACCATTTCAAGATAGTGGTACTACTCAGGGGAGTCAGACATCACCATAGGGATGGGGGAAGGACAGTTACATGAAGTGTAGCCTATAATTATGGGGAGAAAGGTTGGTCCATCGATATTGAAGGGTACTATTCTAGTTGCTTCTAAATTAGATATTTCCTTGTTTGATACTAGTGCCTCTTATTTATTTATATCTGAAAATCTTGTTGATGGCTTGATCCTAGAGGTGGAGTACAAAGGTGGGGTGATGAATATTGATACGCCATTAGGAACCCACTCTAGGACTATCTGTTTATGGAAGGGATATTTTCTAGAGACCCGAGAGTATCATTTGCTTTGGAATATTTATGTTCTTGATATAATGGGCTTGAACCTGATTATGGGCATGGACTGGCTAGTCACATACTCGACCCACATATATTTTTACCGAGGGAGATTGACCTTTGTATCTTATGAGGGTGACAAGAATGTTCATCATGGAGAATGGAATATCCATGCAGGCAGAGCATGGCCAATTACTCAGCAACTGAGAGAGATCACAACCCAAGTTGCTATCATTTTTTTGGATGATGGGAGTAGTAGGAAATACGTCCTTCCACCAGTAGTATAAATTTTTCATGATGTTTTTCTTGATAACTTTTTATGTTTTCCACCTGAGAGAGATGTGGAATTCACTATTGAGCTCATGATGAGGGCTAATCCAATATCTATTCCACCTTACAAAATTTCATAGACTAAGCTTCAAGAACTCAAAACGCAGTTGAAGGAGATGGAGGATAAAGGGTTTACCTATCCAAGTACGCTGCCTTGGGGATCACATTTTTTTCAAAGAAGACCGATAGGAGTTTACACTTGTGCATCGATTACCAAAAGTGTAATAAAATGAACTTAAAGAACTGATATCCTCTTCCATGTATCAGTGATTTTTTTGACCATCTGACGGAAGGTTGTGTGTTCTCAAAGATAAATTTCAGATCACGGTACCATCAGTTGAGAGTTCGGACCTCTGATATACCAAGAACTGCTTTCAAAAGCAGGTATGTACTTTATGAGTTTTTCGTGAGGTTGTTTGGCTTGAAAAATGCTCCAGTAGTATTTACGTCCTTGATGAAAAAGATCTTTCATACATACTTAGATCGGTTTGTGGTGGTGTTCACGGATAAAATCATGGTGTACTATAAGACTTATGATGATCATTTCCAATATCTTGACATCATCCTAGGTACACTGAGAGTTCATCAGCTATATGCCAAGCTATCTAAATGTCATTTTGGATTGAAAAGATACACTTTTTGAGGCACCTCATCTCAGAAGAAGGTGTGGAAATGAACCAAGAAATAGTGCAGGTAGTGATTTCTTGGGATCATCCCAAGAATTGTTTTGATATCCAAAGAATTTTGGGATTAACTGGTTCTTAAAAGAGGATTATCTAGGACTTTTCCCAACTGGAAGCCCTACTTTCAGGTTTGAAAAAGAAAGGGGTAAAGTATGATTGGACAAAATCATGCAAGAATACAATCAAGGAGTTTAAAATGCACTTAACATCAGCACCAATTTTGATCTTACTTGAGTTGGGTGAAGAGTATGCAGTGTATTGTGAAGCTTCTGGAATTGGGCTTGGAGATATGTTAATGTTAGGGGATCGAGTCATTGCTTATGGGTCATTTCTATTGAGGCTGCTTGAAAATAATTACCCTACACATGACCTCGAATTGGAAGTATTAGTTTATGCTCTTAAATGTTGGAGGGACTATATTTTTTGTGAGAATTTTATAGTTTTTATAGATAAACAAATCTTGAATGATATCTTTTCACATTGTGACTTCAATCTTTGATAGCGAATATGGGTAGAGTATATGCAGTCCCTTGATTTTGAACAGGAATATACACCTAGAAAGGGGAATAGTGTGGCTGATGCCTTGAGTAGGAAAACCCAGAATTAGTTGGTGCATGAGTCGAGTGTAGAGTGGAAGATGATGAATTTACTGGCATAAATTCATGTGGTAGTTTAGGAGAGTCAGGATAAGATGTATTTGGTTTCTGTATTAGTGGAGTCTATACTCTTGAGATGGATTAGGGACATGCAATATGATGATCCAGAGTGTTAATCCTTGAAGGAAAATACATGAAGGTGGGGAGACACCTTCAGACTGGATAATAGATGAGTATGAGATCATCTATGTAAAAAATAGGGTTGTTGTGCCTTAGAGTATTTGAGAGGAACTCATGCAAGAATTCCATGCCTCAACATGGGTAGTACATACTGGGGTGACAAAAATGAACCATGACCTACAATGGTAGTTTTGGGGTCCAATCAAGATAAAGGAGATATTAGTGTTTGTAACAAGATGTTTCACTTGTCACTAGGTGAAAGAAGTGCATTAACAACCAGGATACCTATTGCAGTCATTTCCTATTCCATAATGTATGTACGAAGCCATGACAATGGATTTTTTCATAGGACATCCAAAGACTCTTAGGAATAATGATTCTATTTGGGTCATTATTGATCAACTAATGAAGGTATCACACTTATTTCTTATCAAGGAAACACTTACAATAGAATATTTGGGGGATCTATATGTGAGAGAGATAGTTTGTTTGCCTAGGGTGACACAGACTATAGTTTCATATCATGACTCATGCTTTACTTCATGCTTCTAGAAGGGATTACATAAGTTTCTTGATACACAGATACTATTAGGTATAGACATCCACAAACAGATAGATAGGTAGTCAGAGCGTACCATACATGTGTTAGAGGATATGTCGTGACCATGTGTGCTTGACTTTGGTGGTTCTTGAGAGAATCACTTGCCTTTAGTGGATCTCACCTACAACAAAGGTTGTCAAGAAACTATACAAATGGAACCATACGATGTACTTTATGGAAGACCTTGTAGATCACCTCTATGTTTGTTAGAGGTGGGAGAGTCATAGATATTGGGACTGAGTCTCATTTAGGTGACATCGGAGAAGGTGCAGTTGATTTAGAAATCCATGGATACTACTTAGAGTAGGCATAATTCTTATGATGATATATGGAGATGACCCCTAGAGTTTATAGAGGGTGATCATGTATTCCTTTGAGTGTCTCTTAGATTGGGTCACCACAATATTTAAAGGTAATGCAATTTGGCACCCAAGTTTGTATGAGTGGTTAAGGTACTTGAAAGAATCGTTCTAGTGGCATACTAATTAACACTTCCACAAAAATTCATCATTATGCATGATTGTTTCCATGTGTCACAAATATGGTGGTATCACCCCAACACTTCTCATGTGACTGATGTGGAAGTGGTTGATCTCAAGATAAATGCATCCTTTGAGGAGCATCTGGTACGAGTGCTAGGTAACAGTGAGAAAGTGTTGTGTGGAAAGACAGTACCATTATTTCTTGTGTTATGAAATCATTGATGTGGGAAGGAGGAAACGTGGAAATGGGAAGAAAACATGAGGGCTCAATGGCCCAATATTTTTGGCTTAGAATCATAGAGAAGTTCATGAGTGCATCTGAAGGAAAAGATGTCATGAAGTCAAGAGATTGTAAGATCCCAACCTTTTTTGGAGTCATCTCGGGCGTGTTTTAAGGTTCTTTTGGTTTTTATTAAGTACCATTGGGTTGGGTTAGGACATGGGGCGTGTTTGGGTGAGGTTTTTAAGGAACATGGGAAGACATGGGTTGTGCACGATTTGCGCATGGTTTGGACAAACCATGAAGACATGGGAGGTTGACACCGTTGTAACAATGTTTGCCTAGCCATGTGCCATCGAGCCATGCGGGCAGTGGAAGACTGCACGACTGGTGCATGGTTTGGCCGAACCATGCGGCCTACCATGTGAAACTATGCATGCAAAGAATTTTAATCCAAAAATGATTTTTGAAACCACCAGAACCCCCATATTCTCTCTAATTCTTCCTAGTAATAGGATTGAAAATTTATGGGTGATCTCAGAGCCTTCCAGAGGGATTACAAGGCAATCCTAATGCCCTTTATCAAGATCAAAAGCTCAGATCGAAGATCCATTTTCTTCTTGGTATCTGGATTTCACCCCGTTTCTTCTCCCGTTCATTCCTATATCTTTCCTTGATCTTTTCATGGAATATCAACACCTTTTTCATGGATCCAGACCTATGGGTTGAGATATAAATCTTGGACTGGGGATATAGATCTAGATTTTCAAGATCTCGAATCGTTTGATCTTAATTTTGGTTTAGAGATTTAGATCTGAAGCTTGATCAACGGCGTTGTGCTGCTTGGATTTTGGGGATTTCTGTTAGAAAAAATTCCATCAATAAATCGAGGTAGGTGATCTAAATTGAACTCCCATAGTCATGATTTTATATGTGGATGTCAGTTTATGAATTTTCTAGATTCTCTTTATGATTTATTTCCTAAATTAGAGTAATTAGGAATTTGTAATTGAATTAAGTTTTCCATGGTGATTAATTGATAATTTAATCATGGAAAAAATGAAGGGGTGTTCCCCAAATAGATATTTTGGTGATTTCTTAGGGGTTTAGATATTGTAATTGAGATATTGAATTCGTTGTGTTAAGATAATTAATTGGGAGGAATTACTTATGAAATGATGTTTGGCTATGTAAGATAATTAATTATGATAATTAACTATGTGACACAATATCGACCAATGATAATTAATTGTGAGAATTAATTATGTTCCATGATGTTTACCAAAGATAATTAATTTTGAGAATTAATTATGTTCCATGATGTTTACCAAAGATAATTAATTTTGAGAATTAATTATGACAAGTTGATATTTTATATGGAGAATTAATTGTGAAGAATTAATTATGGAATGAGAATTGTGTTGATTGATTAATTAATTGATGAATTAATAAATGGGTTTTGTGCTTAGTTAATTGTTGAGTTAAATAATGGCCTTTGAAATGTTTAACTAATAGTTGGATTAGTATTGGAATGATGTGTAAAATGATTGTGAATTAATGAATGATTAAATGGATGAGATTTTTGTGGTGCTAGACAGGGATTTCTAGACCAATTAGAAGTTGGGAATTGGGCATGGCGTTCCTTAACAATAGTTATCCAAGCTTGAGATTATGGGGTTCTAAGCATTATTACCTACACCGAATGAGATTATATAGTGATAGGAATGGATACCTAAACTTAATGGGATATGGGGTGATAGTAATGTCGACCTACACCAAATGAATAATAATAATGATTAATGACTCAAATGAGATTGTTGTGCTTGACATCACGATCAGCACCAAATGAATGATAATAATGAATGAAGATTAAAATGGGAATAATTAATTGGAACTTGGCCTAATGTGATGATTAAAGATTAAACGGCAATTTGATATGTAACACCCCAAGCTTCCATGGTATGCTTCTCTTTCAATAATACAATAGCTTGCATTGTACGCAAGTTTGAGATTCTAACACACCGCAACCAATCAAAGTAGCCGTTATGAATAGTAATATCCACTTTTTGAAATTTTATGAATTTTTTAATTCAAAATTGACATTATCTTTGTATTCAGAATATCAAAATTATCCTAAGTTGAATTTTTTGTAATTTTCTGAGAACTTCCAATTTTCTACGAATAGAAAATATACTTAAAAACAACTTTTTTAATAAAAATAATTTATAGTGATAAATTATACTATTGAGTGGTTCTAAAGTATAATTTGAATATAATTTTAGCATTTTATCCAATGGTGTTCATTATAATTAATATCACTTTGAAATTGGACATAAACAATTGTCTATCTTTTGATTGATATTGTTTCTTAAAAACATGCTATTTGTTTTAACAACGAGAATTAATTATAAAATTAATTAAAGAAACTTATATGTTTGGAAATTTGTAAAATAGTCATCATTTTTGAATTCGAAATATCAAATATATCTTAGGGTGAATTTTTTTTATTGTTCTGAGAAACATCAATTTTTGATGAATAGTGAAACCACTGAGTGGTAGTTAAAAAACTAATTTATCATTTAAATTAAACCTTACCACTTATATGAATTGAATTTAAAAAATCTGACATACATGTTTGTCATTAGTAAGTAAAATGTGGTTCAATGAGATGAAAATAATTTTTGGTGAATAGTAACTTCTAAGTTTTATTAATCGCGATTAAAGGTAATTAGTGTAATTTAAGGTAAATATAATGTTATAATAATATGAAATTACCTTTAAAATTTTTCTACCCTTATTTTATGAGTCATTTAAGACCAATACAATCCATGGGTCAACTTGGGATCCCCATGGAGCCACTTGGGTAAGAAAATGACATTAATAACTTTTTATTTAAAGGAAAAATAAAATTGTCACAAACGTGTGTTGTTTTACTAAAACAATTATTACATGGGGTTATATAAGTTAACGTTTTGACTATAAATATTAATTGGAAAGATAAAAATATTTTATACATCATGATGATTTTTTTATAATTTTTAGGCATTAAATAAATAAATATATAAATGACACCATGATGATGCACCGATTACCTCATTAATGAAAAATTTAAATAAAATGAAAAGTTAAAGAAAAATATAAGTCTTAAACTTGTCTAAAGCCTATTGGATGGGTGTATTTCGAACCCTTATCACCTTATCCTTGAAATATATCATTGTGGGACCTTTAAAATCCGAAAATAATTTCATAATAAAGTAACATTTCATGACTTTCCAAGAGTGCCCCTCCTCTCCTCTTATAAAAGGCCCCCAACTCTACCACGTTATTTACACCTTCAAATCCATTTGGCTCGGCCAGACTCTGACCAAATACTCTCTAAACTTCCCTCTCTTACTTTTAGAAGCCTCACTTTGGGCAAAATTCTTCCCAAGGAAACCTTTGCCTCAAATCAAAAAGAGTTACCCGATTTTAAGGTAATGTCTTCTCTTATGTTCTTTTGTTTTATTTTGATTCTCCAACCCCTTAAACTATTTTTATTAATTTATTTTGTAACAAAACCAATATCTTAAATATACTAGGATGTTTTTATGAGAATTATTTTATTTACACTTACACACACCTTCGTCTAATGGTTAAATAACATACTGTTTCTATGGGTGGCGAATTACTGCCTCACGAAATGATGATTGTTCAATATTCTTTTAACACCTCTCACGGTGGCCATTAATATGTCACTATATTTATATATGATATATATTATGTTTATGTTTTCCTTATGTTTCTTTATTTTTTATATATGGAATACCTTTATGATTTCTATTATGGGTAAACGCGATAATTTCATTTTAGGAAGTGTGGATTACCGCCCCCTCAAAGTGATTTGAATCGTTAATGCCATATGTGGGACGTATAAAGGATAGATTAAATGATATTATATATTATATTATACTAGAATTATAATAAAACTTTATATCATTATGATTTCATTCCATCAAATACGAAATATAAATGAAAGTAACATTCATGTGTACGTACGACTTAACGTCTCCATGAACTGTGCATTTCATTTCTTTCCTCTAAATGTTATGTAATGTTATAAATGAATGTATATACTAGATATATATGATATATATGATATCTACATAATGAATATAATTATGGATATAAAGGATATTTTACCACATGAACAACTTGTAATTATAAGAAGTTTATTTTTGACTCAAGTACCAAAGATCGAAAAAATGACCGTTATTAACTTAAATAATTACATAATGTTCATAACAAGGTAATAAGTGATATAAAAGGAATAATGAACTTGAAAAAGGTTCTTAAGAAAGTATAAATTAACTCTAGTTTTTTATTCAGGAGGTTAAAGAACGATCGAGTCAAGTCGGACACGAGGTAAGGGACTTCGTCTCAATCTCCTTTCATTGAGGCATATTTTGTTTTATACATAACATTCTTTTATACAGTGTATAAAATCCTTTGACTTTTACTTTTATTCAAAAGGAATCGTTTTATATGAAGAGATTTACTAAATGACAAAAAGGAATGTTTTTTTGTCGTACATATGCGGCGACAATGACTTCTCTGCCGCCATGACCATTATTTGAGTTTCAGCTTCTTCTACAAGCCATAACATTTTTTTATGAAAAATAAATACCAAGTTTTACTTTTCTTATATTTTGGTATTGAAAATGGTTTTATCATATAAATGTGTTGTATTGATATCTTGTGATTTAAATGTGGAAATTTTATGTTTCCATTATGCATGTTCTATGTGATACGATTATGTTATGATTTATGATATGTTTAAACCTTTTCATATAAGGAATGAATTGGACCTAGTATGTGACGGGTGGAGCCCGCTATAGCTCCTCGATGCATCGGTAGGTCTCATGAGAAAAACTAGTATCTTGGCACGAGTCCTTGACAAAATATTGTTTGTAGTCTAAGCACGATTCCTTGGCTACGTGGTTATGATAGTCTGGCATTATGTATTCCATCATTATGAAAGTGGTTATTGATATTTCATGTGATTATTCAACTAGTAGAATATCCATGTGAATAAGTAAATGACCTTATTTCATTTTATTTTTGCCATATTATGCTTAAGTTCAAGTTTAAAAGGCTTTTGTTTTATTTATACATTGCCTTAAATGCTTATGTTTATGTATGAAAGTTTCTGCTATACTGTTATCCTTACTGAGCATCTGAGCTCACCCCTTTCTATGTTTTATTTTTCCCAGGATGTGAAGAAATATTTTATGACTGACTTGCAGGGATAGTCTGAAGGGTATATGAGTGTAGACTATAGAGACCTTGTTATTGTAGTTTTTCACTTTATGATGTAATGTAACATTTATGAATGTATCTAGTGTTTCCAAGGCTACTAAACTAATCGGTCTCTCGAAACTTGATCTTTTGTGATCATGCCAATGTTACGTAATAATGCACCGACTCTGGGTAAATGGGTTCAGGGCGTTACTGTTGGTATCAGAGGTAGTTTAGTACTAACATTGGATGAAAGATTTAGAAAAACTATGATTAGAGCACATAACCCTAAGATAGACTTTGAGGATTAGTATAGAAGAACTTCCTAGAATTTTGGTATTATAGAGATTTTGTGAGTTTTCTGAGCAATACATCCCTGTCTGGATACGAGCAGGTAGAGGTAGCTCTGGCACATATGTACCTAGGGGTATAACCCAAAAACACCGCTTTGAGCTAGACTCGAACGAGAACTGGTGCACGACAACGGGCCTTGCTGCACTCTTGGTTACAACACTCCTGGTGGATATGCCTAGGATAATTCATGATTTCTTTACAAACCATTATGAATGGCTTATGAGTATATACTTCCTCAAAGAAAGCATTTCTTTTTATGATTATGGATTATATCCATAAATAGTTCAATTTATGTTAAGTGTTTTACAAGTATGGAATTATGTATTTCGATTCATAAACTAATCTAGTTTATGCCATTGTTTAGAAATGAAACCTTGTGGAAGGAATGGAAACCGTATCAATGAACGCATTCCATGTAGGGATTTCCCTCCTGCTCAAGATAATTATAATGGATCAGGTGATAGAACAGGTTCTGATCAGCTTATCACCATACCGGGACAACTCACTCAATTTATGAATAATAACCTTACTCATATGGAGCACCCTGATCTTCAACATGGATGATCAATGTTAGACCGCTTCATGAGGCAACAACCACCAAAATTCAATGGGAGTAAAAATCCCTTAGTAGCTGAGCAATGGATAAATTCTTTAGAGAAAATATTCCATGCCTTGGGGAGTAGTGAAAGGGAAAAGGTTATCATGGAAGTTTACCGCCTCACTAGAGATGCTGATAAATGGTGGTCATTGATTCAAAACACAAAGGAAGATTATGAAGTATCAAATATAGAATGGAGGAAGTTCAAAGATCTTTTCTTAGAAAAATAATTTCCTCGTGACCATCGAGCAGATATGGAAAGGTAATTTCTGAGTCTGAGACAAAAGTAGGATGAGAATGTCGCAAAGTATGAGGATAACATTACAAGGGTAGCGAGGAAAGCATAAGATTATATACATGACCCAAGAAGTAAGATTGATCATTTCTTTGATGGGTTAAAGCCATTTCTCTGTCAATCTTTAGTATCACAATATTTCTCAATGTATGAAGATATAGTCTTGTGTACTATCAAGATAGAAAAAGAATTCTCTAAATCATATGACAATAAAGTAAAGAAAGAGAAGAAGAGAACGGTGGAACAAGAGACAGATAAAGGGAAAAAGGGAAGAAGGATTTTCCATTATGTGATAATTGTGGGAAGAATCACCCCTGTACTTGCCTAAATGGAATGAGAGTTTGTTATAAATGTGGAGAAAAAGGTCACCAGGCTCGTGATTGCAAGGGAAATAAAGCGGTTATGAATGTTGAATGCTATAATTGTAGGGAAATGGGGCATTATGAAAATGAATATCCTAAGCATTAGGGAAACATACCTTAGAAAAGGCAAAGGGATCAAGGCCAATCATATTCGGTTACTACAGTTGAAGTGGAATAATTAATGTATTGGTGCTTTTTGACTCAAGGATTATATTCTGGTTGTAAGAATAATGTGATATATATAAGGATTTTACTACAGTAATTGTTGTTTTCATTAAGGTTTTAATATGATGAAGGTAATCATATTTTTAGTATGTGACAATAAGAGAAACATTACTTTGTTTGGGAAATCTAATGTTCCAATTGATTTTGAAATTTAGAGACCTTTTAGAGAAAGTCTGGACATCGGTATTTTGGATAATTATAAATGTTGGAATGGATTAATTTGAACTTTGGATTGTATTGTTTATGGTTAAAACATTTCTGAAGATTATTTTTGGAATATTATAATACTATAGTTTTAGGAAAAGAAAAACCTGCAGGTTGGGGGATAACCCGTCGCGTCGGACAAAGCTATAGGAATCGAACCCACATCCATAGTGTGACAAGCCTTTATTACCTACCACTAGCCTACAGGAAGTCCCTGGTTGTTAAAAAATAGTTTTCATAATCTAAATGGTATGTGTTAATATTTTGAACCTTGTACAATTAGGATAAATATAATATTTTTGAGTTCTATTATCTTTTTGAGTGAAAGATGAGTTTGTGGTAGAAATTAGTTGAAGGTTTAAACTCTACTTATCAAGTATATATATATATATATACCTCTATCTTATTCCATGAATAAATTAATTCTTAAACATTAGGAAAGGGATATTAAAAAAATGTGTTATCCTAATACCTTATGTTTTGTTGAACTGATGATATTTTAAATCACCATAGATTGAAGGCTTTGAGGCCCTCAATTTTACACTTGATTGTGATTTATGACCTCAATAAATCCCTATAATTATTTACGTTTTTCCTCTAATTATGTGTCTATAATTACCACTAATGTTCTCATATTCGAAACCCTAATTTGGTGGTGACTTACTCATTTCCATTTCCCTCTTATTAAGGCTAAATTTTATTAACCTTATTTCCAATGTGAGTTTTCCACAAAGGTATTTTCTACTTTCAACATTTTATTTTCGAAGAAAAATTTCAAATTGCGAGGACGCAATTTATTGAAGGAGGGTAGAATGTAACACCCCAAGCTTCCACGGTACGCTTCTCTTTCAATAATGCAATAGCTTGCATTGTACGCAAGTTTGAGATTCTAACACACTGCGACCAATCAAAGTAGCTGTTATGAATAGTAATACCCACTTTTTTAAATTTTATGAATTTTATAATTCAAAATTGACTTCATTTTTGTATTCGGAATATCGAAATTATCCTAAGTTGATTTTTTTGTAATTTTCTGAGAACTTCCAATTTTCTATGAATAGAAAAAATACTTAAAAACAACTTTTTAATAAAAATAATTTATAGTGATAAATTATAATATTTAGTGGTTTTAAAGTATAATTATAATATAATTTTACCATTTTATCCAATGGGGTTCATTATAATTAATTTCACTTTGAAATTGGACATAAACAATTGTCAATCTTTTGATTGATATTGTTTCTTAAAAACACGCTATTTGTTTTGACAACGGGAATTACATATAAAATTAATTAATGCAACTTATATGTTTGGAATTATTTAAAATATGCATAATTTTTGAATTTGGAATATCAATTATAGCTTAGGGTGAATTTTTGGTATTATTCTGAGAAACTTCAATTTTTGATGAATAGTGAAACCACTAAGTGGTAGTTAAAAAACTAATTTTTCATTTAAATAAAACTTCACCACTTATGTGAATTGAATTTCAAAAATCTGACATACATGGTTGTCATTAATAAGTAAAATTTGGTTCAATGATATGAAAATAATTTTAGGTGAATAGTAATTTTTATGTTTTATTAATCGCGATTAAAGGTAATTAGTGTAATTTAAGGAAAATATAATGTAATAATAATATGAAATTACCTTTACACTTGTCTTACCTGTATTTTATGAGTCATGTACGACCAATAAAATCCATGGGTCAACTTGGAGACCCCATGGAGCCACTTGGGTAAGAAAATGACATTAATAACTTTTTATTTAAAGTAAAAATAAAATTGTCACAAACATGTGTTGTTTTACTAAAACAATTATTAAATGGAGTTATATAAGTTAAATTTTTGAATATAAATATTAATTGGAAATATAAAAATATTTCCTAAATCATGATAATTTTTTTATAATTTTTAGGAATTAAATAAAAAAATTTATTTATGACACCATGATGGTGCATCGATTACCTCATTAATGAACAATTTAAATAAAATGAAAAGATAAGGTAAACTCTAAGACTTAAACTTGTCTAAAGCCTATTTTATGGGTGGCATTCGAACACTTATCAAATTATCCTCGAAATATGTCATTTTGGGACCTTTAAAATCCTAGAATCATTTCAAAATAAATTAACACTTCATGACTTTCCAAGAGTGCCCCTCCTCTCCTCTTATAAATGACCCCCACCTCTACCACCTTATTTACACCATCAAAGCAAATTGGATCGGCCAACCTCTGCCCAAATACTCTCTCAACTTCCATCTATTACACCTAGAAGCCTCACTTTGGGCATAAGTCTTCCCAAATAATCCTTTTTCTCAAATCAAAAAGAGTTACCCGATTTTAGGGTAATGTCTTATCTTATGTTCTTTTGTTTTATTTTGTTTCTCGAACCCCTTAAACTCTTTTTATTCCATAATTTTGTAAAAAAAAACAGTATATTAAATATTCTAGGATGTTTCTATGAGAATTATTTGATTTACACTTACACACACCTTCATCTAATGGTTAAAGACCATACTGTTTCTGTGGGTGGTGAATTACTGCCTCATGAAACGATGATTGTTCAATCTTCTTTTAACACCTCTCATCATGGCCATTAAGATGTCACTATATTTTTATATGATATATATTATGTTTATGTTTTCATTATGATTTCTTTTCATTTATGTCATACCTAAATTATTTACATTATGGGTAAACGCGATAATTTCATTTTAGAAAGTGCGGACTACCGCCCCCTCAAAGTGATTTGATTCGTTAATGCCATATGTGGGATGTATAAAGGATGGAGTAAATGATATTATATATGATATTATACTTTAATTATAATATACCTTTATATCATTATTATTTCATTCCATTAAATATGCAATATAAATGAAAGTAGCGTTCATGCATACGTATGGCTTACTGTCTCAATGAACGGTGCATTTCCTTTCTTACCTCTAAAAGTTATGTAATGTTATAAATGGATATATATACTTGATATATATGATATATATGATATCTAAATCATGAATATAATTCGGGATATAATGGATATTTTACCACATGATCAACTAGTAATTATAAGAAGTTTATTTTTGACTCAAGTACCAAAGATCGAAGAAATGACTGTTATTAACTTAAATAATTACATAATGTTCATAACATGTTAATAAGTGATGTAAAAGGAATAATGAACTTGAAAAAGGTTCTTAAGAAAGTAAAAATTAACTATAGTTTATTATTAAAGAGGCTAAAGAATGATCGAGTCAAGTCGGACATGAGGTAAGGGACTTCGTCTCAATCTCCTTTCATTGAGGCATATTTTTTTTATACACAACTTTCTTTTATATAGTGTATAAACCCCTTTGCCTTTTATATTTATTCAAAAGGAATATTTTATATGAATCATTTTACTAAATGAAAAAAAGGAATGTTTTTTTGTCATACGTATGCGGCGACAATGACTTCTCCGCCGCCATGACCATTATTTGAGTTTCAGCTTCTTCTACAAGCCATAACATTTTTTTAAATGAAAAATAAATACTAAGTTTTACTTTTCTTATATTTTGGTATTGAAAATGGTTTTATCATATCAATGTGTTGTATTGATATCTTGTGATTGAAATGTCGAAATGTTATGTTTCCATTATGTATGTTCTATGTGATACGATTATTTTATGGTTTATGATATGTTTAAACCTCTTCATATAAGGAATGAATTGGAATTAGTATGTGATGGGTGGAGCCTGATATAGCTCCTTGATGCATCAGTAGGTCTCGTGAGACAAACTAGTGTCTTGGCACGATGCCTTGACAAAATATTATTTGTAGTCCTGGCCCGAGGCCTTGGCTACATGGTTATGATAGTCTGGCATTATGCATTCTATCATTATGAAAGTGGTTATTTATATTGCATGTGATTATTCGACTAGTAAAATATCCATGTGAATAAGTAAATGGCCTTATTTAATTTTATTTTTTCCATATTATGCTGAAGTTTAAGTTTAAAAGGATTTTTTTAGTTATACATTGCCTTAAATGCTTGTGTTTATTTATGAAAGTTTCTACTATATTGTTATCCTTACTGAGCATCTGAGCTCACCACTTTCTATGTTTTATTTTTCCCAGGATGTGAAGAAATATTTTATGACTGACCTACAGGGATAGTATGAAGGGGATATGAGTGTGGACTATGGATACCATGTTATTGTAGTTTTTCACTTTCTAATGTAATGTAACATTTATGAATGTATCTACTGTTTCCAAGGCTACTAAACTAACCGGTCTTTTGAGACTTGATATTTTGTGATCATTCCAATGTTACATAATAATGCACCGACTCTGGGTAACTGGGGTCGGGGCATTACATGATAACTATTTAATTATGCGTTGTATTTATTGGTTCATAGAACTGCATGCAATATCTTTTGAATGGACTTGTTTTAGACATTGTAGGTGGTGGTCTACTAAGTTGTACTCAAACCCTATTTGGGACTCTTAATCAGCACCCGAGTAGACTTTTTTATTGTAGGACATGATAAGGGAAAGGCATTAGGATAGGTTACAGTTTGGGATTAGAGCATGGGAGAGGGAACCAGACGTGGGTCAGGACTCGGTTGTGAGTCATTTTGTCTTTACTTTCAGTTTCATTGTTGGGACTTGACATTTTCATTGTCATAACATGTTTTACCTTTTAGTTGAGTATTTTAATTTCATGTTTTGGTTATCATATGACATGGATTTGTTTTGGTTATTTATACACTTCTAAACATGGTTGTTATTGTTTTCTTCCATTGGTGTTTTGTTCTGATAAATGTGGGTATAGTCTCCCCAAGTTTGACATACCAGACCCTGACTGCTAATCGACACCCTATGGCGTATGGGGGGGGGGGGGGGTGGTGGGATCTTGAGGGAATGTGGCCAACCGGATCGGGGCACTGTTTAGTGAAACCTAGGTCGGGATATCACAAAATTCCACATGAAAACTTATGGACATGAAATACTACTCTACACATAATCTTACGGACATGAAGACCTGGTCTATACATGAAATTGGGTACAAGAAATCAGGTTCACACATAACATATATACTAACGAGTGATCCATATTTCCCAATTATTTCGAGGGATAAATAATTATGGCTCATCCAATCACATAATTAAAAGCATACATATGTGGGTAAAAATATCATAAAAAATTAATCATATTATAAACCATATAAAGTAAAAGGGTTTCACAAACATTTCCACATAGCATAACCCATGGAAAAAATTGGTTTTTAAGAATAACCCATAAAAAAGAAATGGGTTACAAAAATGTTATCTCAATATATTCATAAACCATATGAAGAAATAATAGGGATTGTATAATTGGATCATATCCCCGGTAAATAATAAATATAATCAAGTGTTTTATTAATTGATTAATAATAATACCATTAAAAATAATTGAAAACATTCTTGCAGAAAATAACTTTTCCACTTTGAAAATAAATTTTTAAAATATAAAATTTTCCAAATATTAAAGAAACAATTATCCTTTAAAATAACATTGGAAACATGTCTAGGAAGATATAAATCATTTATTTATCATGATGGAAGAAAATATCATTCCATCTATAGACATTAAAATAAATATTCTTTTCATAGTTCTAGTAAAAGAAAAAAATATTTCATTTTGAAAAAGACTAGAAGATTCCTTTTAAACGACCTTATAAAAATTAAACACGGATAAAAAATAATTTAAATAATATTATAGTAACATGAAAAATACTCTTTAAAATATTTTTAGAAAACATAAATATGAAATTAAATGGATTTTTGATCGAAGAAAGAAATAAAGTTGTTTTTTTTAAAATATTATTATAGTCTCCTAAGAACACAAAGAGATGAAAATAAAGGGAAAATACAATTTAAAATATAAATAACCATATAATAATAAAATCCATTAACTTAAAGGGATTTTTATCATATTATTTCACCATTAGAAACATAATCTTAAACAATCTCGATATATAATGGGATTGTATCATTAAACCCTTACTAGGTTGGTATAATTTTAATCATAATCCACGTAAAATAAAGAACCTCATAGATATTTATTTCTCATAATTTCCATTATAATAATCATAAAATATATTCAAGGGTCGTATATACACCACACAAAATAAAAAAGTGTTGAATATGGAATGTGTCCCATGGAAATCAAAGTGAGATGAAAACCCAGTACCTCAAGTATGACTTCCCATTTAAAATTTTGATGTAATTACATGACCCTAGAAGGCCAGATTTGGTGCATTATTTTAATAAATTGGCATGATACAAGGAATCAAGGCTCGAAGGACCGATCAGTTTAGAAATATTGGAAAATATATTAAATAAATAAACTTTAAATTACAATTTCAAACCTAAAACACAACATATATAATCCTTTTATAACACCATCATTACCATAGCTTAACCCTTAATATCAATCATAAAACAATTTTTGGCATCCTGGGAAAAAAACATAAGAAATCGGTGAGCTCAGATGCACAGTAATGATAAACAATATAGAGAAAGCTATCATAAATAATCATAAAATTTTATGGTAAGGTAAAAAATTGAAAAAAAATCCTTTTAACACACTTTATTCAATATAATATGGAAAGAATAAATCAAAAATTACCATATAAACATGCACATGGGTATTCTACTAATCTAATAATCACATGTAAACTCAATAACTAATATCATAACTATAGAATGCATAATGTTGCACATCCTAACCACTACATCAAGGTAATATGCCAAGAACATTCACAAATATTCTATCAAGGCCTTCTTCCAAGACACTAGTTTGAATCATGAGACCTAACAATGCATCGAGAGGCTATAGCGGGCCATGCTCTTCACTTACTAAGTGAATTTCATTCCTCATATGAAAAGGGTGAAACATAACATAATAATTCACATTAAAACTAGCATATGAAATGTAAATACTTTAACCATGAACCATGAATGGTATAAAAATAGAACACCCACAACCAATCATATCATAGCTCATTCAATAAAATATAGATGATTGTATTATAATAAATCAACCACAATAAATAATAATATACAGTAATGGATGTTGACATAGTTGAAAATGATCAGTAAAACTCTCTGATAGAAATATCCCTTTTACATGAAATCATTTTAATGTAACATAATTTATAAAGGAATTTATTTAAAAGATATTTTTGAATCGAAGTGCCCCATACCACTTTGAAACATTTGAAATGAATTAAAATTTTATAACAATCATGTCCATATAAATAAATCCTCAAAACAATTTTGAAATACATGGACATTAATTAAATAGAATTATAAAAATAAATCATTAAAAAATTTAAAATTATGATCTAGGTAAAGAGATCCTTACATAAAACCTTAAAATATTCCTTTTGAAAACATTTTTATGAAACATGGACAGGGGTGATAAATATATCCCAATAAATACTTACACATAAACAATCTCAAATAATAATCAGATTGAGGAATTAACCCATATCTAAGGTCTGATACTCTCCATACATGTCTGAAACAGCAGTATAATGTTCTTAAACATATTATTGACTTATATCAGAATCATAATAATATTTATTATATCATATTATGATTTTATTATGACTTTATATTACCTTTTTATTAATAATTCAAAGTTAAATCAACGTTTTGGGTAATAATCACTTTCTTTATCATACGTGATTTGACTTTTTATTTTATATTGTATTACTTAGATCATAATTTACATTCTTCCAGAATGTAAAATATTTTTCATATATCATAAATATTTTGTATATAAATATATATAATAGATAGATAAATAAAATGGAACACACCGTTCATGGAGACAGTAGGTCGTACGTACACATGAACGTTGTTTCCACTTTCTTATCGTATTGGATGGAAGTAACTGAATGAAATATATATATATATATATAATCCCAGCAGAATTACTATTTAATATATTTCAAAATAGTAATAATATTTATTCTAATAATCATTCTTGCATGGTGAACATGGAAGGTGAGTCTGATCGCTTCGTGGAGACGGTAAGCCATATGTATGGACGACTGGCGATATCATTTCATTAATGGTAAAATGCTATAGAATTGGATTGAATATGAATTATATAGAATAAATATCATGTTATATGAATTATTTAAATCTATTATATTCATATTTATACCCATAGAAAGAATGTTTACCAGAAAAACAATTTACACCACGGTGTGGAGACGGTAAGTCGTACGTACACACGCTTGGTGATATTGTTTTTCGTACGACGGGTAAAAGGAGGAATATGGTTGTACCATAATTATAATAACATATAATCATGTTTAAGGCACTGGAGTTATTATTTTATCATGGATACAATATATAAATAGGAAGTATAAAAAGAAAAGAACATTGAAAGAGGTGATAAAACAATTACTTATTTTTGGGTGTTTCCTTTTGATTTTCACAAAAAGAATACATTGGATGGATTTATGCCCAAATTTTAGCCTCTATAATGATATGAGGGATGGTTTTAGAGGAAATGGGTTGGTTTTGGATGATCCAATGTTCTTTTGAGGTGTTAATTAAAGAGAAGGATAAGTTCCCATTTATAAGATGTGTGGGGGGAACTTTAGGAAAATATTTAAATATTAATTTATTATAAATTTATTTTCAGTTTCTAATAGCTCAAAAGTAATTTATATAGATTATAAGATGATTATGGGCATAAATACCCCCAGAAAAGTATTTTTAGACATGTTTAGTTCATGAAATTAACCTTATCTTTTGGGATTAACCCTTAGTTAAACAGTTTAACACTTACCGTGTCTTCTTGTATTTTTATAATATAGGGTTTCTTTAGTTACTATAAAATTACCAGAGAACCTAAGGAGTATCGTCAATGAGTTTTTTAACATTATATTACTTATTTTTCCTAATCTAATATTTTTATGTTTTTTATATCATTTAGTAAAATAGTATTTGTCTTAAAAACTCATTTATGTCAATTTTGACACTATTTAGTAAAGATTTTTTTAAAGTCATAACAACTTTATTACTTAAAAAAAGGAATTAAACAACCCCTAATATTTTAATTTGATCCATAAAATTCATGTATGGCATCAAAATGTTCACATTACATTTATTGTTATATTTATAAATTCATTTATTTGAATCATTCATTAATAAGGTAATCATTGCATCATTATTGTGTCATAAATAAATATATTTATCTAATGTATAAAAATTATAAATAAAATAAAATGATATAGAATTTTTTTTATATTTCTAATGAATATTTATATTCAACGATATCAGTCAAATAACCCTATATTAAAATTGTTTTAGTATGAGATACATCTTTATGTTATAATTATCTTTGTTGTAAATTAATTCTTATAACATGCCATAACACACCCAAGTGGTCCTAAAATCATCATAAGGATGAACATGGTCATAAATATCTCATAAAATAGTATTAGGACATGTTTTAGGGTAGTTTAATATTATTATAATATTATTTTTTTACCCATATTTAACTGATTTACCCTTTTACCGTGGTAAATTAAAATAATTACTCAAGTTATTATTCATAATATCAAAAAATAAAAGGCACCTATTTAAAAAATTTGGATGTTATGATTCTAAATATGGAATCTATTTTTCAAAATTCAAAAACATATAATTGGTAGAAATTAATTTAAAATTAATTTTTTTTCAAAACAAGAGAGCATATTTTTAAGAAGTAAAAACTATAAAAAGATTGACATGTGTTTATATCTAATTAAAATGATAAATTACTTACAGTTACCTAAATTATATGAAATGATAAAAATATAATATTATTATAATTTAAAATCATTAAAATTTATAACTTAACTCTATAAATTAGTTTGATTAAAAACTTTTTTTCAATTAAAATTGAATATTTCTCACTATTTATCAAAATATGAAAGTTATCAGAAAAATATCAAAAATTTATCAAAACTAACTTTTTTATGTCCCTATTATAAATAATAATTTAATTTGGTCAAATTGAATATCTAAAAGTGTCAAATATTGGGAATCAAAAAGGGTTTTCCATTAAATGGGGGAAAACTGCATTTTTTGAAAAATACTTCATTTATCTGAAAAATACTTCTTTTATATGAAAAATTGAATTTTTCATTATATTATGTATAAGAATAAAAAAATATGAACATTTAAATTATTTGGGTTATCTAAAAAACAAAATGTGGTTAATACTATTCATAAATTACTTTTAAACGGCTTGTTTGATAGGTCGTGGTGTGCTTGAACTTGGTTTTGTGTACATAACACACTATTGAATTATTTAAAAAGGAAGCGTATCGTGGAATCCTTTGGCGTTACATTATCTACAAATTCAATAAATTGCATCCTTTCAATTTAAATTCGGGATTGAAAACTAGGGGTTTGAAATTTCAAAATATCTTAGTCAAAATCCCACATTGAAAAATAGATTAATGAGACCTCTATTTTAAAATAATTAAAGGTAAGCATGAAGGTTATCAGAAATAACATATACTTGGGTTTTATACAGTAAAAAATGGATATAAAAGTGAAAACTAATGATCATTTTTAAATGTAGAGTTATAGATAATATTATTACGAGAAAGTAAGAAATCTAAAAGCCATAAATCTACCATGATCAAAGAGACCATTTGATTCATCGCAAAAAAATTACTAGTATTTTTTTTTGGTTTTCAATATCCTTTCCCTAAATATGAAGAATATTTAAATAAATTGTTACTCAATTTATATATAATCTTACCATTGATCATTCCTTGACCAATTTCAATTTATCTCTTATTCAAGGAAATGAGGTTGAAATTTTCATTTCTAAAGTGTTAGAAGATCATGCGATGACTAAATAGAATGATAGGTCATTCCATCTATAAAAAAAAGTTAACATGGGTTATCACATATGCAAAAGTCCAACTATAGTGAGATAATACATTAATCAAAAAACATCAACTGGTGTATAACATATACTATCCAAAAATAGATAACCTGACAATCCTTCTAAAAACTAAAAATCTAAACTTTAGAATGAGGTGAACCGAACCATCTTAGCATTTCTCTCCCATATCTCATAGGGAAGTTCTGGGTTGTCACATTCCAAACATGTAAACACCTTCATCATGTATTCTCTTGAGTAATGGTAATAACCCGAGTTATCAGATACCCGCATTGAAAACATGTATTCTACCTTGTTCTAAAACATAGTGAATTATTCTTTAATTCTGAAAAAGTTTTATAAATCATCCATGATAGCATAACCCTTATGTCGAAATATACCTAATTAGTTATCAATGAACTTTCATTATCCAATTTAGTTCTTCCAAGCCAACATATCTTTATCCAAACATCATTAAATTAACATAAGGAACATAACAAGGATTATTTCTACATTAATCATATGTTCTCCAAATATAATTGTTTCCGACACATTCGTCGGGGCGTGCGCATCCTTCTGGGGAGGACGCGTGGTTGTTGCCCTACATTCATGCATTCCAAAGGCGGGCATCATCTGTCACTTTTTTAGGGATGTTTTCTCCTTGATTGAAATGGGATGATGGGATGTCGGTTCTTCCTTCCGTGGATTCCTCCTCGGAACTCGTCACCTAGTCTGGTTCTCCCTTATAGATTTGAGATGTTGTTTGTGAAACACTTTCTGGAACCATATCTTCATGGACACCAGTTAATTACACTGCTTCTGTCAGGACATTCCAAGGGGTCCGGTCATGGAAGGAACCATCAGTCAGGGGAGTAGTCACGTTGGGCATCACTGGCGTGTCTAGGTGCTGGGTCACTGGCGCATCTGTCTTATGTCCATTATTATAGGGCTTCTCGATGGTGTGGAAGCCCGAAGCATCCCACATCAAGTGTGGGGAATCATATACCATGGTCATGTATCTGAGGTTTTCCTCAACTTACCATGTTTAACACATGGTATGCCGCACGTTTAACGTCCAGCGAAGATGGATCAGACTTATCAGAACACTGACTGGAGTGGATTAGATGAGTGAAACCCCTGTAGGGAACACCAATGTTGGTGCTAATGTGTGGTTGTCTTCCCGAATTCTGTTAAATGGAATAGATAATGGTGTGGCATGATCCCACTAGGATGTGGCGGCTTAGGTAAGAATCAAGATGGATGATGGGAGGTTCCGTGAAGTGGGTGGTGAATGGGATGGAACCATTATAAGGATGATGATGGTTTTGGGATTGGGCCTCGAAGTGGATTTCTACGTATCCCCATAGAGGGGAATCAAAGACCACATAGTTCATCTGACGATGGCTTACTGCCAATTGGTGTTTTCAACGTCTTACTGCTTAATGGGGTCGCATCGGCTTGCCGCAAGATAAGGATTTCAACGACTTACCACTGAATAGGATCACAATGTCTTACCATTGATTGAGGTCACAATGGCTTACCACTGGATGGGGTTGAACCAATGTAATTATTGTCGGGATAACCGGTGGGTGGTGGGATTGAACCTCACGGAGGCTTCCTACGTACCTTACCTTAACACGGATCAAAGACCACGTAGTTCACGTGGGTTTGGTGTGGAACGTCTTACCACTGACTGGGGAAACAATGGATTACCTCTGATTTGGGTCCATATTTTACCGTCATATAGGACGGGGGTGAACCGACAGGAAGGTGGTCAAAGCGACCGAGTGTCGGGATTGAACCCTATGGAGGATTCTTATATACCCCGCCTTGGTAGGGATCAACGTCCATGTAGTCCAGAAGGGTCATTTGGGGATTACGCTCTGAGGCAGCCCAAAGTGTTGGTGAACTGATGTGAAGATGTTTAGAATGACCAATGGATGGTGGGGTGTGGGAACCGATATGAAGGATGGTTGGGACCAATGTCTATTGTGCACGAACCTCAGGGAGGCTTCCTATGTACCTTGCCTTGGCAAGGATCAAAGGCCTCGTAGTTCAGGTGGTGGCACGAGGCTTACACTCTAGGCTACCCAAGGTGTTGGTAAACCGACATGAAGGGGGGCAGAGTGACCAATGAGAGGTGGGATTGAACCTCAGTGAGGCTTTCGATGTAGCCTACCTTGGCAAAGATCAACGACCACGTGGTTCAGGTGGGTTTTGGGCTTACACTCTAGGCTTCCCAGGGTGGATGTCATGGTCTGTACTTTCTCTAAGCCCATGTGAGTCTTGCTCGGTGTGAGAAACAAGAGGAAGAAGATACTTCATGATCATTTCGCGGAAGGTGCGCCCGTGAGAGGTGAAGTGGGGCTTACACGTTATCGTAGTCCAAAGAGGAAATAGGGGCTTATGCGTGGTTAGCCGCCCGAAGAGGTTGGGACTTACTCCAGGATAGAGGCCCGATGGCAAAAAAGTCTAGCAGGAGAGGGATTATCATGGAATAGAGGGGTGAAAATGTTCCCCATCACACCCTTTGCTAGCCTTTGGCACCAGAAAATAAAGGAGGAGTAGTGGTGCTACCTCCTTCAAGAAAGGCCAGGGGCTTACACCAAGGTGGTCTCCCTTTCCCCGCATAGGATGCGTGGGGGGAAGTCACATTTTAACATCATGTACTGAGGACGATGGTGCTAGGCAATTTAACTTCATGTAGCTCAGATGAAGTGGGTTCACTCCGCACCCCTAGGACTTACATAATCGGTACCCTCTACACCTTAGTGAAGAGAAGGGACAGGAAACACTGTGGATATGGGGTGTAATGGAGTGAACCATTGGGGGGTCCATATTAGCATGGATATGTGAAGAAGAAATAGATGTTAGCATGCCTATGTGAAGAAGCATGAGGCAAAGAAACGCAACAGGTAGTGTCATCCAATGGACTTTGAAATTGCTTCGTGTGAACCTAGGAGGTTCCACGAGAGAGGGAATTGCAGAGCATATGGGTTTACGAGTAGAGGCCTCATAGAGCTCTGTTGATCCATGCAAGGGATGGGCTTCGTGAAGGTATGGTATTTGTGATGTGAAGTAGGCTAGACTAGACATAAGGAATATGTGCATAGAAGACGTTCTTGGAAAAGTGGAAGGGAATTTTCAAAGAAAATCCCTACGAATCATGGGTGCCTCATGAAGCAAGGTCCTGTGAAGCAATGGTCTTCGCGAGGCACAGTGACTCGACCTTAGCATTTGAGTCACCTGTGCATGGGGGGGTGCTTCACAATGCTTAAATGCTCCACAATGAACCAAGTGCCAATGAGGATCTCCTTCCTCCGCGAAGGCCCATGGGCTTCGCGAAAGGCATCCCTATCAAAAGAGGGGGTGAAAAACAAGAAAAGTGGAGGCACTTCACGGATCAAAAGAACCTTGAGTAGCTCATGGTTTGTAGAGCAGAAAGTGTTCCACGATTTGTGAGCTGGGAAGAGGAAAGGTCAGATGATACATCCTTTGGGCCTGGGGGGAGGCTGATATTTATAGACAAGAGGAGCCGTGAAGCCAAGAAGGCTCGACACGAAGCTGGATTCCACTTCGCGGTGGGCTCACGAACATCAAAGGGGATCACGGAGCATCCCGCCTTCGAGATTCACAGCGGGCTCGCGAATGTTAAATTGTCTTGCAGAGCATCTTGCCTCCAGGCATTGCGGAAGATACACGTACATCAAATATTCTTGTAGAGCATCCCTCTACTAGTCTTTGCGGTGGGCTCACGAACGTCAAAGGGGCTCACGGAGCATCCTGCCTCCGCGCTTCACAGTGGGCTCGCGGGGTCATGGCGCTCTGCGAAAGGTCTTTGCAAGGTAGCTTCAGGGACTTTCTTATTATCCTTATCCCTTCTGATATTTTGAGCAAAAAATAATCTTAGCCATAAATCAATTTTATTGTCCATTATAACTATTCAATATATTCTTGAAAATCCTTAGCGAAAAACATAAACTGAATACTCCTTATATAATTCACTATTCTTAATTCATGGATCAAAATACATAAATACTTCAATCAATCAAATTTAATGGTTGGCATGGAATAGGTCCTTACATGGTTTAGAGTTATATTTTTATGTCTAGGAATTTAGTTGGGTAATTCCCATGATTTCCATAGATAGGACATTGAACTCCATAACAATTGGTCACTCTATGCCCCCTTTTCCCCACAGAGATAACATTTTCCCCTACAATTGATGTATTCCTCAAGGTTCTTATTCCCTTCATTTTGACTTGTAGGAATGTGAATATTTTTTTCTCTATGCTTCTTAAATTTTTTTTATTTATAAACATTCATCTTTCCTCTTGCTCAAAATCACTAGACTTTCCAACAAACGCATTGTTAATCCAAATCCTTCTCATTTCCTCCATTAAATAAGACCAGAAAGAACAGGGTGAGAAACACATTAAATATAAGAAAACCACATAATCAAAGGAATGTGCTTTCAATATATAAAAACTTTGGTTTAATCCTAGGTTATCCATTATCATTACAAAATTTCTAGGGGGTTCTTCTATATTTATCCTCAAAGTCTATCTTCATGCCATGATCCCTAATCTATGTTTTCTAAATCTCTTTCCATGGTTGTTCCAAAACTTCCTATGATACAAATTGTAATGTCCCAAACCTAGAAGAACAATGTCAGTGCATTATTTTAATACATTGGCATGATACAAGGAATCATGTCCTAAAAGAATGATCAGTTTAGCAGTCTTGAAAAATAGATTACATACATGAACATTACATAAAATTTTTTAAAATAAAACACATCATTGGTAATCCTTTGATAAGTAAACTATTCCCCTAGATTAACCCTACATATCAATCATAAATTACTTCTTGGAAACAAGGTAAAATAAAACATAATAATGGGGTGAGCTCAGATTCTCTCTAAGGATAAACAATATAAAGGAAGCTATCATAAATAATCCTAATCTTTTAAGGAAGGGTACAAAATTGAAACAAAATCCTTTTAAAACATTATCTTCAGTATAATATGGCAATAATAAATAAAATATTACTATATAAATATGCATATAGATATTCTACTAGTCTAATAATCACATTTAAAATCAAAACTTTTCTCATAATGAGGGAATGCATAATGATGACATAATAACCACTATGTTAAGGACTTGTTCTAAGACCATTCACAAATATTATTTCAATTCCTTGTTCCAAGACACTAGTTTTTCTCATGAGACCTACCAATGCATCAAGGGTAGATAATGGGCCCTAATCTTAACTTACTAAGTCCAACTCATTCCTCATATAAAAAGGTTGAAACATTACAAAATCATATATATTAAAACTAGCATATGAAATGTCAATACTTTAACCATAAACCATGAATGGTTTAAAAATAGCACATACAAAGTCAAAAGTATCATAAATCATTCAATAAAATATGAAATATTGTATTACAATAAATCAACCTCAATCAAGAATATTATCAAATAAAGGATGTTGACATAGTTTAAAATGATTAGTAAAACTCTTTGAAAGAAATATCCATTTTTCATGAAATCATTTAAAAGTCACACAATTTATAAAAGAAGTTATTTAAAATATATTTTTGAATCAAAGTTTCCCATAACACTTTGAAAATTTTGAAATTAATTAACATCTTCAAACAATCATGTCCATATAAATAAATCCTTAAAACCATTTTGAAAAATATTGACATTCATTAAATAGATTTAGAAATATAAATCATTAAAAAATTTAAAATGATAAACTAGTTAAAGATACCCTTCCATAAAACAATAAAATATTTCTTTAAAAAACATTTTGTTTGAAACATGGACATGGATGATAAATATTTCCTAATAAATACTTACACATAAACAAATCTCGGATAATAATGATATTGGGGAATTAACCTTTACATTAGGTCCAATACTCTCCGTATGTGTCCGAAACACCTATATAATTTTTTTAAACATATTATAAAATTATATAAGAATCATAATAATATTTATTATATCATATTAAGATTTTTTATGGATTTATATTACATGTTTATTAATAATTTCCATGTTAAAAAACATTTCAGGTAATAATCGCTTTCTTTATCATAAATGTTTTGACATGTTATTTTTGATCGTATTACTTAGATCATAATTTATTTAAATCAATAATTTAAAATATGATTTATATGTCATATATATTCTGTATATAAATATATATAATATATAGATAAATAAAATGGAACTCACCATTCATGGAGATGGTAGGCCAACATACGCATGAACATTGTTTCCATTTTCTTATTGTATTGATTGGAAGTAAGTGAATGATATATATATATAATAACAATAGAATTATTATGTCATATATTTCATACTTATTAATAATATATATTCTTATAATCATTCTTGGATGGTGAACATAGAAGTTGATTCTTATCACATCGTGGAGACAGTAAGTCGTACATACACATGAGTGACGGTATCATTCACTACTGGAAATAGCTCCTATACCCACGGTTTTAAACCGTGGGTATAACCCTTGAAACCGTGGGTATACCCTATACCCACAGTTTCAGTAACCATGGGCTACAGTGATGTTTTAATAGGTCTATACCCACGGTTCTCTGAAAACCGTGGGTATAGACCAAGAAAAATTTATAATACCCACGGTTCATTGAACCGTGGGAATAGATGTATACCCACGGTTTTATAACTGTGGGTATACTAATTTACAACGCCACAAATTTCCCACGATTCATTTGATTCGTGGGTATAGATGTATACCCACTTTTTCAAAACTGTGGGTATACTGATTTACAGTGCCAGAAATTTCCCACAGTTCATTGAACCATGGGTTTAGGCAGGTCCCCTGTAGCAGAGCAGATGCACCACGCTCTACAATTCTGTACCTCTACGATTATGCACCTAGAAACATTCTTCACCTCTAAACATTCTGCACCTAAAAACATAATATAAGATTATACATGGATCTTTACAACACCAAGAAGCCAAAAATTACCCATGAATCATCATGAATGAAAACCAAATGAAAGAAAGAGTAAAATACACACAATATTCTACATCATTGAGCAATGTTATTCAACCCCTTTCCGAGCCAAAATGTTACTTTCAAGGTCTAAACATCCAAGAATAAAACCTTACACTTATACCCCGGTATAAGGCATCCATTAATTAATTCCAAGGTACAAAACCAAGGGCATTCACTACCCAAAGTCTAGCATCACCTATCCTGGCTATACTAGCCTCAATCATACTTGAATGACTCATCACAATCCCATTTACATATTTTGATAGCCCAACCCACATACCCTTTAAAAAGATCGCGTTTTTTTTAAAGGTACATGACTTGTACTCCCCCTTTAAGGGACCTACTGCATCAAAACGGGCCTCATCCTTTAGATTTTAAACCAAAATAATAGGTCTCATATGGGTACACAAACATGTACATGAAAATGAAGGCATTGTTCTAGAAGTTCCATAGAATCATCATGTGATTTATTTAGTGTTTTAACATATTCATTCCAGATTGACTGGGATGAGACCCTTTCTTCTATCACCAGGCCTAGTGAACCTGGAGGTTCCAAGAAGAACCTGACCCATTTCAATGATAGTTCTCTATTTTAAATTTTTTGATGGTTAAATACGTGATCCTCCCCCTCCCCCCTGCCCAGCCCCTCCCCCTCCCTCCCCACTGCCCAACCCTCCCCCTCCCCCTGCCCAACACTCCCCTTTCCCAGCCCTCCCCCTCCCCCTACCCAGCCTCTCCCCCTCCCTCCCCACTACCCATCCCTCCCCCTCCCCCCTGCCCAGACCTCCCCCTGCCCAGCCCCCTCCCCCTCCCCCTCCCCCTGCCCAACCCCCTCCCCCTCCCCCCTGCCCAGCCCCTCCCCCTCCTTCCCCACTGCCCAGCCCTCCCCCTGAATCTACCTGCATGAAATATGTAGATGCATGAAATGTTCTATTTGGATGCAGACCAAACCAGGTAAGGTACTGCAACTGTTAGAAAACATCCTAAAAATTTGATAAGGTACTACAACTCATTGTATTACAGGACAAATTATAACAGAAAACAAATCTAAAATCGGGTGTCCAACTAAATATGTTCCCTTAAGGTATGTTTATTTAAGGTAATACAACTCACTGTAATACAAAGCAGATTATAACACAAGAAATACCAGTCAAACTCATGAAGAATGTGATTATCACTGTATCATTTACTGTTTGAGTTGTAATCAATATAAACATCCATACATCCTATCCTGTTGAAGAGTTAGTTGGGAAAAAAATACCTTCATCAATCCTTGCTGAGAAATAAATGATACACATATCTTAAGTTTCTTCTCCATGCTTGTAAATTGAAGGCATTAATTCCATCATCCCATGCACATTCACTAATATTTCAGTTCATCGCTATGCTGGGATGAGAACAATCAAAGTATGTCTAGAAAATCATAGACATGACCCACAAAAATCAATATACAGTGGAGTCAATAGTGAAAACACATCACCTGCATTCATATGTTGGATGAAAGGGAGGTTAAGTCCATGATTTTACGACCAATAAAATGCATTCATATAGTGTGTAAATGCAAATGAAAAATGATGCATGGTAGGGAGGTTAATTCCACAAGTTTAGGAAAACATACCTGTTGTAGAGATCTGGCACTTATTAGTGAAAAATTCCCTTGATATCTTCATGTGCAGAGTTATTCACCTACAATATATAAATAAAAATAATCAATATTCATCTTAAAAGATGAAGTGCATAATAACGTATGAAAAAATATTATGTGAAGGGAAATACTGGAAATTGTCTAGGAGATTATTTCAACGATATTACGAGAACATACCTATTGCGGGGCGAGCAACACGTCGATCAAGATTCCAAGTTGGTCATTTTAGTACATTCTTGATATACTAGAGTTATAGCATCATCCAATAAATATTACACTCTGTCAACATCATCGTCTTCAAAATTTTCCTCATGTGTACCGACATCATTGTCTTCTTGCACCGACATGCTATGTCTCTTGGAATGATGCACATATGGAAACCGATCAGATATGAAATTCTCTATGTCACTTAGTTTATTTTGTTTATGAACAGTCAAAGATTGACTCATATCTCCATGGTGAAACCATACATTATAGTTTTCTTGAAATCCAAATTTTGTTAAATGGTAACTAACTTCTTCTCGTCTTAACCATGGTCTTCCAATAATGTTATAGCTGGGACACTGTATACAACCTCCATCTGACACATTGCTAAATGAAAAATCTAAAAAAATCTCCAAATTATTTTGAAACTCGGTTGAAATATGATTGGTACGATACATCCAGCGTCTATCCATTCTATAACAAAAAAAAATTATCATTCAATCAACAATGTAAATCATATTTAAAAAATTCATTACAATCAATTTTATTATTAAATTAATCAAAGCATATTAGTAGCTAGAAAAAAATATTTAATGATAAGAAGAGTCCATGATTGAATAAGTAGGAAAAAAGGGAAAAAGGTCTACCTTGAGATCTAAACTAAAGAAAAAAGTTAAAAAGACACTCCACATGGAAAGTATTTCACATTCTAATAAGGCACTACACCGGGATCATGCTCAAGTGAAAATGCACCAAATCAATGAGATTTATAGATTACATGATAACTATCCATAATAAACCCCATCCCATGAGGATAAAACAATTTTTACCAACGCATCCACCACTAGGTTTATCAAATCCTCTTTGAGACCAAAATATATGAGTGGTGGCTCCATGTTAATCTCAACTCATAGGGCTGGGGGAATTTTTTCCATGACTTTCATTAATCAAATAATCAAATCCTTAGTTGGTTTAGGATGTATAAATGGTGGCCCCACATCATCCCCATAAATTAAGGATGGGGTCATTATTATCATATTTTCTAATAAATTTTAACATTTCTAGGTTGGGAAGTGATTTCATGAAGTTTGTGCCCTAGTGATTCCTACTGTCATCTAACAAATAGATTTCATTGGGAGAACGTTCGGTGAGGATAGTAAAGAATTAACTCAGGGACATTATCTATATAAAAAATAGGGTAACATCTTCTGAATAATATCAAACATCACATAGTTCAAAATATTAAAGACCCATTGAGAATAGGTGTTGATGGAAAGACCTCAACAAAACTCTCAAAGGGGAAGCGTGTAGTGAAAAGTCACTCTTTCACTCAGATAATAATGATATGATTTCTTATTCCTGTTATTCATTCATGATTTTCATCATTATCAATATGGTAGATGATATAGATTGAGACATGGACACTGATTCATGTAATGAGAAAATAATACCCTGATATATGGGTTATATCATAACATTGGCTAAGGCCCCCTTGTACCTATAACCATTGGAAGAACCAAAATAAGTAACCTCTAAGTGTGGATATAAAACCCCCTCAATTAAATTATACAAGAGATAATAGAAAAGTTCCAGTTATGTACCACTCTCCGCCAAGATATCCTGAAGTCCTATCCATGGAATAGAATTTGGCATAGTCTGATGCAAATATATTAAATATCAAATTGCTTAATGAGGAGTAACTTAAAGGAAATATTCCCACTGGGAGTCTCCTATAAGAATAAGTGGACTTTTATCCTCCAACTCACTAAGGTAGTTAATATACCTACAATAATATAATATGATCACTATGTTGGCTTTGGATCTATACAATTGAACTATTTGCATATGATAATTGAGGAAGTCTAGGATTTCCCTCTGTGACGATAGCCATATTGTTTATATTAGGATATCCACCTAGTCCTAACATGAATTAGTAGTCAGTGAATATAATATTTCATAAAAATACATCGAGATTATCCTATTACTCACACTCAAAGAACTACTAAGAAAACATTTCCCTTGTAACTCCTCGTCACTATTGAGTCTTTTTTTTCATGAATGTGAGTCATTGAAAGGTAGTGTTTCCTAGTTTATCCTGAATGGAATCCATATCCTAATTTTTTGTACACCACTCTACCTCCAAAATATTTTAATATTCCTACTTTACCAACCTTTGATGGTATGGGAGATCTATAGAAGAATCTCACACACTTCATGTCTCGATGTGGCCCAATTACGGTCCCATAAGACTGTAATGATGATGCAAAAATGTGGTTTGTTATGTAGACTCCAGTGGGCCCAAATTTTTTCTACTATATTAGCCTCATTGTGGGGTCCATCACATGATAGGATGACCTTATTCATCATTTAAATTATCAACATAACTCTATGATAAGGAAAATAATTGACGTTAATCTCATGGACAATTAACATCATGAAAATTAAAAGTTCTCTAGATTTATATCTAGATGGAAATGCCTAATTTACTCACTCAAAATTCTACTCCCGTAGGGGAAGTTTTTTGAACTTTTTGTAGAGAAAATCCACGATGAAGTGTAGACAGTCTTGATCTCGTTGAAATATCTAATTAGATTCTAGGAGTTTAAATACATGGGGTAGCATCTAGAAGATACCATTTAGTAAAATAGGTATAAAAATGCTAAGGAAGAAACTATTGCTATTACACTCAATCTAGTGTTAGTGACTACTGGATAACCCAAGAAAGATCTACATCACCTGACACCTCCCACTCAGTAAAACAAAATAAAAAACTGTCCTGGTCAAGAGGCAAAGCGATATAAGGATTTCCCATTATTTATGGATTAAAAGGATAATTTATTTATTTTTAAATTAATAGGTTCCTAGTTACATTATTTTCATTATGGAAAATTATCTCCATAGGCTTATCGATCATAGAAAACCTAGAGAAGTTCTCTTTAGTGATCATCCTGGCCATTTCCCTTTTCACTAGAGTCTATTCCACACCATCCAATACTTCTTTGTCTTCAAATATATCCTTTAGATAGTGGTTCATTTAGAACAGGTGATACTTGTTAAATCCTTAGAAAAAGTGGACCATGTTTCTACTACCAAATCAAAGAAAAAGTGTCTAGAAATATGTTCCAGCTAGTCATGATTGAATGTTTGATGACTGAATAACATAGAAGATATTTGATCAATACCATACTAATCTTGGGGCACAACATTTTCAATTTATTGTGGTCTCTACACCTCCCGTGTTATCCAAATTTACACCATAAAACCCATCATCTAGAGGTAGATGAAACCAAAATAAGAATAAAATGGAACAAGATCAATAGTATCATACAACAACCAATTACTCATGCATGTTTCTTTATCTCATGATAAGAAAATACTATGTGAAAGTATCCACGCCCCATAGGGATAAATTTTATGTTTCTAAAACCCTAAAAGGTCGATAATTGATTGACTAATATATGTGTATTCTAGAACTTATTTCCAAAAGGATGAACTAGTCAGGAGTTTACCAAATACCAATAGATCTTAGATCATTTCAAAATTACATCCTGATTCGTAGTAAGATGTACAATATTACCTTGTTTAAGAGGCAATTGCTGGGATGACGAGGCGGAGGTGAAGGCCGGGAGGTCCAGGTCGGGAGCCGGGAGGTGGAGCCGGGAGTCGGGAGATGGGAGTCGGAGCCGGGAGTTGGAGGCTAGGGAGTGGAGTCAGAGGTCGGGGAGGGGAGTCAGATAGGGGAGGATAGGGCCAGGAGTCGGTGGTCGGGGAGGGAAGGACACAACCGGGAGTCGAGGGTCGGGGAGGTAGGGTTGAATCGGGGAGCGTGATTGAAGTTTGAGGAGGAGGATCCTGATAGTTAGGTTCAATTTGAAGATTTAATACCCACGGTTTTAATAAAACCGTGAGTATAGACAACTAAAAACAAACTATCTCCACGGTTTAAAGAACCGCAGGGATAGGTGCGTGGGGATAGACCCCATTTCTAGTAGTGATTTCATTAATGGTAAAATGGTATAGAATTGGACGAAATATTAATATTAAATAATCAATATCATGTCATATTTATTATTTACATCCATTATATTAAACTTTATACCCATAGAAATAAAGTGTACATGAAAAAAAATTTACACCACGGTGTGAAGACAGTAAGCCGTACGTACGCAGGAATGGGGATATTGTTTTTTGTAGGATAGGTAAAAGGAGGAATATGGTTGTACAATAATTATAATAACATCTCAGTATGTTAAAGTTACTGGAGTTATTATCTTATTATAGAAACAACAGAGAAAGAGTAAGTAGACGAATAAATGAACTTTGAAAGAGGCGATAAAACAATTACCTCTTTTCAGGTGTCTCTATTTGATTTTCACAAAATGACTCTTATGGATGAATTTATGGTCAATGTTTAGACTCTATAATGAAATTAGGGATGTTTTAAGCATGAATTGGTAGGTTTTGGAAGATAAAATGGGATTTGGATGTGTGAATTAAAGAGAAGGAGAAGTTCCCTTTTATAAGAGTGGTGAGGGGCTCTTTAGGAAAATCTAGAAATATTAATTTAATATAAATTTATGTTCTGTTTTTAATCCCCAAAAAGTAATTTATTTCAAGGATAAGATAAAAATGGGTCGAAATCCTCTTAGAAAATGATTTTTAAACATGTTTATTTCATGATATTAACCTTATATTTTGGCATTAACCCTTAGTTAAACAATTTAACACATACCTTGTCTTATTTTATTTTTGTAATAAATGTTTAATTAAGTTACTATATAAATCCAAAATAACTTAAAGTGGATCATTAATAACATTTTTACATTATCTAAGTCATTTTTCTGAATCGTAGATATTTATGATTTATATATCATTTAATAAAATAGTATATGTTTTAAAAACTCATTTATGTCAATTTTTCCACCATTTAGTAATTCACTTTTGTTAAAGTCATAACAAATTTATTCCTTCAAAATAGAGGAATTAACACATCCCTCATATGTCAATATCATACAAAAAATTCATGGATATCATCAAAATGATCAAATTATCTTTATTTTAACATTTATAAATTCATTTATTTGAATCATTTATTAATAAGGTAATCACTACATCATCATTGTGTCGTAAATAAATATATTAATATATTGCCTACAATTATAAATAAAATACCACAATGTAGGAAATATGTTTAATTTTATAATTACTATTTATAGTCAATGAGATATATCATATTACCCTATATTAAAATTGTTTTAGTAAGAGATACCTTATTATGTTATAATTATCTTTACGTTAAATTAATTCCTATAACATGTCATTATCACACCCAAGTGGTCCCATGGGGTCCTAAATAGTCATAAGGATGACCATGGTTTGACATAACTCATAAAATATGATTAATACATGTTTTAGTTTATTTTAATATTATTATAATATTATTTGTTTACCCTTATTTACCAGATTTACCATTTAACAATGGTTAATAAAAATAATTACTGAAGTTACTAATCATAATATCAAAAACTAAAAGTTACCTATTTATATAATTTTGATCTTTTGATTTCAAATATATAATCTATTTTTCCAAATCCAAAATTAAAAATTGGAAAAAATTAATTTAAAATTAATTATTGTTGTCAAAAAAGAGGGGGTATTTAAGAAGTAAATACTGTCAGAAGATTGACATGTGTTTATATCTAATTTAAATTTGAAATTACTTCAAATGACATAAATTATATTGAATGATAAAATATAATATAATTATACTTTATAACCATTAAAATGTATAATTTAAGGATATAAATTATTGTAATTAAAAAAGTTGTTTTCAATAAAAATTTAGTATTTTTCACTATTCATCGAAATATTTAAGTTATTAGAAAAGTACAAGAAATGTATCAAAACTAAATTTTTCTGTCTTGATTCTAAATAATAATTTTATTTTGTAAAATTCAATATATAAAAGTGTCAAATATTGTATTTAAAAAGGGTTTTCCCTGAAAAGGCAGAAACCTGCTTTTTTTTGAAAACTAATTCTTTTATCTAAAAAAATTAAATTTGTCTTTATATTATGTCTAAGAAACACAAAATTTGATTGTTAAAATTATATAGGATATAAAACATTAAAAATTTGGTAGATAATATTCATAACTGCTTTTTAAACGGTCAATTTGATAGGTTGTGGTCTGCTTGAACTCGGTGTTGCGTACATCACATGCTATTGGATTATTTAAAAAGGGCGCGTACTTTGGAAGTTTGGGGTGTTACATTTTATCCTATAGTATAATTAAAATAAATTTTTAAATATTTTCCAAAAAATTATTATCTATATCATACCATATTTAATTCTTTTATATCCTTGTACCACATATTTATTAACATTGATTTATTAATATAACTATTTTGGGTGATAACCGTTTTGTTTTTCATGTATGTTTTGGTTTGGTAGTTTTGGTACTTATACATTAATTATATAATTACCATATAAATAATTTTAATCTTGAAATAAATATTATATAAATTAATTATTTAAAAATTTATATTCATCCATAATATTTAGAGATATAAAATTAATTACATTGTTTACGGAGATGGTAGGCCATTCATACGCATGAACATTGATTACATTTATTCATGGATGTAATGAGAAAAATATAATAAAGAAGTATCCTTTAAAGAATAATTATTATATCATATAAATCATATATATTCATTAAATTTATCATTATTACCATAAAAGTCAAAATAAAGTAAAAAAAGAAGCATTTTGCCTCACAGAGGCGATAGTGAACTCGTACGCATGAGGGACATAATCATTTTCAAATAGATTTGAAGATAATATGTTAGATGAGATATTATAAATATAAAAGTATATTTATTTAATTAATATCATATATATATATATAATATAATTCTATCATTATATCCTAACGTGAGAGGTGGGGATAGAAAATTAATTACATCGATTCACAAAGAGGTAGTCCATTGTACGCATGATTTAGAGTTTCATTTCCCATTTGATGAAAGGTGATATGAGTATTATTTATTCCATAAAAAAATTCATCTCATTATATGGTATATATTTATGTTATTAAATTAAAATTTTTAATACATTAATGAATGTGGTAAGAGAAGAAGTAAAAAATAAAGAGCCTACTAAAGACAATTACCTTTTCTTGGAATAACCCTATATTTGATATCTTATTAAGGACACTATGGTATGTATTTCTATAAATAAATATATATATAAATTATATAAATATTTTTTCGAGATACTTTGGTAGGGTTTGATCAAGAAAAATTACATTATATGTGTAAATCAGTCAAGAGATATGGTTTCGTTATATTATTGAGGATGAGTGACATTTTTGTAAAGACTCAAAACTATTCCATTATGGGAATTTAATATCCACCCATGTTCCTAAAAAATTGAATTTTAATGAGTTTTTGGATATAAATATTCTATCCGAACCTTCAACATAAAAAAAGAAACATTTTTTAGTCATGTATTTCCCTTATCCTTTAATTTTATTTACTTTTAACATTTTTGTTCTCACAATGGTAACTCGTTCTTCTATTTACTTATCTGGGTAATTTATACATTAAGAATAAAAAAATGATCATAATTTGAAAATAAACCCAATTATTCTATATATTAAATGAAATTTATGATAGAAAATTCTTATGTGTGAGGATAATTAAGTCTATTATAGACACATTAACATATAAGCCCATGTTTTAGCCATAAATGTTATAATAAATACATTAAAGTTTTCAATATTAATTAAAATAAGAACATTAATTTGAACATTTTAAATATAGATAATTATTATTATGAAAAAATTTAATTCATTTTACCACATTTAATTCAAATAAGTGACAAATTTTAATTTCAAACTAAACCCTTAAGCGAGGTGAAAATTCCGTTTTTGAAAGAAAAGTTCTCTAAGGTATAAAACTATTATACATTCAAATTTTTACACAAAATTGACTAAAATGAACTAAATTTATTTCAGAATAATATACTTTAACAATTTTAACTTTTTAAAAATTTCTAAAATAAAATCGACGTTTTAAATTCAATAAATAAAACGATATTTTTCAATAGAAATCATAATTTTTTACATTTCATTGAATAATTAGCCTTTTTATAAAATTATAAGAAATTAAAACTAAGTTAATTTCTAAATTTTTGTTTAAAAACATATGTTTATTAATTGAAATAAATTTTATAGAATTTTAAAAATTAGTTTAAAAATGTGTGGAAGATCCTCTTTTCAGAAAAATACATTTTTATGCATAAAACATGATTTATTCTCATCATATGTATAGACAAATATCAAAAGAATGAATTTTCTTTATTAAATATATAATATATATATTAAATTTTAATAATTAACTAATAGGGATTAACTCAATTTATGAATATAAAAATACATTATGAAAATAAAACCATTTTTCATAAAAATGTTTCTTTTACTTTTGAATGATTTTTATATAAATTTAAAATCAATTTATAGTCAATGAATTTATTTTTTTCATGTGCGAAATATATTAATTTTGTAATTTTCATAGTCCTATTAATTATCCCTAATTTTATTTCTAGTTTATATCTATCATAATAAAAAATAATATTTTAATAGTATATCACTATTTTTTTAGCATGATGCTGCATGTAATAGAATATATAAAAAAATTACATGAAAAAAGATATTTCATTAAATATCATGGTGTTACAATATCCACCATTTTAATAAATATTATCCTCATAATTTTAACTTGTTCTCAATACTCAAGGGTTTGAAATTTCTAAATTACATTATAGAAAAACCACGTCGAAACAAGGATTAATAAAACATCCTACTAACAAGTGAAAAAAGGAAATACAAATGTCTTTACATAATTAGGATTACAAATTGGATAACATTGATTCAAAACTATAAATCTGGAAATTGGAAAAAATTAATTTCCAAATAATTATAGAGTGTGATAGATATCATTGATCATAATTAAATTAATGATCAATAGTAAAAAAATGACAACAATAAAATAAAATGATGACATGTGATAATGAAAATCAATCATTAGTAACATGATACCATTTTTTTTCAAGATCCTATTCCTAGAGTTGAGGAATTATCACTATAAAATATACTTACATGATTTCATTCAACTTCATAAGTACAATATCATCCTTTGGTTGTGCTCTGATCAATTTCCACTTCATATATTACTCTAATAAATGAATATTCATGATGAATTTATTTATTCGAATAGAACTAAAATTAAAATTTAATGTATCATAATATCAATCAAATGATAGATGTTTTTTCAAACTGACTCTAGATATTTACCAAAACCAAAATGGTTCTCATAAGTTTTCTAACATCTATAAATAATATGAATTATATTCTAAAACACTGATAATAAAACCCTAAGATCGTCATAACATTATCCATAAATAGTTATCCTTATTGATCCTCTAAAATTTGTTTAACCACTATTGAATACAAAAGATTATATTTTTTGATCTTACATCAATCCATGATCAAAAATAATTATCACGATATTACTCAAAAATTCTCAAACAAAAATTTATATAACCTAATAATTTTCTAAAATAAAAATAGATATTCTCCCAAAAGATTATTAACCATTAATTCTTTAAATACAATATTATCTTAGAAAAAACACAATTCCATGGGAATATATAGATCATTATTTCATATATAAACGATCATATGTTGGTTAAAAATATAAAATGAGATTTCATTATTCCAAAATTTATGTTGAGGGAGATAATCAATGCTTAAAATTACAAAAAGAATTACTAAAGGATAAAGAATAATATTTTCATAGGGTTCATTAGTAAATATTCTAACATGAAATTCACAACATTGGAGTGGAGGATAAGTGACCATAATTAACTTAATTCACTTCTAATATTTTTATTAAAAAAAATTACATTTGTTCATTCTCTTGAGTGGTTGTTGTGAATATCTATCCACATTAAGCCTTAGATTAGGTCATTTAATCACATAATTACAAAATTAATTATATATGTAAATCTAAAGTGTGGGTTGTGTATTCTATTGAACCCAAACATTATTTGTTTTATTGACTGTATTATTTAAAATAATTCTATAGTATTTTTCTCTATAGTTTGGTTTCACACACATGAAATAACTTATTGTTTGTTTCAAGAATTCTCCTAATTTCTCCATCCATTATTTTTTGAATGTATGAGGTTTAAATGTATTCTTCCATCCATTAGATATTCCACTATAGATTCCTTGAAACTCAATATTCCTTTTCTTATCACTAGAACCAATAGGGTTTCATGCTCTTATTTCTAATTTGATTTCACCTGAAATGATTTCTTTGTAGATTCCAAAACAAATTATGGATAATTTCTTTCAAATACATAGTTTAAAACCACTAAATAATTAGAAAATTTATCATTCACAGATAGTGATTAAACTAGAATAATACCTTATATGTCTTGTAAAATTTACTTCATAGTTACAAATAGATTCACCATCCTTCTAATTAAACTCATGGAAGTGATCCTCTATTTTTTTAATTAAAATATGAGGTAAGAAAATGTCAAAAAATTACCACTTAAAATCAAATGATTCTATGAAATAAATTTCATATTCATGACTTTAATTCTTATTAGGATCCCACCATTGATCTAAATCACCATTTAAAATATATATGGCTTGTAAAACTTTCCCATGGACAAAGAACGGAAGAATTGAAAATATTTTCACATAAAATTGATCCATTTATCACAACCAGTGGATAATTTGTCCCATATAAGGATAGTGGACTTTTTTTGTATTAAATATTCAATGCATTGTTTCTCACTCCTTGGTAAATATAAAAGGTCAACAAAACCAATTTTACCACTTATATCTTGAGATATTTTAATGATCAAATTCACAAAATATTTCATCCCACCTTCGAATCTATTTGGGTTCACATGAGGATAGTCATTACATTATCCATCACATTTATTATTCACATGATTTCTTCCGGTCACATTCATTCATTATTATATCTAAATCCTTCAAAATATTCATATGAGAAAGAATAATCATAACAAGGAAATGTTTTGTAGGATATCTAAATCATGACACCAAATTTTTAAAAAATCACACATTAGGTTTTACCTAGGTTATTAATGATCATTATCTATTCAGATCCTTCATGGTGGTTCATATAGAAAATATAAATTAAACTATGAATATCCCCTATTAGATTCAAAGTTGGTTTGTTTCAAGGAATGTTTTTAAGCACCATGTTATGATCGAGTTAAATCCCAATATACCCTTTTCATAGTTATTTTTACTATGTATAATTATGTCAGATCCATATCTAATTGGAGTATATATTAATGGATTTTTTTAGGAAGATTATATAAACTCTACCTTACCATAACATTAGTATGTTTTTAGATAATTAAAATTATACATAGTTTTTTAGTAATTATTTCTATCCCTAATATCTAAATATTGACTAAATCATTTTATGATACAAACTATAAATACCCATTATTTTCATAAATATATATTAAATATGTTTAGATGAATATTAAATAAAATTCAAAAAAACATACCTGAGTACCATATAGGTTTGGTGTCTTTTGAGAATAGATACCCAATATTCTTATTTCATGAATAATCTTCATTATTTCCCACAAATGTCTTCTCAGTTATTACTTGTAATAGATACACCATACAGAAATATATTCTTCAAAACCTAGGAAAAGGAAACATAAGAAAGGGTGGGATCAAATGCTCAATAAAGGTAAATAAGGGTGATATCAAAGATCACAAAGTCATAACATGAGCATAAGGTTATGATTATATGAGATTAATATTTTAAAAACATACCCTATATAACATAGATCATAATCCAAATTCATTCCATAAACATTTTAAATTCACAAGATGTGAATAATTAATGAAATTAATGAACATGATACAGTAGAGATTAATATAGACAAGGGAATATTTAAAATATATAAAATAATAATACTGTTAACATGTATAAATAGAAATATTTTCACCAATTAATTTAATGACAAAAATAAATCTCTCACATTAACTTCTGCACATGAAAACCATGTCCAAGAATAATATTATATATATGAATTTTAGGTCCACACAATAACTTATGGAAATAAATTTTAGTTTTATGCATTAAATTATGTACATGAAATATGAATCCGAGTTCAATCTTATGGACATGGAAACTAGGTCCATGCATGAAATTATGATCATGAAATCTGGTTCACGCATAACATATTTACTCATTTTTTTCTATATTTACCCAATCCATTATATGTATATTTAATTATGGGAATACCCTTTACATAATAATAATAAAAAATATGTGTTCTATAAGTTCATTAAATATTCATAATTTAATAATCCATATAAAAGAAATGTATTTCATTAATATTTCATCATAGCATAATTTGTGGAAGAGAAATGGTTTTCATAAGCACAATCCATAGAAAAGAAATGGGTTCGAAAAACATTTTTTCATCATAATCAAGAACCATATAGAGAAATAATAAAGATGGTATCATTGAATCATACCCCCAATATATAATAATTATAATTGATGGTTGTTGTCCTTGATGAATAGAAATACAATTAACCTGTTATTGAAAACATTCATGAGTAAAATACCCTTTACTCTTTGAAAATCACTTTTAAATATCTATATATTTTTTCAAATATTAAGGAATCCATTTTATATTAAATTAAAAATGGGTTATTGTAAAGAAATATTTTAAATCATTGGGTGGCTATAATGATTTAAAATTTCATTTATGTCGTGTATATTAAAATAATGATTCCCTTCACAATTCTTGTATAAATTTGTAAGTTCTTAATTTGAAAAATTATTAGAATATTACTTTGAAACCACATATAAATGTAAACATGGATAAAAATTAAATAAAACAATAAAATACTAGAATTAAAAATAGACTTTATTTTATTTATAAAACATGTATATTTAAGAAAAAGGATTTTCTATGAAGGGGATAAATAAGGTCGGTATTTCATAAAACATTATTTCAGCCTCTTGTGTAAATAATGAGAGGAAAATGAAATTAAAAATTTTATTCTCCAAAAATAACCATATGAGAATTAAATTCATGGGTCTCTTTAGATATATATCATTTTATTTCACAATAACTAGCATCCATAACTATCTTAATAATAAATAATCCCAATAAACAATAACATTTTATCATAAAACCCTTACCACTTTGGTAAATTTTGAATAATAAGACCCATAAAAGAAAGAAATTTATATATGAATGTATATACCATAATCTTTATAATATAATCATAAAATATTTTCATGGGAATTATATACATGAAAAATAAGAAACAAGTTGTGAATATGGCATTTGACCCATAGAAATAAAAGTGTGATTAAAATCCCTTACATCAAGTCTGACTTTGATCATATTTGTTAAATAATCCTATATAATAAATATATTATAGAACAATAATATTATAAATTATACCATATATTACTATATTACAACCTTTTATCACCCATTTATTATTAATTCATTATTAAAATCCAAGTTCTGGGTGATAACTGCTTCATTTTTCACGTATATTTTTGTTCGGTACTTCTGATCTGTGTACATTGATTATAGTTTTTCCATATCAATAATTTTAATCTTGATATAAGTATCATATAAAATAATTGTTTATATATTCATATTCATCAATACAATTTATTCATAGAAGTTGAATTACATCATTTCTGGGGATGGTAAGTTTTATGTAAGCATGAAGGTTGTTTCCATTTTTTGGAAGAATGGAATGAAAAAGGTAGACAAATAATTAACCTTTACAAAATCATTATTACATAATATAAATAAAATATTTCAATAAAATATATCCATTTTTCTATCCATGTTAATATTAAATGGAAAATGAATCACATCATATCTTGGATGTGGTAGTCTACACGTACACACAAGAGACGTAATCATATTCTAATGGATTAGAATGTAATTATATATATATCTGTATGTGTGTGTGATATTATAATTTATAATTTATAATTTTTCCATAAGTATTATATAATTACTTTAAATCCATCATTATATCCATCTCTGAGAGGTGGTGATGGAAAATTAATTATATCAGTTTATAGAGTGGTAGTCCACCTTACACATAACCGACCATTTCCATTCCCATTTGATAGAAGATGAGATGTGAATAGTTTATTCAATAAAAATAATTACATATCAATATATGGTAGATACTAGTTTAATTATATTTTAATTAATAATACATGAATTAATATGGTAATAGAAGAAGTAAAAAAGAAAGGTCTTAGGGAAGAAAACTACCTTCACTCAGAAAACCGCAATTGAATATGATATTAAAGACACCGGGGTTATTCTTTTTGGAATTATAGATACCCTAGAACATTTCTATTTATTTTTTGGAGACATGGTTTTGGTTTTTTGTTGACACAAATATCTTAAAAGGTGTGAAAAGTGAGAGCAGGAGTTCTCATTTTATAATTGATGAAGAGTGACATTTTTTTTAAATAACATAAACTATTCAATAATGGAAATACAAAATCATTCTAAGTTACAAAAAAAAGTGATATATAATAGAGTGTATGACTGTTATGGTTAATCCATATCTCCAACCCAAAAAAATTAACATTTTTTGAAACATGTTATTCTCTTATATTCTATGTATGCATACTTTCAACATTTTAGTTTTAACAAGGGTAGCTGGTTTTTTTATTTACCTAGGTAATTTATCCATTAAATATAAAAATAAATTATTCTTATTAGATAATTTGGACCCACATTATCTAAATATGAAATCAAATTTATAAAATAAAAGTCCTATGGATGTAGAACATTAATATTATCACAGGTTCATGTAAGGTGTACACATATTTTATCCTTAACCATGGTTATTAATATTTAACTATTTTCAATATTAATTAAGAAAAAAATTATTTTAACCTTATAAAATTATATTAATTATTATTATTCAAAATACAGAATCTATTTTTAATAAATTGAATTCATATAATTTTCAGTTTTTAACTTAAAATTAAACATTCAACCATGGGGAAAATATGGATTTCCAGAGAAATGTTTTATTAATAAAAAAAGATTTTATATCATTCATTATAATTACAGAAATTGAATTAATATTAATAAAATTGAAATAATTTTACATAAAAAATTAAAACAATATGGAACTTTTTGAATGCTTTAAATGAAAATAATGTTTTCAATATTAATCAATATTTCTCACTCTTTATGGAAAAAAATTATATTTTCAAAAATTAAGTTTATTGTTTGAAATAAATTTATAAAAATGGAAAATTTTAATTTTAATGCACGATGGAACCACTTTTTTGAAAAATAATTTTTTTAAGAAAAAAGATTATTTATTCTTATCCCATGGCTAGAAAAAAGTTAAATAAATGATAAAACATTTGATTAAATATATAAAATATAAATTATATTAAAATAATTTACCAATAGTGATTAATTTAATTTATTTACATAAAAACACATTTTGAAAAAAAAAAGGATTTTTTTTAGAGAAACATTTCTGTTACTTTCAAATGATTTTTATTTTTATTTATGCTTTGTTTATGACAAAAAAATTTATTTTGTTCATTTTTCATCCATATAGTTATCATAATTTAGTAACTCCTATTTATAACCACCATTTTAATGGGAAGGTTATAACTATCACATTAAATAGTTATATTATAATAGTATATCATAGTTTATTTAACCTCAGTATTGTGTGTTACACAAGCTATCTATAAAATTAAATTTATTTAAAAAATAAAGATTTTAAAAAATCGTGGGTGGTTACAAATTCAATAGAAATGGTGACCAAACCATAGGGATCAACAACAAATTTTTAGTTACAATGGAGTTTTGAGGTTTTATGCATCATGGAGAGTTTGTTTCACTATAGTGGTTCTTTCCCTAAAGGAACCCAATCCTTAGACATGAATGATTCCATGGAGGGTGATTTTTTAGAATATTTAAAAATATTATTTTTTCTATGTATACATGATATCACACTGTAGATAAAATGATCACATCATAGATATTTTAGTGAGTTATGAGAGTTTTTAGATGTCACTCTATGAACATTGGTGTAATAAATTTTACAGATAATTTTGTTGATTTTTCCAAATATAGGAGGCAACTCAATAATACAAGATACCACTATATAGTATAAAATATTTTACTATGATTTTACTTAAGTGGATGGGGCTGCTTCATATTAAATTCATAAAGGAATATGACCATGACAATGTATAAGGGACCACACTGTGGTTTAGTAGTTATCCAAATTGGTAGATTTGGCCATGAATTCAAAATGGGTATTACGGTTTGGGATTTAATGGAATTTTTTTAAATTAAAAGGCTCTAAAAACTTAATTAAATAAACTATGACACTTAGATCGATCTTATAATGAGATAAGAATAATTTCTATTCACAAACCGTGAATCAAAAGTGTGATTTTGAATTGTATTAAAAATTTGCAACAATAGTTTTGAGAGATAGTGTGTAAAAAATTACAGGATATATATGGATATCATATAAATAAGAAACAATTATGGATATTTTTGAACTAAGAAAATTTTAATGTGGGAAAGAAGACAAAAATTATAATAGTTTTTACCTCACCAGAGATTCTTCAGACCAGTGAAAAAGTCAAAATCTATTTCGTATGTATTTTATCATCATAAATATATGAATAAGAAGAGAATACCATAAAAATTATTAAAAATATATCTCATAATAATATCTTTTATGTTTCAAAAGATATTTATTGATATTGAATATGAAGGTTCAATGTGGCTGCTCTATTGTGTATTCGTTTCTAGTGGTTCACTTAGTGTCTCATGGGAATAGGTACATTACCATACATTCTCCTTAGATTAACCTTTTTAGTTGAATTAATTAATAACTGTTATGTTCATTATTTACATCATTTTTTTCTAGAGGTAGATTATAGACGGAGAAAAATAAGTGTACTATATAAATAGAGTCCAAGATCATGATTAAGGAATGTAAATTTTAAAAAGGAAATACCCTTATTAACAACCCACATATGATATATTCTCTGATTATGGAATAATTGATCTTTTTTTTGTTTCATAGTTTTATGATCCTTTATTAGAGTTTTCAAATATATTTCTAGTAATCATGGATTGGAATGGATCTATACAGTAATGAGGTGGTGTTATATTAGATAAATAACATTATTAGCCTATGCATGGTTGAGATATATTTTCTAAAGACATATAGATATTAGATTAATAAATTAAATGACTTGAATTATAATAAAATATTTTTTTCTAATCTTATTTATTGTTTTTATTTATTTTTTGGTAGTTTTGGTACATATTGTGGTAATTTTTATGTATTTTAATATGCGTTAGTGAATTTGTTATTGATTTTCATGATGTGAATTGTGCTAGAATTGTTTATCTTAATTATTACTTGGCTTTAAGGGATGTTTTATTCCTTTATTATTATAAATATTTGGGGGATATGGTATTCTACGAGGAAAATGTGGTTCTTGGGGAAGTTTTATTCTCACCTTAAGTATAGTTATTAGTTTTTTACGCATACCATCTATTCTTGTTTGCTCCCAAAATTTACTTATGTTTTGTTTTGTTCATGAAATTTTGGGTCATGTATTGTATATTAATAGAAATTTATTTATCATTAATTTAAAATTTTTTAATAGTACATGGATGATGATATGATAAAAACCCCTAGAATATATGTATTACCAGGTTATCCCAGATCAATGATCATCATATAGGGTTGTGATGATATTTTAATCTTGGTATGTATTGGATCACGTCCCAATATATAAAAATAATCACTTATAGTATATATGTTATTGAAATTATTTTTACATCGACGCACTTAGAATAAAATATATGGATAATTATATATATTCTATTACTGTTACTTAAGTGAACATTGTATGTGGAACCTTTGACTTGATGTTTCAAAATAGGTTTCCTAATTCTGAGGTTTCATACATTGATACCTATCTATTTTTATTTAAAATTTTCTATTAATAAAGGTTACTAGATATGATAATAATCAAATAGGGGGATTTATTTAACCCTGAGCCCATATGATGGGTTATGAAATCCAGGATCTAAATTGAATTTTGAATAAGAAAGTGCATAACCATTCCATGATAATTACATGTGATACAATTATATTACTTTTATTAAACATATAAATTAAGAAAATTGATACACTATACAAGATTGAAAATATCAATATCTCATTCTTAATCTTAGTGTTAGGAACAAAGTAAAATTTATAATGGAATTATAGTGTATTAAATCACACAAAACCTATATTTAATTTTGGTAGATATGATGTGTTTCTAGATACTAATCATAGATTATAATAATGAATGACATGCATAATTATTGTCAATTTTAAAAAGAGATATTGTGTTTACTCCTTAGATAAAGATAATTAGTATTTTTAGACAAATTTGATTAGTTAATGTGTAAATATGTTTATGTTTAATGATACATTAACAATGTACTAAGGGTAAACAACACTATTAAAACCCTTCATTGGTTTGAATCCACACTTAGAAAATGAAAAGGTCATAAAGTTAATGTTATTATGTAAAAATATTGTATATTCACATTTTATAAATTTCAATTAATATTCAAATGTTTAATTTATAGAATATTTGATGATCTAATCAGTCCCCTTAAGGGTAATTCTTGGTAGCACATTTCTATTCAACCCCTATATGAAATATCACATACTATGTGTTCTAGTACACAAGACCTATTAAAAATATTGGATCATATTTTTTACTAAAATAAATTTTGAGAAATATATATATATATAAATAATATGTTAGTATTAAACATTTTTATGTGATAAAAATGTAAAATATTTATGTAATTAGTATACATTATATGAATTTTATATGTATGTGATACATAATTTTGAATTAATTTGAATATATGTGACATATATAACATTAATATATAGTCTTAATATAAAATCCTTTATAAAATATTAAAAAATAAGACTCCTTCTTATAAGAATCTCGTTATTCATTCCCATGATCCACCAAATAGACATTTCATTCTTAGCTGAGAATTAATAATCTACCTTGTGTTAGGAGAAAAGGGTAATAGTTATCCAAATATAGATGTTGGGTTAAAAATGACTATTAATCCAATAATATTAAATCATAGAGGCATTGTGTTGAGAATATTATTAAGATGAGTTTTATGTGTTGTTCTTCACTCAATAATCCAAGTGTGGTATTTGATACACTTAATAATATTTAGTCACCAAAATATGTGTTGCTTAACAGACATGCTTAGTTGAGTAAAGAAATGTAAAAATATATATTTTTACAACTATATATTATATTTAGTTTTATTAATTTAGTATTATGAAATTTAATTAAAGTCTATATTGAATATTGATAATAAAATGATACTAAGAATGACACATTTTTGTTATACATATTCATTGAATCAAACTGAAACCCGAATATTCTATACATATTTTTCCTTGAGAAGAAAAACATAAATGGAATAACTTCACTAATTGGTATCTTAATTTCATAGTCATTCTCAAATATGAATAAAAAATATATGTTCTAGGGAAAGGAATCCCCATTGAACCTACTTATAATATTCCTCATGCTAATAAGTATTCTTATAAAAATCATAGGAATGATTCATTGGATGTATCTTGTTTAATTATTGATACCATAATTCTTGAGCTTCATAAGAAACCTGAATCAATATAGGCACTAAACATTATTGGATACCTAAAAGAGATATATCAAGAGAAATATATAATTTAACATTATAAGGAACGGAAGTCATTTTTCCACTGAAAGATTTTTGAAGGAACCTCGGTTTCTACCCATGTTCTCAAAATCTTGGGCAATAATATATATATATATATATATATATATATATGATGGGGTTTTCCTCAAAAATAATAATTCCATTGATGAGGACCTAAAATAATTTCAAACAATTTTCATATTTTCATAATTAATATTAATATGAACAATATTGATTACATATTTTATAATCTTCTCAGTATATTGACAAGAGTGGTAGAGAAACTAAAAAGTTCATTCCCTATCATGATTATGAATTTGGTTAAGGGTAATATCAATAAAAATAAGAAAAGATATTGTTAAATCAAAATCTGTCATCTCCTCACTAAAACCTCATAAATCCGTCATGCTAAAAGAAGGAAAATGTTTCTTTTACAAATAAACTAAGAATTGAAAAAGAATTTCCTCCAGTAATGATAGATAATTTAGAATCATTGTGATGATGGTTTAACCAAATAATGTATTTAAGTTATAGAAATACATTTTTAGCTCTAAATAATTGTTATTATATTTAGAATACGCCTCAAAATTTTATTTATGTGTAATTTTTCAGAGAACCGAGGAAGATAAATAACATGGAAGTTGACATATAAGTAAGGAATATAACAAGGGTTATTATATAAGCTATGTAGACACTGAATTTTATTATCCATAGTGTATTTTATTTATTACTAGAATATAGAAATCTTATAACCTTAATAAATTGAAATTTAATTTTTGTATCTTTCCTATATAAGTAGGGAGTTTTATTTTTAGTAAGGAAAATTGTTGTTCCATTTATATGAGTGAAGTGTTTTATGGATCATATAACATGTTTAACGATAAATAAATATATATATATATATATATTAGATCTTGATAGTACTATATCTAATTTATATAATAATAAGATCTAAATAATTTATCATAATTACACTTATCTTTTTATTGTCACCTAATTCATATAAATAATAATCACATATGACAACTCTATGATGATGAATTACTAGATTCAGATATTTATGAATCACTTAACATTTGTTAATATTCATTAATAAGAAACATTTCAAAATAAACTTTTAAACATAATTATAAATGAGATAATTATTTATTATAAATCATAAAAAATGATGTGAAAGATCCTTTATTTAAAATAGATCTATGTGGATTTCACTACTTAATTACCTTTACTGATGACTTAAAAAATTATGAGAATTTGTATTTTATGAAATAAAAGTATTAATATTTTTATAGTAATGGACTAGAGGCAATATATTTTTATTTATTTTCTATATAATACCATTCTATATAGTTTAAGAGGTAACCCTTATATATCACAAGATCCCAATGGAACCTAACCATTATAAAGCATCTTGGCCCATTCACACAAGGGCAATACATGAACTGATGTCCCAAATGCAAGAATTATTTCTGGAAACTCCGCCTTTATAAAAACCCCAAAATTATAAATTAATAACATTATATTCAATAGAATATGAAACATATATAATCTATCTTAAAGAAGCCATGAAATATATTTCTTTAAATTTAAGCTCTTCGATAGCCTATAGAATATGAAACCTTGAGTCTAAATGAACCATATTATAGTGTAACTTTATTACCTAGCTGTTAAGTTGGTGGGAATGAATAGTACAATATAAAATTTGAAATTTATATTTTTTATAGATATAAAAATGAAATCATTCATTATCTAATAATTATAAGGAAAATATGAATCTTTCAAAAGAAAAAGAAATGGTTTCTGAAAAGTGTAATTTTTGTAAAAGGAGGTTAAGTCTCAATTTACGCACATAAATTAAAATAAATTTTAAAACTATTATGAAATTTATTCTAAATAATAAACCTCATATTTTTAAATAATAATGCAAATAATATCTTTTGGAGTTTTTTTGGGATTTTTTTGAAATATTTCATTTTTCAATGAATAGTGAAAAATATTGAATTTGAATTGAAAGATGAATTTTTAATATAAATAATTAATAATGATATATTATAGTTAAAATTTGATTAAAAGTAATTTTAATATTGAATTTACATATAAAAAAATTGTAAACTTCTTAACTTTTTATCATTAAAAATTTGTTTTATCATCATGTCTGCGGGATTAATTTTAAATTAAATATTCTCACTTATGTGAATTGAATTTTGGAAAATGAATTAAATTTTCTAAATAATAATAATTTGCATTTTCTAATATGGTAAAATTAATTTTTGACTAGAATGAATAGTGAAAACAATAATAATTATTTATCATGATTAAGGAAACAATTGATTTACCGGGTGTTAAACTAAGAAGATAAGGGTTTAAAATAAAACACTAACTTTTAAAAAACTCATTTTTGGTCATACTTCCACCGATATATTATAGTTTCTATACTCACTCATTTTGGATGATTTGTTTGTGAATCAAAAGTAGGTATGGTTAAATATTGTCAAAATATTACAAGCATGCCACTCACCTCATATATAAAAGGCCACATCATCTCCTCTCTTCTTCACGCCATAAAACATATTTGTATCCCAAAATACCTGTGATGACCCAAAGTTTCATTAATGTAAATCCCTCTTGATCTAATTAAATGTCTCTCTATGTTTATATAAAATGACAACTTCTTTGGTTTTATGTTCATAATTTTGACCATTGCTAATATAGACGTTGAAGAGTGATTAAATGATTAGTATAAATATAGGGCTTTAACAAATCCAAATTTACTCAGACAAAGGAAGCGATGGGCTCATCCAGTAGAATTGCTCCATACGAAGCCCATTTGTCGGAGCTCAAAAAAGAGGTGGCATCCTTGGGCTTCACTCTTGACCAAGCCCAAGCTGATCTTCATCATGTCAAGCTCGAACGAGACCATCTATGGGAGAAGTGGAAGTTGATAGAAATTACCACTCGAGCAATGTTATCTGAGCCACCCCAAGAGTCTGTCACCATCGCACACCTTACCCTTAGGTCTTATGCAGCTATTTTATGGGGTTATGTAAGAAATAAATAGTACTATGTTCATGTACATTATTTTTTGTATATAATAATGAATATACTTTCTTGTCATTATTGGAACATTGAAAATAATTTTTAAAGTATAAATAATGTATTTAGTTATTATTTAACTAAGAATTCTATTTTGTTAAATTAAGGTATTTTTGAAGTAAATAATATTTTAATAAAATAATATTATTATTATTCAATTAATTTTTATTAAATATAAATGATCTTATAATTTTATGAATACAATTGTAATTTTTATTAAGGTTTTAAAGCCATTTCTGCCAAAACCTGTGAATTTTCAATAAATGTCGGTTTTTATTTTAAAAGTAAAAATTAACATATTTAGAAAATTATTTAGATAAAATAAATTTTATTTCTCGAATCAGGACGTCGAAATTATCCAACGGTGAATTTTTCATAATTTTATGAGACAGTCAAATGTTTGGGTAAAAATTAAATACCTTTTAAATATATAATGTGTTTTATGACATCATAATGACCCAATAGTGATGGAGTAAAATACTATAAGCTTTATGTTCGGCCAATATATGTTTTAACATTAAAATAATGTGATTTTGTGTTTGTTTGACTTACTTTTAAAATCATTAATGGACCCTTCAAGACTTATTAAACACCTTGTCTTTTTAAATTAATTTCCATGGGAGTACGACTCACCTCCACATAAGAAACCCTATTATTTTAAGAATTTCGTACTTTGGCCATATAATTTTTTTCCCTCTTCCCTTTTCCAAAAACCATGGGCAAAAACCATTTTATGGTTTGTGGTTTGGAATAATTTAATGTAAGGGGACCCAAACCTAAATAATAAATAATTCCCTCACCTTTCCTATATAAACCCACCCAAGCTCCCACTTCCTCCTCACTCAAAGCCTTTGGAGTTCTTCCAACCTCTTACCTACTCTCTCTAGAATCCTCCCAAGGTTCCCAAAGCTCCCAATAAGCCTCTCACAAGCCTCTCTCTAGCCTTTGGAAGCACATTTCTAAGTAAGGGTTTTTTCTTTTCTTTCTCATTTTTGTCCAATTTTCTTTAAGTTGTTTTTCTCTTTTAATTTCAATTATGAATGTTGGGGTATGGTTTTGCACCTCCCTCATACTGCCCTCATTATGTTTAAATGATGGGAGACCCCTTTCTCTCTCACTAAATTCCTCCCATGTACACCCGTTACTATGCTGAAATTCCGAAAGGAACTTCTCTCTCCTCTTTTACATTCAAGAAATACTTTTGTATCATGAATCTAAATTCCCTTAAAATTGTTGGGACATGTATATATATGAACTAATTACTGTACATTACAAGTAGATATGACGAGGAACCCATTTCTCTCTCATCAACCATTTTTATGAATTCTTATGTCACGTCGTTACACTGCTTAAATCACACCAATTTTCTAAGCCAATGACATTGTGTTGTGAATACCATGCCCATTTCTCCATCAAGGGTATTCACCTTTATGCACATTTACTTATTGATTATAAAGTTTCATGTATGAATTCCACATTCCTTCATCATGGAATAAATTATTATGTTTTATGAATCCATGTTTTATGATCCATGTAGCACACTTATGCATGAAATGAAATGTTTAAGAAGGGTGCGCCCTTATAGCGCTTCAATGCATTGGGTAAAGTATAGTATCATGATACGTCATGTGCAATGAGTTTTGACTCATAAAAATTCAAGTGCAACAAGGGTTTACTCGTGCTTCATGTGCAATGAGTATTTACTCATGCTCCTTGTGCAATGGGCCTTGGCTCATGCTAATTCCATGTTAAGTGTTGTTGCCACACTTCCATGTTATGATTATCATTCTTTATCATGAATTTATGTTTATGTTTCTCTTGTGCTCTATTTATATTCCTAATGTCTAACATGTATTTTACTCCTCATGTTATTCCATGTGTATTCCCTTACTGGGCTTTATAGCTCACCCTATTCTTATGCATGTCCTCAGGTTATCCCATGCAATGCTAAGTACGAAGGAATGTAGTGGTCATGTAAAAGAAGTTTTCAATAAAGATGTTGTATTTAATGTTTTAAGTTTTTATGTAATGATCCTAAGCCCCAAAGACACTAAACCTCTCGATCTTCTTTTTTGTATCACGTGAAGTTTTATGTAATAAATCATGTTTAAGTTTGTAATAAAAGAAGGGTTGTCATAGTCGGTATCAAAGGATAGGTTTAGTTATTTTTGGGATCAGGATTAGAAAACCCTAGTAAAGCCTTAGTGACAAGACTAAGTATAATAAAAACATCCCTAAGTTTTGTTAAGTACTGAGTAAGTGGTTTATCAAACAAGTACATCCCTGTCTGGATACGAGCAGGTAGAGGCGGCTCTGGCATAAATGTATCCTTGGTGTAAAACCCGAAAACACCGCATTGAACAAGACTCAAACAAGAACTGGTGCACGACAACGGGCGTTGATTCATTCTTGGTTACGACACTCCCGGGGGATATGTTTTGATAAATTCACAATCTTAGTATGAACCCTTATTAAGGGAATTAAAAAAATTCCCCTACGAATATATGTTAGAAAGTAGATCATGAAAAGCCTAGATTGAAGCCTATATACTCATGTGTTAAGGAAATAAAAGTTTATTTATAAGTCATCAACTTTATTCTTTGGATTACCCTTTATGTGTCACCCCTAAATTTCCTTTTATTCCAGCCAATGGCCGGTAATAGGAAGACTCGGGCTAACAACCGTTGTGAAGATCAGTGTGATGACTGTACTAATGAGATGCCCAATCCAATGGGAGCGAGAATCGAGAACTTTTTCACGCTTCTCTCTCAGATAAATCAAGTTTTGAATAGAAACACGGTTCAAGAGGAACGTTCAACCCCCCCTAAGAATGAACAAGTCACTATCGGGGGCTTCATTAGACAAAGGCCTCCTACTTTTAGTGGATCATCCGATCCCACAATCACTGAACAATGGATCAACTCCATTGAAAAGATCTTCTCTATCCTTGAATGTTCTGAACAAGGGAAGGTTCTCCTGGTGACTTATCGTATGGAGGGTGAAGCTGATCAATGGTGGAAGTTGATCAAAAATACAAAGACTAAGTAGGAGATAGAGGCGTTGGAATGGAAGGATTTCCGGAAGATGTTTTTCAATAAATATTTTCCGCACACCCTCCGGCTTAAGATGGAAAGGGACTTCCTTTCCCTCAAGAAAAAAAGATGAGTAATCTGTTGGAGAGTATGTGGAAAACTTCACGAGGCTTGCACGATACGCTTCCGTCTTTGTCGTTACCCCAGAATGCAAAGTTGACCGCTTCTTTGGTGGGATGAAGCCTAGCCTACGGAAAGCATTGGCGATCCGTGACTTCGACAGCTATGAGGAAATTGTCCGATGTGACCTCAAGGTCGAAATGGAGATCGGAGAATCACATGGGTATCATGGGGATAGGAAGCGTAAGGTGTACTTCAATGCTGGTGGTCCAATAGATAAATCCAACGATGCTAAGAAGATCCAGCACCCCACTATCCAAAAGTACAAAAAGAAGCACCCTAGAAATTTCCTTAAGGGGAAGAGGAAATGCTTCAGGTGTGGAAGAGAAGGGCACCTAGCTGTTAACTGTCGGCAAGAAATACCCACAGCTGTGACAGAGGAGAGGAACGCTCTGTTCGAACCTCAATGCGTTGTTCAATGCTACAAATGCAAAGAACCAGGTCATTTATCAAATCAGTGCCCTAATCCAAGGGTTTTAGGAGCCAACCAGCAACCTCCAAGGCAGCAAGGAAGAGCTTTTTCCATCACTTCTGCCGAAGTGAACCTCGACAATGAAGTGGTGATAGGTACGCTAGTTATTCATTGAAGAATAGTGAATGTACTTTTTGATTCAGGTTATATGGATTCTTTTATATCTCGAAAGTTTAGTAGAACAATCCCACCACCACCAAAAATCATGGAAGTGAAGATGTCGGTGAGTATAGAAAATGGGGAAATCATTGCATCCCATATATATAAGTCCTCCCCTATTATAATATGTGGATTGAATTTCCCGGTGAACCTCTTCATACTCCCTCCGATGGAATTTGATTCAATTCTTGTCATGTATTGACTTTCCTTATATAGAGCCAAGATAAATTGTTGGGAGAGGGAAATCACACTCCATATGGTGAATCGACACATGATTATTTACAAGTGTAAGGAGGAAGATGAATCTCCTTTAGATCCATCATCTCAAGAATGGATATTACTTCCCTATGAGCACACGTATCTGGATCAAATGATTGAGTCCAAGGAAGAAACCATCCATGAAGAAATTCCTATTGTGAGGGAATTCACTGAAGTGTTTCCCGAGGAACTGTATGGTCTTCCCCTAGTAGAGATGTTGAATTCTCAATTGAACTTATACCCGGCGCTTTACCAATATCCAAGACTCCATATAGAATGGTTATTGTAGAGCTTGAAGAGCTGAAGAAACAACTACAGGAGAATCTGGATAAAGGGTTTATACGCCCAAGTGCTTCACCATGGGGTGCACCGGTCCTCTTCGTCAAGAAGAAGGATGGGTCAATGCGGCTTTGAATCGATTATCGTGAACTTAACAAAATCACGATAAAGAACATGTATCCTCTCCCATGAATTGATGAATTGTTCGATCAGCTGTGTGGAGCACAATACTTCTCCAAGGTGGACTTGCGGTCAGGATATTATCAAGTAAGGGTGAAGAAGGAAGATATCCCCAAGACAGCTTTTCATACAAGATACGGGCACTATGAATTCATAGTAATGCCTTTATGACTCACTAATTCTCCAGAAATATTCATATACATGATGAATAGAGTATTTAGAGATTACCTAGATAGATTTGTGGTAGCCTTTATAGATGATATTCTAATATACTCCAAAACCAACGAGGATCATGAGGAGCATTTAAGAACTGTACTAGAGACTTTGCGTAAGGAGAAGCTCTATGCAAAGTACAGAAAGTGTGATATATGGTTAAAGAAAGTCTCATTATTGGGCTATATCATCACATGCAATGGGATATCTATGGATCCCTCCAAAATGGAAGCAATTGAGGGATGGTCGGGGCCAACATCGGTAACGGATATCCATATCTTCTTGGGTTAGCTTGATATTATCGATGATTTGTGAGAAATTTCTCACGATTGTACAACCCTCTTACAAATCTAACTTTAAATGTAGTAAAGTTTTCTTGGAATGATGAATGCGAAGAAAGCTTCAAAGAGTTGAAAAAGAGGATTATCACTGTGCCCATTCTCACTTTACCCACAAGTGGGGAACTTTTTTTTGTTTTCGGTGACGCTTCAAAGAAGGGCTCATGCTATGTGCTGATGCAGAATGATAAAGTTATATCTTATACCTCAAGGCATTTGAAAATCCACGAGTGAAACTATCCAACGCATGATCTGGAGTTGGCGGTGGTGATCTTTGCCTTAAAAATTTGGAGATATTATCTCTATGAAGAGAAATGGGAGATATAAACTGACCACAAGAGTCTTAAATATTTTTTCACACAGAAATAGCTTAATATGTGCCAGAGAAGATGGATTGAGCTCATCAAGGATTATGACTGTTCAATCCATTACCACCCTGGGAAAGAGAACAAGGTGACAGATGCCCTAAGTAAAAAGGATCCAACGATTCTATCAATGATGAGAATTGAGAAGGATACAATCTTTTTAGACTTGATGAAGATGGACATGAGAATCATAGAGAAGGGAACATCATCAATCCTTTCACAAATGATTGCTCAACTGTCTCTTTTGGAAAGGTTAAAGGATGCTAAAAAGGATGATGTGGGAATTCAAGAAAAAGTGGAAGCTATCGAAAAAGGGAAATCCTCAGAGTTTAATGTTAATGAAGAAAGAATTGTGGGGTCTGGGAAAAGACTATGTGTTCCATCAAGTCCGGAGCTGAATAAGGAACTTTTGGATGATGCACATAGTTCAAATTTATCTATTCATCCAGGGAGCACAAAGATGTATCAATATCTCCGAGAAACTTTTGGTGGGATAATATGAAGAAGGAGATCGCTGAATATACATCAAAGTGGCTGGTGTGCCAGCAAGTGAAGGCAGAGAGGCAGAAGTTTAAGGGGATTATGCAACCATTTCCCATACCAGAATAGAAATGGCATAACATCACCATGTACTTTGTCACCGGACTTCCAAGGACATCCAAACGCAACAATTCAATTTGGGTTGTTGTGGATTGTCTTACAAAGATTTCACACTTCATTGATATTCGGGAGGATTTCTCATTTGATTAACTAGCACGGATATATATCAGGGAAGTGGTAAGGTTTCATGGAGTACAACTATTTATTTTTTCTGACCGAGATCCAAGATTCACCTCTATGTTTTGGAAGAGTCTTCAACATGCTCTGAATACTGAACTGAACTTCAGTACAGCCTATCATCCTCAAACTGATGGCCAATCCGAGCGGACTATCCAAACACTTGAGGATATGTTGAGAGCGTGCTCAATGGACTTTAAAGGAGGATGGGATCAACATCTTCATCTGGTTGAGTTATCTTATAATAATAGTTTCCACTCGAGAATCCAAATGGCACTGTATGAAGCCCTATATGGGAAAAGGTGCAGAACACCAGCATGTTGGGATGATGTCGGTGAACGTAAGCTGCTTGGACCAGAAATGGTCGAGGAAATGGTGGAGAAGGTGAAAACCATTCAGAAGCATATCAAGGTATCCTAGATTCGACAGAAGAGTTATGCAGATAATAATCGATGAGACCATGAGTTTAAAGTTGGATACATGGTTTTTCTACGCATATCTTCATGGAAGAAGGTTATGAGGATTGGAAATAAAGGGAAGTTAAGTCCAAGGTACATCGGCCCCTTCGAGATTCTTGATCGTGTCGGGGATGTGGCCTACCGACTAGCACTTCCACCTACTATGTCCAAAGAACATGATGTCTTTCATGTATCCCTCTTAAGGAAGTACATACCAGACCCTTCACATGTACTCTCTTCTAAGGTGGTACAATTGGAAGATGATCTTTCTTATGAGGAGAAACGAGTGAAGTTCTTAGATCGTAGAGAAAATGTTCTACGAAATAAGACAATGCCCCTCGTCAAGGTGTTGTGGAGAAACCACAAGTTTGAAGAAGCGACTTGGGAATTGGAGGAAATGATGAAGTTGAGTTACCCACATCTGTTTTAGTGTGGGAAAAGGAAAATTTCGAGGGAGAAATTTCATAAGGGGTGAATATTGTAACGACCCAAAGTTTCATTAATGGAAATCCCTCTTGATCTAATTAAATGTCTCTTTATGTTTATATAAAATTTCAAATTATTTGGTTTTATGTTAAGAATTTTGACCGTTGCTAATATAGTCGTTGAACAGTGATCACATGATTAGTATAAATATAGGGCTTTAACAAATTCAAATTTACTCAGAAAAAGGAAGCAATGGCCTCATCCAGTAGAATTTCCCCATAAAAAGCCCATTTGTCAGAGCTTGAAAAATAGGTGGCATCCTTGGGATTTACTCTTGACCAAGCCCAAGCTGAGCTTCTTCATATCAAGCTCGAACGGGACCGTCTACGGGAGAAGTGGAAGTTGATAGAAATTACCACTCGAGCGATGTTATCCGCGCCACCCCAAGAGTCTGTCACCATCTTACACCTTACCCTTAGGTCTTATGCGGCTGTTTTAAGGGGTTATGTAACAAATAAATAGTACTATGTTCATGTACATTATTTTTTTATATAATAATTAATATACTTTCTTTACATTATTGATACATTATAAGTAGTTTTTAAAGTACAAATAATGTTTTTAGTTATTATTTAATTACGAATTATATTTTATTAAATTAAGGGATTTTTGAATTAAATAATATTTTAATAAAATATTATTATTATTATTAAATTATTTTTTATTAAATATAATTTATCTTCTAATTTTATGAATGAAATTGTAATTTTTATTAAGGTTTGAAAGCCATTTCTGTCAAAACCCGTGAATTTTCGATAAATGTCAGATTTTATTTTAAAAGTGAAAATTAACATATTTAGAAAATTATTTAGATAAAATGAATGTTATTTCTGGAATCAGGATGTCAAAATTATCCAACGGTGAATTTTTCATAATTTTCTGAGACAGTCAAATTTTTGGGTAAAAATTAAATACCGTTTAAATATATAATGTGTTTTATGACATCATAATGACCCAATAGTGATGTAATAAAATACTATAAGCTTTATGTTCGGCCAATATATGTTTTAACATTAAAATAATGTGATTTTGGGTTTGTTTGACTTACTTTTCAAAGCATTAATGGACCCTTCAAGACTTATTAAACACCTTGTATTTTTAAATTAATTTCCATGGGAGTATCACTCACCTCCACATAAGCAACCCTATTATTTTAAGAAATTCGGACTTTGGCCTTATAATTTTTTTTACTCTTCCCTTTTCCAAAAACCTTGGGATGGTTTGTGGTTTGGATTAATTTAATGTAAGGGGACCCAAACCTAAATAACAAAGAATTCCCTCACCTTTCCTCCATAAACCCACCAAAGCTCCCACTTCCTCCTCACTCAAAGCCTTTGGAGTACGTCTAACCTCTGACCTACTCTCTATATAATCCTCCCAAGGTTCCCCAAACTCCCAAGAAGCCTCTCACAAGCCTCTCTCAAGCCTTTGGAAGCACACTTCCAAGTAAGGGTTTTTTCTTCCTTTCTCATTTTTGTCCAATTTTCATTAAGTGGTTTTTCCCTTTTAATTTCAATTATGAATGTTGGGGTATGGTTTCACACCTCTATAATACTACCCTCTTTATGTTTAAATGATGTTATACCCCTTTCTCTCCCATTAAATGCCTCCCATGTACACCCGTTACTATGTCGAAATTCCGAAAGGAACTTCTCTCTCCTCGTTTACATTCAAGAAATACTTTTGTATCATGAATCTAAATTCCATTACAATTGTTGGGACATGTATCTATATGACCTCCTTAATGTCCATTACATGTAGATATGATGTGTAACCCCTTTCTCTCTCATCAACCATTTTTATGAATTCTTATGTCACGTCGTTAGGCTGCCGAAATCGCACCGATTTTCTAAGCCAATGCCATTGTGTGGTGAATACCATGCCCATTTCTCCATAAAGGGTATTCACATTTATGCACATTTAATTATTTATTATAAAGTTTCATGTATTAATTCCACATTCCTTCATCGTGTAATAAATGATTATGTTTTATGAATCAATGTTTTATGATCCATGTGGCACACTTATGCATGAAATGAAATGTTTAAGAAGGGTGCACCCTTATAGCACTCCAATGCATTGGGTAATGTATATTGTCATGATACGTCATGTACAATGAGTGTTGACTCATGATAATTCAAGTACAACGAGGGTTTACTCATGCTTCATGTGCAATAAGGATTTACTCATGCTCCATGTGTAATGGGCCTTGGCTCATGCTAATTTAATGTTAAGTGTTGTTGCCACATTTCAATGTTATGATTATCATGCTTTATCATGCCTTTATGTCCATGTTTCTCTTATACTATATTGATATTCCTAATGTCTAACATGTATTGTACTCATCATGTTATTCCATGTGTATTCCCTTACTGGGCTTTATAGCTCACCCTTTTCTTATGCATGTCCTCAAGTTATCCCATGAAATGCTAAGTACGATGGAATGTAGTGGTCATGTAAAGGAAGTTTTCAATAAAGATGTTGTATTTCATGTTTTATGTTTTTATGTAATGATCCTAATCCCCAAAGACACTAAACCTTTCGATCTTCTTTGTTGTATCACGTGAAGTTTTAGGTAATAAATCATGTTTAAGTTTGTAATAAAACCAGGGTTGTCATAATACCTATAAAAATAAATTTTAAAAAATATCTATTTTAATCCTAGAATCCTTATTATACCTAGAAATATAGATTAAGATGGATTTTGGTGAAAACCTAAGGAGGATACCTGAAGAAAATGTAATGTTCCTCAACAAGAATTTTTATTTTCTTAATTTCCCCACCTCTAATAATTTTATTAAATCATAATGATATTTTACACTAGATATTGAACATATACCCAGATTGTTTATATTATTTTAAAGACATATAACCATATCCACTTCCAAAAAAACGGGTTATGAAATCATCACTTGTTTATACGGTGGATTGTCGCATCATGAAACAATTTCATTAATTCTTCCATTACCACCTTTCACTATTAGGTATGCCGATGGATCCAAAGTATAGATATGATATTTATAAAATATTTAAGAATTATATCTTATATACATTTTTTTATTTCCATTATGTAGGGGATATGATAACATCACTTATGTTTACAGAAGACTACCGCCATACAAAAACAGTGTGATTTTAGTTTCACTAACGCTTTACATGAAAGGTAACAATAAAAAATTTAATGATTATATGTGATAAAAAGGAAATAATTATGATATTAAACACATATATATCATTATGGAAGATAATATATCATTTTATTCTCTTACCATTTCACTCACTTAAAGATGACAACATCATTCGGGTAAGTGTGGACTACCGCCTTCATAAAGGGATGCGATTCTCATTGCATCACCACAAAACATAGATGATATATATATAATAGTAGTATAATATGATATTTATGATATTATTATCAATCTATATGGTTAAAATATTACTTAACTCTTTTAACGTCCCACCTCTTCCTAATTGACTTGAGAAGGCGCTGAGATACTACTGGGCCTTAGGCGATGTTCCTCAGGCGCCAAAGGCTGAAAATAAAAATCAAGGGCTTCAAGAAAAATTGTAGAATGATTTTACTTTGTAATAAAACCAACCAAACAAACAAAAAATAACCAAACAACACTACATGAATAATTTAAGAAAAGAAAACCATGATAACACATTACCAAGAGACATCCAAACAACTAAACTCTTCCATAATAATTTTTAAAATCTAATAAAACTAAATCACAAATAATACCAAAATCAGAGTACCAAGTGGAAGACTCATAAAAAATCCCAAAATAAAACCATGATACACTCCACAACTCCAAAATAAGTTTAATTATCCAATCACTATAATACCACCCAAGCATCATGATGAACCGCTAGAAAAAATGAGATGCTTTACCTTTGCCCGTATCGCAGAATACCACATTATCAAAAGCACCAAATTGATAAATGTAACACACTGATTTTTTATGAAATATATTCTTTAAATAATTATAATACCTCAATATCTAGAATTTCATGAAATATTTAGTTTAAATGAACCATGAGATTCCCTTAACATAAAATGACCCTTATAACCTAGTCGTTAGGTTAGCGAAAATAAATATAACTAACTTATGAAAATGTGTAAAAAATATAAATTAATTGTATATTTGTATATTTTTTACGTGAATTACCATTATTAAATGAATATATATATATATATGTATGTTATATAATTAATAAAATATTTTTTATATTCATCCAGTGTTTATTTTTGTCACAGGTTATGAATAAATACTATTAGATGCAAAAAAACCTGTTTTTTTTTCAAAAGGGTAATTTTCAACATTTTAATGGAGAACCCCTTTTAAATTAAGGTTTTGATACACTAATAATTTTTATATCACAACATAAACATGTTATTTTTAATTAGTATATAAAAATTTCTTTGGATGAATTTATGATATTTTTTCTGATAAATTTTATGTTTTGATGAATAGTAAAAATATACTAAATTTAAAGGGAAAAAATCTTTTTTCATTAAAATAATTTTATATGGTTAAATTATAATATTGAATATTTTTAAATTAAAATAAAATATATTTTTTCTCATTCCATATAATGTATTTCATTATAATTAATTTTACATTGAACTCAAATGTAAAGACATTTCAATCTTTTGCAATGTTTTAACTTTTGATGAACTTGTTCTCTCAATCCAACTATGGGATTGATTTCAAATTATTTACTATAACTTCTATGTTTTGAATTTTTAAAAATGGACTCTATATTTGAAATCATTAAGTCCAAATTATTTAAATATATTTATATTATTTTTTGGGCATTATGATTAGTAACTTTAGAAATATTTATTCATATGATAAAAGGATAAACTAACTAATTAAGGGTAAGAATACTATTAAAAAACGTACCCTAACACTTTTCATAGAATTATTGGATGAGTGTGTTTCTACCTAAATCATATTTGGGTAGAAATGGTATCTATTTTAATCTATTTGGATGGTATAAAGAATTTTATTTTATTTTATTTAATGAAAAGTTTAATATGTCTCACACAAACATTAATAACTAAATTATTTTTTATATAAGGTTATACTCAAGATAAGATTGAATATAAATACTCATTTGAAATTTAAATTTTTTCTTTATCATGTTAATTTATTTTTCATATTTCGGAAAAAAATAATTAACTTAATAACCGATACATTAATGGTGCAGAAATTATTTAATTGATGAAAAATCCTTGATTTTGTTTTTATTAAGATAATAATACCTATTATAAGTCCAACAAACTTGAGAAAATATAATTTTTAAATTATATCTCAACCATAAACATCCAATTGTAAATTTAGTAACCATTTGGAGCCTTATAGAAGGGATTATGACACTTATACTATTTTATTTAAACTGATAATAATGTTTTCACATTAATAATTAAATAAGTATAATATTTTAAATATTAGATTTTATAGTAAATAAATTAGATTAAAAATATTATTATGAAATATAACTTATTTATCTTTAACATATTATTTTATTTTTCATTTTAAATTGAATATTAAGTACGTTAAACAATTAAAAAAATGATGTAGTGATTATTTTATTAGTAGAGAAAAGAAATAAATGTTATTAAACATGTTAAAGTAAATATAATTTAGGATAATTAACATTTCTAATTAATTTTATAGTTTACCTTTACCTATTAAGAATATAATAACATATTTTGTGTAAATTTATGTTGTTATATTAATATTATTTTAAAAAAATTAATTGAATTGTGTAAAATTGACACTATTGATTATTTATCAAAATATTGTTTAATTAAAATATTTAAAAATCATAAAACATTTTTTAAAAATATATAATAATTATGATATGGTATAAAATGTTATTATTTATTTATTTATGGTTTATTTTAAATAAAATTAGTAAATATTACACCATTTTAATATTGTATTATTTGTTACCCAATAAACAATTAAATAGAATAACAAAGTGTTAATTAAAAGGGTAAGGTTTAAATTAATACAAAACTTGTAAAAAAATTATTTGATGATGACATTACAACCCTATCTCATATCATCATTGAAATTGTAATGTTTTAGAGGTTTTTTATTGGGTTTTGATTTTATTATAAATTAATACTTGTAAGGTTTCCAAAAGTGCCACTGAACTCAATTATAAAAGGGTGCATCCTCTTTCACATATTCACTTCACATTGAGAATTCAATGTCACAAACCCTCCCTCAGAGCCCGTGTCGTGATAACCCAAGCCCACCTCCCAAAGGCCAGGTGATGCCGAGTAGCACCGATGGAATTATTCCACATGTGGGAGGAATTTTCCTCAGTACCTATACACATGCACAAAACACCCAACCAAATGTACTAGAAAGTTAAAGCCAAGGAAACCATGGATACAATCCACCAATTAAAACACAACCTAAGTATAATGGAAATTAAAGTACAGGGTGGAAACCCGAGCCAGTATATAGGCCCACCAAAAGAAAAATAGAATAAAATTAAAAATCTAGGTCCCTGAAGCTCGTTCACTAGGAAGCCTACCTGAAGGGTAGGTGAAGGGTAGCCGCCTAAAGATATAGATGTTCACCTCATCTATTTGATCCCACTAAACACCACTATTCCCTAGTATTCCATGGACTCCTCCAATCTTTCGGTCATCTGGACAAGAAACGATACATGCGAGAAAAATCCTGTGAATGGGTGAGTAAAACAAAACTCAATAGGGGGCCCCTGAACCAAAAAGTTAAAGCAGAAGATAAAAACAAAAAAGGAATTCATACTAAGATCTACTATTGTATATTCCCATAAATATATCATGGAAATACATATATACTCATTTCAATCACTAAGAAGAATAAGGTCCACCCTTATAGCTAGTACCAAGATTCTCACAGAGGCTCAAGCGTAACACATAAACCAGGAGATCATACTCCATGAGATCATCCATCCCTGATGGCCCCCATATGAGAGATGCACTACCTTGGGTAAAATACTACCATTCTGAATGGTACATCCGAGAGAATGTTCTCCATTGGAAACATTCTACTAGGTCTGACTCTAGTGCTCGACACAAGATGGTTAGTCACCATAGCCATGTGTCCGATGCAAGATCAAGCAAACCCAATGGAAGAGGCCTTCTCCTCGTCACTGCGCTCAGATGAGGGAGTGCTTCTCTAGACAAACCAGAAATACCTTAGTCTCTCCTCTAAGGAGTGTCTTGGGCCACAGTCCATCGAGAGAACACTAACTCCTATCTAGGTATCGTTTTTATCAAGTGGATGGGCTAAATCCTTGATACTATGTCTGATAGCTGATGGAGATCCATCTTCAATCAAGGACCCACACCATACCCGGTAGGGGGTAATAATCAGTGATTAGAGGACATGTACCATGGTATGAAAAGGGAGTACTACTTAGAACCATGTATCAGTAGGGGAGAATATCATTGTATATCAAGTACCCACACCCTACCCAGTAAGGGAGTACCACTCAGTGACTAGAGGACCACACCCTAGTAATATAGGGTAGTACCGACTATTTCACTCTATTATCAATGGGGTACTTGTACACCAGTACATTAGGGGATTACTGCCCCCAGGCTAGAGGACCCGCTCCCTGGCACAACAGGAGAGTACCAACTCTATCGTAGCACTGCATAAGGAGTACCTGCACCTTGGAACGACTGGGGAGTACCGAATCATACAATAAAGGACCTTCTCCCAATCTTTTTAGGGGATTATCGACTCTACACATTTTAGATTTAGAGGAACCACCCCTAGTTCAATAGGGGAGTACCGACTCTAAGGATAGAGGGACCGCTCCCTAGCACAACATGGGAGTACCAAATTCTCCTTTAAAAACTTCTCTGAGAACATGCTCCCTAATTAGTGGGGATTCTCATCTCTACCAAAGTAGAGGGATAAGGAGTACCCACGCCTTGCGTCATCAAAGGAGTAACCGTCTTAACATCTCATTATAAGAATCACCATGATTCTACCCCAAGTTTTCTCATATTAGGAGGTCCTACTCTTCAAACCAAAGAGGCCATACTCTATGTTTCTCGAAACTTCCTAAGAGTATCTCAAAAGTATCTTATCATACAAATGGTTTGAAATCCATAGAAAGCTTTTCAAATAGATGGTCCATTTAGAAGTTATGTCTATTTTAGTGAAATATAGGCTGGTTGCATCCGAGTATGGGCCGAACTGTTCAGAAAGACTCGACCCGACCCGGGTTCACCCCGGCCAAATGGGCCCATCCTTGACTGGCAAGGCTCTACCCACTGGTCCACGGGTCCGGCCTGACCTTCCAGTAGCAACCCAGACCACAATTTGAGTGGGCCTACTCCTCCATACCAGACGCGGAAAATCCACGTCTGTCCTGCCCCAAGCAGTGCCAGATAACACTGCCACATCAACTCAACCATTCCTCTTATGTGGACCAGTTCTTCCAGAAAGACCCGCAATAAAACACGGGTCTCTATTGAGCCACAACTTCATCCACGGATCATTCACATGGTCTCCATGTGGCTACCACTATCTAGCACCACCGTAGTGTGCCAACATAATTTTACGTGGGCCAACAGACATGCTCTGATGGTCTATTCTTTGATCCGAAGCATGTTCCGGAACCCATGAGTTGAGGCCTTCATCTCTTGGCGTTCAAAACATTGTCATGATCCCTACCACTGGAGAGTTCTTGATTGGTGGCATCTCTCACACCACCTCGATCTGTCTGTCTTCATCACCGTCACACCCCCATCATCATTTCACCATGAACAGTTGCGCAATGACTGACCTCTCATCATCCTACGAATTATGTGAGGAATGTGCATCTAGGGGGAGATGAAAACCAAAAATCAAGGTGAGGAACATACCTCTAATTTTGTTCATCGCGGCATTTATCCACTCTTTTTAGAAGGATCAATGGAGAAAATAAAATACATTTAATTAATGAAATTATTTACTCCCCAATATCGATAGAGAAATCCCCCTGCAAGAAAGATCAAACCGAGAGTCAACCTATTCATCGGTTTATCAGTGTTTTTCGCTTAAAACCAATAATAGTGAAAATAGAATTTAAATATCAACCCCTACCTAATTCGGATCGTTCATTGGAGATGAACTATGTTGATGCGTTCATTGTTCAGTGATCCTCTATTCACAACCATTGGTCGATCATCCTTGGTGATGATCCATTTGAAGGGGGTTTGTCATTCATCGTCGTCACCCACCAGAGCTTCAGAGTAGAACCAAGATTGGGCCAACAATTCTACTTCGTTTGCTTGGCCATTAAAGGATGAAACACAAATCAACATTTTGGTTGTGTTGCAGTTATGAAGTCGTTACTCTATTTAATTTAATGAAACAATGTATTTAGTTTCATTTTGTTACACAATGTTTCACTATAATAGTTTCAAAAGTTCGAAAATAAAATAAAACATACTCTTTTTTTTTATTTTTATTTTTTCTTAAAAAGTTTGAAAACTATCTTTTCCAGTTTACCCATGCTGGTCGATGTGACGTCCATTCATATGTAATGTCACCATTCTAGAAGCAATGATGCCCTTAGTTTTTCAATCAGGGAACCGATTAATAAGTTTCCAAAACCGGACACCCGTTCCATTTTAATTCTCTTAATGAAAAACTCAAAAACTAACTTTCACCCATGACCCATGCCAGTCAAGTTTAAGCTCAGCAAAAGGGAGACACACCCTCACGAGGTCAACAGTACTCTTGGATTTCCAATCCGAGTTACCGTTTAAGAGTTATAATGATTTGAAAATAAAATAATTGTTACTTAATCATTTTATTTATGGCCCGAAACTAACTTCTACAATTTTCCCACACCATCCCACATTAGGCCCTTTCTGGGAAAATTCTGATATTTTGAGTTCCACGGTTCCCTCGTATGTTTTATCCAAGAACCAGTTAAAAAGATATAAAAACCCACTCACATGTTTAATTAAAAAACATTAAAAAAGTATGAAAATTCATTCCGACCACTCCAGGTCTCAAAATTACATTCCTTCTCTGAGATTGGTCTCATAAAAATCCCATTTAAATTTGAAATAAGACCCATGGAATTTCAAGACATTAAAATATCCCCACCATAAGGCTCGTCATCCCTAAAAATCAATAATCATAAACCTCAGGAAGAAAACTGAGTTCATCAAGGGTCTATGCACTGCTTATAAGAACATGCCTCGAGGAACCACTAAGATTTACCACTTTCATGTCAAGCTTATACTAGGTCACCATCATGCAATAATGGGAACACATCTCTTTATCTACGACAAGTGGGAAAACCACTAAGCACTCTGATCTGTGTGTAGTCATGGGGTCTAGCGGCTCACCTCCATGCTTACCTAACGTAGATACAAACAAAAACCCATAGATCACATCCACCGCTGGATGAACTATGCTAAAGCCTCCACAAACGTTTTTGGTTCAAGGTTGACTCTAAACACATAGGGGTATTTATGAACGAAATATGGCTACCCACGAGCAAAAATTGGGTCTTACTAGGCCCTCTGTCTACAAACACCAATGATCACACAACCTTCCAAAAATATAACACATCCACACTCACAAGTGGCATATCACCTAAGTATGGATGGTAAAAACCATTTCATATCGTGGAAACATCATGGGGTCTAACTATGACATAATAGATCGATCCAAAATAGGACACTTTGCGAGAGTCCACCATGTGCTTCCTGGGTTTCTCTTTCACTACAAGGGAAACCCCTTTTCTACCATCATAGAAACACCACATCCTTTGCCTAATATCATAAACCCATGTATAAACGGTAGTAGTACATACCTAGAATGATTTCGTAAGGCCTCGATGCCATGAATAATATATCCCAACCAAAACTCTCACCTCTAAGAATTAAGTCACACTATCAGAGCCAATGTGTGATCAATGGGTATCCTCCAGAAGGAGTCTCTAAGCTTGACGGTCAAGTCCACGGTCCAAACAGAATCTTAAAGTCTCAAAATTAATTTTCCAGAAAAGGAGGATTACTAGCACCTGTGTCTATTTAAAATTGATTCCAAAAGAAAATACATAGATCATAACTCAAATCTTACATGGAGCATCTTTTTCATAAGCCATGACTGCATGTAGTTGTCCTCACCCTCTTCCTCCATCTCCCAGAGCCTGGCGCAGACCACCACCTCCTTCTCGTCCAAATCCTCTACCTTTATCACCATATGTTAGCACTTATTGTTCCATGATCTATCTCTGACAAGGTGGATCGTTAGACAACTCCTTCTTAGTGGCACTATGGGTTGAAAAATCACTAGCAAGATGCCCCTGGCCGTTGCAAGCATAGACCTACCTATCCTGCAGCTGATTTGATCCTTGGCACTGCTCTTTCACCACATAACCATGTGTCTGTGATTGAGCATGGGTTTTCCTCCTACACCATAATCATGTAACATGTCATCTTCCAGCTCCGGCAGATGTCTCCACCACATGACCTCTAATGTAGGCCACATCCATATTCTCTTCTTCCAGGTAGCTCTAAACTGCCATAGCTCACTACAGCACCCCAATATACGTTGGAATGCTAAGGGGTATCAATGAAACACTGATATCCTAGCGTAGTCCCAACTAAAAGGTATGGGACCTGGAGTAAGGGTCCCACGCCATATGTGTAGCATAGTGAGAAAGATACATGAATCTCACCGAGTACTCTACTACCATCATGTTGCCCTGCCGTAGGTGTTGTAGCTCTTGTATACAAGTAAAGTATCTAAGAATAAATCCTCCCTAAATAGTCACTCAAATTAAATCCATGTGAGGGTCACCTCGTCATGTGTCTGTATCACAAAGATCCACCATCGTCCCACTGAGCCCTGTAGAAAGCTCGCGACTAAGACTGCCATCTGTTCGGCCAGTGTCCTCACTAGGCAGAAGAATCGCCTCCCCGCCTCTATACAATCATAAACTACCTAATGATATATATCACCTTGGAACCTAGGAGGTATATTCCTGTGGAACATGTGTAGTGCACTCAGCCTGCACACATCCGCCACTGGTAGCGCTGGTAGAAACAACTAATCGAAATGTGGTTGCATCACTGGTGCACAACCTAGAGGTAATGCCATAGATTCAATACCTTTCACTAAAGCCTCCACTCTGGATGGATCCTCATCACGATAATGTTGTAGGATCCTATCCTGATTTCATTATTGTGGAACCTAGATGAACCATGTTTAAAGAGTATATCTGGAGAGATGACTCAAGAATGACATGGAAAGCACAATAATTCCTACATGATGCATGTACCTTTTATTTCATTGCAACCAGTGTTCCCCTATACCAAGTCAAAAAATAGGTTCTCAGAGTCTTGGTGTCTGGATATGCCAGCCTTCACACCAACAATGGAGTCCCTGGGATGAAATCCGAACTCGAAACACTTAACATTGTTGCCGAAAACAAAAAACTATAAACCCCCAGTATTTGAGGTTGAACCGACCAGCTCTGATACTATTTTTTCATGACCCGTCCCCTGGGTTCCATGTTGTGACTACCCCAAGCCCACCTCCCAAAGGTCAGAGGATGAAGACTAGCATCGAAGACATTATTCAACATATGAGAGGCATTTTATGGAGTACCTGTACACACGCACACAAATCCTGTCAAAATGTACTTGAAAGTAAAATCCAAGGAAACCACGCATGCAATCCACTAAGTAAAACACAACCAGAATACAACAGAAAGTAATGTATAGGGTTTAATCTCGGGCTAGTATACAAGCCTACTAAAATAAAAATAGCACAAATGTAAAACTTCAAGTCCCTGAAGCTCATCTATAGGGAAGACTACCTGTAGGGTAGGTGATGGGTAGATGCCTAATGTTGTAGAAGTGAACCGCTTCTATATGATCTCACTGAAAACCACTAGGCTCTGGTCCTCCTTGGACTCTGTCAATGTGTCGGTCATACGCACAAAACACAACACATGAGGGGAAAATCTTGTGTAGGGGTGAGAAAAACCATACTAAGTAGGGGTCCCCGAAACCACAACGGTAAAGGACAAGAGAAAACCCACAGTGGAATTCATAGTCATATCTACTCACGTATATTCCCATACATATACCATGAACATCTAGATATACTCATTTTAGTCACTAAGAAGCATAAAGTTCAACCTTATAGCCAGTACCATGATTCTCACAGAGGCTCAAGTATAACACAAAAACTAGAAGATCACGCTCCACAAGCTCATCCATACCTAATGGAACCCATTCGAGAGATGCAATACCTCAGGTACAATCCTACGATTTCTGAATGGAATGTCCAAGAGAACGTTCTCTATTAGGTACATTCTACTAGTTATGATTCGACTACCTGACATTGGAGGTTCAGTCATCACAGTCTTGCACCCCATGAAAGACTAAGGAAACCCAAGTGAAGAGGCCTACTCCTCATCACCTCACTCATTTGAGGGAGCACTGCCCTAGACTAAACTATGATACCTCAGTCACTCCTATAAGAAGTGTCTTTCACCTCATTTTGTCAAGGAGAACTAACTCTTATCTAGGTATTATTTTCATCAAGTGGATATGCCCGCTACTCTCTAGTGTGTATGAGAGGCGAGGGAGATCCATCTTCAATCGAGGACACACACCATACCTACTAGTGGAGTACCACTCTATGACTAGAGGAATAACGCCTGGGTATGACAGTGGAGTACTGCTAATTAAGGACATGCACCCTATATCGGTAGGGGAGTACAACTTCGTATATCGAGGACCCGCACCCTACCCGGTAGGGGAGTACCACTCAGTGACTAGAGGAACCACACCCTAGTAATATAGGGGAGTACCAACTCTATTATTTGTTTCTCTGTTGGGGACCCACATACTAGTACGTTAGGGGAGTACCGACCCTAGGATAGAGGACCTGCTCCCTCGCACTGCAGGGGGTACCGACTCTACTGTAGAACTGTATAAGAAGGGCTTGCACCTTGGAATGATAGGGCAGTACCAACTCTTACAATATAGGACCTACTCCCTAACCAATAGGGGATTACCAACTCTACATGCATTAGATATGAAGGACCCACTCCCTAGTCCAATAGGGGAGTACCAACACCAACGATAAAGGACCTGCTCCATGGCTCAACAGGGGTGTTCCGACTCTTCCTTTAATATCTTCTTCGAGAACCCACAACCTTAAACGCGTGGAGTATCATATCTACCAATGTATATGGATAAAAATCACCCACGCCTTGAGTCATCAAGGGAGTAATAATCCTAACATCTCATCATAAGAATCACCCCAATTCTACCCAATGTCTTCTCGTACTAGGAGTGTGTACTCATCAAACCAAAGAATGAATCCTCTAACATTCTAGAAAACTCACATAGGGTATCTCAAAAGTATCATATCATCCTAAGGGTCCCAATTCCCCATACGTCTTGTCAAATGGATGCTCTGTTTAGAAGTTACAGTTGTTTTAGCGAAAATGGGGTCAGTTGCATCCAGGTCCTGTCCGACTTTATTAGACTGATTCGACCCGACCTAGCCCGCTGGGCCGCGGGTCTAGCCCAGACCACCTGGCTGGGTGCAACCCACTAGTAGCAACCCTTCCTACCATTTTAGCGGGCTGGCTCCTCGAGACCAGACGTAGCTTTTCTGCGTCTATCCCGCCCTAGGTTCCGCTAGCTGTCACCCTCACCTCTAGTCAATTGATATGGTCACCCTCACCTCTAGATCGTGCCAAAACATCAATTGTGACTCATCCATACGATAGATATGTGGTTTCCACTGTATATCACCACCGCAGTGCGCTGTCGTGGCGCGCCCACATATTTTTTTCATGGGCCACCGGACGCGGTCCAGGCATTCATTCTTCAATCCGAAGGGTGTTCCTGAACACTTGGGTCCCATTCTTCATCCCTTGGGGTTTGAAACATTTTCATGATCCCTTCTTCTAGAAAAAACATTATTAGAGGAATCTTCCGCACCACCTAGATTCTTCTATCGTCACCATCATTGCACCTCTGTCGTCGTTTCCCCACGAAAGGTTTCACAACGACTAACCACTCGTCATCCTATGAAGAAAGAGAAGAACATATGTTAAGGGTAAGAGAAAAACCAAACCACAAGGTGAGGAATAGACCTCCACTGTTGATCTTCACAAAATTGATATGCTCCCGTTAGAAGGATCAATGGGGAAAATCAATTAAAATTAATTTATGAAATGATTTACTCCCCATAGATAATCCTAAAAGAGAAATCCCTCAAACAATAATGATCTAAAAGAGGGTCAATCTGATCGTGGGTTGATACGAATTCATCATTTAAAACCAATAACAAGGAAAAGAAAAGAATTTAAATAACAAACCCTACCTGGGACGGATCATTCGTTGACGATGAATGGTTTCACTGAGTTCATCGTTTTGAGATCCTCTATTTATAGTCATTGGTTGATCATCGTTTTTGATGATCCATTAGAAGGGGTTTGGAATTCATTGTTGTCACCAACCAGAGCATCAAAGTAGAACTAGGATTGTGACAACAATCCAGCGTCAATTTCTTGGCCATTAAAGGACGAAACGCGAATCAACGCTTCCGTTACATTTCAATTACGAAGTTGATACATTGTTTCATTTAATGAAACAACATATTAAGTTTCATTTCATTACACACTATTTTAATTCAATGGTTTCAAAATTTCAAAAATAAAATTAAAAATCCACTTTATTTTTATAACTTTTTCTTACAAAGCCTGAAAACTATCTTTTTCGGTCAACCCGTGCCAGTTGATGTTAAGTCCATTCTTAAATAATGTCGTCATTCTAGATGTTACTATGCAATCATATTTTCAATCCAAGAACCCATTTAGATGTTTCCAAAACTATGCATCTTCAGCCTTAAAATTCACTTAAAGAAAAGATCAAAAACTAACTTTCACCCTCGACCCGTGTCAGTCGAGATTAAGCTCTACCTAAGGGAAACACACCCTCATGAGCTCAATGATACTAATAGACTTCCAATCTAAGTTACCATTTAGGATTTATAAGTATTTTAATATAAAATAATTGTTACTTTATTATTTTATTTACGGCCAAAAACTAACTTCCACAGTTGGTCCATGCCAGCCAATGTTAGGCCACTTCAAGGAGAATCCCGACATTCTGAGCTCAATGGTGCACTTGGATTTTTGATATGAGAATTGGTTCAAAATATAGAAAAATATACTCATAGGTTTAATTAATAAACTTTAAAAAGAGTTAGAAATTCTATTTCAGCCACTCCGGGTCATGGAATTATGTTCCGTCTCCGACCCTAGCCTCCTCAAATCCCATTTAAATTTGAAAAACAATTCCATGGAATTATGGGACATTACATTTAATATCATCCATACACTTAAATTTTCCCTTATAAATATCCCTAGTAACATTATTGAGGTTTGGGTCTTCTTCATAGGCCATCTCTAGTGCTCTAAGAGGTTATTTAGAGGAAGCACGTCAAAGAAGAGGTAATCAACTCTACTGAATCCTTCAAACTTCTATCTTCTTATACTTCCTCTTCATGAGGTTTTTCATTATAAAGTAATAAATATAGTATCAATTATATACTGATATTTTATTAAGATTATGAAATAATAATATTCCATCTTCTATCCATCCTACAAAAAATTAAATCACCATGCGTGCGTACATATGATTTACTGTCTCCACGCAATGGTGTAATCTATTTTCGACACCACCTTACTTGGATGGGTATTATGATGTAAGTAATAACTATATATTATTATTATTAAATTTTATTGATTATAAAATGTTTAACATCATCCAATTCAATACCATTTAATAATTCTGGGAATGATATCATCACTCGTGCGTACGTAGGGCCTACCATCTCCACGATGCGATGTGATTAATTATACATGATCTTTATTGAAGAATGATTATATAAATGTATAGAATAAATAAATATAGTATATATTATGTTAAAATAATTTATTAAAGATATACTTATTAATGAATAAGGACAACCCTAATTTATCTAACAGAACATGCATAAGAACATAAAGCAGTTAATATCTAAATAATGAGTAATAATGAAATGTTATTAACAAATGGATGATAATATGATCAAATATGATAACATAAAAATGAATATGATTCTAAAATAATTCAATGACATTATATAAATCATTATACCTGAGGTTCAGATACAAAAAAAGGAAATCATTCCAAACGTAAGGGATATTTTTTCAATCTTATTATTATCCGAGATTATTTAGTACTATGTATTTACTATGGTATATTTATCATCCACACCCATGTTTCCAAAATAAGTATTCAAAAATATTCTTCCCTCATTCTAAATTTTTTTAAATTAAAATTTTCCTATTGGTGAATTTTTATTAAATGGTATGAAAGAATCTTTTCCATTTTATATATGTGGTGCTTTTTGAATTTTCTAAAAAAAGTAAGAGAAGAATGTTATTTTAACTTATACCGAATAAATAGATTTTTACAATTTCATATAACCTTACATCCATGAAGATTAATTTACATGATTTCATGTTAGTTTTAAATTTTGTTATTTTATTTTAAAATTGCGTGTAATTTTTAGAAAAAAAAACATTTATTAAGAAGAAATGATATTTTCCTCAAGAATTAATTTCATGTGTGTTATCAAAATTATTTTACATCTAAGGTAAAATTATCAAAATGAGGTTACGTTTATATCCCAATTATTACAATGATTTTATTGTGTTTATTATGTAATTATATTTATGAAATCCATTTTCTTATATGTATTATGAGGGAATGGTGTTTAAGAAACACATTGTATTCCTTGTTTTATGCTATGATGAATGATTTATGTTTTTGTGGAATACATATATAAGGTTTTTATTATGTGATGGGTGGGACATATATATTCATCCAATTAATTGGGTAATGATTTATATCTCATGAGATAGACATGACTAGAACAATATGTAAATATATTTTAGTCATACAGGGCTGAAATGAGGAGGGAACTTAGTTTAGGAATGGACTTTGTCTGCTATGATGGTCTTGGAAACATGCCTTGAATAAAATGAAATAATTTTCTATGATTATGTATATGCAAAAAAACAGCATGTATTCTATTATGACTTTTGGGATTATGTGGAAAATTTATGATTTATCCCATGACTTGATATCATTATCATTTATATGCAGGATATGATTTTCAAATGTTATGTGTTTGTGTTCTATGAATATGTTATGATTTATATCTCCCATGTTTACCTTTACTAATTGTTTGAGCTCACCATTTCTTATGTTTCCTTTACCCGGGTCATGAAGAGGGGTGTTAGGTATGATATTTCAAAAAGGATTCTCGTAATGAAGAAATAAGTGGGAGATAATGTAGATGTTTATGAACCTATTGTTTATGTTTCTCAGTTGCTAATGAAATTATACCTATATGGTCCTGTCGAAAGTTTATTTCATTCTGTAATGAATATTATTAAATTTTTATGTATTATCAATGTATGTAAAGTATGGGTCATTGTAGTTGGTATCATATGAAAGGTATAGTTATCCATTGGAAATTAGGATGAGAAAAACTAAGAAGAACCCTAAAGATATATTGAAGTAAAGGTTACAATCATAGTGTTTTAGAAATGATCAAGAATAACCTAGAATAAAATCTAAAGTGTCCTAAATCTAAATTTTTCTCATGATTATGTGGTTTTCCAATTATTTGTAGTGTTTCTCACACTATTGTTTTGGTTTTAGTCAATGGATGGAACCCAAAGGAACCACATTAATGCTGAATATGATGTGAAATAAAATTATTTTCCTCCTAAAAAATGAAATGTTATGGGATTTGAAATGAAAAATCCTGTATATATACTCACACAACTCTATCAAGCTATGAATCATGTTTGAATTCCAAACGCGAAAAGGGGGGAACAACATTATGTTGAGTCCCTCTTGAGGTAGTGTCCAGCTTCAATGGATCAGTACCACTAAAAAGAGATTTTTAGTTCTACAATGTTTAGAACATGATGATGCCATCTTAGTAGTCTATCGTTTCGAAGGATGAAGTTTATCAATGGTGTAACTTTATCAAGAATATTATTCAAAGAGATAAAAATGAACTTGTGGAATGGGATGTGTTCAAGAACATATTTTTCAATAATTACTTTCCTCATATTCTTTGAACAATGATAGAGAAGGAGTTCCTTAAATTACAAAAAAAGATGATGAATCTGTTGGAGACTGGATTAACCCATCAATATTATGTTATTGATAAGAAGGGAAAAATGGAATTCATGGGAAAAATTAAAGACCACACTGAAAAGAATATGAGTTTTCCCTTATGATAAAAGTGTGTAAATAAACATAGAGGGAATTTCTTTAAAGGTACTATTAAATGTTTTAAATGTAGAAAATAAGGTTATCTGGCAGTTGAATGCTGAAGTGATGGAGAAATATGACTAATGATGAGAATAGAGAAAAGGCTACCCAGAATGAACCTTATATCATTAAATTTTATAAGTGCGTGGAAATGGGGAACTATGCCAATCAATTCCCCAATCGAAGGGTTATTAATGATTATCGATGGAAAAAAACTCTTAAGGCTAGAGAAATAGGTAAGTCATATGTGATCACTATTGGTGATGTGGATTAGGATAATGATGTGGTGAAATGTACACTTACCATCCACTCTAAAGTATAAAAGTTTTTATTTGATTTTTGATCCAGCTAATATTTTGTTTCTGAAGAATTCTATAAGGGTATAGTTGTATTACCTATACAATTAGATGTCGATTTAGCTGTCAGAACTCCTAATGGCACAATGGTCCCATCAGAAGTTTATAATTATTCTCTGGTTGAATTTTGTGGGAAAGTGCATCCTGAAAATAATGCGAACCTTCCTATAGTGTAATTTTATGTGATTATTGGCATTGATTGACTTTATCTATATGGACCTCATATCAATTTCCCAGGAAGGGAAGTCACATTTCATATTCCAGATCAATATATGATCATCTATTAATGAAATGATGATTATAAACTTCTAGTTAAAATTTCTTCCATCTTATGGGGATGGATCTCTATAAATGAAGGTTATCTATCTAAAATGGTTAGGGAGAAGCCCACAATTAATAATACACCCATTGAAAGTGAGTTTGATGATGTATTTCTAAAATAATTTCTATGTATTAACCGAATCATGAGGTTGAGTTTTCAATAGAACTCATATTGGTTTTTATTCATTTTTCAATGAAGCCTTATATAATGGACCCAATTGAGTTATAGTAATTGAAGAATAAACTCCAAGAGAATATTGATAAGGGATTCATAAACCTTAGTGTGTCACCTTAGGGTGCACCTATTCTATTTTTAAGAATAAATATGGATCAATGTGACTCTACGTTGATTATCGAGAACTTAACAAGATCCTTATCAAGAAAAAAATATCATCTTCCCTACATTGATGAATTATTCAACCAACAATGCATATCTCAATACTTTTCCTAGATTGTCCTCCATTCGGGATATCATCAAATAAGGGTCCAGAAGGAGGATATACCAAATAAGAGATTCTATACAAGGCATGGACACTATGAATTTATACTGATGGATTTTGGTCTCACTAATTCCCTAATTGTCTTCAGGGATCTAATGAATATAGTCTTTAAAGTCTATACTGATCAGTTTGTGGTAGTATTTATAGATGATATTTATGTCTATTGGAAGAGCATATAAGAACATGGATATCACTAAAGAATTGTACAGAAAACCCTGAGGAAGTAGAATCATTATGAGAAATTTACCAAGTGTGAATTTTGCATCAGAAGGATTTATTTTTTGTTTAAATAAACTTAATATAAGGGATATCTATGGATCCAACAAAAACAAAAATTATAGAAAGTTGGCCATGACCAAAAAAGGGAACTGAGATCTAAATTTCTCTATGTCTTTTCAGATATTATCAACGTTTTGTGAATAATTTTTTATAATTGTCTAATATAATCACCACATTGACTCAGAAATGAGTTAAGTTCATGTGGATTGAGGAATGTGAAGATAATTTCAAAGAGATAAAAAGAAATTATCCAGTGACCCTATACTCACCCAACTTTATAGTGGAGAGAGTTTTCTGATCTATAGTGATTCATCCAAGAAGGGGATGGGATGTATTATCATTCAAAACAATATAGTGATAGCTTATGCCTCACGACAATTGAAAATCAATGTGAAAAATTACCCAAAAAAATGATTTGGAGTTAGCTTCAGTAATATTTGTAGTAATGATATGGAGCTATTATCTTTGTGGAGAAATTTTTGATATTCATACTGATCATAAATGAATAAAGTATATTTTCACCCAAAAAAGAGAAGAATATGAATTAATTATTATGGTTGGAGTTAATTAAATATTACAGCTGCTCAATAAATTAGCACCCTGGGATGGCGAACAAGGTGGCAGATGCTTTGTGTAGAAAATACCATGCTAGAATATCCATGATGAGGATCATAAAAGATCCAATATTTATGGATTTTATAAGGATAGATCTTGAAATTTTAAAGGAAGGGGAAAATCATATCTTTCTCAAATGAATGTTCAACTATCTATATAGGTAAAGATTAAGGAGGTGCAGAAGGAAGATGTGGAGCTACAAAAGATGATGAGAAATGTTCTTGAATTCAACCTTGATTATTACAGAATAATTAGGTTCATGAATAGGGTTTGTATTCCTCCCATACTAGAATTAAAGGAGATATTGGATGAGGCTCATAGTTCTTCAGTCTCTATTCACCTTAGAAGAAAAAATATGTATATGGACCTAAAAGAGTAATTCTAGTGGGATAGAATGTAAAGAGATGTTGCCGAATATATATATCAGTGCTTGGTTTGTCAGAAAGTTAAGGATGATAGATAGAATTATAGGGGGATGTTAAAACCATTACCCTTACCAGAATGTAAATGGGAAAACATAACAATGGAATTTGTCATCAGAATTCAGAAAACATCTAAAGTTCATAATGATATATGGGTTACAGTTGATTGCCTTATGAATTTGGAACATTTCATTACTATTATAATGTATTTCTCTCTTGATAACCTTTCCCAGATAAATGTAAGTGAAGTGGTAAAAATCAATGGAAAACCACTTTCTATTATATCTGATCATGATCTGAGGTTTACCTCAATGTTCTAGAAAAATATTCAATAGAATCTTGATATAGAGTTAAGTTTTAACACTACTTATCATCCTCAAACAGATGGAAAGTTGCAGAGGACAATTAATTCAATAAAATACATGTTAAAATCTTGTTCTATGGATTTCAAAGGTGTTTTGGAAAAACACCTACCTTTGGTGTAAATTTCTTACAAAAATATCTTGCAATATAATATTCAGATCGTTTCTTATGAATTCTTTAATGGAATGAAGTTCTGAACTCCAACTTGCTGGGATGAAGTTGAGAAAAAAAATATATTTGGACTAGATCTTGTTGATGAAATGGCAGAAAAGGTCAAATCTATTCATCAACACATAAGAGAAAATCATATTCAGAAATAATGTTTTTCTGACGACCAAATAAAATACCCAGAGTTTGGAGTGGTTGATAAGGTGTTTCTATTAATATCTCCCTAGAAGAGATTAATGTGATTTGGAAATAATGGAAAGTTAAGCCCTAGGTATATTAGTCCTTTTGAAATTCTAGACCATGTTGGGAAGGTATCTTACAGATTGGTGGTTCCATAGAATATCTCTCATATTCATGATGTGTTCCATGTATCTCTCCTAATATAGTACATACATGATACTTCACATGTACTAAAATCATAAGTCATACTGCTAGAGTAAGATATTTCTTATGAAGAACAACTGATAGAGATTCTGGATCATAGTGAGAATGTTCTTCGAAACAAGCCCAGTCACTAGGTTAATAGTTTTTGGAGGAAACACCAATTTTTGGAAGTAATTTGGGAACTTGGGGATATTATGAGGGAGATATATCCTCATTTATTCATATCCAAGTGATGAAATTTGAGGGCGAAATTCCTTTTATGGGGGGTAGAATGTTACACCTGGATGTTTTTATGAAATATATTTTTTAAATAATTTTAATACCTAAATATTTTTCATTGAATAAAACCATTAGTTTAAATGAACCACAAGATTTCCTTAACATAAAATGTCCATTATAATCTTGCCACTAGTTTAGTAGAAATAAATATGACTAACTTATGAAAATGTGTAAAAAATATAAATCAATTATATATTTGTATAATTGTTATATAAAATAACTTTATTAAATTAAGTTAATGGAATATATATGTTATATACTTAATTAAATATTTATTATATTCATAAAATTGATATTTTTGTCATAGGGTACGAATAAACCCAATTGGATGTAAAAAACATATATTTTTCAAAAGGGTATTTTTCCTACTTTTAATGGGGGACCCCTTTTAAATCAATATTTTGACACATTAATAATTTTTATATGAAAACATAAACATTTTATTTTTAGGTGGGATATAAAAATTTACTTTGGGTTAATTTATGATATTTTCTCTCATAAGTTTCATGTTTTGATGAAGAGAAAAATTACACTAAATTTTAAGTGAAAACAACTTTTTTAATAAAAATAATTTATATGGTTAGATTATAATATTAAATAGTTTTAAAGTATAAATAGATTATACTTTTAGCATTCAATATAATTAATGCCATTATCATTAATTTTACATTTATTTCAAATGTAAAAATATTTCAATCTTTTGTAATGTATTAACTATTAAAACTATGTTCTGTCGTTTTGACAATGAGATTTATTTTAAAATAATTACTTCAAATTTTGTGTTTTGAAATTTGAAAAATTAAACCAATATTTGTAATTAGTAGGTAAAAATTATGTAAATAAATTTGTTTTATTTTTGGGCATTATGAATAGTAACTTCAGTAAATTTTTTAGTATGGTAAAAGGGTAAACCATGTAATTAAGGGTAATAATACTATTATAAAATTATCCTAAAAATCATATTAATATTATTGGATGATTTTATTTTGACCTAAATTATCCTCGGGTCTAAATGGAATCCATTTGAATCCACTTGGATGAGATAAGGATAGTTAATTTATTTTATTTAAGGAAACATTAAATAAGACTCACTCAAATTTTAATAACTAAATATTTTATTATATAAGTTTATGTAGAAAATAAATTCTATTATAAATACTCATTTCAAATATAAAATATTTTTATTTATCATGTAAATTTATTTACAATTTTTATGAGATACATAATTACCTTAATAACTTATACATTAATGATCCATAAATTATTTAATTGATAAAAATCAATAATTTAGTTTTTATTAAAATAATAATACCCATTAAATTACCCAAACACTTCAAAAAATATTCTTTTTCAAATATATATTGAAATTAATCATCAAACGGCAGATTTAGTGACCACTGGGAACCTTATATAAGGGATTATGATAATTATATTTTTTTATTTAAGGTGCTAATATTGTTGGCACATTAATAATTCAATAAGTTTAACATTTTAAATATTGGATATTCTAGAGAATAAATTTGACTAAAAATATTATTATGAAAGAAAACATAGTTATCATAATCATAGTATTTTATTTTTATTTTTTATTTAACAAATAAGTATATTAAATAATTACCCAAAATTGATTTAGTGATTATTTTATAACTAGAGATAATAAATTAATGTTATTAAAAACATTAAAGTAAATATAAGTTGGGATAACTAAAAAGTCTAAAAAAATTTATATATGAACTATAAATCTTATTAATATAATAAAATAGTTGGTTAAAAGTCAACATGATAGCTTAATATGTTTAAAAATCGTTGAATTGAACTGTGTGAAAATTGACACTATTGATTATTTATCAAAAAAAAATGTATTATAATTTTTAAAAAAAATCATAAGACATTTTAAAAAAATATTTAATAATTATTATATTTAAGAAAACGTTGAAATGTATTTATTTATGGTCTATTTTACATAAAATAAGTAAATATTTTACCCATTTAATATTGAATTATTTGTTACAGTAGTTAAACAAAATAGAATAACTAAGTGTTAATTAAAAATATAACATTTAAATTGATATAAAACTTTTAAATAATTTATTTTTTGATGGAATAAAACCCTTTTATCATCTAATCAACTAAATTGGAACATTTTGGAGGTTTTCAGATGTGGTTTTATTTTATTATAAATTAATATTTGTGAGGTTTCCAAAAGTTCCCCACACCTCAATTTTAAAAGGGCACATCCTACCTCACTTATTCACTTCAATTTGAGCCTTAAATCTCGTCCCTAACATTCCATTCTTACTTATCAACATCCATTTTAACATTTTAGAGGTTCTGGTCTTCTTCAATGACAAACTCTAGTGCTCTAAGAGAATATATATAGGAAGCACGTCGAAGAAGAGGTAATCTTCTCTACTGAATCTTTCAAACTTATTTCTTATTCTACTTCAACTTCACGACTTGTTTAACTATATTGTAACAAATCTAGTATAAATTATAAATTTAAATTTTATTAATATTATCAAACAACCAAATTTAATATTATATCCATCCTATGAGAAATGAAATCACCACGCGTGTATATGTACGACTTACCGTCTCCACTCCGTGGTGTAATATGTTTTTCACCACCACCTTACTTGGACGGGTATAATGATGGAAGTAATAACTATATATTATTATTATAAAATTATATTTATTATGAAAAATAATACACCATCCAATTCAATACCATTCAATGATTATGGGAATGATATCATCCCTCATGCGTACGTACGACCTACTGTCTCCACGATGCGATTAGATTCCTTCTACCCGACCTTCATTAAGTAAAAATTATATAAATGTAAATAATGAATAAATATGGTATATATTATATTAATATAATTTTTTAATTTTATTACTATGACTGGATAAGAAGATTAATAATTTATTCGATAGAACTTGTATGAAAACATAAAGCAATTAATATCCGAATAACGAGTAATAATGAAATGTTATTAACAAAAGGATGATAATATGATCATATGTGATAACATAAAAATGATTATGATTCTGAAATAATTCAATGAAATTATTTAAATCATTATAATAGAGTTTCAGATAAATACCAAGGAAATTAGACCTATGGTAAGTGAAAATTTTTCAATCTAATTATCATCCGAGATTTTTTATTCGTAAGTATTTACTTTGGTATATTTATCATCCACATCCATGTTTCATAAATAAGTATTCCAAAATATTATTCTATACTTATAAAATTGTTTAAATTAAATTTTACACATTGGCTAATTTTTATTAAAGGGTATGAAAGGAATCTTCTGTCATTTTCGATACGAGGTACTTTTTGACTTTTTCTGAAAAACGTATGAGAATAAATTTTTTTAACTTATATGCATGTATAGATTTTTACCCTTTCTTGTAACCTAACATACATAAAGATTACTTTACACTATTTAATGTTAATTTTCAATTAAATTATTTTATTTTAAAATAGTGTGGAATTTGTAGAAATTAAAATGTTTTTTAAGAAGAAAGGTTATTTTTATGAAGAATTAATTTTAAGTGTTTTTTAAAAATTATTTTCCATAAAAGATCAAATTATAAAAATGGGGTTATGTTTCTATCCTAGTTATTAATATGATTTAATTGTTTTTATAAGGGATTTATATTTATGAAATACATTTTTTATATGTATTATGATGTAATGATGTTTATGAAACCCATTTTATTCCTTCGGTGTTTCTATGATGAATGATTTATGTTTTTGTGGAACACATATGTGTGGTTTTCATTATATGATGGGTGGGACCTATATATTCATCCAATGTATTGGCTAAATATTCATATCTCATGTGATAAACATGACTAGAATGGAAATTAAATTTGGTTTAGTAATAAAGGGCTTAAACGAGGAGTAATCTCAATTCAGTAATGGACTTTGTCCACTATGATGGTCTTGGAAATGATCCATGGATAATATTAAATGATTATCCATGATTATATGCATGCCAAAAAAATTCTTGTCTTATGTTATGAATTTTGGGATTACATTGAAAATTTATGATATATCCCATGTCCTGATATCATGATCTTTTATATGAATGTTATGATTCTCAATTGTTATGTTTTTTTATGTCCTATAAATATGTTATGATTGATATCTCCCCTGTTTACCCTTATTGAGCATTTTAGATCAACCTTTATTAGGTTTATTTTTTCCAGGTCATAAAGAGGGGTATTAATTAATATATTTCAAAAAAGGGTTCTAGTTATGAATAAATTAGTGAGAGATAATGTAGATTTATTATGAACCAGTATTTTGTGTTTCTAACTTTCTAATGACAATATACCTATATGGTCCTGTCATGGATTTATTATATTTTTAATGAATATTCATCAATTTTGAAGTAATGTCATTGTATGTAAAGTATGGGTCATTATTTGAAATTAGGGTGAGTAATAATACTCAGTAGGTTTTACCCAAATGACTACCCTAAAATGCCCCGAGGATAGAACCATTAACACATTTATGTTAATTAGTATATAAAAAATATCAAACATTGCACCAATTTCTAACAATCCAAACACAACCATACCAAACCTCTTTTACCCAAATCCTTACAATAAAAGGGAAATATAATAACCATTACATGATATGTTTTACAACCACAAATTAGAACAATAATGTTGACCTTGAATTACCACACACAAACATTGAATAACCATAGAATTTCACACAACCAAACTAGTAAACAGTCATGGTGGAACCTCCCGTCCAAGCCATTTACTCCTTTCCCAATTTAGGGTACTTCACTACCACCTGAAATTGATGGTGGAACTTCTATAAAATATCCATCCCATTTTTATAGTGGTACCCCCTCACACCTTTCATCATTCAAACATATGAATAAAATTCTCAAGATAATAAACAAAAACATACACACACTAAAGGCACAACAATACACAAAATATTTTAGAACTAAATAATACCTTAGGAAATCATCCATGCCGAATTAAATTTAAATAATGTAACCCATTTATTGAAAACCATTTTTACAAAACATTTTCATAAATCAACCCAACTTACAGATTTTAAAATCAACATTTTAAAATCCAACAACAAAGAACATTTCACCAGAATAGTCCATTTTCCTCAAAATCGAAAATTCATCCTAAAAGAAATTTCCAAAAAACATCAAACATAATAATGACAAAAAAAATAAAAGAAAAAACAACTAATTGAAAATAAGTATCCTAGTTCTACAAAAATGCAATCAAGAGAGAAGCCACCTACCTTAGGGTTTCGGTAAAATCGACCAACTCACAACTGCACCACAAATCTGCATGAAATCTTCACCAAAATGACATTAGATATCTTTGAATAACATAAAAAAGATTAAAAATCATAATTTTATGCAGAAAAATCATATATATACATGTGATATGTGTACATCAAGAAAACCAAGAGAGGGGGAGATGTAGATCTAAGAGAAACCAAAAAGGAACTAAGAGAAGTGACTTACCGAAGAAGAATTACCTTCACTATTCCATAAAAACCCTTAGAATCACCTTCAAAATGTGTGGAAGATCCCCTATAACCCTTGATATCCATAAATAATAAGTGGGTTCGAGTTGGGGAATAAAAGAAGTGTTTTGTACCAATCCACAATGGTCTTTTTTTTAAAAACACAATTTTTAATGTCGTACACGGTTAGCTCGCACGGTTAGGAAAATTGTGTGCTAACCATGTGCATGTTAATGCCCAAAGGTGTAACCTACATGTTTGGAAAACATAGTTAGATAAACTGTGCACCATCCGTGTGAAGCCCACTACCTCCACTTGCATGATTTCAGGGAGATTCTTCACGGTTTCCCCCAACCATGCTTAAACCATGCACCCTAAGAAGAGCCCCAAAACCATTCCAAAACCATAGAAAACTATCCCAAACATTAAAAAACACTTTATATACATAAAAATACATTGAAAGGTTATATATATTAAACCGGTGGTGTTATACTTCCATTACAAAAATATCTTTTAAAAATTGAAATGTTACTCGTGTGTACGTACATCTAATAATATCCATGATCATAACATATTTCATTTATAAAAACCATATTTTATTAATGTCATTAATAGTATTATTTATGTATGAATATTATAATTATGCAATTATTATTATTCTTTAGATGATATAAATATATAATATCTTTCAGAACTGGATCATTCAAAATAAAAAACCCATGAGAAAACAAGGCAATTAACACAAGAAACAGTAAAAATAATAAATGATCATTAATGAACTGTTGTTAAGATGTTATAATAGGAACATATATAATAATATAAATATTAATATGGTTATTTAATAAGTTAATAAAATGTTAAAAAACTATAAAATATGTTAATTAATGATCAACCAAAATGCAATTTGATGTAATGGATTTCGCTTAATTCAAATTCATTGCGATGTATTGTAATGTTTTGAACCAATATATTTTATATGTTGTATGTAATTATCCTTTTACATGTTATATAATTATTCATTAATAATTAATTTTATTTTAAATTTCAATTTTAATTATTTCATCCAAGGGGATTTTAATTAATAGTTTACAATTGGTAACGAATTTCATAACTCAATTTTCTTTCATTGGGTTATATTACATCTTTGTTTTTGTTGATACTATAAAATTATATGTATAATGACTTTCAATTTTCTTATGATTTATTTCCAATTATTTTATTTTTATTTATATTTGATACACATAATCTATTCATTTCTTTATTCTCACTCCAACATTAAAATCATTTTATGGGTTTATTTCACAATCTTATTTTAATCGTGACTATTTATTCTTGAATTTAAATTGATGGAAATTATTTTATCATTTTATAAATAAACCCTTTTGATTTTATTATCCTCTTATTATTCATTATATTTTATTGTGATATTATTAATTTTTCACTCTTTGGTATTTAATATAATTTATTTAATGGTTTCAAGAAAATATGACTTCATGTACCTCTTCGATCAAAAATTTTTTTCTACCAAAGCCAGGTTTTCTAAAAAATAAAAAATGTTTTAAAAATTTGCAAAATGATTTCTTCATTAAATTCGGACCCAATTATCTATTTTAATTTTTCTAAATGAATATTTTCATCTTTTCCAAACATTTAACTTTTCTAAGATTTTTACATTTCAAAGGGAATATTCTTTTTATCTTGTACGACATGTAAACAATTACCCAATTTACTGAATAACATTTCATTAAATCCTTATTTTCAAGTTTAAAAATTTATTTTTAATGAAATTTATTCCCTAATATTTTGTAAATTTATTAGTTTTTAAAGTTATTTTTGGAGAAAAGGATTTTCAAAACTTTTTATATTTTAAAATGTTATTTTCAAAATGAAATGAATACATTCCTCAAGATTGTTTTCAAAGATCATTTATAGTACTTCTATTCCTCAATGAAAAACCCTTTTATTTTAAATATAATCTCATTGGTATATATTGTATTATTAATATCCTTATTCTTCCTTTGGATGGCTTATGATCATTTCGACCAACAAAAGTATTGATATTCAATTCCTTGATTCATTTTTTCAGCCATTAAATTTTCATTGAATTATTAACATTGATTTGATCATTGGAAATTAAATACCCTCTAAATATCCATATTAGTTATCATGGATATGTTTATTTCTTAAACCATATATCATTTATAAATACGGTGTTGTATATTTACAATTATTTGTCAATTTGGGAAATATTAATAAATCATTATTCCTTACTCAATACAAGTATTTTTTTGATAAGGGACATTGATCATGAATTAAATAAATTATTCAAAATTTGAGGAATTATTTGGACCTAGAATTATGGGTGGGGCTCGAAATTGGATAGTTCTTCAATGCATCAGTAGGTTTGATGATAAATATAAGTTAAATTCATCTAACTGGTTTCTACATGTAGTCTAAACTATATTGTGAATGGTCATAGTAGTAGAGGTATCATGATAACTAAAATTAGGGAATCCAATAATTATGTATTTCCTTCACTGTGATTTCAGTAATTTTTATCCATGATATTTTCATAATGATATTATCTTTGGATTCATATTATTCTCATTTTATTTATTAAATGGAATGTATTTTTAGTTATTTACCTTTCTATATTGATTATTCTTTATTCAACTGCTTATTTGGGATGTGTTTTAAGTTATTTACCATTCCATGTTGATTATATTGTTTGATTCTTAATTTCATTTGATGTATTTAACCCTTAAAGGGTATTTGAGCTCACCATTATGTTTTTTATTTTAAAAGAATTCATGATCTATTCTACATAATATATTCAATAATATGGTAGAGTGAAAATGATATTATTGAAAATGAATTACATAGGAATTCGTGTATACAAATGTAATATGGGAATCATGTACATGTCTATTTTACCTAGAATACTCAACTATTTGATCATTAAGTATGTTATTCCTTGTATATCATACTAATGTAATAAAGTTTTCACCAGCTCCAGGATATAGGGGTCATGGTTACTATAGTTAGTATCAGAGGATGATTAATAGAAACCATAATATATAGATTTATGAAAACATATATTAAGTATCAGAACCATATTTTATACATTATGAATAAATATAGAATTATATAATCATGTTTTGGTAAGGAAGATATTATATGGGATTTCTAGAAATAATTATCAGTATGAATACAATAGGTGGATTTGGATCTGAAGCTGGTGTACCTAGCCACAACAACTCTAAACCTGGCACACTGGGCTTGACCTAATCATTACCTGATGCATGAAAATTGTCATTATAGTCCAGTATTTCTGACACTCCATTGGGATATGTTTAGCATAATTTAAATTTTATTTATAAAATATTATGATGGACTTGAATATATGATGAAACTGAAAGAACTATGTTAAACCTAACGCATCTTAGATTAAAAAGATGATATATAAATGGAGTAGGAAAATGTTTTATGTGTAAAAATAGGGGAATAAATAAATGATTTTCCATGAAAAAAATGGAGAGTATGATAGAAGGAAATAAATATATTCATATAAATCCATTTATAGATTTTGAGTTAAAAATGAGAAATTTCAAACTATATGAGTCAATCCACTTCAAAAGGTCTTCCCCTGGACTATGAAAGGACCTGTGTTAACATAAAATAAATGAATTGTACTTTTTATTATGGTTAAAGAATTAAATTATATTAACTAATGGGTTTTTCATTATTTGAATCATGAAACATCTAAGTACTAAGTAAATTTTAGAAGTACAGTTTAGTTCATTAACCTAAGATTTATGGATACCATCATTGGTTATGTGTTTAAGGTTGATCATATGTTCATTTTATTAAACACATCTTTTTACATTTTATGTGATGGGATTCTACCAAGATTAATGAAATTTTAGAGAAATTTATGGGATGTATATGTTTTACTAGAAATGTTATTTAAGGAATAGTGCCATTACTTTTTATAGTCACATACATAAAGGTATTGGTATCCTTTAGTTTTAATATGATAATTAATTACATTGTAAAAATATTTAAAAAATATTATTTTAATTTTTGAAAAACATTTTTGTATTAAAAATCATAATAATAGTTTATTTATTGATTAATGTTATTTCAAGTATGTCATGAATATTTTGTTAGGTCTGTTATATAAATTATATTAATAATGTTTGAGAAAACAAGAAAACCAAATTCCAGGTGATATTCCATCACGTCTATCAATTCCATGGGGCTTGAACCCAGAATCAAAGGACTATTAGGCTTTATCACCTACTACTAGCCTACGAAATGCTCTAGTTAATATGCCATTATTTTTAGTCAAATTATTGAAAAAATAAACATTAATGATGAACCATTGGTTTTATTTTTTTAGGTTTAGAGATTAATATATTACATTGGATATCTTCTAATGACCATATTGTTCTTGGAAAATAGTTATGTATAGAATGAATGACTTTCCACTCTATTATAGAACTTATGATCTTTTAAAAGTGAAATTTAGTACTTCATGCATAAAAATTTCATTTTGACATATTCATTTATTGGAGTAAGGGATGAATTGGAAATTTATTAATGAAAAACCAATAGATGAAATTATTATTATGAAATAGAAACATATAAAGTAAGTATATTTTCATATATTCTTATATAATAAAATAATCCCTCAACTATAGGAAAATGACATAAATAATTTCCTAATACCTTAATACCTAGTGAATCAAATGTTCCTTTAAAAATAAAAAATTTAAGGTTTTTATAACCATAATATTATATTCACCATTCACCTTTTTAAAGACCCAGAATTTTCATGTAATTATTTTTAAATATTTGGGAATTTTACAAGTCTGTGAAATCTGACGGCCCATGATTCTAAGGCCTAGAGTGCCCGAAATGATCCATCGAAGTTTTTTTAAGCTTAAGTCAATGTGCATATGCAGTTTTCCTAAAAAAGTAAAATAACTATTAAATGGTTTCTCATATTAGAAATCTTAGGGCGTTGTTGTGGTTAGGATGTCTGGTTTACCCTAGGAAAGACTTAAGATTAGTTGGTGCGGGCCTCCTGTGAAAGAACCCAAAAATGTAATAATCGTTAATAAAATAATTAAATAAATTATTTTATTTTTCAAATACTTATAACTCACAAACGGTAACTCGGATTAAAAATCTGAGACCAACGCAAAACTCGTGAGGGTATTCTTTCTTTATGAAGATACTATCATTGGTCGGCGCGGGCCACCAGATAAAGTTATTTTTTGGCCGTAAATAAAATAGTTAAGTGGAAATTATTTTATTTTAAAATTCATAACATCTAAATGGTCACTCCGATTGAAAATCAGAGAGTACCGTTGGGTTTTTTGGGGCATGTTTCACCTAGGCAGAGCCTAACCTCGACCGGCGTGGGTTGAGGGTGACTGATAATAATATTATGAAGTTTTTTTCGGGTACGTTCAAAAAACGCGCGAGCAGCATTTTATAAATTTTGAACCGGTGCTCGGAATGGAAATCTGAGGGCACCATTGAACTCGCAGTGCCACTATTCTCTTAAGGAGACTTTTACCTCAATGGTAGTGGGTCAAGAATAAAAGTTAGTTTTTGGATTTTTCATGGAAAATAATAAAATAAAATGATCTCCACTTTATTTTATTTTGAGCTTCCATATGGATATTTTAGGTGGGGTCCATTGGAGTTAAACCTCTACATGGAAGTTGGAAGTTGGGACCACCACACCATAACCTCCGATGATAGGTTATGGTGGTGGGGACTACCCAAACCATAACCTCCCATGAGAGGTTGTGGTGGTAGGGACCACACGAGTTTTTAAACCCCCTTTAAACCCACCATTAATTGGGAGAAACCTCTCAAGTCCCTATTAAATGTTGGGAGAGACTCTTGGTATCCTCCAAATAAATATAGCCAACACACCTCTTAAATTGCACTAGCATAATTTAATTATCTAGTTCCTTTTAAATTTAAATAATCACATCGTTGGAATTTAAGAAGGTTCCTAATAAATGAACCATCATAAATTCCAAAAATCATTACATACCTCCCTCTCTCTTTTATATATAAGAAGATTGGGAGGAGGTTTTGGAATGGCTTCACCAAGCGACGAACCGCTGGTAAGGTGACGTGATGCCCAACACTTGGAGGATTAAGGTTCCTCCACGAAGAACGCATTCTTCCAATAAATAACTCCGATGAGGAGAGACTTTTTCTTCCTTCCTCAGAACCTACTTTGACGTCGGACATCTTCAACCAACCTTTACTCCTCATCATTGTCAATGAACCGACACAGGTGCTCGGTATTGGAGGTGTGCAACAGACGTGATGAATGACGACAACACCATCTTCTTCGCCACGACTCCATCAACGAACATCGATCATGGAAAGGGGTTTATTTGTTTAATATTACGTTCCTTATTTTATTCTTCAGTTGGTAAGGAATCATTGCGGAGGTTGTAAAAATTGAATTTCATCTTTCTTCTTGCTTGATGATCCAAATGTTACGACCATAAACACTGAGGGTGCGGGCCAAACCAACATGGCCTGACCCCTCCGCCGTTCTTGTTTGTAGTGATATTCGGCATGGCGATGAAGTGAAGAGACGACGAAGGAAGAGAAGACAAAGGCCTCACTTTCCGCAGCCTCTGTGAACCACCTCCCGCCTCCCGGCCACCCAGCCTCCCGAACTGGCTCCTAGCTCCCGACCGTCTGATCTCTCGAGCCGCCACCCGACTCCCGGCCAAACCAGCGTGGTGGCTGAACCGCCAAGTCACGCCAGCCTCTCGGCCGAACCAGTGCCCTTGCCACGCTGGCCTCCCAAGCCGCCCATGGCCGCCTCACGACACCCTGGACGAATCGGCCCCAGCCGCGCCCTTTGGGCCGAGCTGTGCCAGGTCGCACCCTCACGACGCTCCTGGCCGAACCTGCCCCGAGCCCAGGCTGGATCGCCCCCGCGGCCTACTGGATGGGCCCCAGCGGGCCGGGCCAAACCCAACGGGCCGGACCGCCCAATGGGATAGGCCAGACCCAATGGTTCAGGATGGGTCGACCCGAACTAGTTCATCCCATACTAAGTTAGGCCGGGTCAATCCGACCAGGTTGGACCAGTCCCGGACCCACTACCGACCCCTTTATTTATTTTGGCCATATCATTGGCACCATACATCCATTTGATGAACCATAAGTGGCGCTGGTATTCTTCGAGCACGATGGTCCCTTTGTGTATACCGCATTAGAGTTTTTCATATATTTGATATACGTTCAGGTTGGATCGAGCATGAATCCAACTGGACCCCCGGGACTAAAATGCCAATAACTCTCAGACCAGACATCTGATTGACACACCATCTATCACGTTGGATTTCTTGTGGTAAGACAGATCATTTGGATAAATCAACATGAGACTTTGTTGCAGTTGAAGTATAGACACTAGGCTTGAGGAGAGGACCATCCCTGAATGAAGAGTGATTTGTGCAGAAACCCTGAGGCTGGCTGCTCTCTGACGACTGTTCCTAGATCCTGTGTGGGTTCGACGGCACTGGCTACTGTTCCTGGATCCTGTATGGGTTCGATAGCTCTGATGACTATTCCAGGATCTTGTGTGGGTTCAATAGCTCGGACTACTGTTCCTAGATCATGTGTGGGTTTGACAGCTCTGGTTACTATTCCAAGATCCTATGTGGGTTCGACTGTTCTGATTTCTATTCCTGAATCCTGTGTGGGTTCGACATAATAGATGATTCAGTGTCTACATCTGATCATCTCAACTCCAAAAAAAAGTTGTATACCTGTGTGAGTTGAGTCAGTTAATTTTTGTATTCCTCATGATTGAGATGAATTACTATATGACTTAGGTATATGTATGGGCATATTCCTAAGTGGGGTTATCAATTGATTTCATTATTGTGGTTTATCCTTGTTGGATTTTCTAAGACCTTGAGGGTCTCGGGGTCCCTACTGAGTATCGTTATAGTCACCCATGCACGGGCTATGCCCGTACCTCGTTGTATTTGATGCAGATGATAGACAGTGCTGACTGAGGCTGAGTGTACCAGGATTGGATACTTACCGGGGGTGGACAACACATCGTGACGGTACACAGAGGAGATGGACGAACATGGAGTGTTGTGGAGGCTATCTGTACCAACCCTTTAGGTAGTATTTTCTGGTGGATGTTCCGGGATCTATTTTCCCTTTTTCCAGTTTCTTGTACTTTACTGTTGGTCTTGTATTTTCAGCCCCTTTACTTTTCAGAACTCTTTTGTTATACAGTTTTACTTAGTGTTTTGCTTCCAGCTTGTACTCTATTTTGTGGGTTTTCAGGTTATAAAGGTAATGCCTTACAAGTTTTATGTATTTATGCCATTGGTGCTAGTCGCCATCCCTTGGCCTATTGAAGGCTAGCTTGGGGTAGTCACCGCATGGGCCCTAGGGAACAGGTCGTGAAAACTTTCTTATAATCAATGATCTCATTCATTATCTATAATTAATTACGCTTTTCTTCCATGTCCACATATTCATTTTCCACCAATGTTCTACTGCTTAGAATACTAGTTATGAATTCCTCCATATGAACTTTTCTTCTTCCATTTTCTATCTTATTAATAAGATATTTTATTAACCCTTTTATGATGTGGAGTTTTAACAATTATATTTTCAAATATCAATACCATGATTAGTGAGATCGAGTTTAAATTATGAGGATGAAATTTATTTAAGGTGAGGAGAATATAACACCATGAAATTATAAAATAATAAAATTTTATTTTATAGATTATGAAACATGCAACACTAAGTTTGAAAACCCAATAGATATATTTCTTTAAATTTTACATCTTTGATAGCTTTTGGAATAGGCAACCACGAGTCTATATAAACTATAATATTATATACTATAATAACTAGCTGTTAAATTGGCTGTTATGAGCAGTAACAAATAAATTATAAAAACATTATTTTTTAAACATGTAAAAACCAAAAACAATGATTATATATTAATTATAATTATAATAATAATCAATCATAATAAAAAGGAACTGTTTTCTAAAAAAACTGTATTTTTTTTCTAAAAGGCGGATTAGTCACGCTTTTCACACATAATTTAAAAATAATTTTTAACACTATTAGAATTTTTTTTAGAGAAAATAGACTTAATGTTTTTAAATCATAATATCAAAATTAACTTACAGTCAGTTTTTTGGATTTTTCTGAAATATTTCATTTTTTGATGAATAATGAAAATACTTAATTTTAATTGAAAAATTCCTTGTTGTTTAAATAACTCATAATCATAAATTATATTTTAAAATGTTATTAAAGAAATTTTTTTTCTATTGAATATTTATTATACCATTTTTTTCATTTGATTAATTTTCAAATTGAATTTTGATATAAAAACATTGTGAACTTTAGAACATTTTCTCTTTTAAAAACGAGAGTTCTCATTGCCTCTACGTGAATAATTTTAATTGAAAATGTTCCAATTATATGAGTTGAATATAGAAAAATGGATTAATTATTTTATTCACCATAATTTATAAATTATAATAAGTTAAGGTTATTTTCTACCAAAATGAATAGTGAAAATAGTAAAAATTATTTATTATGGTGATGGTAAAAAATGGATTTACCCAGGGTTAAACTAAGATAATAAGAGCTAAAAATGACCCAAAAAATGATCCAAAACCCATTTTCTGGAAACATGTAAATAGTATCTATTATAGGATCAATAATATCCCATTTTGGATGCTTGTTTCAGGATACAAACATTCGTATTATTGAATCCTTTCAAAAAGTTCCAAGTTTGACACTCACCTCACAAATAAAAGGTCCCCCACTATCCTCTCTTATTAACACCAAATGATCTATTTTATTGGTAAAATACCAATAAAATTCACTTAACAAATTACCTCATATCATTAAATAGAGTTTATTTTGGCCATAAATCTATCCTATAAAGGCTTTTGGGGCAAACCTCAGGAGGATACCAGAGAAATAGGTAACATTCTTCAAAAAAAAAATTATTTTATTTTATTTTTCTATATCCTTTAATTATTATTAAAACATGGTTATAAAATACCATAAATATTTTTCTTATATATAGATGTTTTTATATTAAGGTAATTCCCAACATCCACCACCACTACTATCAAATTATTTATGAAATCATCAATCATGTGTACAACTGACTACCACATCGTGAACTGCTGTCATTCATTATCCCATTACCACCTCTGATGGTTGGTTATGGTGATTTATATAAATTATATATTTGAAATTATAACATATTTATACATCATTTTTCATTATATCATTCAAATACCTTTTTAATTTATATTCGTTAGGGGTTACGATAACATAACTTGTGTGTACGATGGACTATTGCCTCGCAAAGAGATGTGATTCATCTTTCAATGATTCTTTACCTGAATGTTTAAATGGATATTTTTTTTGATTATATGGGATACAAATGACATAATTATGATATTATTTACATTTTTATCATTTTGGAAATATAATATATCTTTATATTTTTGACCTTTTCACTCAAATAAAGATAATAACATCCTTCGTGTATGTATAGACAGATACCTTCACAAAGTGATGTGACACTATTTTCATCACCAAACCACATGGATGATATATATAATTATATAATTTTTAATTATTTATATTATTATCATTTTGAAAAATAAAATATTACTTAGATATTTTCTATAATGACAATTGCTAAATGGAAATGTTACTCATGTGTACGTAGGATCTATCGTCTCCATGATCATAACGTACTTCATTTCCCAAAACCATATTCCATTATTTATATTAAAATTAAAATTTGTAAATGAATATTATAATTATTTCATTATTATTATTTTAGAGATGAAATTATTATACAATGTGTGTAGGAAGTGGATCTTTCATGATGAAATATGCAAGAGAAAACAAGGCAATTAAGACCTAAAAATCGAACAAAATGAAATATTATTAATTAATGAGTGATAATATGTATTAAAAGGATAATATATGATAATAGAAATAATTTTATGGATCTATAATAAGTTTATAATGTTTTCAAAATAACTATATATGAGATGAAATAATGTTCGAACAAAAGGAAACATGAGGTATGGGATTTTGTCTCAATTTCATTTCGATGAGGCATATTATAATGATATACAAAAATATATTTTATATGGTGTATATATTAAACCTTTGAAATTTAATATCATTATTCATTAATAATTCATGATATTTTAAGTTTCAATTTGAATTATTTATTCTAGTGGGATTTGGCTTAAAAGATACCATATGAAAAACAAATTATAACTCAATTACTTTTCATTGGGTTATATTACTTCTTCGTTGTCGTTGATATTATAAAATTATGTGGATAATTACTTTTTTATCTTACGTTGTATTTTATTTTTTTTTATATTTGATACAAACTATCAAATCATTGATTAATTTTTAGTCAAATCTTATGAACATTATAAGTGTTTATTTCACGATCTCATTCTAATTGAGATTTTTGTTTATGAATTTTAGTTGAAGGAAATTATTTGATAATTGTTTAAATAATAATATTTTATTTTAATATCCTATGATTATTCATGATATATTCAATTAATAGTTCCATTTTGTTTAATTTTTTAGTAAACAAAATAATAGATAAAATGATCTTAATGAAATCAAACACCATTTCCCTCTTGGGTTAGAAATCTATTTACATCCAAAACTGCGTTATCTAAAAAATTATTCAATTTTTTTACCCTTTTCATAATGATTTATTAAATAAAGTTTATCCATTTTTTATTTTTAATTTTTTATTGGATTCTTCTTATCATTTTATAAATAATTAATCTTCCTATCCATTTTTCTGTGAACAAGGAATTATTTTTTTAACTTGAAGGGCATGTAAAAAATTACCTTCTATCATTAGTCCCATTTGTTTGAATATTCCTATATATTTTAACAATGTTATTTTTAAATAAATTTTTTCCTAATATTCTGGATATTGGTATTTTTTTTAAATTTAATTTCAATGATTTTTTTTAAAATTTATTTATGAATTAATTTTTAAAATGAAAAGGATACTTTCCCCACAACTGTTTTAAATAGATTTTTATTCTAAATTTATTCATCTAATACCTCAAAACATTATTTTATATATACTCCAATGGTTATATATTTAGTTAATTACATCCTTATTCTTCCACTGGATGGTTTATGATCATTTTAACCAAGTAAAGTATTGGCATTACCTTCTTTGGATCATTTTTCATGTTATTAAATTTCTCTTGAATTATTCACTTTTGTGTGATCATTAGAGATTAAATTTATCCTAAATATTCATATTATTTATCATGTATATTTCAATTTATTAAATCATATATCATCTATACATAAATAGTTATATATTTTATGTTATTTTTCTATCTGGGGAAATATTGATAAATATGTATTGTTTAATCAATACTAATATTTGATGAAAAGGCAGATTATTCACGAATTAAATAAATATTCTAAATTTTTAATAATTACATGGACCTATAGTGATCAGTAGGGATCAACATTATATAACCCCCATTATGTTATTATGTCTTATGTGAAAAATAGGTAAGTTGTCATTAAATGGGTTTAAACATGTAGATTAAACTACCTCGTGAAAGGCCTTCACAGTAGAGGTTTCGTGATGCTTGAGACCATGGAATCCAATAAGTAAGCATTACCTTCATTAGTATTTATGTTATTATTATCCATGAGATCTTCACTATGATATTATCTCTAGATGCATTTCATTCTTAGTTTTCTATTAAATGTAATGTATTTAATGTTCTTATGATTCTATATTGATCATACCTTCTCTAGATATTTAAATGGAATATATGTTATATTAATCTAACTTTCCATATTGATTGTGTTTATTACTTCATGATGGATTCAAATATACTTAACCCTTATTCATAATCTGATCACACCCTTATTTTATTTCTTTTCACGGAATACATAAATCATTCTATGGAAGATATGAAAAAAATTCTAGAGGGAATAATGATATTCTCAAAAAAGTGTGCTTGAATTTGTGAATTAAAATATATTATGGGAATCATACATGTATCTAATTTACCCAAACTGCTAAAGTATTTGATCTTTCATGATTAAATTCCATATATATATTATTATAATTTAATAAATTAGGTAGAGGGACCGTGATACTGGGGTCAGGGTCGATACACCCTTTCCCTTTCATATATATTGATTGCTCTAGATGTAGCCATGACTTCTCATATGTGGTTAGTCATCACATCCTCCCCTTCCAGGGGTTCTTGACAGTTGTGTTCTAGTTGTCCCTTATTAGAACCTCCATGTCAACTTTTTTATTATTTCCCTACATTTCCCTACTATTTCTCTATTGATCAAGAATGCTCTAGCCCAGTGTAATGGCCCACTATTTGTGATCTTAGAGGACTATATGGATAGAAAGCTATTACCTAGAAGTCTTATGGTGTCCTTGAGTCCCTATGGCCAGATGGCCTATGGTGTCTTGACGACCCTATGAACGAATACCCAAATATGTGGCTCGTAATACCAAATTAGGAAAATAGTTATATTGTTATAGTGTATTCTATAGTAAATTCTATAGTTATACTATATTAAATTGATAAAATTGAAACCATATTACTTTTAAAAATAGGTATTTCAGATGCTAATCAGGATCTTATACCAATTAGATACCAGCTCATTGTAACACCCCAATTTTATACAAATAAATTTAATATATAATTTAATTCATGAAACACTGAGTCTCTATGAAACAATAATTTACTATTATAATTATTATAAAATATAGTTATAACCAAGAAATTAAACATAGTAATGTTAATAGTAATAACTACCACTAAATGTTATTTATAATGGTTTCACATAAATGATATCTATTTATAATTAAATATATAATTTTTTGTTAAATAATTTTTTTTCCAAAATTAACTTAGGGTGAAATTTTAGTATTTTTCGAGAAGTTTCATTTTTTGATGAATAGTTTAAAATTCTACATTTTAGTTAAAAACGATTTTTTATTTAAATATTTATAATACTTGAAATTTAAATTTAATGTCAAAATAGACCAACTATACATATATCAATCTCATATAGATTGTTCAAATAATTTATATATTGTCATTATATATAAAGAATTATTGAAATTTTGATCATTTTTACCTTCCTTCTCACCACACCTACAGGATTAGCATTAAAAAGGATTTTTTCACTTATGTTATTTGAATTTCAAAAAATATACATACAATGTTGTGATTAGTGTTATATTTACAATCTGATAGGATCATCATAATTTTTTTTGAATAATACCTTGACACTTTGGAATAGTAATGATACCATTATGAATAATAATATGAACATTATGAGTAGTAAATAAGGCAAATTAATTGTAAACTCACCCATGAATATATAAATAAAATTTATCCATCTGATAAATTAAGGTGTGATATAATTATATAATTGAATAAGTGAATATTTTTAAAATCAATAATTAATTGTGGTTGTTTTGGAAAGTCATACTAAATTAAAAATTAATGAAATGATTAAAAAGAAAATTTATTTCCATAAAATATATTCATAAATTATTATTTTTATTTATTATTATATTAGTATTATTTTATGATATCATGGTTAATTATTCATAGTTTTATAAATTTAGTTATTATTTTAAAATCTGTATTTTCCCATAAATGGTGATTTTAATTAAAAATTATATTTATAATATTTAGAAATTTATTTTCATAAATGGATTTTATTTTTTAGTTTTTCATGTTAAGAAATGGTTTGGGTGAATTTTATTATTATTTTTAAAATACTTTAATTTTTGTGAAAAGTAAAATATGGTAATTTACTGTATAAATACATTACAAGTTAAATACACTATTACACGAGTCACGAATGATATAAGCATTGTAATTTTGGAATTACCTTCATTATTTTTTTATGTTTGGTGATAATTATCAATTTATTCGTAGTCTTGATCCAAAATAATAAAAAAAATGAATTAAATATTCAAAAATCACCCCTCCTCCACTACAAATACCGCACCTCACCACCACTTATCCTCATACTTATAAGCCTTTAAGCTTGAAAAAATTATACCCAATTCCTCTTCCAATGTCTCTCCCAAAATTCCATATGGTTATATTATAAAAAAAATTCCAAACAAAGGATCCTTATGGAGGTTCTCAATGAGGAGAATTCAAGAGGTAAGTCCTCATTCTTTTTATTTTAATCTCCTTTCAATTTCATTTTTCACTTCTTCTGCACTCCACACCTCCTTTTGTAAAAATGATAATGATGAATATATTATCATCAATATACTGTAATGATATCATTTTAATGTAATATCTTTTATCAAACCCCTTTAATTTCTCTCTCTTTCTCTCATTTTAAAAACAAAATCATCGTTCGTGTGGTGCTGATCTACAACCTTCTTGGATGAACAATTTTTTTCTTCAATTTATCCTTCATGGCTGGCAATGAAAAAAAAATTATGATTAAACCATAATATAATATATGTATTAAAACCTATTTAATGTTATATAACTAGTATATATACATAATATTAATTCATACAACAAACTAGTTTGTGATTATTGAAAACTACTAAAATAATCTAAATGACTATCACTAATTCTTTATCAAATGACTCAACCTTATACCATATAAAAAATGAATTATACAAACATTTAAACCTTTTTATTTTCATCAATATGATATAAATTATATTCAGGATAATTATACCCATTCGACTTGAACTACATTACTTATAAACAAGAGACCCGATCATGAAAACCAATGAAATGAATGCTCCCGAACGATGAAATTAATCTCTATAACTCATTAATAAGTCCTGAAATGAACCTAAAAAAAATATAATGAATAAAATAAATATATAAAAGGTTATTAATTAATTAATTAATATATTTAATTTGATTATCCAGGACATTCAGTTTATGTTCAGAACACATTCAGTTATAAGTTAATGGTTTTCTCATCTCACTTCCATTTTTGTGGGATGTTCTTTATTTGCCACTATTTATTCAGTATGGTATATGTATACTACACATTGATGTATGATATCATTAACCTCTTTATTTTCAAGGTATTCAATGTATCATTTTATTATTATTAATTCTGGATTAAATGATTCGATTGATTATAAAGTGGAAAGGGATTCTACCAAAACCTTCATATTTCATTTATGTTATTCATTCACTATCTATACCCCCAAAATAATGCTACATGTTTTGTGTAATTATTATATATTCTATTTATGTGTTAAAAAATCATATAACTAGATAATTGTATCTTTTTTTAATGGGAAAATATATGTTTTAATTTGGTTTCCACCACAATTTATCACAATAAGAAATCCCGATTAAAGGGAACTTCCCAAATTCTTACCCATTTTCAAGTGCACTATATAGTCTGTTTTAATACATAATTATTTATCTAAGATCAAAAATTTTATTATGAAAACTATATTTGTTAATTCTAGTTTTATGAAAGAAAAAAAATCTTTTCCAAATTAAAGTCTCTTTAATATTTTTAGTAAAACGCAATAAAATTTCTTATTTCTAAAGTTTCATAAAAACTATTTTTACATGATTTCAATTTAGTGGGACATCATTTGGGACTAAAATTGAATTTAAATGTCCTTCCCTTTTATTTTAGAGGATATCTATGTTTAAAAAATTATTTTATGTCAAATAAATATTATTTTACAAAAGAACTCTTTTTTTCCATAGTAAAAATGGTTTTTCTCATCTCACTTTTACTTTTATGAGATATATAACTTATTCAACAATATTTCCTTCTGTGTGGTGTATTTAATTCCCTTTTATATATTATATCATGAATTATAATATTATCATGATATTTAATGTTTCATTAAGTGTTAAAAGTGATTTTCATTTAAATGCTTCAAGTTGGTATGGGACACTTTTGAATAGTTACAAATTATTTGCCTCAAGAATTTGTCAATGTAATTATTATACTAAATTCGTATGTGATTCTTAAATGTGGTATAATACACATTGATTTCAAGATATCATTTTATTTTACATATAGGGATTGCATTGGACTTTGTATGTGATGATTGGGGCCAACTATATCCCCTCGATGCCTAAGTAGGTCTCATTAGACAAAACCGAAATGGATTTTGATTGAGTCATTAAAATTTTATTTTCAGAAGTCTTGGTCGAGGCCTTAATGCAATTTTATGATTTATAGAATATGCATTATCTCATTATGATATTAGTAATCGAAAAATCATGTTATTATTTTAATATTAGAATATCCATGGTGATGTTTCATGTCATTATCTATATTGAATTATTTATTAAGCTTTTATTCGTACCCTATTATAGTCAAGATTATGTTTTAATGGAATGTGTTATTATTTGTTCATCATGCCTTATTTTTTATATTATTGCATCCACTGTATTTTTTACCCTTACTGAGCATCTGATCTCACCCCATTCATTTATTTCTTTTCTTCATGGTTCTGAGTGGAATATTAATGATGACATTCATGGTTAAGCTAATATTTCATTAGTGTTATAAATGAAGTTTCTATTTTGTTTTTCCATTAAATTTTTAATATAATGTTAACGTATGTAATCTGGTTTCCAAAATTTCTAAATGGATTGTTCCTTTAGGATTCTATTCCTTGTAATCATACCATTGTAATAAATTAAGGTACCATCTTTGGGATTCTGGGGTTGGGGTCTTTAAATTTTATATCAAAAGAAGTTTAATAGAAACCCTTGAGACTAGATTTGGAAAACATAGATTTGAGAATGTGACCCTAAGATTGAATTTGAGGATAAGTATAGAAGGACATCCTAGAATTTTGGTAAGGTATATATTATGTGTGTCTTCCAATAAATATATCCCTGTATGGATAATTCAAGTGGTTTTAGTTCTAGAACAGATGTACCTAGGGGTAACAACTCTAACAAGATATCTCTGGACGGACTCGGGGTAACCCGATACACAATAATAGGCCTTATTTTTCACCTAGTTTGACACTCATGGGGGACATTATTAGGATAATTCACATTTTCATTATGATTATGATATTTTCTACACATAAATATTTCAATATATGTAAAGTATTTCACTATATTTGGGAGTATAAATTATGTTTCATAATGTTATGATCTAATCTATTATATTTCATTGTTTATAAATGGATCATAGTAGAAGAAAAGGGAAATGTATCAATGCACATAATCCAAAGAGTAATAAATATTGTTTCTTTTATGTGTTTATGATAGTATTTCATAGGGAAGTAGTCTCACAAAACTTTTCATTAAACAAGGAAATAATATCATGTTCTAACAATACAAATAAAGAATTATCCAAGTATTATTACTTAAAAGGGAAGAAAGGGAAGAAGATGGTAGCCGGAAAAAAGATAGACTATGTGAAGAAGGTAAAGAAGTATTTTCCGACATGTGATCATTATATAAGGAAACACCTTGGTGTATGCATAAGAGGAAATAGTGTTTTATTCAAGTATGGAGAAAAATGCCACTATTCTCATAATTTCATGAAAAGGAAAGAAAACTCCAGTATTCAACACTTCAACTATAAGGATAATAGAGAATTACACAAATTAATTCCCCAAACATCATAGAAATATATCTCAAAAATAATGTCATCAAGGTCAATATTATGATGCTACTACAATCGAACTATAATAATTAATGTATTTGTGTTTCTTTTTGGAGCCAGGAACTATGTTATGATATTATTGAGATATATTAGGATTACAATGTAGTACTTATTCTTTATGATATTGGAAGAATGAGTTGAATAACAAAATTAATCAAGATAAGTGATTATTTTATAGGTGGATCCTTTTTAATACACCTGACATTGGAAAGATAACCCTACACTAGTGTTTTATGATTGGGATAATAATAAATAGATATTTGTGGGAATGTATTGGTGACCCTGAAGCTAGTTAGTGATCTAATGCTTTGTGTTATGCATGAATTATTAGATGTTTAGAATTAATGACAAGATGAGATTTTATTCTTGTAAGAATGCAAGTTTTCATAAACTTTAAAAGGATATTAAGGTATTAATATAAATAGAATGTGGCAAAAAGTCTAGGTTATTTGTGGAATATTATGTTAAGTTGATTTTGGAAATTTATAGACCCTCATTCTAAATTTTTGGTATTTTATTTTGGAAAGACATGTTTTGGATGAGTCTTTAGATTATTTACATTTTAAATGGATTAAAGAATATTATTAATTAAGATCAATGTATGATTTATCATATTTGATAATACGTGATAACCATTTTTGTTTCAATATGATTTTAATGGCTGAAGGAATGACTTATAGATCTTATGATTCATAGATGTGATTTAGGTATAAAACATTGTCTTGAATATCTATCTCTAGATTTAGGAAATGAAGTGGAGATAAATTAAAGTATAAGATTATGTCATGGAAAGGAATCAAGTGTGTTTATTTTCTCAAGAGCATATATGTATAGTAAAATAATTTTTCAATTGTTTGAAAAATATATTCAAACAAAAACATTATATATTTAATTTTCTTTCTAAGAAAAAAATGGCCTTTTAGCCGATCAAAATTTTATGGTTTTGTGATGGTTAGCATTCTAATGGTAGTGTTCTATATCAGTCTCTATCAAAACACGATGGTTAGATTATTTTTCCATGTAAATATTATCACTTAACGTGAATGTTATCTTTTTCAAATACATATTTTTGTGATAACATATACATTTCTCTTTCTCGGGTATTAAAAATATATTTTATTAACCCTGTTTATGATGTGGGTTTTCCACAAATGAATTTTCAAAAATCAAAATTTAGGTTTCCGTGTGCAACATCAAGTTATGAGGATGCATTTTATTAAGGAGAAGTGAATTTCACACCTCATGGTTTTACAAATAAATTTAATATAGAATTTAATGCATGCAACATTGAGTCTCTGCAAAAAAACACATTGTTATTATAATTATTTAAACATAATAGTTATAACCAATTCGTTAAACATAGTAAAATTAAACATAATAAATACTATAAAATGTTATTTATAATGGGTTCAAATAAATAAAACTTATTTATAATGAAATATATAATATTATGTAAAATAAATATCATTTTTTTAAAATTAACTATGGAGAAATTTAAGTATTTTTCTGAGAAGTTTCATTTATTGATGAATAGTAAAAAAACAAAATTTTAGACTAACACTATGTTTTTCATATAAAAAATTATTATACCTTAAATTTATTTGTAAAGTCACAATAGATCAAATATACATATATTAATATAATTTAGATAATTGGAATTATTTTTATATTGAAATTATATATAATGAACTATTGATTTTTTCAACATTCTTGCCCGCCTTCTCACCACACCCATAGAATTAGCATTAAAAAAAGTTTTGTCACTTCTATGAATTGAATTTAAAAAAAATGGACTTAAAATCATGTGATCAGTAAGATATTTAAATTTTTATAGAATCTACTTAATTTTTAGTGAATAGTAACTTGACCCTTTGGAATAGTAATGTTACCCTTATAAATATTAAATCAGCTAAATGAATAGTAACCTTTCCAATTAATGCGTAAATAAAATTTATGCATCATATAAATGAAGGTTTGATATAATTATATTATATTATAATGAGGTGAATATTTAAAAAATTAATAATTAAGTATTGGTATTTTTGAAAGTCATAAATAATTAGTAATTAATAAAATTATTTAAAAAAAATTATTTTCATAAAATATATTAATGAATTAATATTTTATGTCTTATTATTTTAGTATAATTTATTGAGGCCTTCGCTAAATTTTCATTGTGTTATAAAATCAGTATTATTTTTAAAATCTGTATTTTGTGAGTAAATGATGATTTTAGTTAAAAATTAAATTTCTCATATTTAGAATATTATTTTGAAAACATGAGTTCATTTTTGAATTCAGAACATTCAAAAATTAATAGGTAGAAGTTTTGAGATTTTTCTAAAAGACTTGAAATTTTGGTGAATTGTAAAATATGGTAATTTATTATATAAATACATTACAAGTTATATATACTATTCTTTGAATCATGAATTATGTGAGCACCATAATCTAGAACATCCATTCATTAATTTATTATTTTTCATGATAATTATGAAACTGTTAATATTTTTGAGCCTAGATAATAATAAAATGAATTAAATATTCAAAAATCACCCCTCCTCCACTATAAATAGTACCCCTCACCACCACTTCTCCTCACACCTATATGCCTTGAATCATGTCCAAATGATTTCTAATTACTATTACCATGTCTCTCTCCCACTCCCAAGAGGTTATGTCCACAAAAACATACCAAACTAAGGTTCCTTAATGGGGTTCTCAAAGAGGCTAATTCAAGAGCTAAATCCACATTCTCTTTCTTTTAATTTCCTTTCAATTTCAATGTCCATTTCTTATCCTCTCCTAGCCCCCTTTGTCCAAATTATCATGATAACCCCAGTATCATATATATACTATATAGATATCATGTTAATGGAATATCCTTTATCAATCTTCTTTCTCTGCCTATTTTATTTAAAAAACGAAACCATCGTCTGTGAGGTGCCAATTTATAACCTTCGTCGACAAAAGAATTTCATTCTTCAATTTATCCTTCAAGGAAGGTCATGAAAATATTTTTATGAATAAAAAAGACTATAATATATTTATTGAAAAAATTTAATGTTATTTAACCAATATATATACATAATATTAATTCATACGACAAACTAGTTTGTGATGATATAAAAACCACCAAAACAATATAAATGGTTATCACTATTGATTTATCTAATTAATCATACTCATACCGTATATTCAATTGAATTATATAACCATGTAATATTATGTATTTTTATTAATATTATATAAATTATATTCTGGATTATTATACCCATAATTAATGAATTCCATTACTTATAAAAAAGAAAACCGATCATGAAATCTAAGGAAACAAATGCTCTCGAACGTTGAAATTAAACTCTAAAACTCATTAATAAGGCCCTAAATGAACTTAATAAAACAATAATGAATAAAATAAATATATAAATGTTTATTAACTATTGAATTTATATTTTTAATTTTATTATCTAGGACATTAAGGTCAAGTGTTGAACATATTCAGACATATGGTAAGGGTTTTCACATCTCACTTCCATTTTTGTGAGATATTCTTTATTAAACATTATTTCTTATGTATGGTGTATGTATAGTTCCCATTGAAGTATAATATAATTAATATGTTTATTTTCATGGTATTAAATGTATTATTTTATGATTTTTAATTTTGGGGCATATGATTTGATTGATTAAAAAGTGGTAAAGGATTCTACCCGAACCTTCATCTTTCATTAGGTTTATTCTTCCACTATCTTTACCCCAATGTAATGCTTATTTATTTTTGTTTAATTATTATATATTCTATTTATATATTCCTAACACATATATCCAAATCCCTTCATTATTATTTTATTTTGAAATATAGGTTTTAATTTGGTTTCAATCATAATTTCTCACAATAAGAATTCACGATTAAAGGGAACTTCTCGATTTATTACCCATTTTAAAGTTCACTATATATTTTTTTTCATCCATATTTGTTTTTATAAAATCATACATTTAATCATGAAAAAAATATCACAGTTCATTTCTAGTTTTATGAAGAAAAAAACATGACTTTCCACTATAAAATCTCTTTAATATTTTCATTATATTGTACTAAAATGTCTTATTTCTAGAGTTTCTTAAATACTATTTTTACAATATTTCACTTCAGAGGGACATAATTTATGCCTAAAATATAATTTCAATGTTATTACCTTTTAATTTAAGATATATACTAGTTTAAAATATTATTTTATGAAAAATACAAATGAGTTTACAAAATAACTCTTATTTCCAAAGTCAAAAATGGGTTATTCTCATCTCACATTTACTTCTATGCGATATTTGCATTATTAAACACTATTTCCTTTTGTGTGGAATATATACCTCACTTTTATATATAATATCATTAATTATATTATTTTCTTGATATTATAATATTCATTTAATGTTAATAGGGATTATGATTTAAATGTTTCAAGGTGGTATGAAACACATTAAGATGTTTAAAGATAATTTTCCATGAGAATTTCTCAATGATTTTATTAGATTAAATTCATATATGATACTTAAAAGTTGTATGGGACACTTGTATTTGAATATAACAGTTTATTTCTATTTTATGAATGAATTGGACTTAGTATGTGATGGGTGGGGCCTTCTATATCCCCTTGATGCATCAATATGTCTCATGATACAAAATTGAAATGGATTTTGGATGATGCCTTAACGATTTATTTTCACAAGTCTTGGATGAGTTCTTGAAGAAAGTTTAATGATGAAAAATATATGAATTCCATCATTACTATATTACTAATTGATAAATCATGTGATTATTCAACTAGTAGAATATCGATGGTGAAGTTTCTTGTGATTATTTATATAGAATTATTTTTTCAGATTTTATTCCTATTGTAAGATAGGTATAATCTGAATAACTTTCAAGGTTAATATAATAGTTCTTGTGTGGTATAAATTAATTTAATATTTTGTTTTTCCTTTAAAATTTTAATGTAATGTTCATTTATCTAATCTAGTTTCCAAAACTACTAAACTAATTGGTCCTTCAGGATGTGATCCCTTGTAATCATACCAATGTAATAAAGTAAGGTATTGGGTCAAGGTTTCTAGGGTCGAGGTCTTTACACTCAATGGATATATTAATTCGAAAAAATGTATAAATACTTTGAATTACTTGAAATATTAAAAAATTATGTTCAAGGTAAACTTGGGAAAATGTATTAAAACTCTTTGATCAAATTAGGGTGGAGAATATTTGAGTCACGAATTTCATGAAAATATAAGGGATTATGGAATATTATTATAACTCACTTGAGCTAGTACACCATAAATAAATTATATATCAAAATTGAGGAATCGAGAACTATTATATGTAGTATATTTAATGATGAAAAATTTATGGAAGGGTTTATGTCTTGGAACCCCAATCAATAATTCACCCTTTAAATGGAATCATTGTGGTGACCAGGATGTTGTCTCATGGAGAGGTTGTAGACTAATTTATCACATTACCACATTGTTAGTTTGTTTAATATTAAAACTATGAGTAGATATTTTAATGGATTTGAAAAATTAAATAAAAAAATCAATAACAATAATAAATTTAAGTTAGAGATTAGAAATTAGAATTTTGGTGTATTCAAAAGTACAAATAGGAGATAGAAATAGTGATTAAGCTTCGATCATTAGACACCCCATTCATCATTTTCTATAACTTTTCCCATTTAATTACAAATTTATACTTAAATACTTCAATGTATACACCTAAATTAACTATGAACCTTATTGAGACCTAAAATATTTATATTTATCCTCTTATTAAAGTGATTTAATTACACAAAACCACTAAGAAACGAAAAATAATTGAACTTGTTATTCTTAATGGGGATACCTCACCCCAAATAATATTAAACAAGAAGATAAATATCTTCAAGATATAAAATTAAATTAAAAATAGAACAAAATATAATAATGAATAAAATATAAATACTTTCTTTAATCAATAAAATAATTTTTTAAATAATTTAAGAGAAATGATATTGTAATTAAAATAAATAATCTAAAGAGAAATCCCTTTGGACTTCCACTGCCAACAATAACATAGAGTTAACCCAAACCTAGATAGATTATCTACATTAGAACATTTATTATCTATCATATTCTTTCATTATGACCATATTTCCATTTATAACCACCCCTTTTTAAATTAGAGACTTAAATTTATAAGAAAATGTTTTTTCATATTTCCCTCTATAATCTTGATTTTAAATTTTTGAGAATTATTGGCCAATAAAAATACCATATTTTTATATTATTTCCCCACAATACTTATTAGGATTCATAGTTGTTTCCACCATTATTTTTTCCTTGAAATTTATAAATGATTATGAATATTTATCCCTTAATTACTAAGGAAAACATTTTATGAATGATGATTCTATTCATCTTCTTCTAGTTTTGCACATTCATAAAATACCATAAAGAAATTATTTTTATATGATATTTAATAAAAAAAATTTCTCAAGATTTGAATTTATTCTCTAGCAATAATCACTTCATTTTGTGGTATTTATCTATGTTATTTCCTTACTCACTCAATGTAAGAAAATTGTTTTTGCCCATTCATCTTACAAATTTGAAGGATTTGTTTAGGCCTGAAAAAGGTCGATTCAACATTTAGTCTGATTTGAAGTAATTAATACCATGAATCATTGGATCCTAAAAAAAATAATTTCTAAAACTGGATTCATATTTATAATTTTATTCTCTAAATGTCGAACTGGTGAGATTCAGTTAAAATTATTGAATTAAGAAATTTTTTCAATTTAGATCAAAGCTCTTCAAAAATAAAAAAATGATGAAATTTCACATCAATAGAAAATTATATGAGAATTAATGAATTGAAATATATATATATATTATCAGAAATATATGTTATATTTGTCATACTGACCTTTGTATTCCCTTTTTGGGGAAGTCTCAAGAAACTGCCTTATCTATGATAAATTATGTTCCATCAAAGGCTATTCAAAAGACACCACATATTATGTGGAATTTTTAAATTAATTGTGTTATTTTGATGAATATTTTTGGTTTGTGAGTATATGTTATATGTATTACTTCTTTAAAATCTAAACCCAAATAAGATAAATGACAGTTTTAGTTATCCGAAATAGATATTGCGTTATTATTTCTATAATAAATTATAGAAGAAAGTATTTTATTATCAATTTTTTTTATTTCTATAAATAGAATATATTTCCAAAATAATGAGTATGATTAAATTTAAACATGTTTAACATCAATACTAAAAAGATTTGACCATTCCTGAGATGGGTGAGTATGAAAAATAACTAGTTTTAGAAAATGACCCGACCAAATATACATAAGAAACAAACATATTTAGAATATTTCAATAATAACATGAGAGATATAGATTATTCATTTCTAATGAATGGGGTGTAATGGTAATAGAATATGAACCAATATATTACTATGAAGGAATCATGAGTTCTAAAATTTATAAATGGTAAAAGAAATAGGATCTAGAATAGAAATAAGGTAAAAAATATGGTTTGAAACCTGGTATATCTATATAAAGGGGTAATACTAATTGGGAGAAAGTAGTTTCTTTATAAGGAGGGTAATATGGATGGTTTTGTTTCTTTTAACAAAGACCAATTGATAGCTAAATTATTTAATTAAATTCATGTTATTGATTATAAAGAAACATTTTCACTAGTTTATATGATAAATTATATTATGACTATTTTATCCATAGAAATATATTATGATAATAATATATATAAAATATATGTTAAAATCAAATTCTTTTATTTGAATTTATCATAGATGTATATATGATACAAATTAAAGGTTTTTCATATTCAATAAATACTATTAAGATTTCTATGCTGTAATAACCCTTTTATGGTTTGAATCAAGCTTTTTGGTATTTGAATATTCATTTTTATAATGTTATAAAAGAGTTTGAATTTATAAAAAATAAATATGCAATATAGGTAAATAAATGGGTTATTAAGATAATTATTATTTTTATAGTGTTTTATATCAATTATATAGTAATAATTTAAAACTACATTTGAATGATATAATAGACTACTTTTTTAAAACATTTATTCTTAATAATAGATCATCGTGATGCATCATATACACTATTTATATAGATATTTAGAGAAAGATATGAAAACTTAATTGGACATGGTAAAAACACATACATTCGTAAAGTGGTAAAAAGTTATAAAATAGAAAAATAAAAAAAAATATTTAACAAAGTTTCATTGACTGTTTCTTTTAAATAAATGGTTCCCTTAAAAAATCCAAGTGAAAGTTGTTGGGTATAAGTTAAGAATATCCATTAGAATTTTATAATAATTTAGTATGAATTCATAATCTTTGGTGGTGATGAACATGATGTTGTAAAGGGTTACATTGATTTCAGTTTTCAAAAAATAAAAGATAACTTTATGTGTTAGGTTATATTTTTTCTCTCTTAAATAGTTGATAAGTAAGTTGATGTGTTTCTTAGAAAACAATAATTATTTATTATAAAATAAATGAGGAATATATTCCAACAACAAATTTGGGTAAAGAATTTATTTATACAAATAAGTTCATTAATAAACTGGGGTTTTTCCCAAGTATCATGTGTGCAATAAACCTCTACTATGACAACAATAGAGTGATTTTTAATTCTAAATAACCAAGGACTAATAATATATACAAATTTTTTTTTTACTTCATTCAATAGATAATTGATAGAAATATATTTTAATGTTTAAAATTCCAATAGAGGATAACTTTATGGATCCCTTAATAAATACCCTTATGAAATAGAATCATGAAATCCATACCAATTTTCTTGGTATTATATAAATGGGCGACTTTATTTAGTGTAAGTTATATATTTTTAGTGTTAGTTCCCCAAAGTCACTAATGTGTTGTTCACGAAGGGATATTTAGTATCAATTAATGTTTGTTAATGGTAAGAAATTGACCATTCAATTATGTTTGTTTCTTAGAACATGGGATATAAATTGATAAAATTAGCCTATAATAAATGTTTTATAATTTTATCCCTTATATATGATCATAATATTGATTTATTCTATTATGAAAAAACAAACATGTGTAAGATCACTTCTTAGAGATACAACTGATCACTGAAATGAAATAAGTTTTTAAACTAGTATTTTGATTGACCCAATGAAAATACACCACATATATAGTTATATATATATATGTAATTGGTGTTAAATAAGTGAAAATTGGGTATGTATCTTTCAAATTTATGTTTCCAAATAGATTCCATACTTATGTGGTTTCAAACTTTGATACCTGTCAAAATTAATTTGAGAAATTGGATTAATCGAATGTGATTGGATATGAAATTAATCAAGAATATGGATTTCATTAACAAATATAAGATGGGTATTACCATGTGATGGGTTATGAAATCATGACCCTCAATTTAGTTTTGACTAACTAAATGTATATCCATGTCAAATAATTACTTGTGATGTAATTATATAAAATTTACTTTACCCATGAATTGATAAAGCGATATATGTCATATTGTAAATATCATTGTCATGTGCTTAAACGTTGTGTTAAATAAAAAAAATATTTAATGGAAATGTGTTAGAGTTGATCACATGAAGATTTACTTACCTCCTGAAATGATAAAAGTGATGTTATACAGTATTTACAATTTCATATTCAAATAATTAATCTCAGTGTTAAGGAAAAAATGAAACATTGATAATACCCATTTGGTGGATTAGATTACACCAAACCCTTTTATAATTTGTGTAGCTATGAAATATGTCTATATAATTCTTTTAATTTATAACTATGAATGAAATTCATAGTTATTTTCAAAATTAAAAAAACTCCCTTTGTATCAAACCGTAAATAATGTTAATTTTTATTTTTGGATTAATGTGATTAGTTCATGTGTAAATATGTTTACGTTTATTATAAAACAAACTGAATTAATATTTTTTATATTTTTAATATATTTAATATTTAATTAAATAAATTAATTTGGAATTATAATATATATAATTAGCTATTTATATTATTAAAAAAATGTGGAAATGGAAAAGCTGAAATAAAATTTACGATTGAACATGAAGGAATTAGTTTATAATAAAAATTATATTTATTAAATTTTTAAGTTCACCATGAGTAAACAATTAAGAACCACTTTTATTACATAAAACCAATTTATAATCTCATTAATTCACCACTTATAGTTGTTTGAGACATAAACTACTTTTCGAATCTATTTAATGCTCCAAATGTACTTTTGATGATTTTTATTTCACCTTCTTTGGTTTTATTTAATGATAGATTCCTTAAAGACTATTAAATGTCCCTTTAACTATAAATAGAATATGGGGGTTTAGTATGGATTCCATTTTTGTGAAAAAAAATGTGGTACTTAGTATTCTAAAGTTTTCCTCTTTTGAGACAGTTCTCTATTTACCCTCACCAAAGATGTTAAATGGAGTCTCTCTCTTCCCTTATTCTATTCTTTTTCTTATATATGTAACTATAATCACATGTAAAATTAGAGGATCCCATCATGTAATTAGTGATTAGAATTATTGGTGGGAAATAAAGGATAATTAAATTCATCAATTAAGGTTTGATAATAAATATTTCAAAACATGTTAAAATGAATTTTTAATTTTTTATTAATGAATTTTTTATACCTATTTTTTATTTTATTTATTATTTTTAATAATTACTCTACTTTTTGAGGTTACACGACATTATTAAAATCCTTCACTAATATACAGGTTTCTTATTTCCATTTTCTGGTCCATGAATACTTTTTTTTAAAAAGTGAAAGTGACTTTTGTTGTGGTTAAAGCTACCATGTCATTGAAGATATGTATATTAATACATGGCAGTTGATATAGAATGACATTGGTGTTTATGATTAATTTGTACCTATGGTTCAAAAATTGATTAGAATTTATATATTCCATTCACTAATAATTTTATGGTGGTGTTAAGAAATGTTATCTAGGTCATGTACTGATCTATAAAGGAGTGAGAAGAGTAAATAATTCTTAATACCATTGGGGGTACTAGATTATTTGGTAATTGATGTATTTTATATAGTCATTCAGATGTTAATGTATTGGATATCAGAGATGATTAATAAGATTATTGTGGTATTGGTTGATTTTTTAAATAATTAAGGGTATTGAAAACTAAATTTTTGAAATTTGTTCCATTTTTGTTAGTTTTGACACTTTGGTCTATTATAGGAGGTATTTGGGGGGTCACTCTTGACACTTTGTTTTATTTAGAAATAATTTGGTGAGTTTGGGGAATAATATAAGGGTGTCAGAGTGAGTGTTCAAGAATGTATTTTGGAGTTGGAATTGTAAAGGATTTCATCAGTTATTAAGGTTGTAATATTACTTTAATATGGTAAGTGAAGTAGGATTGAGAAACTTGTTAAGGATAAAGTAGAAAACTATAATTCTATGTGTGAAATCATGTTGTCTATGTAGCATTACTAGAGGGATGAATTATTTTTAATAGTGTAGTTCTATAGGGATTGTGTTTATTCATTATATAATGTTAGGTTATAATAATTTCATGTCCTCTAAAATAAATTATTATTTTGAATGATCCTAAGATAGTTTTACAAGATATATTCACATTGATCTTGGACTGAGATTTTTCCCATTTTTTGTTTTATATCCAAATTATAATGTTTAAGTAATTTTGTTATGAGTGGAACATTTATTTTTTTCATAGTACAGAGTCAATAGATTTAGAGGTTTAGATAGTTACCTTTTTGTGTGTTTAAAAAGAAAAATTTTAGTATAAGGATTATTTTTTGGATAAAAAATGGGGTAATGGATTGGGGAATGGGATATAGTCTTTCAACTTATTTATCAAGATGGTGAACATGTGAAACCATTAGTATTAAACTTATTGTGTAAGAAAGATAATGGTGAATTTTCTTCCTTAAGGGATGTGATTTTTCCAAAATTATGTAGAGCTAATTTTGGGATCAATTTTAGGAGTATTTCTTAATTGTTACTTCTTAGTCAAAATTTAAACAAGATATATTTTATACAATACAAATGAAATATTTTTTTGAAATTAGTTATTTGTTTTTTTAGCATATGAATATATTTCACAAATTATATATCAAGTTATGATTATAGTGTTATATATTTTGAGAGGGAACTATAACCACATGTGAAACATGAGTTCAGTTCATTTACTCTGAATATATATTATATGGTGTGTAAGTATGAGATTATTTTGAATTAAAGATAATATTTTTCCCCATCTCCAAGGACTAATGGTGGATCATGTGTTATGTGGAGTAATGAAGTAAATAAAGGTTGGTATATGATTTTTTAATAGAAAAATCCATGTCGTGGAAGTTAATGAGTTTAGAGAACTGAAGGTGGTTTGAGGTGTGATATGTATCTTTTTGAATTTTGACTCAATATATACTGATTCTGGTGCATCATATTCATTTTTAATTCTTGAACTAGTTAGAGGATAATAAATTCTTATAGAGAAGATTCATTTACCTCTTAACTTATCTACTCCAATAGAGTATAAATTAAGGTTGGCTAATGTGATTTATGTGTTTGATTTGAATATATGGTGAAATAATTTTAATTAGGATCTATTCATGTTTCGTATGAATCCATAAAATTTAATACTTGGAATATATTAATTACATTATATAAAAAATTAATTCATTTATATAGATGGTGGGTGGTTTGTTCAAACATATATTGGGATCATGTGGTGTTTATTTAAGAAATAAAGAAAATAAGTTATTAATATACCATTAAACCCTAGATAAATAATTCCCAACATAAGAGTTCAATTACTTGTCCATATGAGGTATAAGTGAAGTAATTTACAAGGTTCTTTGGGAATTTAATTGATGTATTATATTATTAAGTTTATTGTTTTCTACCGAGGTAGGGAGATTGATTTTGACATGAATTTATATCTAATTGTATCTATTATATCTATGAAATCTTATTGGAGGGAATCTGTGTAGATTTAGGACCTATTTGTTCAAAATGATAATATATTATAGAGGGGATTAATTCTCTTTAGTGTATCTCTCTAGTATTCCCCAGTATTATTCGACCAGAAGACTCATGGTTATTTGAGATTGTATATATACTATCATAGATTTAATCAAGTGAAAGTAAAGAAAATATACCCTTTATCAAGTATTAATGACTTTTTCGGTGAATTATACGAGGATACATTGTTCATGAAAATTTTATAATGATATATATATATATATCATCGAATAATGGTACTGTATAATGATATTTATATTAATTTAATCATGTTTCATAATAGATTTTTTATGTTTATAATAACTCCCTTTTGAGTTACTACTTCACCATTGGTCTTAATGGGGATCATGTATTGGGTGTTTGGGACTTATTACGATAATTATATATAGTAGTTATTGTTGATAATATTATGGTAAAATTGAGGTTTTAAAATATCATGATTAATATATATATATATATACAAGGTCTTAGAAATTTTTTGTCCTGATTAACTATATGGGAATATTTAATTTTCTATTTTTAGGCATGGGATGTTCACCTCCTTGAAAAAGTTATTTCTCATCAAGGATTACTTTATATCATTTTAATAATGAAAAATTTATTTCTTAGGAAGTGTCAGTTAATTTAATTTATGTTCATAGTTTTTATTAATTGCATAGATTTTTTTAAATGTTTATATCTATGTATTCTTAAAATTTAGCACCATTAGAAACTCTGATCAAGGAGCGTGGTTCATTAATTTGGGCATCATAATAATAGGAAATTTTTGTGTGTCTAAAAAAGAATTTGAAAAAAACATACTATTTTTATTTATAAATCCAATATATCAAAATTTAATTCTGATTCATCACATAGCATATTAGGGTGAATAATGACATTAAATAAGTTGGTTATATCTTATGGTTGTAGGTAATTAATAAATAATGAATATAATTATGAAACAAATGATCTTTATTTGATAAATATAGTGTTCCCCATAATGTTTTGTTGATATTATCAAATTTGGGAATACTTTATGTTCTTTAAGGAATAATATATTTTTCATTATATATTCTCTCAAAAAAAATTAAATATTCACTAATAGAGATGGGTGGATTTATTCTAAGAATATGATTTTTAGATTTCATATAATCTAATAAAATGAAATGTATTTTATTATTTATTTAGAAGGAAAACTATAGTAATTTACATTGTTAATAAAGTGGTGAATTAATTATTATGGTGTAGCTCAAAACATTATGGTTAGACATAGATGAGAATAGTGGTGGATGTTTTCTAACCATATAATGATTCATTAACCTTAGTTTTTATGGGTTAAGGATTCTTATTTGGGATACCCAAAGGTTAGAGAATAGAAATATTGAATAATATATGGAGATACTCTTAAAGGCTGGATTATGTATAATACCTAGTGTTCTTCCATGAATGTAAATATATTTTCTAATATATGTGGTAATAAATTTTATATGTGTTACAAATATCATCCTTAGTTGTGTAACTAGGTCTTATAATGATGTATCAAGATTATAAGAAGTATATTTGCTGGACTAAAATGAATAATTCAACATGGAAATTTACATAAATATTTCTTACATATTTATAGGATAAAGTCAAACATGATGTTATGGAATATTTATTATATCCATTGGATGTTCTATAATACAAGTGTAAGTATGTATTCATGTATTTTTCTATTGTCCATCAATTTTCATTGAGAGTTCATGATGTTATTTGGGTTTTTCGATATATTAATGAATTTTATAATTTATTACTAATCAAGGAATCATTTGTAGTGAATATTTTGTAAAAACATTTATAATAAAGATATTAGAGCTTCATGTTGTTTTGAGGATGATTATTTCAGATTACGACCCCTAGTTAACATCATATATGTAAAGGGTAATAAATTTTTTCCATGGTGACCAATTTTTATCTTGAATATATTTCACTAATAAACTAATGGTTAAACTATGAAAAAGATTTCATATATTAGTAGGCGTCTAGAGGGAATGTATTCTCAGTTTCAATGGATCATGGTTAGAGATTCTATTTTGGGTTTAGATTTATTATAATAATAGAAATCACTCATCTATTAGGATGGTATCATATAATGTATTTTATGGAAAACCTTACATAACACCCTTTTATTATGTCAATGTAAGTGATATTAATATCATTAATAAAGATTTGGTCAAGAATATAATTGAAAATGTATAGATGATTTGAGATAAGATAATGATGATGAAGGGTTTTTAGAATTCCTATACGGATTAGAGGAGGAGATTTTTGTAGTTCAAAATTAATGATCATGTATTATTAAAAGTTATAAATCATAGATGATAGCATGAGTTAGGTAGAGCTGTTAATATTTTAATAAGAATCATTAGAGAATTAAGGTGTTGTATAATGTTAGTGAAGTAGAATAACGAATAGCACTTCCAACTAGGTTAGATATCTTTCATGATGGTTTCCTTGTATCATAACTTTGGATGTAACTACTAAGTGGTTATCATTTTATTATCATCAATGATTTTGATATTGGCGAGGATGTTTCATTTGTTATATATTTCATGAAAATTCAATAACATCTAGAAAAGTTGTTTCATTTTACAATAATTCCTTATGTATTTATTTTATTAAATCATTGTAATTTGGGGGAAACATAAAGTGATAGGGGGTCACATATGAAAGAAACATATAAAAAATGAACTATTTCCCCTATTTTATATAGATAGGATGAATTTAAATTGAAATTAAGTTATTGTTTAAATTTATGTTATGATGTTATATCTAGTATTTTCTAAGATGATATGCATTGGATAGGTATATATTGTGATGGTTTGAATTTTTTACTAGTTAATTTAATGTTTTTTATTTTTAGGGATGAAAATAATTTTTAGGTTAACTAATATATATGTCTATTAATTATTTATTATTTACATTATGTGTTTTTGGGGGAGTTATAGGGAATTGGGTAAGATGAGGATTTTATTTTGTAGTGGGATTAAATATCACTAGAAAACCATAAAATAAAGAATTCATAATTTTTAATTCCGGTTTTTGGTGGAGAATGTATGAAGAAATGTTTTTGTGCTATATATAAGATGAAAACTAATGCAGTTATTGGATAATAAAACATCGGAAAAATTACATAGTACAATTAAAAAATAGTTTAATTAGAAATTCCCTGGTTTTTTGGAATGGTTTTACTTATAGCTACTATAAATAGAGATATAATAAACACAATAAAATGTATTTAAAACACATAGTGGTAGTTTTTAAGAGATATTGCGGATTCAGCTGGTCAAAAATGGGAATGAGACATCTCATGGATTATTGTTTGGTATTTGGGAGAATCAAAAAAATGAATAATTGTTTCATAAAATCACATTTAAGGTTATACATGTGAAACATTAAAGGGGTAAATGGTCAAAAAAAATTATTAATGGAATAATAAACATGATATAATTTTGAGATCAAGCTTTTGAAGGTAAAGTCACATATGTTTGAGGTGGAAATTACATGTGTTATGAGAAATAATGTTTTAAAAAAATATAGAAAAATATCTTATACCTCTATATTTACACTGATAACCTATTATTGAAGATTGGGGAGATCATTGATAAAAATTTTAGATAGTGTTGATGATATTGGTAATTCATTGTATTATTTCTTCATTGGAGTGATAGAATAGAATCACGAATCAATGGTAAGTTGAATTTCAGAAGTATTTTATGTAATGGTCTTGTGGACTCCTCGTTTTTTCTATTTCTCATATTAATAGAGCATGTGGATGGATATATTATGAAGTTTTATATCATTAATAGAGATTTTATCAATTATAATTTATTATCAATGGGTATTTACTAATTGTTTTCAAATTTGATCATGATGAGGATTTTAACTTCTTGTATACATTTTTATTTAATCTACCTAATTTGGTTTGTCTGGAAGTGGGTAAATTATATAGTTCATTAAGAATTAAACTTATATAACATAGTATATTGGGTTTTATTAATTTAAAATGTAACTTTAATTGGTATGTAATTTATAATAATGATAGAATGGGTTATTGTGTAAAATTATAATTAATAAATTAGCATGGAATAATGATACGATTAAGAGGGAAAGGGATTTTGTTTAATATAATAAGTAAATGTTTGGAATTATATATATATATATTACTTATGATGTGTTATGGTGTATATAATGATATTCCGTTTTGTTTTTTAATGTTATAAAGACTGATAAGAGTTTTGTAATGAAATTTTTGGAATCATGAAGTGAAAGGGGGTTATATGGATATTAGGTGGGTTTATATTAGACGAGTAACATGGTAAGCCCATTGAGTGTTGAGCTGGACTGGCTAAAAACACGTGAATTTCATATTAAATTATGAAATGAGTTGAATGGGAATATAAAAGTTTCTCTGACTTATGTTTTTTTATGAGTAGTGAGTTATGATAACATAATAGTTTTTTTCATTTTTTATATGCATAAATTGATTTTTTATTGATGATCATGATATGAATTATACTATAATTATATTTATTTATGATGATGTGGATTATAAGACTATTTTGTTTACTAGTTATGATGAAAACTAGAGGATTGATTAAATTTATTTGGTGATTATATAATTTGTATTCTAGCCATATGTATGTCTATTATTGTTATTTTAATTATAATATACAATTGGTGTTGTTCTTCTATGGTCTTCAGAAAAACAATTATCATTATTTTTATATCTAAAATAGTGGGAAATATTTATAGATGTAGTTGTACCATCATTATATGTATATATTGTAATACATTTTGTGTTATATGTGGATAATGTGTTGGTTTTTTTATTTTTGTGGATGATATTATAGATGACATGAAGTTATAGATATTATTTATAATACCATTATGTTTTTTGTGTATAAATTTTTTGAACTTTTTATGTGTCATTCACTGAGGATTTATTAATAAAAATTTCTTAAGAAATGATAGGTTCGATAAGGAACCTACTGTGTATAATTGTATACACACCCTATTATTATCTATTTTTCCAAACTCTAATTAGTTAGTTGATGGTTGTACCAGGAATATTTTGTTGTGATGTTATAAGAAATAGGATGGTTTAAGTGATTATATTTAAATTATTTTCATAGGTTTGTGTGACATACCCATACATGTGTTCACATATTTGATCTTTGAGATGTTTTACTAGCCTATCATAGTTATAGACAATGTTTTTAAATAAATAAGGGAAATTTCTTGTATATTAGATATTTGTTTAAAATTTTTTCTTTTTACCACCCCATGGAATATAAGAGGTGATCTACATGTTTCCATGTCAATATAATTTCCATCCAAATAGATGTTTATATGAGTTCATAACGTAACACATAATCCATATAAAACTATGCAACAATCTACTGTGTCCCTCTACAAAATCCTCTCAATACCTGTAGAATAACAGGACATTGATCTTATCATCATTACTAAAATCATTATTATGACTGATCACTCTAATAAGAAGGTGCACAAGAGCCTCAACCTAGTGGATGAGGACTCGCTCGGTGCATTCAATGGACCTGAGATCAAATCCAGGTGGAGGCTTATTTCCATGGGTACTGTTGTATTACCATAGAAGGCACTGTTTGGTGCTGTAGCAGCAAGAACTATTCATCCATCTTGGCCTTCGGGCCACCAGTTTGGTCCTCAGGTCTTGCAAGGCTTTTGGGCCACCCAAGGCTTTCAGGAGAGTTGATTCTAAAGGCCTTTGGGCCACTTTAATTCCTTAGTGACACCCCAAGGCCTTCGGGACACATTAATGCAGGCCCCAGACACAGTACAAAAAAGTAGTAGCCCTAGAAGAGGATTCTGAGCAGTTGCACTCACCAGAGCAGAGCCAAATGGATTGTCAGAATGAGAGGGTATGGCTATGCCATCGGTACCAGCCTGTGGTTGCATGGGAAACCTAGCAAGACGGTCATGCAGAGGTGGAGAGCTACTATAAAGATGCAGATGCTGCTGAGGGGAATTTCCTTGTAGATATTCTTGTTGAATTCCCGAAGACCTTCGGGTCATGTAATCTCCTAAACCTATGGGCCATGTAATCTCTGAGCCAATGGGACTTCTAAGGGTTCCCCCTTATCCCTTGAAAGGGGTTTTATCAAAAATCAATAAAAATGAAGGCCTTTGGGCCATTCAGGAACTCTAATAAGAAGGAATCTCCTTTATATAATGTTCAATAATTCTACAAGAGAAGAAAACTATTCATAGTCCACCACTAAATTATCTCATGAATTTAATATTCACTAAAGATATATCTATTTCATGGTTTTATTTACTATGTCAAGATTTTTTCTAGTAAAACCATGATATGGTTAATGTTACTATATCATGGTTTAGTGAATTGTAATGTATAAGTTATTCAAAACTCATTTGGGTAAATGTTTCCTTTAATTTTTCCCATTTTAAACTATTACAATTCACATAGAATATAATATCGTAATATATATGTAATTTTAAACATAAAAATGATTATTTAAATATTATAAAATTAATATGAGGATTGAATCATGAGATGAAATGAGTAATAGTAGTTAAATCATTAAAGAAAAACTTATTCAATGAATGATTGTTTATGAATTTTTTAAAATATAAAGAGTTTCCTTTGAGTCATATATAAATATTTCAATACATATATAATTATTTTATGGAGTGATTAGAACATGATATTATTAATCCCATTGATTAATATGTATTTTTTTTTTCAATACATGTATTTTTGTTTAAACCATTTGAATGAATTCACATAGTATTCTACTTTAACATAAGTTTCTTTTGATTTGGTAAATATGGAATATTTTGGAGAAGGGAGGAGGAGGATGGATGTATTTTTTATATGCCAAATGAAACACCAAACCACAATTGGTGTTATAAGACTGTTGATTTGAATGACCTGGATAAAAAATCATGCAATAAAAACATGGATTACCACATGGAAAATGTCATCGAATGATAAAAAATAGGCTATACCACAATAAATATGTATATAAATAACTAAAGGATATGTAAGTTTAAACTATGTCCCAACATGTTAAACCATTTGTAAATAGATTTTGGTATGAAAATTCTATATTATAAGGAGTTATCAAACTTTTTTGAAATGATCATGAGAATAAGGTGGGGTCTTAGAGTGATAGATGATAAGTTCGTGTCACATAACATTTGGTTATTCACAAAGAAACTAGTTAGTGTGGATTTAATGGAGTATCCACACCATGGATAAGATCACAAGAATTTTTTATACCCTAATATATTGTAATAAAAAGGTTTTATGCCATAATAGTGGAAGTTTCACTACAATAAAAGCTATAGTTATTCAAATGATATGTTAATTGAATTGAATCATTCTATGAAAACATATACCATACCATACAGATGTAGTTTTCCAAATATTTTCTATATTTAAAGATATATTAAGATGAGAGGTTTTGAAAAGTAACATTGTGAATATTTTATGATTCTTGTGAATTGTTTTGGTTCCCAATCAGTGGGTGACACCAAGTATATTTATGGGAGTTGATATCTCAAAATCACTTGCAATATTCTTGATAATTTAAAAGGAAAATTATTTAGTAAATATAAATATTATGATAGAAAACCTAATGTGATTTATGTTTATAATATAGTTTGTTAAGAGTACCATATAGGATGTAAGCGAATGTTATCTTTCTGAAATATAGAAGGAATACCATATTCAAATTTTCTGGAGGTAACTCATTATTTTCTTATTGATCTCTCTCTAGGAATATTCATCATTTCAATTTTTAATAAGAAATTAGTTTATTAAAAAAATATTTTGTACCAATTTTATTTTGGATCAATGTTATTTTCTTCTCCATTGGATATTTTTTATACTAATAGATTAGTCAGATGTTTTTTGTGATGATTAACATAATAAACCAAGGATATAATCACCTGAACTGATTTTGGACCTATTTAAATCTATTACTTTACTCATTTTCTTTCAACATATAATTTGTTTTAGAGATCATTCCATTACCAAAGTAAGAGAGATTCTTTATATGAATTAAAATTTGAAGGCACTAATTAACCCTCCATAGTGTCGATCATTCATTTTAAAATTCCTAACAATGGATAATATATCCATGGTTCACACTTGATGATATATTATTAAATATTCAAATCAATCATCATAAAATTAATGAAAATTAATAAATTCAATCATTTTATGGAACTGGACTTCATATATGGAAGGTATGAATGGTCCATTATATAGTCTCTCTTGTGATTAATATTCATGATTCATATCATAAAGATTTTATAGTTCTAAGGAAATCATTTTTATGGTCCTTGTCTAACAATAAGAAAGTTTAGAGTGACGTGGAAGTAAGTAGTGATATATTTTCTTCTTTATTTGAGATGGATTTATGAATGTATATAAGATTGAAAACATTGAAGAATTTTTTTTACAAAACATAATTGTATCTATAATACATGTGAAAAATTAGATGAAGAATAAAATTTCATCTGTATAGAATTCAATTTAAAGGTGTGATAATTCAAGACAATGAATCATTTGATGAGTTTTTTTACCAAAGTTAATATGATTGTAAAAAAACATAAAATTATATGAATAAATGATTTAATTATCAACAATTATGAATAATATCATGTGAATTATACCTGAAAATTTTGATTCTAATATATCCTCCCTAGAAGGTTTATACATTGAAAAATTCCAAATTGGTCAATCCCACAACATTATATTCATCTATGTGATGAGAAGATGAGATTAACTTAAATTAATATTCAACCATTAGAAATATATCACATTTTAAAACTAAAAAAATATTATTATTATATATTATATGGTTAGTCAAGATGAATATGAGAACATGGAAGGCTATAATGAGATTCACTTATTACAATTAAAAAATCTGAAAAGGGAATAGTAATATATCATAGTAATTCAAAATATAAAATTATCAAATATGGAAAAAATTCAGTTTTATGCTAATTATTGTTTGAGAACCCGTAAGGATGATTAAGATAGTGAAGAACCCAGTGCAACCTCTAAAAAATTATTATCATTAAAAAATCAACCTCATTAAAAATTAAATAAAAATATTTCCTCTACATTTATTTAGAAATAAAATTCAATATCATTAATAATATATATATAATTGTGAATGTAGTAGTTTAAATGGGTAATATTTAAAATAAAGTACCCAATATGTTATTAGGGCATAAGAAGATAAATAAAGTATATCATTAGAGTACGATACTGAAACTGATAAGAATTTTGATATCGAATAAAGAGAATAAACTAGGGATTCTGATATAAAAATTTAGATAAAAATTTTACTAAACCAATTTAAATGTCTAGGAGATGAAAATTCAGATATTAAGGAAACAAAAGAAAAAGAAAAATAAATAAATAATGAGAAAATGGATTTTTAAGGAATTTGTAATGTTAAAGCTTGAAAATGTTGATAAAAATAAGATCATTAGTTATATTAATTCTATAATAATCTTTATAAATGATGAGAATTACTTGATTAGAATGAATATTTTCCATTTAGAATCACATTTTAGATTAAATTTTAATTATAGAAATGTTGTTATAGAAATTTTTGAATTTGTTAATCCATTTTGGAATAAAATTAAGTCTATGCAATATTTTAATCGTTGTTTGAGTCATAAAATTCCAATATCTATAATAATTAAAGGGATTGGATATAAATAATGAGAGACTAATGATAGAACATCTGAAAGGGGGATCATTTTTTGTGCGACAATGAAAAAAATAGATTTTCCCCACTAATCATTATTAATATAAGTGAAACAATTATCAAATGTGGATGGAGAAAAATTATAAACACAATCTCTACATCATCCCTAATTATAAAAAGAATAATTCATTAAATGGTTTTGGGGAAACAATCACATAAAAGTCCTAAATATTAGGTTTCATAACCAACCATGCTTGTGTATAATTTTTGACATATAAATAGATTGCACAGTTATTTTTAGTTTTGTGGTTTTTTATCCTAAAAATTTTTGTTTGTTCATATAATATGTCTCTACCTAGAAAAAGGATGGATAATGATCCAAGGGTATGATAAAAATGGGAAAATTCTAACAAAAATCCCCAACAATTTCAATAAAATGTTGACAAGATGCATATATTTGAACGAATCAAAATAATAAGTGGCAGGTTTGGAAAATAAGGAAACTGTTTAGATTGTTTAACTAATCTACATCCATCTCAAAGGAACATGAATTTGAAGTCAGAAAATATTCATAATAATAAAAAATATGAACAATATGCTTTTTTAGATATTTCTTACATGTTCTGCAAAACTAATAAGTCAATGATTATAGAGAGTGATTTTAAATCATACATAAAAATTGATATTAATAACCAAATTTTTTTGAGAAGTATCAGGGTGGGGATGTTTCCTTTGGTAATGACAGATCATTAAATATCAAGGGTGATAATGCAGAAATATTATCCAAACTAAACTAAATTCTAGAAATGTCCTATTTATTGATTGGTTGAAAAAATTTGATTGTGAATAATTATTATGATGATGGAAAGGAGGTGATATTCAGGAAAAATAGGCGCATCATGAAATATAGGAATATGGGTTACTGGTTTCAAGAGGCTTGGGAACCCATGAAAACCAATTTTGGGTTGGAGAAGATAAACTAATTTTAATATGAGTATGAAACAAGGAAAAAATATAGTATAGAATAATTAGTTATCTTGGAAAAAAGATCATGATATGGTTCTTTAAAGATGAGGCTAAAAGAAAAATTACTTCCTCAAAGAAAGGAATAACCACTATTTTCACAACACGAACAAATGGTAATATATTGGATAAAATAGATATTAAAAATTGAACGCCACTAGAGTTATCTAACTCATATGTTTGTGGGACAATGATCAAGAATTCAACAATAAGTTAAAAGTATTTCAACACACTCATTGCTAAATTTACTCTAATAAATTTCATCAGTTTTATGTAAAAAAAAATCTTTTAGCTTGTTTAAAAGTTTTATGAGACCGTCTTAAAATTATATAAGTTATACTATAAAAATTATATGATATATTAATGTGAGTGAATATTGCAAAAAACTATTATAATATCCTCAAAAATATAACAAGGAATGAGTTTGATGGACTATATGCTCTAAAAATTTAATATTTGAAAGGATTAATGAAAACCTTATAAAAAAGGATAGAATGATGATAATTGATCATGATACCATAAGGTATTTCGTGATGTCATCTATTATAATTTCTATAATAATTACAAATAATAATTCATTGAAGATAAACTGAAATATATTGTTTTATAAAATCTGGTTTAATAATACTCTTGATCTAAAACACTAATATAGTTATAAAGTCTATGCTTAATAAATAGGAAAAGTAATTGTGTTGGAAAATTTAATGACTAAACTCAAGACATAATATTTTTTAACTATACAATAAGTCAAACATACAATAAATTCCACAATAAGAATATTTAAGGGATAGTTTCATTTAAGGTTACGATAGTAATTAAAAATGCATATGACCACAGAAATTAATTCATGGACGATAATGGGGGTGATGAAATCAAAATTTATCAAACAATAAATAATGAATATAATCAATAAATAGAAATGTTGATGAAAAATTTTCTTATTCTAGAAATGAGGACAATCATTTTATGACCATTAAAACCAATTATTGAATAATAAATCATTTTTATATTGAGAATATAATTATAGAATAGAATAAAGGGGTATAATAAATAAGAAAAATTAAAAAACAAATAGTCATACTTGTGAGATTTCAAAGGTTGAAACTATAATTGTTAATTAAGATTTAAATAATAAGTAAATAATTAAATCTATTAAGGAAGAACGAAGTTATATTAAAAATAAGGATACATGGTAGCTTCTGACCAAACCTAATGTGGACAATGTTATTGTAAAAAAATGGATTTTTAGAAAAAAAAACTAATGAAATAAGTAATGGGGAAAGAAATAAATAGAGATTATTTTCCAAGGGTAATTCAGTAATTCAAAGAATAGACTTTGATTAAAAAATGTTCCCTATATATATAATTGATATCATAAATATAATTCTCTCTATTATAGCTTAAAAATTTATAAAATCCATTAAATAGATGTTGAGCTTGAATTTTCAAAATTTTATTTGAATGAGAACTCACACATTGAGCAAGATATCGGCTTCAGTGATGATCAATATGGATGAAAGGTATTAATGTTAAAAAGGGATATCTATGTTTTGAAAAAAAAATTCAATGATCTTAGTATTTTAATAATGATGATTATTTGAAGAGCATAAAATTTAAAAAATTAAAAGATGACAGTAGATTGTATATAGGAAATTCCAATGCTACATCACTCATTAAGATTGTATATGTTGATAATATAATCACTTCTAGTGATGGAGAAACATTGTGTGAAGTTTTTCCCACAAAAATGAAAAATATATTTGATATTTTCTTGCATGGTGATATTAGTTCCTTCAAGGTTTCTCAAATTACCCATCCGTTAAGTCATGTTTTAACTTGTTGAAAACAACATGTAGTGGATATTTTGAAAATTTATTAGAATGGAACAATCTAGATGAATGTCTATTATAATTTTATAATACACAATCTAGACTAAATATGATATCAGATAGGTTTTCAACAACAAATAATTATGTAAATATATTTGAATTCTTTTTTTCTTGGATACTTCAACGCTTGATATTGTCCTTGTTTTCACACTTAATTTCAGGATCCAATCAAATCAAAAGGAATAACATATAGTATTGGAAATGATAATTATAATGTATATCAAGATAACACTCAATTATGGAATATTATCTTGGAGGAATGGGGAGGTATAAATACAATCTATTATATATAATGACTAGTATAATGACATTGATAGTCAGAATTATACATTAGGAGAAAATTCTTTATTGATGAATGATTTGTGGAATTCCAATGGAAAAATAAATCCTCCATATCTTTGAACACCACTATGGATGAGTATATTGTAGAATTATAATAAGCTACACAAATAATATGGATGAAAATTAAACATTAATTTTTTCTGGATTGTTTTAAGTATCCTATTTTTAGTGGTATTGATATTAAAATTATGAAGAGTTTTTCCATGAATCAAGTGCGTCATTTATGATCCAATCAAATTGAAATAAAAAATAATTTCTAAAATTAGAAGAAGGATAAAGGTGTAACAACCAAAAATTTAATCAATGAAATTTAAATTGTTATAATTATATTATATAGTATAAAAATTACATCACATAGAGAACATAATAAAAAAATTATTATTATAAATTAAGAATGAAATAAGTGGTATTCATAGATATTAACGAACCTATACTGATTGAATAGTAACCTGACTATTGGAATATTAATAAGACCATTCTGAATAGTAATCAAGCCAATAGAATAATAATATATCCTATCAAATTATAAATAAAATTTAGGTATCCTATAAATGAAAATAAGATATATTTATATCATTTTATAAGTAAATATATGTTTTAAAAATGATAAATTAATTGTTATCTTTTTTCAAAAACATATATGATTATTTAAAATATTATAATTAATATAACTATATAAAATAAAATTTATTTACATAAAATATAATAATAAATAAATATTTTTTTGTCTTATGATTATATGATAATTTAATTAGACCTTAATTAAATTTTCAAAGTGTTATAAAATTAGTTATAATATAAAAATCATTGTTTTCTGAATAAGTGATGTTTTTAATTAAAAATTACAATTATCATATTAATAAAATTATTTTCAAAACATAGATTCCATTTTTTAAATATACAGACCTAAAAAAGGATAAGGTGATTTTATGGGATTCTTATAAAATTGTTGATTTTAATGAATAGTGAAATATGGTAATTTACGTTATTTAACATTTTAAGAAAAATACATGAGTCTTTGAATTGTGGTTGATGTATGGGATAGTTAATCATTAATAAGTTCAAAAACAAATGAAATATTTACTATACATGGTCACAAGAATAAAAAATATTGATTTTCTTGAGCCCAAATAATAATCAAATGAATAAAATAATCAAAAAAACCCCCTATCCTCCCCTATAAATACCTCCCCCTCTCCTAAAACCTATAGATCCTTAAATAATGTATAAATGATTCCAAATTTATCTCCCAAAACTCTTCTCTAGGTCTAGTTCCTTTGGGTCTCACCAAAGACCATTTCTAAGATCCATAAGGAGGTTCTCAACGAGATGATATTCAAGAGGTTAATTCCTCATTCCTTCTCTTTTATTTTCATCTATTTTCTTATTCTACCCTCACCTACCATATCCAAAGTGAAATGATAAATAAAATATCATAAATTTAGTGTAATTTTATTATGTTAACGAAATATCCATCATCAAATCTATTCTCCTATCATTTTTTATAAAATTGTAAACCTCGTCCATGGGGTTTCGATTCACCATGTTCGGGGATGAAGAGTTTTCATTTTTCATTACCTTCTACAAGGATGTTAATAAATCCATTTTTTTATTGTAAAAAATATTATAACAAGTGTATTAAAACATATTTAATGTTCTTGAACTATTATATAAACATAATATTAAATAATATGATACTTGTTTGTGATGGTCGCAAAAAAACTACCAAAATAGACTAATCATTTTTCATTGATGTTTATCTAATGCATCATCCTCATTTAAAAATAAAATCATATATGGAACTATATAAATTTATGTATCAAAATTAATACCTTATTATTTAACCTCTATATAATTATTCAAATTTGAGAAAACTTCCATAATTATTCATAAGTGAACCGGCCATGAAACCATGAAATGAATGCTCCCGAAAAGATATAATTAAACTCATAACTCATCAAAATAATGATAAATGATCAAAGTAAAGTTATAATAAATAAAATAAAAGTATAATAGGTTCTGAATTAATTAATTAATTAATCTAATTTTATTATATAGTATATTAAGTGAAATTTCAAAACACTTTTAGACTTATGGTAAGGGATTCTCTCTCAACCTCGATTTTTCCATCGGGTTACACTTTCTCTCTCTTTACCCCAATGTAATTATTAATTATTCTTATTTACTCCTACTAAATTTTGTGTGTATTATCCAAATGTATTTACCCATATCAATACATATTTCCAGGATGGTGAAATACATGTTTTATAAGGTTCCCTTTTCAATTCCTCCTAACAAGGAAGCCCGATTAAAAGGAACTTGTCATTTTTCTCCATTTTCAAGTACACTCCATAATATATTTTCTGTAACCAATTATTTTATAAAATTAAAGTTTTCATCATTAAAAAAATATAAGTTCATTTGTGGTTTGATTTAAACCATTATCCGTTATTCTACTTTGAAGAATCTTTAATATTTGTTCCCTTAAACTACACTAAAGTGGCTAATTTATAAAGTCTCTTAAACATTATTTTTACATTAATTCAATTATGTTTATAAATATATATTATTATTTTCATTATGAATTTGAATGAATAATTGAAATCAATTCTTTGATGGATACCATTATGATAAACCTTTTGGTTTGGCCTTGTGACTTGATTGTGATACACAATTCATTCCACAAGTGACTCTTATGTTAATTACGTATGTTTAATTTTTTATTTGAAACACATATGTAAGAACATTTCATAATGGGTTCATCCAAATGAATCTACAACACATTGGATAACTTTTAGACTCATGAGATGTTATGTTGGGATATGGAGTAAACTTAATTCCTTTATGGGACATTGTCCCCATGTGATATAGTCTTGGAAGTTAGACTTGACACAGGTTTATGTTATATTATTTGTTACTTATACATTCCTATGTATCCATTATTTCATGATCCCAAGTTCTATATGTTATACTCTCATATGTTTATTCATGTTCATTTCCTTTTTATGTCATCATTTCATTCCTTTTAACTCATGTGTTATGGTTTATTTCTATTCTTATTCCCTTGATGGGATTTTTAGCTCATATCTTTGTTCTTGTATTCCACATGTTACTCTATATAGATTTAATATCTCAAGTTATTTTTGAATCTCATTATGTATTCTAAAAAAATTCCTTATTTCGGTTTCATTCCTTTTAATTATATACCTAATATTTTAAATACACTAAACATTACGATCCTTGGTTTTACTTTCATCGTTAATTATGTTTATAATCTTGTAATAATACGTGTAAAATGATATAATCACTATAAAAGAAACTTTTATTCATTATTTTATATTTATAAGGTTAATGTTACTAATATTCTCAAAAAGCCTATCACTACCAAAAAATGGAACATTTGACCCAAAAAATGTGTGTGAAAACCATTCAGAAAATCATTATGGTGTGTTTCAGAGACTTTTATCCACTTTTAATAATATTTTTTCTAATATAAAATTCTAGATATATACTATAGTGGATAAGACTAATTTTTAACTATTTTTAATAAATTTTTTGAGATTATTATAGTAAACTCCTTGAGAAATCTTCTTGATGTTTTCTGAAATTTAATATCACTTATAACTATTTTGATGTATAGATTTATTTCTTATGTTAAAAACATTTTTTTCTATATTGATATATATGACATAGAAATAGACTTGATTTATTTATAACTCATTGCATTGAGATACATGATTCCACCTATATTTGAACAACATTTCTATTTACATAAACAAGGTGGTGAAAGACTTTATCTTTGAGTTCATGAGAATTCATTGATTTGGAGGTGAATTTTTTTGAATATATTACACTAAAATACTGAGTAGTATTAAAAACTAAAAAGGGGAGATTATTAGATCCATAGATGATGGTGTTTTCTTTCATTTTAGTTCATGTTTTGATTTTTAAACCACATAAAGGATTATGTGGAGTATTATACATTAGCATTGTGTTTGAATAAGATCATATATAAATTAAATCATTTAAAAATAAAATGATAAAGATATAAGTTTTTTTGGTGTAGAAAGTGAAACAATTCCCCAATATGTGTGATCATACCATAATGGTTATTGAGTTGGACTAAAATTACTAAGCTATCATATAACAATACGATGAATTTCTTTTGGGAAATATATCCTTCTTGTAGAAATAAATTTAAAGTTTCATAATGAATCTATGTAGGAATAAGTTAACTATACACAAGATTATGTAATGAAATATATTTTTAGTCAAAAAATCATTTATGTTTTTGTATGAAGTGAAGAAACCAATTTAAGTGTCAGATATATTTTTTCAATGGCTATTAATTAATAATAATGATTTTTATGTAATTATATTGAATATGTTATGAAGATGAATTAAATGGAAAGTTAAGATGAAGTATCCAATCTTACTAGTGAAGTTAATGCATCTTGGATAATTAGATGAAGAAGTAGAGAAGTACTCAATTCTTGGTTTCATGGAATAAGATACATGGAATTCATTACTTGAATGGGGAATGTTCTTAATGACATTAATTCTATTTATGAAAATTAATGGGTTATTCTAAATGTCTAAAAAATGTGCTAGATTGGTTGGAGAGTCACATTTTTATCAATATTATGAATATTCCTTAAGAAGTTTCCCTAAGAATGTTTATGATTTAATGTTTTTGAATGGGGATGGTGGAGTTGAATTGATAGAGATAGCTGAGTTGAATAGACTTCACCTAGAATATTAAGGAATAGTTATTGAATGGAGGGTTGAATAATTTTTTGGGATATTTTTTAAATTTCCATTGAACAATGTTCTCTATAAAAAATATATATCACGATATTCTCAATGATTTATTCCTCATTTATCCATCAATAAAATAGCATGTAGTAATGTTCTAGAGATGAAGTATATAAGATGACATAATCCTTTGTGAAAGAGAGCTACATAAGATTATTATATTCTGATCCTAAAAGTATTCAGATGGCATTTTTATATTAAAATATTCATGATTATATATCATGTAGTATGAAGGAATAATGTTAGAAAAAATAGCAGATAAAAGTGTTGTGGAAGATGAAAATGATGTCGGATCGGAGGGAAAAAAGCTACATGAATTGTCACGAGTTCAATGGATATAATGATTTTGTGAAGATCATTGAAAAATAAATCTGTTATGGAATATATAAGTGAAATAATGTTTAAATAAGAATCCTTCATAGGTTGATGAACCAATGTCATCAGGTATAGTTATTGATTAGAGTGACTTGAGGATCTACAGATAAATTCTATCAAATGATCGGGTAAATTGTTCCAAGAAAACTCATCATATAGAGTAAACATGTGAAAATTAACAAAGAAAGATGTTTCTGAAGTAGGTTTTCGGAAATAAGAGTGGTTGTGTAGTCATAAGGTAAATAGTTTCTGAATGATGTAATCTGAATAGAGATTATGAATGAAATGAAGCCAATTTTTTTAGAGTTATTGGATAAAAGTTTAAGAGCCATTAGATGTAGAGTATTTTATAAATACCATGGATACTATGTTATAAACTAAGCAATAGTATATAATCCTTTGAGTGATTCCATTATACAGAATGTTATGTAGAAATCAGACAAAGTGTTATAAATTCATTGTATTGAGTTCTATGAGGACCTAATATAGATGGATAAGATTAGATTTATAAGGGTTCATAAGATGGAGGAAGATAACCAAATATCAGTTAACCCATTGGATAGTGTAAAAGACATAAAAAATTATGTGAGACATATTACTAAGGGTAAACCGAACATAATCATAGGACAAAGATGTGTCATTTAATGAATATTCTTACGAAGGAACACGAAATGAAGAATTATCAAATGGAGAAGTAATAACTAAGAAGAACCGGTCCAAGAAGTTTCTACAAAGATATACCATACAAAGAATTCGAATAATTTTACAAATACATTTTTAAATTTATTCTAATGAGATTTTGTTGAGATTGATTTTTAATAATTCAATAATCATGAATGGATGATCATGATTTAATAAAATATTTTTGGATGGTTTAATAGAAGTTTTTGTGTTGAAATATAATGGTTGTTCCTATGAATAAAGCGGATACCAATATTTTAGGAATCTCAATGGTGGTAAAATAAAAAAAAATTTAGTTTGATATTAAATTTGGTTGCGGTAAATTTAAATTTGAGTTAACACATCACCCCAAATTTTCAAAGAAACTATTCCTATATAAAGGTGTGTAGGTGCATCAAGACATTATTTGATAGAGCTATTGTTATTTTCATGTTATTATTGCTGTGTAAATTTTTTTCATAAGTGATGTTCTACAAGTATACTTCTTCCATAAATATAGAGAGTAATTATTATTTGGTTCAAATTTTTGTGTGAATAGTTTCCAGATAGAGAAGGAGGTACTGGACAGAATAATAACACCAAATGAACTAATCAAGCATTGTAAGAAAAGGGTATAAGTGACCATAGTAGTATGTAATGGAAACTAAACTATGAAATTGGGGACACAAAATAAAGTTATTTTGATTAAATGTTCCCTATAAATTGGTATCTAACTAATATATTTTAGAAAGGGGATTTTACAAACTATCCCTAGACATACTTATATCATATGGATAGTATCAGGTTTAAGGATCAGATAGATATATTTTATATGAAGGAAAAATATAAAAATTTAGTATATTTGTATTTATTTCTTTAAAGAATTGGATTTTTCCACACAGTATTGTGAAAGTAAAAAAAGGAAATGAATAATAACAAACCAAAACTATGACATTCAACATTATCCTCAATCGGTGGAATCCTTTCCTAGTGACCCAAAAGAACAAAATCAACTTGATGACTATCTACATAGGTAGTATATAAAACTAGAGAGGAGTTTTATTTTGTAATATGTCTTCATGAGTCTATATAATTTGTATATTTTTATATCTCCCTCCAAAATTATATAGAATCCCACTCGGGAAAGGATTAGTTTCTAACCAAAACACTATACTTAGTATATTATTATAGTGAATAATTTGTGTACTGGTCATCACTATAAATTAAAATGACTAGCTAATTTTATTGAGTTGTGAACCTTATATAATCATTGTGTGTAATCAATTAAATTATTTTATATACCTGCATATAATAATGAAAACAGAATAAGAGGACTAAAATATTAACAAGTCTAAGTGGAAAATGGATAATAAGTATTTTTTTGTTTTAAATACCCACCACAGATTCACCCCCCACCTCAGTGTTGAACATATACCATGTGGTCCTAACATGTGGTAACAAATCTAGGTTTACATTTATTGGATTATCTACATTGAAGTAATTCACTTATAAGGATTTGAGTATGATTATTATATTATCAATGAATTATAATATTTTTTAATATTTAGTTTTATGATTGTATAGGACATGATGAAAATGAAAAAGAGTGTGAAATTAATTCTGAAATGGATTTCCCCTTAAAAGAAGAGGATGAAACAAGTTTTGTACCTTCATTTTATAATAATCGAGATGATATAGTTGGCATGGAAAGTGAATAACATGTGGTTCAAATGATCACTAATGATGAGGACTCCATTCCAAACTCAGGTGAATCATGAATGTTGTGTGATCATGATGTATGTAAAAATTACTGTACAAACTACCCAGAAGAAAAATATCAAACAATAATTTGTGATTATGATGTATATACAACTTCTCAAGATATATCAGTTTTTATATTAAAATATATTGTGTATTGAATTTAAAAAGAAATTGTCTCTCTTATTTTTGGAGTCTTTGAAATTATGGAGGATGAAATCATCGAAGATGAAAAAATAATAAGAAGAAATATTTATAGGAAAATGTTATAAAATATATAAATCTCTCCAATATGGTTAGATCCTTTGAAACAATGAAGTTGTAGCTAGAACTAATTTCTTAAATGATGTAATATAAATGGACAAAGATGTTTAATATAATGATTGATTCATAGATTCTCTTGAGAAATAGTTCCATGCACTCAAACAATAGTGCAAAATAGTATCGATTTCATGGATTTTCACTCGGATATAAAATAAAATAAGATCATGGAAGATGAATCATTGTTACAAGATATGGTTATGATGCATTATGAAGAATGTGATATAATGAAGAATGTTTTTTAAGATAAATGGGTTATGATTGAAGAATATAAAACACGCACAATATAAAATTTATTGAATTAAAAATTAAGCTAACCAATATAAAGAAGGCATATATCGAATCTTCACAAATGATGAAGAATGTTGAAAATTATAAACAATTCTTAATGCAGGATTATAATGAGAAAATAATGATAATAGAAGATAGTAAAATTATAGGATCATTTGATAATCTATCTCAAAGAGTTGGGAAGAAAGAATATCTATACATATAATCTTGTAACAATATTTCTAAATATATTTTCATAAAAATGCAAGTTGTAAAATAAAATCTATATAATTATGGATGAATAAAAGTGATACCAAGTCTACCACCATGACTATGGTGGATATACGAAAGAGTGAGGAAACATGATCCCTCTGATGATTACAATATGTTTTGAAGAAAACCCCAAAACATCATATAATAGATATGACAATAGAATGATATTTGGGTCAATGTTGGTGATAAAAAATATTCTATAAATGTCTATTTGATATTTGGAATAATCCTCAAAAGTCAAATGTATAAATGATGCCCATGTTATGGGTGTGAAATCCATAGATGAAGAAGAAAAATCCATATATTGAGAAACTTTTATTTTCTTAAAATAGATTAAGAAATCATGAGAATTTCTATAATGTATAAAATAATGGTGGTCAAAATATTCGTACATTCTCACATTGAAATATATAAAAATATAATAAGAAATTAAGGCTACCAAATTTGGTAAATAATGAATTAGAAACCTTTGGATATAAGCATAATAATGTCCAAAAAGTATCCAATGAACATATTAGTAAGGAACGTTGAGAAGTACTTGGATTCCAAATTCATGGGGATGAATAATTATGTATCATAAAAAAAGCTGATGTGAATAAATGAACTCAAAATAATACATGTAGGTAACACAAACATTATACCAATATAAAAAATGATATTTTAGTAATTAGGCCATGATATTTTGGGAGAGTTAGGAAAATGGAAGAGTAATAATATTGGGCTAGTGAAATAGAAAAGGAGAAAAATTCATCATGAAGAAAATGATGTTCATAATATTTTTTCAACATAAGTCAAGTCAGATATGTTAAATAATTTTTCTATAATAGAGTCAATAATGATAAAAAAATAAAAATGTTTTTTAACCATTCTACCAAAATAATAATTGGTTATTATATAATTATTAATGCAACATCCATGACTGTATTTATAATAAAATATCACCAAGATAAAACATAACTAAATTTCATTTGTATAAGTATACAAAATGAGTGAGACAAAACAACTTATTTAAGAAAACCATCTCAACCATTTTGTTCACATTGAAGAAAAACGTAAGATATATCTCATTCCATTATGATATATGTATTATTTTTATGATCACAATATAGGGAATTTAAGGTGAGGTATTAACTTATGGGGGATTAAGAAAGAAAAAAGTATTCTAACTTTGGAAAACCTAGATAAATATGTGGTTATCTTGGAATGTTCCTAAATTTTTCTAAAAACTTATTATGAAATGATCATACTAGATGAGTTTGAAGTGGTTTATATAAATTTTTTCTATAAAATGGAAAGTAATTAAATATTATTTTTTTCTTACATTCAAAATTACAAATGAATATATTGAATAAAGATTATCCATGGTGAATCTAATGAAACTGTCAAGTCAGAATATCAACATGAAGAAGATCTGTTTGTTGTATTGTCAACAGGAATTTATTGAAGAATATGTATTTAATGGATTAAAAATTATAAATATTTTTAGAAATGGAACCTTATTGTAGGGGGTAAGTGGAGTATGATGATGTTTCCACAATAATCGTTACATTATATAGATTGTATTTTATTGAATGTTTTTGAAGGGGGTTCATTGAAATTGTATTTTTTTCTCCGTCTCCCATCCTTGGTTATGAAAATTAAATTTTTATAAAAAATGGATAGAAATTGAATCAATTAGTAACATAATAATAGTGATAGAATGGAAGTGTACAAGGCTTCTTATCCAAATGATTATATATGAATTTTTTAATGTTATTTGTGGAATTAAATTAACGGGATTTAGGTTGAATTATTCCTCCATAGTTTTATATTAAAATTGGTATCACTATCCAAAAATAAAAGTGTACAAACCTTGATGACAAGATTGTTAGATATCATTTCATGAGGTATATAGATCTATTGATAAAGGAAAAAATTTTAGTTTAAATCAAATCCTCTATTTCTCTACACCATGAATAAGTCCCTTTCACTAAGAGTGAAATAATTGAAGGAACATTTATTTAGGATAAACTAGTACCCTTTTCCAATAAATTTTTTTTATTTTCAAAAAGAAGAAGATAAAGTGAAATTAATTTTTAATAGGAAAGTGATCGGAAAGAAGATATATATTTACATTTTGATATATTAATTTTAAAATAACATTGAATGTATTTACAACAAATAAAATGGGAGATATTGATGAAGGAACTTTCTGTGTGAGTTTTTTTGTTTAAAATGGAGTTCAATGGTACTAAATGAAACAAAAATACTTCATTGATATAAATATGTTTAATAGGGTTTCATGAATAATTTATTGGAACGTTAGGTAGAGGTATACAAGATTGGAAATGAAGTTATGGTATCACAGATGATTAGATAAATAATAAAAGAAGCACTCATGTATTGTTATCATGGAAGAAGATACATGATGTTAATTCATTTTAAATAGCTATGTATTATTCATTACATGAAAGGATAAAGTTATTTAAAGACTTTGAGGAAAATTAATAAGATTGGTGATTTATTCTTAATGTGTAAAACATGTAATTTTCTAATGGGAGGACTACATTTTTTTCAATATTATGATTAGGTTTTCCTGCGAATTTTCTAGATAGAATATTACCTGATAGAGAAGGTGGAGTCGAATAAATGGAGATAGTAGAGAGGAATAAACTAATCCTCATGAAAAGATAGTTGGTGACCAGATGGATGGTGGAATAAATTATTTGTTAGATATTATTTAATGATCCAATAATAAAATACCCCCAAAATAAGAATATATCATATGATTATTAGTGAAATATTCCACTTTACTCGAACGTAATAACGGTGTCCTATTTGTTTTGGAGGTGGTGTTCAGCTGGTTATATAGGGAATAGTCCCCTAGTTCGGATATTCGGTGAAGGTGAAGTGTGGTCGGTGAAATTTTTTATTGATAATGGGGTCCTTTGGGTTTTAGGTTTCTCCAATTACTAGTTATGGTGATGATAGGGCAGAGAATTCTCAAGGTGTTGATAACGATGGTTATTATAAGTGATGTGTTATGATGGTTGTAATGATGATGAAGCAATGATGGCTATGACGGTGATAGATCTGCAGTGTAATTGTGGCTGCTTGGTCACAGTGACAGGTTGAAAGTGTGATGATGCGGATTCTCAGTATGATGTTTTCGTGACATTTAAATTTTGAAATTTGAATATGGTGTGGTGGTTTTTGGATAGGTGTTTTTTAGTGAGTTTATAAATTTTTTAATTTTGAATACAGTGTGTAATGACTTAAGGTTATGTGATATTTTCATCTACATGTGGCTCATGTATAGTTCCCACTCACCAAAAAGTGTTTTTTTAAATAATATAAAAAAATGGATTTTGGAAGAGTGAGATAAATTAGGAGATAATTTATTGATCCCTAATGTAAAAAAGATATAGTTTTTATATAAAGGTTTTTGGGATTCTATCATAACTATTTTGAAGGAAGAATGTTTGAAAAACCAGGAGACTAAAGTGTCATTGAAGCTGAAGATGATGCTGGATTGGATGGAATAAATCCACAAAACAGTAATTAGTTTATTATATATAAATTTTTTTATGAATATAATTATAAAGAGAAGTTTTTGTAGAAGATATGGGTTAAATGAAGTTTGAAGAATCCTCAGTCATAGGTTACCAAAATCATATCATTAGATAGATTCTTCGATTAGAGGTACTCAAAGAGATCTAGAGAAAATATTTAAACGATCTAGCATATGTTTTCAAGAAAATTCATCAGATAGAGGAATCATTTAAATATCATCAAATGAATATGTTTCTAAAGTCCGTCATCAAATAGAATAATAGTTGTGAAATCATAAAAAAGTGGTTTATGGATGAATTAACCTTCCAAGAGTTTTTCAATGAATACAACTAATGATTTTCAAATGATCAGAAAATAGTTCATGAGTCATCAAATAGAGAATATTTTATAATGAATGTTGATAGAATATTCTAATATATTGTTTTAGATAGATTCATACGAGTTATTTCATCAGACATAATGATATGAAGAAATCAATAATATTATTAAAATGTGATTGGACTGTGTTCTAAAAAATTATTTGACATAAGGAGTTCAGAAAATCGTCGAGGGTTCATCAGATATAGGAAAACAAATAATCATATGGGAACCTATTGGATGGAGGATGAGCCTTATAAAATTATATTAAAAGTAATTTCAGGGGTGGAAAAAACATATTCATCATACAATGATGTACCATACAAATAAGATCATTATAAAGGAACATTTTATGATTTATTACCAAATGGAGAGGTTTTTACGAATAAGAACCAATCATATAAGTTCCTAGGAATATTTACAAGATGAATAGTTCAAATAACATTAAAAAGTATTCTATAATGTTATTTTAATGAGATTAATCTTAGCTAGATGTTCAACACTTATATAATCACGAAGGGAATATTTTTATTAATGATAATATTGTAGGAATATCTAAAAAGAGTGTTGATACAATGATATATGAAATATTTCTATAAAAAATATTAATATTATCTTCTTGTGATTTTGATAGTGGTAAAGTGATGAATATATTGATCTGGATAATAAAATTTAGAGGTTAGAAATTTAAATTTGAGTTATTCGCTTCTCACTATGTTTCTAGGGAAACTATTCCAATATAAAGTGGAGAAGTTGAATCGATAAATGATTTTATGTTGCTATTATTTTTCTAAGGTAAGTGTGGTTGTGTTTATTTTTTAATAATTTGAAGTGTACTAAGTAATTTCAAAAAATAAATCTTGAGAGTAATTATTAGTTGAATATAATTTTCAAGAGTGGTGCTGAATGGAGTAGGGGTACTTGGAAAAATGAAAGAACCAGACTGGAAGATGAAAGGTTGAAGTGATTAGATGAGATGGTAATGGATATAGAAGTAGAAGATGGAGGATACATGGAAAAGTGATATCAAGTAGTAGTTTTCTATAAATTGGTATAGGAATAATATATTTTATAAGAAGGGATAAGAAGGAATTTCATATGACAAACTTTTTTTAGATGGAATTTGTATAATAAATGGTTCAAGAAGAAAAGTTAATGATGAAAAAAATAACGAAAGGAAATATATCTATTTTTTATTATATGAAAAAATAGTATCTTGTGTGTTGTTATGAATGTTTGAGAAAAGAATTAAGAATAATAAAGAAACACTAACATATTCAACCAAAGTCTTAACAGGCGGAGAGCTTTCCTGGCATGGAAATGAAACTTGAATAAGTTAATGATTGTCTATATATGAATTACAAAATAAATATCAAGAAGAAAGAAGATGGATGTGGTCATCACCAGTCCAGAAAAGAAGAATCTTTTTCTATCCCACTCATAAATTGTAGGGAGCAATACATGGGATAAGGATTATTTTATAGTTAAACCATTATACATTGTATTTCATTATAGTGGATAATATATGTACTGCCATCAAAATATAAGGAAAGGACTACCAACTCAAATTGATTAGAAAACCTTTCAAAATCAACCTATTATATAATTTATTTTTCTTCATGTAGTTTTATCTTATAATTAAAATTTAATAGGTGATCCAAGATCCTAATAGGTATATGAGATAATGTGTTAAAATGTATTATTTAGTTTTAAAAGTACCCAACACTAATTAACCGCCCCATCCCCATTCCATGTTGAAGTACATCAGACTAAAACTGAGTGAATCATTCAAGTAAGAGTTAGTTTCTTATGTATATTCCATATTCAAAGATAATTCAAAATAGAATTCCTATTCAAGTAACATTGTGGTTATTCTAACACTTTTGGAATGTTTCCTTAATCCAAAAATCCCTCATTTTAATAATACAATATCATGGATATTTTTTTCTAATAAATTTTATGTTTTGTGAATTTTAATTCATTTTCTAAAAAAATATGGTAAATTTTTATACATCATGATTTGACCACATGAAACATGAAATTAACCACAAAATGCATGAAATCAACCACATAGCCTATGCATCGACTGTATGACCACCTGCTCTACCATTAGGGATATTTGGAAAGTGAAACAAGATACCACAAGATAAAATCGTTGACCTCATCCCTAGAATACAGACTCCAGTTTTCTCATCAAAAACTTTATATCAACCACAAGGATAGTTTAATCGACCGCATAGGAAACCATGAGACTGTAAGAGTAAATGAAAGAAACCCTTTGCGTAAATTAAATTATAGAATTTAATTTGTTTTATAACTAAAATAAGTGACCTTGTTCAGTAGTCATGATTTAAAAAATTATTAGATTGACTACAAGTGTACGAAGATTGATTTTAGGTGTAAGGTGATTGATTATAAGATCTAATGCCAGTTGAAAACCCTATCAAAGAATCAACAAAGTAAAAAAAGTGGTTATAGGTGGTAACATAAAATTTTTATAGATACCCTATCTAAAGGTAAGTATTATATAATTATATTATTAAATATATTAATCCTACCCCTTTTCTATATCGAATTAAATGGCAGTTAGAAGCATTTATTGAGCCCAAATTTATTTCCAAAGTAATAGGATTAAAAATTATGATTTCAATGGATATTTCTAGAGATATATTCTTTTTTAAAGGAATAAGAAAGAAATTTAAAAGTGATTCACATACAATAAGTATATATGAACATATAATCACATATGAGAGACTTTCACATGAAACATGCATCGGAATTTTTTCCTGAATGAAAAAGATGAACAAGTAATATGTTTTTTTGATTTTTATGACTCTGTTCATTCTTAATCTTAAAGAACACATAAAATAGAATTTTAATGTCTTAATGATTCAATTCTAAATCGAATGAAATTTTAGACTATAAGAATAATATATTGAATAACATAACTACATACTTTTATATAATGAATTAATTCTTTTTTTTACTCTATTTTATTATATTTTGAGTTGTGTGTGCTCTTTGTGTTATATAAATTTTGATCTCATGATCCTGGTTTTAAATAGAAATAGATAAACACTGTAAATTTTTATTTATTATCTATTATCTCATAATGAACTCTGGAATAAGATCTATGTATCTTGGACGACCTAGGAGTATTTGTTATCTATTTATTCTCTTATATATAATTGTGGAAGATGATCTGTGCAGCTTGGATAGACTTGTGTGATCTTTTTGTACAACCTGATTCATGTTTTGGATCTATTTTTTTATAAAAAATTATTGATAGTGAGTAATTTCCATATGGAGAGGAATAGGTCTCATAATGAGACTAAGCCAATTTTCTATTTTCGTTATTTGTTATTCAGGTTTAATTACATTTTTTTAAAATAAATCTTAATATATTTTCAAAACTCAATAGAAGGACATTACATTGATAGATGCTTATATTTTTTATCAATATATCATGTTTTCTTTTAGAAAATATATTTAAAATCTCAAAAGATTTTTAAACATATTTTAACCAAGTTGTCATTAAACTTCAACTAATATTTTTGAAATATATAAATATATAAATATTTTTATTTATTTAAATATATATAATTTTATAATTTAGGGGATTTAGTATTTAAATATTATTTAATATAAATTTTAATTTGAAACTCAATTTATCTCCCCTTGTTGATTTTACCACTCTGACCTACATTTGGTATCAAAGGTTTTGTGTCACTTTTGATACACTTTATTATGATTAAATTGTTTTAGAAACATATTATTTCAATTTTATAATGTGATATTATGGAAGAAAATTCTAAATATTATAGAAAAACTGAAATCTTTATTTTAATGGACATAAATACGATAAGTGTATGATAAAAATAAAAATACACCATGAGAGCATGGGTGTTGATATTTTAGGATCTATAAAAGTAAAATATGAGAAACCCAAAATGGTAGAAAGTAATGGTATGATATTCTTAAAGATTTTTATGATAAAAATTCAATGTTATAAAATATTTAATCTTTGACTTAAAAAAAGTAACATTTTATAGAATATCTTTAAGAGGAAAATCATTTGAGATATGGGATACCCAATCTATATCTAATTAATACAATTCTAATATGAAGGAAATGCATCTAAATACATATATTATTATCTATTATACATTCAAAATTAAACTTGGAGATTCCATTTCTGACATTTATCATTCGTTCAATGAAAACATAAAAACTCTAATTAGTCTTGGAAAATTTATAACATAAAAATATTAGGTATTGATAATCAAAATATGTCTACAAGATTTATGAAGAAACATTGAAATTTCAATCATAGAATCAGGATACATCAACAAAATATTAATAAATATTCTTATTTTAATTATTATAATAATTGAATAAGTAATGACTGTGAACAATGAGGATGATGAATAAAAATAAAAACGGTTTCATTTAAAGGATCACTTCTAATAAAAAAGATGTTAAAGATGACAACATAAGTGAAAATAGCGATTATAAAAAAAGTAATATATATTTGGATGATCTTTACAGAAGGTTTACCAAGTTATAAAAAAGGTAGAATCACTTTGGAAATTATAATTATAACAGAAAATATAAAAAATATGGAATATGAAGAATTATTTTAAAAGGGACTACTCAGTTAATTAGATCACCTTCTATGATTGAAAATGAAAAGGACACATAAACTCTGACTATAAAATCTAAAATAAATAATGAAATATAAATATAAGGATAAATGAACAAAAAATATAATGAATTACACATGGATATTATCTAAGGATATCTCTAATGACTCAAATTCAAGATGAGAAGATATGAATAAAAAATAAAATTGACTATTTATGGATATTGTCTCTAAGTTAAATTGTATTTCTTCTAAAATTCTTGATGTTTCTTAAATTCCAAATGAACAATTCTATGAATATTGTTCCATTCATGAAGAAAGTATTAATGAGATAAAACAAAAATATAAAATAAATGAAAATGGATCCTAAATTTTTTACTATAGAAAAATATTCTATTGGCATTAAAAAATAAAATAATTCTAAACTATTAAAAGTTAATTCTGTTTTGAAAATTGTAAATTAGTAATTGAAAAGAGAAATTTAAGATTTTACTAGAATAAAATAAAACTTATTCATAAATCTGGTAATTCATGATATACCTAAAATTATATCTAGTTTTGGTTATCAACCAAGATAAAAAATTAGACCATATTAAAACTATTTTATTCCTAGTTCAAAAAATAGACATTTAGTTTAAAATTATGATAAACGTTTAAAAAATAATTTAATTAATTTTGTACCGAAAAAGGATTTTCTTTTTAAATCTGTTAAATATTTTTCTAATATGCCTATAAAATAAATTTGGATTTCATAAGATTTGATTTCTAATTATTATCCCAACTTGGTTAAATACCCTGAGAGGTGGTTAATTAGGATATAATTTTCTTAAAAAGCTTTTACTTTGGATCTTATTTTGTTTCGAAACAAGCCACTCTTATCAATATTTCCAAAATAAATTAATGAGCTATAATTAAATCATGTATGAGGCCCAATAATTTGATATGGTTCTCCCACACTACGCTATGTCCAAGGAGCTTACATAGGAAATTTTCTAATATACCAAATATACTCAAGAAAAATATTATACAATGTTCGGATCAAACTCTCTATCCTTTCTAGTTCATTTCTATACACAATTTGAAAGCTCACTGTTCTCTCAACTGAAGTGTGATCACTACTCATTTAGAAGATTATTTAATTGATCAATAGATTTAATTTTGTACACATCTGATCTGGTGAATCATGAATCTCTATAATCATACATTTTATGAATACGTCTTTCCCACATAATTTCAATAAATCCAATTTTTTCATTATATTCACTTTCACAAATCCCTCTTCCCAACTTTCACAAATCATTAAAATACGCCATAAAACATTATCCTTTCATGAAACCCCTAACACTCATGAAACTTAAAAATTCCTCGAAACTAAAAAAAATTAAATCTTACATAAATGTTTTAAAACTTACTTTATTGAAAAAAATTATGGTCTTATAAAAACCATCATGTATGAAAAACACTTCATGAAACATTTTCATGAAATTTTTACTTGATATTTTTCTAAAAGATATATAACTAAAAATGGGGGGTGGACACATATTTATACATTTTTACACCCATCAACCAAAAAAATAATACATATTCATGAAACTTACCATCTTTATGAAACTTCATGGAAATTATCCATTTGTGAAACTTATCATAATCACATAACATACCGTCTTTCAATCATGTATCAGTTGTCTTTCGTGAACCTCAAAACCTTCAACAATAACTACACACTCATGAAGCACAAAAATGTAAAAAAAACCACACATTCACCAATTCAATGCAGTTGCATATTTGAACAAAGAAACCATAAAAATGAATCTTTCACAAATGTTATGCCAACTAAAAAATAAATGACCCAATTTTTTTTTAAAAAAATAAGAGTAAATGGAACCACATTATACATATAATTTTATGTACCACTTCCATAGATTTCATCCCCCTTTTTTCAATCTTTTTAAATATAATATGTCAATAATTAATCTTTATTTCTATAACTAACGTTGGTAAAAAACTTTTCTAACAATCAAAATTAACCTAAAAACACTGTAAAGTTACCTTAAAGAATTTGCTTATCGACATTAACCCATCTAGACACAAGGAAACATGGGTACGAAAAGAAATTTTTATTTAATTGACTGTAGAAAAATACATAAAGAGACTTAATTAGAATATATGGTATCTATAATTTTGATTTTATAAACATATTAATGGATACTATTAAATCATTAAAAAACTTATAATTATTTATGGAGGGTATTATACTTTTTATCACAATGCAATAAGAAAAATCACAGGACATAGGATAATTTGTAACACTAAATCTATCTTTATTTTTAATGTTTTATTTGTTAATTGTTTAAAATATTATCTTCTTAGCATCTCATAATTTTCCAATAATGGTTATCATGTAAAATTTGAAAATAATTCTTAAAAATATTTTATTCTAATAATTCTTTGGTATTTAGTAGATTTATAAATGATAATATTTATGCTCTTAATTGAGATTATAAATTATCAGAAAATATTTCTTTTTTAGTTCATTTCATATAGAATCTTGGATATATAATGAGAGACTGGTCCATTATAATATACATTCACTATAAAATACATCAAATAATGGTTTTTTCAATGATCTACCAAGAGTTAAATTTCCTAATGACAAAGTGTGTAATCCATTTCAAAATAGAAATAAATACAGTATATCTTTAAAACTAAATAAAGTGTCCTCTAACTATCAAAGGCTATAATTTTTTCATATATATTCATTGGGACTATATATTATTTTTATTTTAAGAGGAAATAATTATTCTTATATTATATTTGATGACTTTTCAAGATATACATGGTTGTTTTTCCTTACTCATAAAAGTGAATCTCATTTTTGTTTTTCATAGTCATTACAATTGTAGAGAACCTTAGTGAGCATACCATAAAGACATTAAGAATTTATAATGGATAACAGTTTGTGAATAAATTATTTGAATATCTATTCTCACAATATTTATATACTCACAATTTATCTTCTCTTAGAACACATAAATAAAATGAGGTTATTCAAAGGAGAAATATGACACTTTAAGAAATCTCTTGAAAATTTCTTAGTGAATATGACACTGATATCTATTTATGGGTTGATGTTATTAACATAGTATTTTATATAATTAAGAGAGTTCTTATAATACATATAATGAAAAATAATCTATATGAACAATGGAATGGTAGAAAACCAAAAGTAAATTACCTTATAGTTTTTTACTATAAGGTTTATTTACTAAAATAAAATAGATTCTGAAAAATTTCACCAAAACGATATGAAGGAATTTTAATTGATTATTCAACCACTAGAAAATATTATAGGGTCTTTAATAATAAATTTAATTTTGTTGAAGAAATCAATCACTTTTTATAAGACATATCTATATAAACCCAAACCACCTTTTGATAATCATGAGGATGATATTTCAAAACTGATTTTTGACAATTCCTCTAAATCCTATGATCCTTATAGTAATTTACCAAATTAATAAAATTGAAGAGATCATTAATATATTTATAAACCTGAAGAATAAAATTAGGTACCAAGTACTTCTATCTTGAGAACTATTATAATCCTTAATGGAGACCCTTTAGATCCTATAGATTGGAATCTATATAGAGGAAGTCAAACTTGAGCCTCACTATAAAACTATATTGAACATCATGATTTTTTGTCACATCTTGAATCTAAAAACATAAATTAAGAAATCAATGATGAACGTTGGATAATATGAATGGAAGAATAATTGAACCAGTTTGAATGGAATAATGCCTATGTATTAGTAGATCGACCAAAAGTCTACCAAACAAATTTCACTAAATGAGCTTATATGAACAAGGTTATTGAGTCTACAAAAATAATTATTAACAAATAAAAATTGGCATCACTAATATATTGTCAAGAAGAAGGTATTTCATATGAATAAAAACCATTTCACCAATAGTTATACTTAAGGCCATCAAGATATTTCATTCATATACTACACATATTAATTTCAGGCTATATAAAATTGAAATCAATAGTGAATTCCTAAATTCATATGATGTTGTGGATGTATTTATTAAAAACCTATTTTATTTAAAAAACCTAACACTTCAAATCATGTTTAAAAATTAAAAGAATCAGTGTATGGTTTAAAATAAGCTCTTAGAGCTTGGTATTCTAGGATTATCACTTTTATATTTTCAATTTTTTTACAAAATGTGTTGTAGTAGATACCTTATTTAAAAAAATAATTAAAAAGTTTATTTTAATAGTTTAAATATATGTGGATGGTATTATTTTTTCATTACCCAAAAACTCATTGTGTATTGAATTTTCCAAAATGATGAAAATTTAATTTGAAATGAATTTAATGTCTAATTAAAAATAAATTTTCAGATTTAAAATTTTGAAAAAAAAAGTTTTTCTAAAATCAAAGAAAATATACAAAGTATATTTCAAAACATTTTTTCCGGGATAAAATCAAATGTAGTAACACTTACATGATTTGAATCTATAATATGGATGTTGATGAAATAAAGAATATAATAGATCAAACTATTTATAAAGGTATGATTCGAAGTTTATTATACTTAACAACGAGAAATCATGATATTATATTTAGTGTGCATGAGTGCATGTTTTCAAGTAAAACCTAAATAATCTCATTTTAATTTTGTAAAATGTATTTTTTAAATACCTATATAATATAAAAAAATTGATGGTCTTACACTAAAGTACATGAATTTGAATAGGTTAGTTATTCAGATTCTAATGTTGGTGGTATTAGGTTAGATATTTTGATTTCCTCCTAAACATGTCATATTTTTGGTAAGCCTTTAGTTTCATTGTGATGTAAGAAATTTGATTGTGTTGAATTATCTACTACTGAAGTAGAGTACATAGTTTTCGGTAGTTTTTTTATATAGATTCTATGTATAAAAGACACATTATTTGACTATGGATATCTGTTTAGAACTTCTCCTATGAAATTTGACCATTCAAGTGTAGTAGAAATTTCTAAAAAACATGTATATAAATTAAGTAAAATAAAATTGATATAATGTATCAATTTTTGAGAGATTATTTTCAAAAGGTTTATATATCTATTTAATTCATTGGTACTAAAAATAATATTTCTGATATATTACCCAATCCATTGAATGTTGAGATGATGAATTATATATAACACAAAATATATATTTTTAATTTTGTTTAAAAAAATTTATAAATATTTTAACATTCATTTTAATATTCTTTTAATTTTTTTAATGATATTTATAATTTCTGATTTTATTGAGTGTTTTATTTGATAATTTAATTTTAAAATATATCATATTGGTTTAAAATTATTTTAAAATACTTATTATTATTTCCCAAGTGTTACTATATAAGTAAATCCCTAAATTATTTAAATGGTGAATCAAAAATTGAATCATCGCACTTATTTCTAGCTCGAACGAGACCCTCATTTTGAACCATCATCCTCAAACCCTTTTTAAAATTATGTACTTATGAAATCATGAATCTCATACCTGTTAGTCAAAATAAAGAGATAATTCAATGATAATTCCCCAAAATATTAGAAAAGAATGAAGGCCAATTTGAAAAAATCTAAAATGTTTTCTAAGCCTCACCTCTTTTCTCGTGAAGTAGTGCCTAATAGAGAAGTCAATGTTGAGTGTTTTAGAACCAATCATTCCTTACTATATAGATCAATTCTACATAAAAACTAGACCTGTTGGTTCTTTGATGGAAATTCCACCTTCAATCTACACCTTTGAAAATAATTTTATATCAGTACGGTGTTTAGGGCTAAGGATTATGAGGATTTCATTAGGATAATTGTTGAATATAAGGAGATTGAGTTCACTTAGACCTTGATATTCTAAGAATATCACATATTGGTTATTTTAATAACTATCATAGTTTATATTCTATGAATTGTACCCATCATGATATTTGGAATGCACTGGAAGAGATTAAAGATGATAGAATATTCCAAATACTAGTTGTGAGTGAGTTAAGTGTAGAATACATGATATGGTAATAATTCATTCAGAAAACTATCTTCCCTAAGAAGGGATATTTGATCTCTATAAGGTATCAAAAAAAATATTATATACCTAATGGTTTATGTTATACAAATATGATTCCCTTGATTCTTGATAAGGTTAAAATGAGAGTTAACCGAACTATCTTTCATATTCAGCACTCATCCATACCAAAAGTTTGATTCTATTTTGTTGGAATAGAAATGTTTGGTTCTAATGGAGTTGAAAGGATGGGGTTTCCAAGTCGTTTCTATTAGAATCATACCACCTGAAAAAAGATAGAGATTTGATAGAATCCTTTGAAAATGATGTACATCACTGATGAGGAGAGGCAAAATCAGAAATTCAATCCAGTCCTAGATCCTTTTACACTAAGTGATATGATTTATCATAGTTTAGAACCAGATAAATTTTTTAATATTTATTACTCTGATAATGGATATGAATAGGAAGCTTATGTGGATATGGATAAGGAAGTTAGAATATATTTTTAGTATATATTTGTCATTTTCCCTATTCATGATGATCCAAATGTGGGATAACCTACAATAGAATAGGCATGTCTTACTCATGAGGTTATATAGTATTCTAGAGTATTAGTTAAAGAAAAAAAGAGCTTTAAATTCCTTTTTTGGTTGAAAATTTGGAAGGAGTTTTATCTCTTAAGGGGGAGATACTTCCAATATCTATTTTTTGGACTCTCTATCACAGATTCAGAAGTCATAAGGATATGAACCCAATTGTGCAGAGTTGGACTTCTATTGATATAAGGGATCTCCCATCTTCAATTCCTTGTCTTTTGGTGAAGAATCACCAATAATTAATCAATAATTGTATTATGAATGTGTATGATCACACATATACTAATGTTGAGGATGAAAAGGATGATAAAGAGGATGACAAAGAGGCTTCTAAGGATGAAAACGGTGATGAGGATTAAAATTATGATATTGATGATCATCCTCTAATTCCATAAAGAATATGTGTTTTTATTTTTTAAAGGGAAGTAAGAATATATTGTTATATATATATTTAATTTTACTCTGGTTGTAGATGAATCAGTCAGGGAAACATCATCCAAGGATTTGTTAAATCTATTGGCCACTCCTTTCTCTTACAAATAAGTTCCTGAACATATTTCTCAAGAAAACCCATTTTATGACTCTTCTCATAGAATAAAATATGTGGACATGGAAAATTAGAAGTAATATATTGAGGCCTCTTTAATGTAAACTGAAAACCCACCAAGGATATTCTATCCTAAATAAGAATCTTTGAGATAGAATCCTATGTTTATTTATCCTTATTCTCATCCAAGTATTAATTACTATTCCGAGTAAAATATTTTTCAAGGTCAAGTTTCTCCAACTCAAGAAGAATGAATTTATTTTAATAAACCTTCTTTTATAATTTATATAGACTTAATTATATTTAGTGAATACATTTAAGAAGAAAAAAATTGTTTTTTTCAATTATTTTGTATAGTAATCAAGATAGAGATGAAAATATTCCATACACTATTGATTTTTTTCTCGAATCCAACCCATGTTTTGTTGAATATATACAATATGCACTATGAGATTTAGTCTTTATGATGAGAACTGGAATATTTTTTAGGAAATATTGGATCTGAAAGATGAAATGATATTTTTTATACCATGGTTAGAAGGTATCTCTATGTGATGAAACTTCCATCCAAACATTCCTCTTCAGCTTCAGCACCTCCTCCTACTTCAGTTTCTATTGATTTTGATTTTACTTTAAGGTATATTCATTAATAGATTTAGGATATCCTTGAATGAAATATGAATATTATAAATAAAGTGTGAATGTACATTACCACTCTTGATGAATTTAGTTTAAATTGATTAATTAATAATATATAAATACTTCAAAAGCTAAAGTTGTAGTCAAGGGTGTGATTAAATATTTTATAAGAAGGATTTACAACAAGGATGATCTCAAAACGTGATTAATTTCTTTAGGTGTATATTTTATGATTAATCCTCTAAATGAATCCATAAAATATATTATATAGTTGTTATTTGTGATGATTCCTTGGATATATTATTTATTTTTGATAAATATGAGTTGCTTCATGTCATAGAATAATAGAAAATGGTAATGGATAATACCCTATAGATTTTGGTTCCTTATATGTATGTTGAAAGTTATTATATGCTAGAACATTATTTTCTTTCACTGACATACATCTCTACTCCTATTTTGTAAGTCTCAACATGTGTTTCATTCTTATAGGCTTAATGTATCAAAACATCTACCCCACATAGACCTCCTACATGACCCTTTTATCTGACTATTTCTCATGCCCTTGGATAGATCCGACCAACTTATAATGCAATCTATATTCCCAAAACTCCTGAAATTCGTTAGACTTATCCTCCTCCTCCTATTATGTTAGGTCCACAAGGCTGAATACCCTGAGAGGGGGGGTGAATCAGGGTATGACTAATTAAAAATTAACGCCCGTTCTGATCTTGTTTTGCTGTTAAGAAAAACAATCTTCTCTCTATTTCCTGTTGCACAAAGTAAACCGAAAGTAAAGCATGCACAGGACACAACAATTTTACTTGGTTCACCGCAAAGGGCTACGTCCAAGGAGTATACGCCGACAAGTTTCCGGTCGTACTAATTCCACTAAACTTCACTAGCTGTGGATTACAATGTTCGGGCTAGAACACTTCTATGCCCAGGCTCACTGCCTTTACAATGTTTAGGGTCAGCTCACTGCTTTCCCAAGGTTCACTCCCTATTTCTCTCTCTCTGGCTCACTGCCGGTGGAGAGGAACACCTTCTTCCTCTTCCTAATCTCACTGCTCTTGGAAGGAATCCACTCACAGTTTATAGACCTGTAGGTCTCTTCATTTGCATGAATGAATGCATCTTCTTCTGTGTGTAGATGCTCTGTTGAAGTACAACTTTCACCCGTAGATGAATATCTCTTTGCACCGAAGGTATCGGTCAACGTACCAGATTCCACGCAGTCCGAGAAGCACTGTTGGAACAAACCTTACTTGGCGCGCAAGTCAACTTCGGTGCGCAAGTATCGGCGCGCAAGTCACAACGGGCGCGCAAGTCCTCCTCTGACACTTGCGCGACACAAGCTTCCTCAACTCCAAACTTGCGCGACTCTCTTGATTTTACGCCCAAACCAACATTGGTGCGCAACTGCCAACCGGCGCGCAACTTCTAACACCGGCGCACAACTTCAACCACTGGCGCGCAACTTCACCTGCGCGACCACACACACCACCTGCGTGACCACCACACCTATGCGACGGGAGCTCTAATTTCTCAAAGAGTTGAACTCTGTTAGAAATGAGGAGGGGTGGTCCAGTATTTATAGGCAATCTGACCACCCTGTGCGACGGCGTGCAAGTCACCTATGCGACCCAGTTTCGGCGCGCAAGTCTTCTGTCCTTTTGGACACTTGCGCGACCAACTCCCAAACTTGCGCGAACCTACTTCCTTTGCCATATTTTGATCTTCTGATCTTGAAAAACAAATGGCACGCAAGTTTCCTATCCTCCAAGTCCTCGACGCGCAAGCCCCTTTGCCAAAAACCATTTTCTTCATTTGCCAATTTTCAGGCCCTAAAATTTGGCAAACACTAGAAAACGGTGCCACCTTGTATCTGTTCTTTTGAACCGCCTCCAGATCATCCATTACTTTTTCGACGTTCTTGAATCAAACATGGATCATTGACCTCAGCTCTTGAACTCGACATTCCACCATGAAATCCTCTTTGTCAACAAATTTTTATGTCATTGTTTTTCTTTGTCAACAATCACTCCTCAGATGTCCACTTTGTCAACAAACACAATCACCTCAAAAATGCTTCAATGATACCTTGAGGGATTTTTTCCCAACATATTATAAAAGGGATAGAACCATCTCATTATGAGGATTCTTATTCTAATTATACTCCATTAGGTTCTATGTAAATGTATTAAATAGTTAATACAAATATCTTTCTTCTTATTTATCTGTTCTTTTTATTTTGTATGCTTACTTTTATATTTATAAAATCATTACTATTTAACCCTTTATGATTTATTTTTGATAATACAGAATGGGGAGTAAAATATATGGCGTGAACAAAGGGTGAGTTTTTTTATATTGGCAAACTTAGTATAATATAGAATTTTATAAAATTGACAATGAGTACTCATTATTCTCAATTTCTTGTTACATGGTATTATAATATTTATTCTTTTGAATAATTATTTATGCCAAGATTTCCTATCATCAAAATGGGTGATATTGTTTTATTACACTAAAAATTCATTATTTTAATCATACCAAATTATGTTTATGTTATTTTTATTACATTTTATATTTTATAAAATTAAAATCATTTTTAGGAATAAAATTGAAATTTTCACTATGTATGGAATCAACCTTGTGAAATATGAAATTTTTCATGTGTCACATGAAATAAATTACAAGACCACCTAATTGACCATTTTGGATATATGGAAAATGAACTAAGTGACCGTAATAAAAAACGATCGATCATATGATTAACAGATCAACTATAATTGTCTCATCACAAAATCTTTGATTAAGGGAAAGAATTGTTGGATCATACACAAGATCATCAATGTGAAAAAAATACCTAATAAAAGAAACCGTTTGTGAAAAATGGAATTTAAAGAATAATTTACCACATGACCATATAGAGAAACACTGGTTAGTAGTGTCAATTATAAAAGTACTGGACTAACTAAAAGTGAAAGATTATTTACCCTCAGTGTAAGGTGGTCAACAATAAAATAAAATAATTTACCTAAGTGTAAGGTGATTGACCATAACATCAATTGTTTGACCATATTTATAAGTTATTGACCGTACAACCTATCAAAGAATCCAAAAATTATTTAAGAGATTGTGGGTACTGCCTTGTAACCATTAAAGAAATTTTATCTAAAGGTATTTATTAAATTATTATATTAATAAATATTTTAATCTAACCACTTTTCTATGTACAATGAAATTCCCACCATAGCAGTCATTAAAACTGGATTTTTTGTCAAAGTACATGGATCAGTAATGATGATTTCTCAATATATATTTGTGGATATATATTTTTTAATGGATTAATATATATAGAAAATGAGTTATACCTATATTAAAAATATATATATGGCCATATATGAACATATGAGGGAGAAACATGTGACACAGATATCGGAATGTTTCCATAAAAGAATGGGATGAACTGATACCTTTTTTTAATGTCTATGGATCTGTTTTCACCTAATCTTTAATGAAACATCAGAGAACATCTAATTTCCTTTTTCATATATTTCAAATCAAATGAAGATAATTTAAAGACAAGAATATACTACATAACAATGGAACCACATACTCTATTGCACTAAATTCATTCCTTTTTATTAAATTTTCCCTACCTTTAGATTTTGGTGTGTGATTTACCCAAAATAACATTTAATCCCAAGATTATGCATTAAACTATAGAGATCTAAAAACTCTAATTATTTTTATAATTATCTATTCTCCCAAGAATAATTATGAATGAGGATATGTATATCCTATAATAAATATGAGTAGTTGTTATATTTTTATTCTCCCATATATAAAATATGTAAGAGTTTTTGTTTTCATTTGATTTCCTTGTGTACAGCTGTCTATGAATCTCAATCCATGTTTTGGAATAGCATATAGATAACAAAATTCTTGGTAGTGGGTGATTGACATGTAAAGAATATTATTTCTCATCTTGACATTAATCCTTTTATTTTATATCCACTATTTTTTCTCTTATTTGTCTTACTCTATTTTAACAAAATTTATATATATTCAAAACTCAATTGAAACAAATTACTTTGATAGTTAACTCTAATTTTTATTTTATATAATGTGTTAAATTTTAGTAATTATGACTCAAAAGTTAAATGATTTTTAAACCTATATTAACTTAGTTTTGACTGAAATTCTATGAATAATTTTGAAATATTGAATTATATAAATATATTTTTTATTAAATTGTATGTATTTTTTTAATTTGTGTAATTTATTATTTAAATAATTTTCAATAGTAATTTTAGTTATAATTTTTATTCATCCCCTATCATGATTTTCCCACTCTGACCGACATGATTTTTTTGTGCTATATTAATAGGGGGAAATAGTAGGTTCATAGGTGTTTAGATCTATAATGATATTGAAGAATTCATGACAATTGGATAATAAAATTTTGTGAGAAATATAAAAAATTAGGACTCATACTATGATGATTGTTGTGTATCAAATTTTTTGTGATTAATATCCCGATCGATTTCCATGGAGTGTATTCTTATGTAGAAAATAGATAAGATCATGTTTAAAAACTATAGAGTTGACTTGATATTTTCATTATAGTAATTATTCAAGAATATTCATTATATATCTTTCATGTTATTAAGAGAGTTCTTGAAAACATTATCTAGTGTTTTTAATTTTTGAGGTTCAAGGCCATTATCTTTAACTTGGATGATTTTAGTACTATGTGATCAGTCACATGTTTCTGGTATAATAAATACTATATACTGAAGAATGTGTCATCCATTTTGGTGGGTGAAATTCATTAAATCTATTTTTACTCAATTTATTTCTATTCTGAGTGATTTTGGGAGATAATTTTCTTACCATAGTGGGAGTGATTATTTTAAAAGAAGTAAAATTTGTCCTTAAAGATTCAGCCCTACCTCAGTGTTCATAATTCATTAATATTATTTATTAATTATGAATAAGGAGGAATATATAATGATATTATTCTATTAAAGTGAGGGGATAGATATGTTCTGGGGAAAAATGGGTGTTTTTAATGTCTACCCAGAGGTAGTGAAATCTGTTGAGTATTTCTTCCATAAATAGATCATTGGTGCGACCAACAATGTGAATGAGGTTCGAGCATGAACTATTCTCATGTATGGTAGTTTTTGGTGTTTTTTAGAGGCCATGAACATGAATCAACATAGTGACTCTAGGATATATGGTTGCATGGTTGTAGTAAGAGATATATCCCCTATCATTGATTGGGTAAAACTGCTGAATCACCGGGATGAGGCACCGTCCATCAGAATATTCATGGATAGTTTTCGACCCCACTCATTTTCAAGACCATTGTTGATGGTCCATAGGGTGATTTCATCTATCTCCTCTATCTAGGTATCAAATTGAACATTTATAGATCTTTTATCATCGTTGTAATGTGGGGAAATGGTGTCATTCATTTTACTACTGGTTTTATTGTGTCCATGTTTAATGAATTTTATGGGCATGTCAAACCCCTGAGATCAGAATAAAAGGACATGATCTAGGGCCATGAGCTACATAACTCTAATAACATCCCATTTAAAGTTTTAGAAATATATTAATAGATCATATGGAACTCTATTAAGGTCTTATCCCCCACTCCATGGAAGATTATTTACCCGATTCAAGCCCGCAAGTTCTCCCCTTCTGATGGCAATAAAATCTTACATGATTGGCGTAAAGGTGACTGGTTGGATGAATTTTTATATTCTAATAACACTTAGGAGTACCCTATCACGGATTTATCTATAATGGGTTACCTCACCCTGGGTGTTTTTGACATTTTTCTCTAGGACTCCCTTGGTCTTCACTTCTTCAGGCCTCAATATCTCTCACCACATTTTTCTCTAATAATGTTAATAAAAATATTATATTTGTGTGTCTATCCCTTAATATTTCAAATAAATGTATTATAAGATCATTTCCAAAAGAAAATACTTCCTAGGTGTTAATAATTTCATAATATCATTTAGATTTCCATTGTAGAATGTATATTTTTTCCTCAATGTAATCTCTATCAAGATGTTGTAAAATAGATTTCATAAATTTATTTCATCAAAGAAAATGTATATTCATCATGTATATTTATTCAATACTAATAAATGGATGGACCTTGTGAAAAAAAGGTTTTAAACCATTTTTATGAGTTTGGAAAAATGTTGTCACTATCATAAATATTCAACTTGAATTTCCAGTTCTTAAGGATTTGGAAGATAACCCACGAGGGAATCCAAGGTCGTGATAGAACCTCAATAACATAGAAAAACATGAAATCTTGCCTATACATTCATTCTGACCACTACCCTCATAAATCATTTAAACCCCTATACTAGACATCAGCCACTCTATTATCTCAGAATTATTGATCATCTCAACATAAGTATTGTGCTACAAAGTACCTATCTGACTATTTATTTCAGGAGGTTTCGCCTCAACACATCAATCTCTAAACTCTTCCATAGATATTATATATAGATAATAATGAATAAAATCCATAAATTTTACATCAAACTAATAAAAATTAGAGCTCACCTTGTTCTGTAGTAATACCTCCTTCTAATGATATGCTTGCATGGATTCTAACTCCTTAAACAATTTCTCCAAAAATTGTTGTCATGTAACCAATGTTTCAAGATATTCACTAAGAAATAATTCCTACCAATTGATAGGTTTCAACCTCAAAAATACGTATAAATAATATACAAAATACTCAATAAGTATGTAAATTAACTAAACACTAAGTTGACCTCCTCCAACCAATTATTAATAACTTGATACATTGGAAAACCATTCCATAGAAAATATAACAAAGATACATCACAGGCTTATTAAATAAAAGAATAACAAGATTAACCCTTTATTAAACTGACTCAAGATATATTGACACTAATATTAACAACACAATATATCTATAATAAATAAATTGAGACATGATTAAACTTAACTCAATGATATGTGTTAAATATATATAAGTTAAATTCTCTATAATGTCCCATGTCAGTATTGACATATGATCAAAGGATCCCTCTATGTTCATATCCGGATTTCACTGGTTTATACCACATAATTAGTTCATGAATACTATTATCAAACTAACCTATGTAAATTCACATGTGCATACTCTATAATAACATCCTAAAATAATTAATATGACAATAATTTTTTATGATCATACCTTGAAAATACACCTAAATGGTTAATTAATTAGATTTAATGTGAAACCATAATCTCACCTATAATACGATAAGGGATGAATTTCGATGTTGATGGCATAAAATACATACATATGGGATACATTTGCATAAAAAATATTTGATATGTGAATAAGGAATAATTAATGTGAAATGTATAAATAAAGAAAATTCTAATGTATTTTTTTGGATATAAATTCATGGATTTCATCTTTAAGTGGAATAAATACAATAAAACCACCCATAAAAAACAAAAATAACTTTCATATACCTCAATTATAGTATATTCCAAGTCAAAATCCATTTATCCACCACTTTCATAATAACCCTACTCAAAACCAACTCCCAACTTTTTGTAAATATATACAAAATATATATAAGATGTTGGGGTGGTTATAAACATACTATATTGGTTCATACTCTATAATACAACTAAAAATGTGATCAAATAACAGTAATACATCTAGGAGAATAAAATATACACTAGAAATCCAATCCACTGTCGGCTGATGAGATTTGAAATATTTGAAATTTTTAATCAAATTTCATTGACAATGACCCCAAAAATAAATCAAAACCCATGTAATTGATATGGTTTCATAATTTTTTTGGAAATATGGAATTTATTGAAAATTGGATTTAATTGTGATGTTTAGTCTATTTTTAAAATTTTGGATTTAACTGAAAGTCGTAAATTAATTTTTAGTTGTTTGAAATTTTAATTTTTCTAAATATTTCAAAAATTAAAAATAAAATTCATTTGAACGTTGATTTTTCGAGGATAATTTTAAATCTGGAATTTCAAAATGATAATTTAAATTATTAATTGTGAATTAATTGTGTTCAATAATCATATTTATTATTTGAAAAATGAATTCGTATTTTATTTTATAATCAGTTGATTCATAAATTTATTTTCATTTACAATATTTATTATTAAAATTGGTTTTGTATTATATTTAATCGACAGTGAGATAAAATGATTTTCAATGTGTGCATCTAATGTGATAGAAAAATGAGCTGCCCTGAGAAGAAGTTATTTTGTTATCATGGATACCTATGACCCAGACGTTTCCACCATGCACATTCCATTGTTCCATTATATATGTCGACCCCCTCTGACCATGAGGAGTGATATGATATCACAATATAAAAAATTACATGCTACATTGATGTGTCCCTTTATCCATGGTCAATAAATAGGCCAGTACATTCAAAAGTATGCAACTATGAAGCCTACTATCATGAATCACATTTTATTGTCATGACACAATGATGGTTTCAAGGCCACTATATCCCTGAATCCAATCTACTACCATGAAGGTGGTATCTTTCCACTACCATAAATATTCAGTGGGATTTTTAAAATATACCATGCTACATATTCTTCATCCTTCCATGCCTATCTATCTTGGTTTGTAGATCATCAATCAACCAGACAGACATCTATTTGATCCTAAAGACCGTTACACAACCCCTCCATCCACTCGATGCAATAAAACTAAACCTAATCCAATCGACCTCACTCTATAATCTATATTTAGAATAATGTATAATCACATAATGAAGGGAATAGTTCAACCAAATGGATTGACACCACCAGATCCACATAGTTCATGAGTTGAATTGAATAAAACTGGCCACTTATTATGCTTCTAACTTAAGAACCCATCCCAATATCATGAAAATAAATACAATGATTATTTCTCAAGAACTGATGATTATTACATAGAGTGAGGTCAAATAATGACTAGGCCAATATAAAACCATATATATCTTAATATTCAATACGTATCTACTCATTAATAACGATTCCTTTATTTCCCCTAAATAACCCACTACAAATTAAAAGAGTTGTACATAGAATTTGTTTAATAAAACATACACTTGATCCATTAAAACACACTAATCTAGCCTTAATCCAGAAGACTGGATCACTAAAACATCTTCCAAAGTTGACCCATCCCTTTCAATACAGCCTCTTAATCAACTATGGTATCCCCTATAAATAATTCCATACATGATCTATATGTTCAAACTAGCTTCATCATAGTGTGTCTAGTATAAGAATCATGAAAAAATGAATGTGATCTTAGTTACCTGATGAAATTAAAAAAAATTGCATCCAACAAAGCCACAGAATACAACTATGATGAAACTAAAATAGTTGAGACTATCATCGATGAATTGAGCTTGTCTACTAGTGGATGAATGATACATCAACTTCAGACACATAACAAAATATTTATTTTAAATAATTTTGGATGACGAAGTTGGAATTCCAATTGAATATATTTGATTTAGAAAAAGAAAATACAACCCAAACTAGTGTTGGATTATTCCATCCATTATTGAATACATTAAACCTAATTTCCTGAATTTCAACTACTGAGGTAGGCGCAAATTATATTCAAAAGAGGACTAACTTATATTATCTAATATAAAATAACCTCCTCACTCAAGCTCATCATGTGAGAGCATTAATCAAGAACCCAAACTGCATGGTTCCATGATATAGGGAATCTAACCTACACGAATAATTCATGAAGGAGTATAAGATTCGATGATAGGGGGAATATTGAAGATGGAAGATTATAGTGATGTCAATCATGGATGGTGATGCAGAACACAAGGAACCTATGTGAGGAAGTAAAATATTTATTCTCAGTAATAAATTCAATATGGGGAAGAAGATTATAGATATAAATAATTTCACCTCTCCTTCATTGAAAATGATCTATACCTTGTCACTTAGCTTGGTTTTGATTAGAATAGGGTTACTGGGATTTCATTATTTTAATTCAAATTCATGTTCTATTCTTAATCAATTAAATTAAGAATTTCTATTCTCCTATAATTTCAATTTTTTTCTTATATCTATGGCATCATAGTGATCTAAATATACTTGATCATTATGAACTAACCCATTACAGGTGGAATTGGAGAAATTATTGTCGTCTTCATGAATCCATGAGTTTAATTTGTAATTTAATTCACCCATTCTTGAAAAATTTTAAAGGTGGTTCTTAGATGAGGTTATTTTCACTCTATAAAACATCGACACTATTTTACGCCTCTACTTTTTGTACGTAAATGTCTCCCTCCATTTATTGCATAAGTCATACTAGTGGATTTGTGTGATTTGAAGGGAATAATGTTATCTTATTACTATTATGTCCATGATAAAGTACATTCACTCGATTGAGGAGTTTAATTTCCCAATCACTAAGGATAAAGATGGGATAATTGGTTTGAAAAAGGATTCATGAGTATATTAGTAGTTTCATATAAAAGGGAAATAGTAGAGGGTATATAGAAAAAAGATATTGAGTCGGTTTATTGAATAATGTGATTTAGAAAAAATGTTAATAAGAATCCAACACATTGGAATCCCCCTAGGACTACATGTAAATTTCACTAGACTATTTTATACTACTTTCACTTCATTTATAATCGATTAAAAAAATATTTTTTGTGTTTTATTTTAAAAAAATGAAACTAATTAATATGCATAACCTATATGATAGTGAATATCCCACACCCAAATCTTTGAGAGATGACTCTAATTGGTTTATAGGATGCATTATGAGGAAAAGAAAAATATTCCTTTGATCTATAGCTATGAAAAAATTGATCATATGGTAAAAAGAAAAACATCTAGAGATACTCGACTACTCGCTACAAGGAAACTCGCAAAATTACAAGGCTATAAATAAACTGTATAACTCTTGGTATTCGATTTCTCAAAATAAGGGCTAATGAAAAGCCAGTCCATCACACTAGTATCCCAAAACCAATTTCAAACATCCAATTAGTAAACCAATACTAGTTTTTAATGCCATATTTTAAACCATATCCAATCTTAATAGATATTTGAAAATGGGATGAGGAGAACATTTTACTCAGCTATTTATCTGATCAGACACGCATTGCTTGGATATTGGGACATAATCATATATCCTTAAATTTGGTAGTGATTGTCATAATGAATTACTCTATATTATCTATAAAATAATAAAAATTAAAATAAATATAAATATAAAAATGCAATTATATGTAGAAAATCACTACACACGTGGAATATCTATGAAAACAAATTAGGTATCTCATGCCATCATATCTTTTTTGTATGTTTATCCCAACACCTCACAATATAACTTTAAAAAAAGTGAGGAAAATTAAAAACTAACTACCTAAACAATAACACGACCCTACACCTAGGAATAAAATATACAATAGAGAAATCATGGAAAAAAACTAATGTTGTGAAAAATATCATGGGAATCAAGTAAAAAGTATAAAACTATTTGAGCCATACCTTTATGATTTCACTTTCTGGAATCTATCTTCTAGGACACACATAAAATTTCAATATATATCACATCCTATAAACCAAATTACTATTCATCTAATTTATATTGAAAAAATTATTATGATAAAAAATAAATCCCCATTGAAAAAATTTGTCGAGTTAAAAGATCACAATATATGATTCTCTATCAGGTCAGAAGCATCAATATTGAATTACCATACATTCTAAATAAAATGCTTCCACCATCATAAAATTAGATAAAACACCTTATAATAGAATCATGACAACAATATGGAAATTGTTTTGAAAGAATATCTAAAAAAATTATGAAATTAGTCACACTAAATTCACCCAATAAACATCTGACAAAATTTATCCCTAAAACACACCTTTAACATCACTACCTAAACATATAATCCAAAACCATACAGGATATCCAATGAAATTTCAGATAAGAATTTATTTATTTTATACCATCTTGAAATTTTGATACCCTCTAAAAATCACATTTGGAAATCCTCATCTTCCTCTAAATCATTTAACACTATAATTAGATCAAAGAAATTTATTTAAAATAATATATAGGATTCATATTTCAAAAAACAGAGGACATGGATTCTATCTATAAACCATAATAACTTTCCAAAGGTCATAAACCTTTGGAATGATACTCAAACCCCAGGGTTTAATCTAAACATAAAGAATTCTACCAATCACATAATGCATCATGTAATAGATCATTCAAAATATTAAAAGTCCACCACTTTTTTCTTCCTTAAAAAAATATTTTCACATCACTATCCACACATAATCATAATAAATAAAAATAAATGTAAGGAAATTACTACATAAAAATAAAAACTATCAGATTATTTACCCTTCATCTAAACTAATTAAAAATAAAAACATTTTGATAATTGAAATGGTTGGAAATTAGTGATGTTAAAACCAAAAACCTCTAATAGGTCACTAACACCAAAGAATCAAAAAATAGATTAAACTAGGAAGATATGCTATAGAAAAATATACCACAATGTTTCCCCTCTTACTGCTCTATAAAATTGGATGTTATCCATCATAACTATGATGGGAAATCACCCAAAAAGTGAGTAAATAAAAGTGAGAGAGACAGAGATAGGTATAAATAATCCATAATAAATTCCATAATAACATGTTTAAGAGCACTAGTTCTTATATTTTATAGAAAAATTATCCAATGGCTCTAAGGTACTGGGAAATAAAACTTCACGAATCATAAAAACAAATGTCACACTATGGATGTAAAAAACACTAACTGAATACAATAAAATTGATGAAATTTTAACTTGATATCATATTCATTAAAAAACAACAAATGAAATAATTTTTGGAAAAATGGAATTTTATACTAAAATTTGTTTTAATTAATGATAATACAATTTATTGAATTTACTAATATATATTTTCAAATCGAAATAATTTTTGGAAGATTAATAAATCATAGTTATGAAAAATGATTGAAAGTGTGAAAAATAACAAAAATGGTTAGTAAAAAACGATGGTTCTGGGAATTAACATGAAATAAGATATCCGGGATCTATGATATGTATGTGGTAAGGTTATTCATGGTGATTTTAATAATGGATAATTATACATGTTTATTGATTCTATTATGACATATATTTTTTATATTAAATTTTTTGTTGATATTTCTCATGATTCTTTGGATTGATATGGTTAATGAACTATTTTTTATTATGGGTGAATTGGGTTGTGTTTGATATGTTTTGTAAATTACTCATGTAGTTTATTTTTATATCAGATTTTAGAGAGATATACAAATACAATTAATATTTTATTTTTGATAAAAGATAATTGTTTTAAAAAATAAGTTATTATAAATGATGGGATAAATCACTCATAGAAATTCATGATAGTGATTTGAGTAAATAGAGTAAATTTTTAGTTCAATCCCCCCAGAATGAATAATTTGGTGTATAATTAGATCTTTTTCATTCAGGATTCTAGTAAATAGTAAACATATAGATCATGGGAGATGTCTTAATGGTCAGATAGGTCAGTGTTTGATCACATGTTTTTAAATGATTAAAACTATCATTTCAGGATAGTGGTTGGTCACTTGTTTTCATTTTATTCATGTTCTATCTTGTTGTTCAAATTAGTTTGGTTATATTTATTTATTTATTGGTCTAAATATATTCCAATTTTTGTATTTATTTTATGAAACAATATTCAATTTTTATAGTTTTAAATAAATTTGAAGGAAAATAATTTACTAATTATTATTTTTTATAACTCGATATTAGTTTTTATCCTCTACAAATTGGGCCACGTGCTTGATTTCACATGTATACCCCATCTCTATTATAGAGATTCGAGTTTCCAAATTGGTTGATTACAAGTATTGACAATGAAATTTTAAAAACCTTACAGTTAAATATGAGAAACTTGTACCCTAATAATATTTTGGAACGTTATAAATATGTTTTCTTACGATAGTATTTACAAATATATGAATTAAATTCAGAAATATCATTAACCAATTCATCCTAAATAGTTAAATATTAGAGGCATAACCTGACCTTGGCCATTCCTCCCCATATGGATGAGGATTTCTTCCTAGATATGAAAATATTATCCCAATAATGGGTATATTGTACCCTCTATATCATAACCATTAACTTAAACATAAAATAATAAATCAACACATAATTTGGAATTATAATAAAATGATGAATATAACCATAATATGACCCATGTCATATCTATATGAACATCAGTTCATTCATATATCAATCATATAATATAATATTTCTTCCAATGGTTCAATCATATATATTTTAAGATAAAAAAATAATGTTGGTAGGTCCACATAAAATCTAGTCATTCACCTCACATTGGGGCCATGCCTATTATTTCGAGTATTTCAGCACCGATTATTAACATTAGGCCGTTTTCATCACATAAAACATAACCATAGTGGTTATATGTCCATCAATGCGTGCATTCATAGTATTAGTATAAAACATTTTAGGAAATAAACCCCCAAAATATACCATCATGTATATTTTTGAGTCAATGTACAAAGTAATACACATTGTTTTCATTCTTAGTATGAAAAATATAATCCGATCAATTATTCTCTAACTAGGACTCCATGAAATGCAACCTTACATGCTTTGGCCCAATACCATTGAATTTATCACCCATATGAGAAGAAAGGTCATATATAATTATGGTATTCAAATTTCATAGCTACTGATAATAATATCTATCAATGGACCATCATTACTATAGTCCCATAGATGGAACTATATGGAATACGTAACTCATAGTCATCCTATAAGAAATCATATACATAGGACACGACTCATTACTCTCCCCTATAAAGATCAAACAATTGGTTGTGGACCTAGCTCACTATCATCCCCTAAACATTGATCTATTATCAAAAGAAGAAACATTGATCCAGGTGACATATCACCTATTAATATCCCTTGAATATAACCCCAACACATCCCTCTCATCCCATATCTTAGTATAATCAACTTTGAACAAAGCTATTCACTATAGCATACATGTGTCTCTAAACCCATAATCAAATCATATACCAGGACTAATCAATACACCAAGTCAAAACCATATCCCGAACTGCCCATCCCAAACACCAATCATCATGATCAAATATAATCTCAATAATAATCCCAATAACCATATATTACAACTGTTATTCTTATTCCATGACACCCATGTTGAACTAAACTAAAATATCATATAATTGGAACTACACTTGGAAGGTCAAATCACAAGTCACAAAGGACACCACCTAGTTATCACACCATCCATTCATTCACCACCTAAGTAAAATTATATCCTTAGACCTTCTCTATACTCAAACCACACACTGGTCACCTCGACTGAACAATTATATAGGCCTCATCCATACATTTTACTTAATGTAGATCATTCTAACCAGTCAAGAAAAACCCAGTCCAACCATTGATCTATTCTCACAACCCACATTCAATCTCCAATGGTAAATTATAATTCAACCCATACTCATGTAAATAAAAATCCTTAATTTGATATTAATGGTTTGAATAATAATTCAAACCATTTGTTTAATCCAAAGATGATATGAAAAACCCATTTTCTAATCATTACTCTCATAAACTATCTCTAGAAAAATCCCTTAGGTGACAAGATTATCAACATATAAACTTATGATTAAATTCATCCAAGATTTCCATTAGTATCCTTCACATATGAAAAAACAAAAAAATGCATCACAATTGCCAAGGGATTCTAAATATCACTCCACTACAAATCGAATGGATATTTCATAATTAATAGGTTTTACCTATTTTTTACTGAGACCACATCCTCTTGATTTTTGGTCGAGTTCCCAAAAATATTTTTCCCACACCCATATTTAACATGGAATGAGCATAATATGTGGCTACATATTTTAAAGACTACATACCTTAAACTAGATTTATCCCCTATTATGATTCAAGCACCATATTCAAACAACCTCTCTTTGACTAAATTATACAATACCAAACCCTTGTCACACAATGGAATCCACATAATTGGTCACAAAAAGTTATAATTTTTTAACATAATGAATCCAAATTTACATAATAGATAAAAATTATCTTCTTGGTATAACCTTATAAAAACCTTGAGTAATGGGTTGAAGTACACTCCCAGAACATCCTCGGCTATATGGATAGTAGAATCCCAAAAATCCATCACCAATTCAGCTAATATCATAAAATAAAAGGATAAATTGATATTTAAATTTATGGTAAGGGAAATGGAATAAAACCATATTATATCATCCTTCTTAAACATCATTTAGGAACTATTATAAAATTCATGTAACGATTCCACCATTATCTATTGTAATCTACATCAAATCACTAGTTCCAACCATAAAAAATAAGAGTTATAGGAAAAATAAGAATATGGGGAGGATAAATTGAATAGGATACATATTAATCAATGAATCAAAGTGATATGAACGACCCTAGTTCAAAGGGGAACTCAGGGGAGTGAGTGAGGGATATGTCGTTTGAAATAGACTCTCAAAATAAACCCAAAAAAACTAAAATAATGGTGTAGTAATGATCTTAAAATTATGTTTCTTCCACCAATTTAAAAAATAATTCTTAGGACTATCAACTAAAACCTAGATCCTAATTGTTTATCTAGTGGGAAACTAAGAGATACCACTCCTATAGACACCCCATTAGGCACCCAATGATCCACCACATTGATCGTCAATTGTATCAATGAAAAATTTAATGATAAATATATTGTAATAAATATCACTACTAATTCACCCCCTTGTTCTTAATGGTGAAACCATTCTTGGTTCACATCAATTGGTATCGGAATATAACCAGGTTCCCTTTATCAGATTCTCAAGTTTATAGAGAAATATAATATAATTAGATTAATTATAAGGGTTTACCTGTATATTATTAAAACAAATAATGGATAATAGAATATAATATCACATTATCTACTTTATCTTATCCTAGATGTGGTTGATGAAGTAATGGTGTGATTTCAACACATTGAACAAAGTTGAAAAATGTATGTTTTTTAAATAGTTATTTTATAAGTTGATGGAAAGGATGGGAATTAAATTTGCATGTCCTTATTAAAACAAATTTATACCAAGTTTATGGGTCTTAAAATTGTAATCAAAATGTTGAATAACATGGAAATTAGTTTTCAAGAGAAAGTTAAAGTTAAAGAATCTTAGTTGTAAATTTAGAGAAGATTAATTAAAGATATAAATATGAATAAAAATGAAATAGCTTATGATTAATTTATTTGATTCAATTCAACATTCCTAAACAATAGTGGATAAGTGAAAAAATATAAAAATATAAAATTATTAAAACAAATTGATGAGAAACATTATGGACATGTATGGTCCAAATATTTATACAATTCATGAAAGAGAGGATCTAACTCTAATGAATTTAATAACATCATCATTTTTTATGAGATAATAACTATGCTATAATTTGAAAATAATATCAAGGATAAGTTGGATTTTAAATTCATGATAAAACAGATGATTAAATTTTGTGAAGTTGATGTTTCACGTGAATCTATATATGAGGAAGAAAATTAAGAGTATAATTGATATAACTCTCTTATCTCAAAAAACATCAAAAATGTGAAATTTATTTATAATGTCAAAATAACATTGAAATAATTTAATGTGGATAAATGAGGTATTTTTTAATCAATTTTTGAAATAATAAAATTGGTAATTTTGATAGTGAATAACATGATAAGAAACCTTAGAAAAGGAAATATGGTTAACTCTTAAAGAAAGGGTTGAATTAATTTGAAAGGGAAAATGGTTTTTGGTTGGAAGAAAAGAAGTTTAATGGGTAATGAAGATAAATGTTACTCCAATATAAGTATCCAATAAGAATAAGAAGATACTAAAAATTACAAAACATCATGGATTATATTCAAAAATATTTAAGTATCTTTATTTAGTAAAGAGCAATAAGTTTAGATAACATATATTGATTTGATTCCCCAGTTTTTAATAGGTTTTTGTTTTTGGGACTAGAAACATCGAATAGATCCCATATTTGGGATTATAATTGTTGGTACAAACCTTCTTTCCAAAGGTAGTCAGTCATGGGGGTTTTCTACAAGTAATGATTAAGGATGTGTGTTTATTGATAGGTAGTTCGGCCTCATACCTACCTATTTGGGTGACTTATTTCCTACTCCAAGACTTTCTTATAGATTTAATATATTTTCATGAATCCTTCCCAAGTCATGAGCTTGAGACTAGTTACCCTCCCCATTCTATTGATATATCAAAATAATTAATAAATGTTAATTTTTTGTATATAATATAGTTACTATATCTTTAATTTTCTTATCAATAACACTTAATTTTGAGTTTTATTATTTAAATCCAACACAGTTGGATACTCTAGAGATTATTTGTATATAAAAAGGTGAGGTTCTTTTGATGTTAGGATAGATATCATAAAGGGGGATTTATATATATCCTTATCAAGGGAATCAGAACTCAAATATTTCAATTCTTATTAAAAGGTAACACCATTCCTTTTATGGTTATTCTACTAGAAACCAATCTATGTAATATAAATTCATATAGAGTGTACTTCTAGGTGGTAGGTACTTATTAATGGTTGGGGTGGATCTTATAAATGAAAATCCCTTTATAGTTAACCTCAAAGGAGATATGACCCAATGAGTTTTGATTGATTTTCCTTAGGAATATGTCCTTGTAAGGTATAGGATGGTTTGTCTAGTAGGATTATCTCCTACTCTATATAATATAAATCTATTGGGAATATCACCTGATAATGGAAAAATGGTGATTCATGGATAAAATATTACCCTCTAGTTGGGGGAATTGTTTCAATGGGGATATTAAAAAATGAAAAGACTTCCCAAGGCATATGGCCCTAGTAAAAGGCATTCCTAGAGTCATAGGGATTATTTTTTAGTGAAAAATGGTAAAAGTGGTTTCATGTAACACCCCAAGATCTTAATATGTGTCTCTTTTTAAATTTATCTTCTTTGGTAGTTTCTGCTTCATGCAACACCATGTTTTAAACTATAATAAAATCTTAAATATGACCATTGGAATAGTAATGTGACCATTAAGAATAGTAATAAGACCAATAGAATATTAAATTCACCAATGAATGTACAAATGAAAATATAGTATATTTATATCATTTATTATGTAATAAATGTTTTAAAAATGATAAATTAATTGATTGTATTTTTGTAAATAGAAAATGTTTATTTAAATTTTTATAATGAATATAATGTTTTAATATAATTTTATTTACAATAGATTATTAGATTAATATTTTTGGTCTTATAATTATAAGATAATTTTATAAGACCTTAATTAATTTTTCAATGTGTTATAAAATCAGTTATAATTTTAATTGTAGTATTTTACGAATAAATGGGGATTTTAATTAAAAAAAATAAAATTCTCATATTTAGAATTTGTTTTCATAAAATTGAGTTCATTTTTAAATTCTAAACATTAATAAATGGTATGGGTGAATTTTTTAGATTTTTCTAAAATACATGATTTTTGTGAATAGTAAAATATAGGAATTTGTGGTATAAATACATTATAAGTTAAATAAAAACTTCAATGAGTCATTACTAATGTAATCTAAAAAATATAGAAATATCCTTCATTATTTTAATAAAATTAGTAATAATTATCAATATATTCATAGACTTGAGTCAAATTAATAAACAAATGAATAAAATATTCAAAAAACACCACACTCCTCCACTATAAATACCAATCATTCTCCTCACACCTTCAAAGCCTTCAAGCTTTCTTATATTCTACCCATTTCCTCTCCCAAACCACTACACCACGTTATAGTCTTTTTTGTGTCACCCGAAATACAATTTAAATTTTACTTAAGTAGGTTCTTATGTAGAGAAATTTAAGAGGTAAAATCCCATGTTGATCATTTAATTTTCTTCCTATTTCTTTACTTTTATTATACTTTACTCACCTCTATTATCCAATGTGTCATGACAACTTCATTATCTTTTATATTCTATAATTTTATTTTGGAAGAATAAAATACATCATCATGTGTCTTCTCTATTTCTTTTTATTTTAAAGACGACAAGATCATTTGTGAGGTGTCGATTTACCGCCTTCGTGGATAAATTGTTTTCATTTTTCAATTCTGCCTTTGATGATGGTCCTAAAAAACTTTTATGGTTATGCCAAATTATAATTTTTCTATTAAATCTTATATTATTTTCTGTAACTAGTATATATACATAATAGTAATTAATTAAACAAAACTAGTTTGTGATGATTGAAATCTACCAAAATAATCTAAATGATTATCACTAATGTTTTATCTAACGATTCATCCTCAACCCAAAAAACCAAATGACTTAAATAACACTTTAATATTATCTATGATAACTATTAAAATATAATTTCAATTATGTATAACTATTTTCATTTTTCATGATCATCTACATGCGTATAATAGTAACCCGATCATTAAAACCAAGGAAAAGAACACTCCCAGATGACAAAATTTAATTTTATAACTCATCAACAAGACCATAAATGAACATAATAAAATTATAATATATCAAATAAAGGTTTAATATTTTCTAAATTAAATTTTTAATGAAACTAATTTCATTATCCATGACATTAAGCATAAGTTCATAACACTTTCAGACAAAAGGTAAGGGTTTCATCATGAACCACCACTTTCCATTCGGGTTATGATTTCTCTCTCTTTACACTAACTTAAAACCTAATTATATTTGTATAGTTGTTATAAATTCTCTATATATGTTTCAAAATCATATATTCCTATCATTTCATCTTTCTTTTATGGGAAATACATGTTTTAGAAGGTTCACATCTCAATTCTTCCCGATAAGCAATCCCAATTAAAGGGAACTTCCCGATTTCATACCAATTTTCACCTTTCATCCTTAAATCTATTTTAAGAAAAAATTATTTTTATAAAATAACTAGTTTTTTCATGAATAAAATTATTTTCTCAATTATGTTTTTATTAAAACCGTTATGAAATATACAATTGATTTTTCCAAAAACTCACTTCTTTTATATGTAAAAATGGTATTTCTATCAAGAATTCATGAACTATTTTATAAGAGTATTTTAATCTATGAAAATAATCTTAGGTTCACCATTTTTATTTCCTTTGGAGATATAGTGTGCTTCCCCATATTTGGGATACATGATTCCCATTTCCTATAATGATTCAACTATCCTTTAATTACATGTATTTACATTGAGTTCTTTATTTTATCTCTAAAAGTGGTATGATCTATGACAACTAATTATGATGGATTCAGGTATTGTTTCAAAATCATTCAGATCAATTTTTCAAATTTAATCTCTCAAATAAACTCACAATGGATCCAACATCCAAAACAACGTACAATCCTAATTTCTAATGGAAAAGAGTCATTTGGGGTTTTTAACCCAATGACACTTACAAACTCTCATTGGTCTATATGATGGAAGGCTGGTCATAGAACACTATTTGGGGGGGTTATTCCATATTTTGGGACTTTATTATATATTTTAGACATTTTATTGAATTTCTTCCAAATCCTGATACAGGAATATTTACCCAGATAAAATTACCGGGTGTTGAAACCTTTAATATATGAAAGGGGTTCTATAATGAGAACATATATGTGTATTAGAGGTTCACCTTCCATTATCAGTTATTTCTTATCAATGGGTAGATTGTTATATTTTGAATCTGTATGAACAGAAACTCTAGAGTTTACTACTATCTAGGTAGGAAATTAGTATTTTAAGATGGGATTGGGCCCTTATGAGGAATCTTGAACATCCATTCTATAAATGAAATGAAAACCCACATAATCCATTTATATCCAGGATGTGTAGTTTAACATTTCAAGGAAAGGGCTTGTATGAAGTGACATCCCAAACCAAGATGCCACTTAGAGGTTCCCCAAGCCTTTTCAGCCACATGCCCTCAATAACATCTCTCCAAACGCTATAAAATGATGAATAGTAATGAGGGTCTAGGTTGTGTCTGTGGGGATACTATACCCTCATTACCAAAGTGAATCATAGTAGATCCATAAAATATAACATATAAAAATAGGATATAAGTGGAGAAAGATATATAAGTAACTAACAGATGGAACATTAGAATCTTACTAACCAGTAACAATAAAAAACAGGTGCAAATGATATAAATATACAAATATTGATAATGATATGTCATGTCTCTAATGAGATAGAAAACATGGATACAAGGAAAAGAAAATAATTCTATATAAAAGAATAAAAAGATACTATCCCAAGAATCCCAAGATCCATCTCAATCATATGCTACCAGCTCCATCCTAATATAGTAAGATATTCAATTGTTCTAAGAGATATGCTTCCTTTTTTTCAACACATGCATACAAATAGTCTACTTAGGTACTAATGGTGCCTGAATAGGGTGTGAGATAAATCTCAGTAGGCCACCACCAATAGCATATATAAAAATCCAGTCCATGTAATATAAATTAAAACAGTGTTCAACCATGCATATATAAAAGTAAAGTAGTACAACAGTGTAAATAAGCAAGTACCTTGTTTGTCCCTCAGATGGTGTCTGAACATGTAACCATAAATTAATTATTTAAGTTCTCGTTTATATAAATATGTCACATGAGGCATAACCAACAATGAAATAAACTCATGATAATAGTAGTATAGGTTCCTTGACATAATAAGGAATCCATGATGATTATAAGATAGAATTTATTTCCAATGTAATAACCAAGGAATCATAAACATCAATGGTTTATAAATCTGCAGTAACTGCAGCCTAGATAAGGTGTAAGAGTGTAATACATGGAGCATCATCCGTGGATTTCTATAATAATTTTTTCACACCGATGTTCTTCATTAATGGTAATTTTATTTATTATATTTGTATCCTAACATTCACCCTAAGCCCACCTAAGACCCTACAAATTTTGGTGACTTTTGGAGATGTTTTAAGGGGAGAAAGGATGGTGCACAGTTTAGGTGCACAGTTAGCCAACCCGTGCACACAACCAAAACACCCATGTCTATATCATTAAAAATGATTTACAATGACTTCTTTTACCTCTAGGTATTTATCTATACTCTCCCCTCTCTTCGCCCATTCAACCCTTTCATCCATTGCAGCCTACCAAGCACCTTAAACCCTCCTTGGAAGTTTATTGTGAAGGGGAATTTGGTGGAGGAACTTCACACAATATCATGTAAGTGTTTATTCCTCTTAATTAATCCCCTTTTCATGATGTTTCTTCCAATTTTCTTGAAGTCCCAAATGAACAGAGGGTTTTTTTTTCAAACCTAGGGTTTAACTTTGGGTTTTCTTGGTCGAATATTTTGATTTTTGGCTCGATCTAGCTTCCTTGAGGTGTGGCGGTGGTGTGATTGAACTTTCACACAAAGGATTCAAAGGTTTAAAAATTTTGGTAAGTGATTCTATGTGTATGAAATCCTTGTGACTTAGAATTCTGTTTTTATAATATTTTCATGTTTATATCATTTCATTATTGGTGCTAAAATTTGTTTTAGTGCTATTTATAATGCAAATTAGGATTAAGTGCCAATAGTATGGGAAATTGAGAATTTTTCATAGAAATATTTTATTTGTTCATTTGGGGGTTCCCTATAACTACTTAGTTTATTTATTGAAATTTATGTGTGATGAGAATCATGTTTTGAATATTTATCTCTTTTTATTGTTTCTGTGAAAATTTGTTTAAATGGTGTTTGTGAAGAATATGAATTTTAAGTGCCATGTTTGTGTGAAAATGGAGGTTTTACAAAGATATCACTTATTGGTTCATATGGGGATTCTCTATAAATGATTTGACGATTTAATTAAAAGTTATTGGGATTCCATATATATTTTTGTGACTTATAAGTTGGAACATAGTGTGAAAATTGGGTATTTCAAAGAGTTTTGGGTGAAAAACATTGCGAGATTTTGAGAAGTTGATTTATTAAAAATCAAAATGTTTTTTTGTGTGTTTTAAGTGGTATAAATTGTGTATAGATATTTTATTGTATTTATGTGAACATTAGTGGTGTTTTTATATGTGAACGGATTTATGTGGCATGTTGAAATTGTTTGAGAACAAAGGGGGAAGCCTTGGTACCTAGGTGGGCGGATATGTACTAGTACAGTAGTGATCTGGATGGGTTTTTTCCTTGTTTTAGTTAACATTTTGGATAAGGAAAACTCTAACAAAACTATGTGGATGATATTTTTGGACCACTAGGTTATGGGTATTCTCCCTACTAGTGTCTCCTATATGGTAAATTATTGTGACATGGATATTTTAAACCAAGGTACAAGGTACATAGGCCACGAGACTATCTAGTGCCTAAGGGTGTTCTCAATTTTGGTGATCATTAGATTGGGGGTATTTACCATTGTCTTGGGGTGTTTTAGGATGTAAATTATAGTATCTACAATGTATTATTTAAATTTTTTAACATTATGAATGTTTTATTTTTTAAACTATTTACAATTGAAAGTTTCATTTCTTGGAATTTATCGCCACTTTTCCTTACATATTAAAAATGAACTCTTTTCAACTTAAATTTCATAATCTTTAGAATATTTGGGTTGTATACTATTGGTCTTAGGGTCACACCCTACTTACACCCCTTGGGTTTACTTAGATTTGATTATGTTTGACTCAAGTAAAGGCAAATCCTTGGGTGAAGGCGGTTTAGGTTGTTAGTCCCCTCCTGTGGTGCAGTGTTATAGAAATGGATCAGGGGTGAAGAAACCTTGTCGTGTGGAGTATTTCTGGATGATTTGCTACTGGTTTTTACATTTGGACCTTATGTACCTTATTTAAAACCATGTATTCGGATCTGGTTTCTGTTACGGCTCATTTGGCATAAAACTTTCGTATTCATATTATTGATTGTTTTTAATATTTTATGCCTTTATACTAAGGTAAATCAATCCCAAACCATATTTATTGATTCTTGGGAACTTGTTCTATCCCTTGGGGATATGGAATTCCCTTCATTCCTTGTCACGAGCTGGATTTGGTGCCGGTATTGGTGGCAACCTGATTCGGTTTGTAACAAAATGGTATCAAAGGAGGCCAATGTTTTTGGGTTATATTATTATTATGGGATGAGTAAGGATAAACATGATCTAGTACTATTGGGGATCGAGGTTCTTCCCATGAGTAGGGTGCATGTCCCGCACCTATCGTGGCAGACATTGAGTCACCCAGTGACATTGGAATTGTGTGATTAACATGACTTCTAGGTGAGACGTGTGGCCTGCAGACCATGCGTGGACATCAGGCGGGGTGGAGTAGTGGTTTTTTTATTACTGTAATGTCTTTAGATTATTTATATTTGATTTATTTGATTAAAATTTCCATAATTGTGGTATTGACTATTGTTTTTGTGACTGTTGCATTTTGTAGCTACTAGCCTCTCTGGAAAGCTCCCATGCATGCATGGGAGGAAGCCGAAGAGAGTTATCCCACACTGATTGATCATTGGATAGTCAAGGATGTGGTCCAGACTGTCCAAGATCTGGGATAGGGATCAGATCTTGATCAAATTCCTGTTAGGGTAGAAGAGATGTGTCCAAGAAGGAGTTTCTGAAAAACAAGCCTCCTACTTTTCAAGGTAGCATAGAACCACAGGAAGAAGAGGAAAGCATAGAGAAGATTGAGAACATGCTCGAGTTCCTGGATACACCTAAGGAGATTAGGGTGAAGTTTTACTTTTTTATGTTAGAGGTTCCCAACTGAAGGTGGTGTGAATTGGTACTGCAGATTGGTAAGAATGATCAGATGCACTAGGTAGATTTCAAGTCCATCTTCAATGAATAGTACTTCCTCGAGGTCTTGGAATATTCCTAGTCCTGAGAGTTCATGTATCTTGTTTAGTGGAACCATTATTTCATGGTGTACACCAACCTTTCTTCTTAGTTGGTTTAGTATTCCCCTAAAATCATCTTGAATTAACAATTGAAGACCCAGAGGTTTGATAAAGGCTTGCGACGAGAGATATACTCCCTGGTTTTCTTGTTCAAAATGCGGACCTATGTTGCGGTCATTGACCGGTCATGTATGGTGGATATTCACCATAAAGGCAGGGATGGTTTCTCTAGGTCAGTATTTGTTGTGGGTAGTGGCAGCTCTTCAGAGAAGAAAACGAAAAAGAGGAGAAAGTGAATAAGGGAGGTGGTAGTTCAGGCCACTCTTCCAGAACGGTTTCATTTGTGGCTTCTGATATGAGATCGATAGTGTTCCACCAGTGTAGGAGGCTGGGGAACATCAGACCAGCATGCCCACTTCCTCCAAAGCCCTATTACCAATGTGGAGGTATGGGTCATTTGCAGTGCTTTTGTGGGGTGGCACGCCCACTTCAGAGTGGAGAAGGGTCAATGGCTTCAAGAGGAGTTCCAGCACAGTCAGAGCCGTCGAGGATGAGGGGATCTCAATTTGGTGGATGTGGTGAAAGGGATGGGTCATCTTCTGAGAAGAGCTAGTTTAGGGCACTTCCACAGACTATCAGCCATCCTCAGGAAAAGATCGGAAATCTCCATGCGGTGGATTGGCACCAGTAGGATCAGAGGTAGGACCATCGACAGTTCGAGGTACCGTTTTAATCGCATCTTCTATATCTTCTTCACTTTTTGATATTGGTGCCTATTTTTCATTCATTTATTCCAGTTTTTTGGACATGATGAATTTTCCAACTGAGTTGTTGTCTTTTGCGATGGAGTTGGTGACGCCGCTGGGAAAGGAGAAGGAGCAGGGTCTCATGTGCCTGTCACGTGCGCTCTCCATGTCAATAATTGAGATAGAGTGGGACCTATTCGTCTTAGATAGGCATATTTTTTATGTGATACATAGAAGGTATTATCTAGTAAACTTCTAGAAACACATATATTGCTATAGGTAGTGAGTCAGTTTCAAGACACCTGATGGGAGTCGTCATGTTTTTTATAGGGAATGGGATCCTTGGTCGGGTCACGCAGGACCTCAACTTCCAGAGTTAGGAAGTATAATATTCTAGTTATTATCACTCGTTCTAGAGGAATATGGTATTTCCCCTGAAGTTTCACTAACTCATGTAGTGAATGAGTTTCTGGAGGTTTTCTCGGATGATATTTTAGGCTTTCCCCCAGAGCGGGATGTGGAGTTCTTGATTGATTTGACACTAGGAACAAGAATGATATCTCTTACATCGTATCGTATGGCCCCCACCGAATTGAGGGAATTAAATATTATGTAGGATGACTTAAAATCCAAAGGATTCATTCACCCAAATGTCTCTCATTGGGGCTCTCTTGTGTCATTCATGAAAAATTCTGACGGATCCCTCCAGTTGTGCATTGACTACCAGAAGCTGAATAAGTTAACAATTAAGAACAAATACCCTTTTCACAGAATAGATGATTTATTTGATTAGTTTAAGGGGGGAAAATTGGTTCTCAAAAATTTACTCGCGTTAGGTCTATCATCAACTTTGGGGGAAAGAGGATGATATCCCAAAGACATCCTTCTGAAGATTGTACGACCACTTTGAGTATTTGGTCATGCCCTTCGGATTGACTAATTCCCTAGCATTATTTATGGAACTCATGAATAGGGTGTTCCATTGGTATCTCAATTCCATTGTTGTAGTGTTCGTGGATGACATTCAAGTATACTCTATCTCTGAGGAGGAAAACGAACATCACTTGAGGATCATTTTGGGCAGTTTGCAGGATCAATGGCTCTATGAAAATTTGTCAATGTGTACTTTCTATATCAGAGAGGTGAAATTTATGTTTCATGTGATCTCGGATTAGGGGGTTTCACTATAACCTAATAAGATCAGTGTTGTCATGTCGTGGGAGCAGCTGAAGAACGTGTTTGAGATCATGGGTTTCCTCAGCCTGGATGGTTATTACAGGCAGTTTGTTCGGGATTTCTCTCAGCTTGCTTCACAGATGACTTCACTCCCGTAGAAAGGGGTGAAGTTTTTTTGGGGCCTATAATGTCAGGAATCCTTCGAGGAGATGAAGCGGTGGTTGACTACTACCATTGTGCAGGTTTTTCCTGAGGTTGAGAGGGGAATCTGTTTTATTGCGACACTTCAGGTATGGGTCTTGGGTGCATGCATATGCATTATGATCACTTGGTGGCATATGGCTCTCACCAACTCCGATCACAAGAAAGGAATTACCTTAACAACATCTTGGAGTTGGCAGTGGTGATGCATTCTTTGAATACCTGGCGTCACTACCTCTTTGGGGAGAAGTTTGTGGTCTACTCTGATCACAAAATCTTAGCATATATCTTCTCGTATATGAACCCCAATCTGAGGCCATGCTATTGGATAGAGTACTTGCAGGTATTTGACTTTGAAATTTTCTATACCCTAGGCATGGGTAATGTGGTGGTCAGTGCCTTGAGTAGAAGAGTTCTAGTGAAGGCTTTGTGGAAGTCTAGTGATGAGTTGACTTTGATAGGGCTCTTTGCTCAGATTCATATGGAGACCAGGGAGCGCAGTGAAGGTGCATTGTTGGTGAGAATTCCGTTGGATCCTTCCTTATTGGAGTTGAGTCATTGGGAATATAATGGTGATGATCTTTGATAGTGGTTGAAGAAATTTCTTCATGGTGGGGAGACGTCATATGATTGTTTATAATCTCCCAAGGGAATCTTGTCCTTCAAGGTCCATTTAGTAGTGTTGTTATCCCAATGGAAGGTGGTGATGTAGGATAGCCACCATTCTCATTGGGATATCTATACGGGTGATACCAAGATATATTATGATGTGCGATGATAGTTATGGTGTACAGGTATGCAATGAGACATATCATAATTTGTGTCGAGATGCTACACATGTCTGTAGGTGAAGGAGGAGCACCAAATGCCCTCTGGTTTACTCCAACCACTACCCATTCCTTCCTTGAAGTGAGATGAGGTTTCCATGTACTTCATTTATGTCTTACCTTGTAATCCTCAGGGTAAGAATGTCATTTGGGCGGTGATTGATCATCTGACCAAATCACCCCACTTCATTCCATTAAAAGATAAAACTAAAGTGGATTAGTTGTTCTATTTGTATATTTAGGAGGAAATAAGGCTCTTTTGTGTTCCATTAGAATTTGTCTTAGATAGATACCCCCATTTCACTTCCATGTTTTGGTAAAGACTTTAGAAGGACATGGGGTCAAAGATTAAGATGACCATGACATACCATTCTCAATTGGATTGTCAGACAGAACAAGTGAACTAGATTATGGAGGACATGCTCCGCGCATGTGTTTCAGACTTTGGAGGTTCTTGGGATATCCATTTGATTTTGGTTGAATTTTTCAATAATAATAGTTGACAATTCTTGATTCTAATGGCCCCTTTTGAGGCGCTTTGCGGTCGGCCTTTTTGGTCCCCCCTATATTGGGCTGAGGAAGGTGAGACTTCACTATTGGGGATGAGCCTTGTGCAGTAAACATCTGAGAAGGTCGAATTGATCAACCGTCATTTTTTTAAAGATCAGATTCATCGTAAATATTATTCTGACTAGAGGTGTTGAGACCAGGAGTTTTTTGTGGGTGACAAGGTATTCTTGAAAGTGGCCCCTTGTTTGGGCCATCGTCGATTGGGGAAGCAAGGGAAGCTAACACATCAATATGTCAACACTTTTGAGATCACTGAGCTTATTGGAAATGCAGATTATAGGTTGGCCTTACCTTATCAATTTAAATCCATCCATGACATGTTCCATGTCTCCCAGTTGAAGAAATACAGCCCGAATTTGTACCATGAGCTGACTTGGGATGAACTAGAGATAGAGCTTGACAAGTCATTTTTTGGGCGGACAGTGAAAATAGTGGACTCCCAAGAGAAGGTACTTCAAGGTAAGTCTATTACTCCATTTAGAGTTCATTGGGAGCATGGTAGTGATACACATGAGACCTGGGAGTAAAAGCCATGGGTCTTGGAAGAGTACCAATTTATGTTTTCCGATCAAGCCTCTAGTCGACTTTATTGTGAAGAAAGTTTTAATGGTGGGGAGCATTGTAACACCCATGTTCTTCATTAAAGGTAATTATATTTTGTAAATTTTTATCCTAACATTCCCCCATAAATCCCCCCTAAGCGCCCACAATTTTTGGTGGCTTTTGGAGATGTTTTGAGGGAGAAAGGAGGGTGCATGGTTTAGGTGAACAGTTTTACAAACCCTGCACACAAACCATGCACCGATGTCCAAATCAACAAAAATGAGTAAAAATAACTTATTTTAACTCTCTATATTTATCCAAACTCGACCCTTTCCTCCCCTATTCGACCCTTTCATCCATTTTAGCCTCCCAAGCACGTCAAACCCTCCTTGGAACTTCATTTTGATTGGGAATTTGGTGGAGTAACTTCACACAATCTCAGGTATGTGTTTCTTCCTCTTAGTTCCTCCCATTTTCATGATTCTTCTTCCGATTTACATGATGTACCAAATAACCATATGGTAGGTTTTTGAACCTAATGTTTAACATTTGGTTTTCTTGGACCAATATTTTGATTTTAGGCTCGATCTACCTTCCTTGAGGTGTGGCGGTGGTGCAATTGAATTTTCACACAAAGGATTCAAAGGTTTAACAATTTTGGTAGGTGATTCAATGTATATTAAATATTTGTGACTTAGAATGTTGTTTTTATCATATTTTCATGTTTATATCATTTTATTATTGGTGCAAAAATAGGTTTATTATTATCTGTAAAGAAAATGAGGTTGTAGTGCCATTTTTATGTGAAATTGGGGTTCTTCATAGAAGTCTTTTATTGGTTCATTTGGGGGTGCCATATAACTACTTAGTTGATTTTATTGAAATTCATTAGCGATAAAAATAATGTTTTTAATGTTTATCTTCTTTGTTTTTTGCTGAAAAAATTTGTTTTAATGGTGTTTGTGAAGCATATAAATTTTAAGTGCCACAATTCTGTGAAAATGGAGGTTTTATAATGATATAAATTTTTGGTTCATATGAGGATGCCATATAAATGCTTTTTTAGTTTAATTGAAAGTTATTTGGATCCCATTTCTGTTTTGGGGATTATAAGTGTGCACATAGTGTGAAAAGTATGGATTTTAAGGAGTTTTGGGATACAAAATAGTGAAAGATTTTGAGAAGTTTTTTTATTGAAAATCAAAATGTTTTGTTGTGTGTTTTAAGTCATCTAAAGTTTGTATAGCTACTGTATTGTTTTTATGTGACCAATACTGGTGTTTTTATATGAAAATGATTTTATGTGGCTTTCTGAAATTGTTTTGGCACGAAGGGGGAAGCCAGGGCACCTAGGTGGGCGAATATGCACTAGTACGCTAGTGATCCGGATGGGTTTTGTCCCTGTTTCACTTAGCATTTTGGATAATTAAAACTCTAACTAAAATATGAGGATGATAATTAGGGACCACTTGGTTATGTTTATTATCACTACTAGTGGATTGTGCACGAGAAAGTATTGTGGCGTGGAAATTTTACACCGAGGTATGAGGTACATAGGGCCCAAGACTATCTAGTGCGAAGGGGTGTCCCCAGTTTTGGTGCTCATTGGATTTGTGGTATTTATCCTCATATTTGGGTGTTTTATTGTACACTAAATTATCAAAAATGTTTTATTTAAATGTTTTAACATTCTAATTGTTTTATTTTGAAAACATATTACAATTAAAAGTTGCATTTCTTGGAATTTATCGCAACTTTTCCCTACATTTTAAAACTTCATGATTTTCACCTTGTATTGCATAATCTTTGGAATATTTGGGTGTTATCCAATTTGTATTAGTATCACACCATAATTACACCCCTTGGGTGCAAGCAGACTTGATTATGTTTTACTTAGGTAAAGGAAATGCCTCGGGTTAAGGCGGTTCAGGTTGTTAGTCCCCTCCTTTGGTGCGGTCTTGTGGACACAGCTCGGGGGTAATGACCCGTTGCTATGTGGAGTATTTTTTTTATGATTTGATGCTTTTTTTATTTTTGGACCTCTTGTACATTATTTAAAACCATGTATTCTAGTCTGGTTTCTATTTAGCTCATTTGGCATGAAAATTTCAGATTCATATTATTGATTGTTTTTACTGTTTTATGCTTTCATACTTGGGTAAATCATTGACAAACCAAATTTATTCATACTCAGGAACTTGTGCCAGCCCGTGGGGATTGGGAACATCGTCCAGGCCTTGTCATGATCTGGGTTTTGTGCTATTATTAGTGGCAGCCAGATTCTATTCGTGATAAATATGATCTAACCAAGTCTAAGGAATATATCCAAGGTAAAATAGGTTATCCTTATCTAGGCCTAAGGATATAACCAAGGAACATTGTGTCTATATAATATATTCTATATCCAAGGAGTGTATCCATGGAATTATATAATAGTAAATATAGTATCCTATAGTTTCATATCGATCATCCACTGACAGACTTGAATCAGGTATGAAGGTTGGTCTTAACCAAGGCAACTGACATCCTTGAATTGGAATGGATTCCATGAGTGCTCAAGGAATTACCTTGGAAATCCATAAACTAAATTGAGTCTAGCCACCCCTATATATATTTTAAAGTCCATATTTGTAATCAAGAACCTTAAATTTCGTTCATTTAATATTTTTGGCACTGTGAAGGTCATTCCATTTAATAAAGTGATGAGGTTCATGCCTTGCCTTTCATTAGTGAGATATGGCCAAGGGGCAAGCAATTGTTAAATTCATTTCAAATTAAATTACTTGTTTTATACATTACCTTTCATAACAAGACATGTCTAGGATAAGGATGAACAATCACATGAAATTAAATTAATATAGACTAATCCAAGTCAAATGTATGAAATATACTTTCCAATTTACCATTTGAACATTTATGAAATTAAGTTGAATAACATATCTTATGCGATTCATGTTTTAAGAAGACATAGTACTTTCCATTTTCCAATTAAATAGCCATTTAATTTGATAATTCTTACCATTATCACGACCAAGGTCATGAACACTGGTATGGTGGCTCAAACGTGTCAAAACACTAAAAACTCAATTATGGTAAATCACCCAACATGGGGTGGTTGAAGTTGTGGTCATAACCACCAACTATGGATAAGATATATAACAGGGTTCATAGAAAACAGTACTAATGACTAGAAGCAAGGCATATAAATTCAATAGATGATATCTGATGAAATCAGCCCAAAGATATGACAATATAAAAAATGTTAGAAATTGAGGGATGAGTTATAGATCACCTAACTTGGTCTCATAAGAATCACCTCATCTAGTATCATCCTTTAGTTCATAATAGATTAGATTATATCTTAATAACATATCAATTCCCTAAAATTGGGGCATATGAGTTGGTATCTAAATAGCGTCTTCAATAAGAAGAATAATGATGAAAGTTTTAAAAGAATCGAGAATGTACCAACATGGAACCAATGAGATGAACAACGGTCGATATGGACTCTGGATAGATTTTCAATATTAAAAGATAGAATAGATGGGTTTAGGATTCAAAATGGGAGGATGAAGGAGTTATGTGCTCTGGAAAACCAAAATAATGAAGTATTTTATTTGATTTTTTTCAAAGGAAAAATCATATTTTCACCCAAATTTACCCTTATCATAGTTTGGAAGCATGATTTAGCCAAACTGTGTGCAAAGCGTGCATGAGTAGCTGTAGGAAGCATTATATGCATGGTTAGGATGCGTGGTTAGAGAAACGGGGTTCCAATCCAGTGAAATTCCTATGAAATATGTCTTCAATGTTTTGTACAACAATGCATCCGATGTTTCAAGGTTAGGGAAAAATCATGTTCCCTAAAAAAGACCATTTTTCAGCCTCAAATGGTTTAATATAATCATACAGCTTACCACATATGGTTTCAAATAATAGTGTTATAGAACTTTTCTACAAACAAATCCGGGTTTCTAGCTCTGAACAAGCCTCGAACACCCATGACACCTTCATGAACTCCTCAGTCTCATCTATATTAGGTCCATAATATAGAATTTGACTAAAAATTTAAAGGATCCAAACCTGAGTCAAAAATCAGTATCATAAATTCTTTCCCCTTAAAGGAACTCATCCTTGGGCTCACCTTCCAAGGGTGATGAAACACTATCTGAGAAAAACTATGGCCATTGGGCATGTACATCAGACTCTGGTCCCAAGTCTCAACCTATACTCAACTATGCTGCCATAATACCCACACTAAAGGGAAAGTCTAACCACAAAGAGCCTTCATTCTCTAGTCAATGATGTGTATAAGATACTCCTAAAACGAAGAATCAACATATCACTCAACTTTTTTCAGAGGAAACATATGACATGGGTTGACATGATGACATTGAAGCTATGAAACATGGAATACATCATGCATAGATCGATTCCTCTAATGTAATATCAACTGATAGGCTACCAGCCTAACTCTCTCTATAATCTCAAACAGACTGAAAGTTTTTGGCAATAGCTTCTCTTTCCATTGTATCCATCTTTTCCCTAGCCTTGGAAATACCTACTAGATAGCAAGTTCCCTGAACGTGAACTCCAAATGTCATATGCGGTAATCCACATATGATTCATGTCTAGGATGAGAAGTATAAATATGTTTCATGATTAGATAAACCTACTATAAAGTCTCCTACATGGTATGAGTAACTAGTAAGTTTTCCTCTCCTTCCTCTAGCCAGCACATGCATGAATGACTAGAAATACCATATAGGGCCTCAAAAGGATCCATATGAATTGTTTCACTAAAGCTATTATTGTAGGCAAACATGATGAGAGGGATACGCTTCTCCCAATAACTACTGAAATCAAGGAAACGTGATCAGGTCATGTCCTTTAACACATGTATCATTCATTCCGACTATCCATCAGTATGATAGTGAAATAATGTTATTATAAGAACCTCTATACCCATAACATTCTGCAATCCCTTCCATAATCATTATCTGAAATGATATTCCCTATGTAAAATGATAGTATGAGGGACCCTATATAGTCAAATGATCTCATGAACATAAAATCATCACATCTCATCAACATAAAAATTCTCCCATATAGGAATGAAATGGGCTACCTTCGTCAATCGATCAATAACAACCCATTGACCTTCGCTACCTCTAGGTGTCCTAGATAAGCTCACTAAACAATCCATGGCATCATCTTCCCATTTTCATTCTGGAACTAGATGTGGTTGTAACAAATGTATAGGTCTCTAGTGATCCGCTATCACGTGCTGACTAGTGGAACACCTAGTGATAATTCCTATGATCTATCATTTCATCCCATGCCATAAATACAAGCATCGCATATCTCAATACATTTTGGAGATGCATGGATAAATTTCCCACTAAGAAGCATGAGACTCTCTCATTAAATACACTCTCATATCTTCAGTAACCTAGAAATGTCCATGTATAAGTAGGATGTCATCTCTGTCCACAAACAAATCTAGAGGTATGTCATCTCCTGAAATAACCTTACAGAGAATGAAACCCTCAAGATCAAAAATTGCAATCACTTCACCTTCTCAAGGAGAGAAGAGTTAGCTATTATGGTAGAGAGATAAGACTAATCATTACTGTTATGAAATATAGATGCATCTTAGAAAATATAGATATAAATTTCCATTCATCAATATAATCCCATGTGTCTTGTGCCTAAGTTTTCAAACTTAGTGAAACAACTACTTTATATCCTTTTTAGGCGTATATGCAAGATCAATATCGATGGAATGAAGATATTTGACCTATATTCACTGTCTAAGATTAAATTCACATTTTTTAATGATATATTTTAGTCTCTTTTTTTCTATATACACCATAAAGTTCACACTCAATAGATAGTGTCCATAGTAATGTAATTCATAGACAACAATTATTAGATCAAGGTCATGTGTTGGATAGTTTATCTAACAAGGCCTCAATTATTGAGATTCGTATGCAATAATTATGTCCCCATAAATTATTATTTCTCTTAGTATAATTATTCATAAATCATAGAACACTATATTACAACTTCCTAGATCTAGAATAATCAGAATAGGTGTTGGGAAAAGCCTCCCATATAGATCCTGAAAGTCTTTGTCACACTCATATGACCATAAAAACGTAACTCCATTCTTTGTTAGACCACTAAGTGGTGAGGAAGGAAATGTGAAGCCCTATATGAATCACATATATTAACTAGATATCCCTAAGAAACACTTTATATCAAAAAACTTCTTGGAGTACTCTAAGGAAACCACAACACTAAGTTTCTTTGGGTCAGCACAGACTCCTTATTATGAGATAATATGACCTAAGAAGTGAAATTTGAAGACTTAAAAGTGGAACATAAAAGCTTGGTATAAATATTCTACTCTCCCAGTGTACTCATAATTATATCAAGTTTTTTATCGTGGTCTCTACAAGTGTGATAATACACCAAGATTTAATCCACAAATACTATAAAAAAAGGAATCTAGATTGGGGTGGATCACCCTATTCATCAAACCCATGAAATTGGATGGTGTGTTCGTAAGACCCAATGGCATAATGAGTTACTCATATAGACCATTCCTAATTTATAAATATGTATGAGGTAGGTCTGATGGTCTGACTCCAACTTGATTATAGCCCAATCTTTGGTCGATCTTAGAGAAAACCCTAGATCCTAAAAGCTATTCAAAGAGATCATATGTGTGAGGTAATGGATAATGGTTCTTGAATATAAGCTAGTCAACCATCTATAATCCATGCATGGACAAAGGTACCGATCCTCCTTCTTGGTAAAACTAATGGGATAACACCAAGTGTAAGTGTTAGTCCATATAAAACCTTTGGATTCCAAGTCCTCCAACTACTTCTTCAGCTCCTAGAACTCAGTAGGTTCCATCCTGTCTAAAGGAATACACACTAAAGAATATCCTTGAATGATATAAATTATAAACTCTACCTCTATCTTAGGAGGTATTCCATAAAAATCATCAGTAAATATATCCCTGAAACAACATACTATTAGAGGAAATTTAGCCTGAAGAAAACCCTAATCCTCCTATAAGAGATAAAAAATATGGGCAGTCACTCCACCTAGACCATGATGCTCTAGTCAAACTCTTATACACTAGACTTCTCACTCACCCTTGTGTAGATAACTTCTACCATCTATTGATGTAAACGATACCTTATGGAAATAGAATTCCCCAAAGGGGTGATACGTAACCCACCAATCCATCATGAAAATGACATCGAATCATGTCATGTCAAGAAAAAGGAGGTACCGTAAGAAATGGTAACTTCCAACCACAAGGGGACAACCCATACATATGTTTATTCCCTCTGAATGTACTCTAAACGGTGTATCTAGGGTCATTACACCACAATAATACTTTATTTCCAGCCTAAGGTTTTCCATGATAGATAAGTAGATAAAAAATTGCAAATCACCTATATCGAATAAAGAGGATACTACAGTGGAGGGTACTAGATTTGTACTTCACACCGTAGATGGTCTTGTAACCTAATCCTCAGGTATCGACTGTAAATCATGAAATTGGATTTATACACAACCCTATGAAATAGTTATATTAAAAAAATAAAATCTAATATATTTTAACGTCTAGAGATCAGGATCTTGGATACCACAGCCACAGATTCCTTCTTAGCTAGTACTTTTAGTGATACTACAACTCCCCACCTAAAATAGCTATTGGTGATGAAATGCATACCCCAGGATAAGTGGAGGGATCGTGGATTGTCATGATGGAATCCAATATCAAACAACCCTAGAATATTGTAAAGGTTCTTCCTCGTAAAACACATTCATGGAGGTCCCATCCCCCACCGTGACTGCACAAGGCTGAGAAGGTATTCCCATTAGTAGGGTGCACTCCTCGACCACACTAAGGATTTTGATGGATGGATCCATGAGTTCAATGGACACATGACCTTTCGCGGATCCCAGATTTTCGTTATGGGGAAACTTAGTGCATCGTGAAACCACAAGCCTATAAATTTATTAATCATTCCATCTTAAAGGGATGGTCACCCTGACCATTAGAATTCAGATATCCTATTTTTTAACCACCAAAGCACTGTGAACCCAGCCGAATGATGGATCATCCAAGGTACTAGAGCATTGTGAGGCCCCCATTCCTTTGTTTTTAATTACCCCATCTAATTGTAGTATTCATTTCATGAATTATTACACCCTTTGCTAAGAAGTAAGTCCCTACAGGTTACTTGATCCTTCGTGGAGCATTCTACCTTCACAAAGCACTCCTTTTTTAGCTCTTGAATTCATGCTATGTCTGGGTCACCGTGTCTAGTGAAGTCCATTCCTTCGCATGCCCCCTATTCTTTGTGAATCACCCCAGAAACACGAATCACCTCTCAGTATGTCCCCTTAATTCATGAGACCATCCTTCATGCAACCCTCTTGGATTGTGTGTAGTGATTTCATGGTTCCTCTCTTGGTGTCTCTCGTTGCATAGATATACCTCTTTGCTTTTAGAATTGGTATGAAAATAGATTTATCTTTTAATCATAGCTACACAAACATGGACCTTGTGAGAGACCACTACTCTACACCCTCATATTCTATAATCGGTCACGCTTTCCCTCCCCAAGGGTTGATGAGTGATGAGAATAAAAGTACAAGTGGTTATGAGTGAGTCCCCCATGTCTTAGCTACATAACATAATATTGAATTTCACCATCTTCCTTGGTACATGACATTAAACAGTTGCCCTACCATGTGTATTAAGTGTAGGGTACTTCGTGTAAGAGTGATAAGGGATGGTCTTCGTACTATCATTCCTCAAATGGAATGAGATCATACTCATGTGTAATTTTATCATCTCAACAAGGAATTACATCTTCCTATAAACACATCATGGAGTAATCCCGTAGCCTTTCTTATGAGATCCAACAACTTTGAACCTCCTCGCTTATATCGCCCATTGGGATTAGATAAGGGATGGAAATTGGAGCCCTTTAATCTCACCCCCTTTGGCTTTGTCACTATGCATGCCTCAGGAAGTTTCCAAATGTAAGCCTCAATGCACCATTGAGAGGATTCTTTGGGTGTGAATCACATTGAACAAGATCCTCCTCACTAGGAATGAGTTCCTCCTCATACGAAATTGGAATCCTTCTTTTGTAGCTTCTATTGTAAGACCCACATCTACCCTTGTCGAAAAATATTTCATCACTCGAGCATCAGGCCTATTGTTTCCTCTTTTTTCTCATATTGAGCATGAATCACATGGGTTTGGAGGCTAGTCATAGCCATGACAAACCTCCTCATTCCTGATGGGCCTCCTCCTTTGTCATAATCCCCAATCATAATATTGGGATACCTCCTTAGGTGTATTCCACAAATCCATCCATTATAACTATGTGAATCTTGATCCCAAACTAACTAGGATACATAGGAAACCTCCTTGATGTTCAAGAACAAAACTTCATCCATTCTATCCATTTCATCCATTTCACCCCACACTTCATCCATATCCATCCAAATTTTACCTGGGTTGTCGGACCTCGGTGATATCATACTTCCCACCTAGGAGGTTTCTACATGTAAGCCCCACCCATCATCACTGTTCAAATTAGGACCAAGGAAGCTCTCATGTGTAATCCCCATGCCATCGGTTGAACTATGTGGTTTTTGATCCATTTATTCTAAATAGGGTACGTAGAATGCATTCATATGGTTCAATCCTAAAAAATGGTAAAACTTGGTGCCCTTGTACTAGGGGTGCACTTATCTGATCATCCCTCAATGGTGTCTAGATCAACCTTCACGGAGTGGAATCTTCCCTTCATGGGATAAACCGCACTGTGTCCACTCTCATTGGGAGTTCTGCTCCACCCATCTAGCAACCCTTTCAATCCCCCCTCCTAGGGATTCACCTTCTTGATCCGACTCCATTATGTATCATGATCATCCTCTCTTAATATATGTAAGGTGAAAAACTTTTGACCCATTACACTTATATCTTTTGTTAAACATGAGATACCTGAAAGAAAACATTGGAAGACATTCCTTTGGAATATGATACCCTATGATCGACCTAGGATGCCTTGGGTTCCATGCCCAAGATGCCTCCATGAGATTCCCTCCTATGAGGAAGAATAGAGGAGACCAATATTCCAGAATCTAGATATGAAATAAATTACTAACATGCCTAATCCACTAACCTAAGGTTTCTACCTTGTCAAACCCCTTGGAATGTCCAGACAGAAGCAGCATAATTAACCATTGTGAAAAAATATATGACACTAGGATTGATTTTCACAAACAACGTGTTAATATATGAGGGGGAATTATACTAGGAGATGACTTCCAATGATAAATACATGGAAGGAGTAACTAACATTCAATCATCCTATTTTGATCATGGAGTATACATCATTGAGAAAGTGATTAATTTCACCCACCTATGGAATGCGGGAATGCATGGTACAATGTGAAGTCAAAGTAACATCAAAAATCAAGGTAGTGAACCCTAGTGAGTGCATAAGAAAATAAAATGGATAACCTAACATGAATCTCTTCTCCTCAATGTATGGACTATTATCAATTGAAAAAATTTAGCGGATATAGATTTCATTTGATCCAAATATTCAGTATCAGGGCCCACTATGAAAACAGAGGTCCCGACATGTAACTCACCAATAGTTGGTATAGTTGAATGTTGGGAGTCTTGGTATGTGAGATTTTCAGCATGTATATCTGTATCCTGCTATGGATGACTAGCTGGCATTGGGGAATTGGTCATTTCATTCCAAACATTCTTATTAAAATTTGAATCTTTCTGCGTTGCAGGATGAAGTAGTAGCGAAGCACACACCCAGTCCCCAATGACATAGGGACATGAGGAATGTTGATTCAATAATTTCATATGACCCCACATAAAACACTATGTCCACTAATTCATCATCTTCCAGGCACCCACTTCCCATCCCACCCTTTGCAAACATTCAGAGGAGGGTGATCAACACCCTCATATGACAATATGAGTAAGAGGGAGTCATTCGTGCATGGGATATGGCTCACCCAGACCTGGAGGCTGTTATACCTCACCGAAACCACTACTGCATGGGTCGCGTAGGGAGACCCTACTCCCCACTCTGATGATGAACTGCTTTGAGAGCCTCTCCCTAGAGTTATATTTCAACTCTCTCCCATATGCTGAAGAGGTAGGGTATTCCCGGGTCACCCCAACAATGACCACCAACCGAGAGTCACCTAGGAGGGATCTCACTAGGTCATGTAAATGCCACCATTTACTGTTCTTCTAGGCTAAAGAACATTTGGATCATTACTTAGCTCTATCAGCCTCGGTCCGACTCAGCTGACGTAGAATTTGGGCCCAAGCCCAGGAGGATACCTGTCAAGGGGCATCGCCTTCCACAACTCTAGTGGACCCTTCCACCACTAGTGAATTCTTCCAAGTCCCCTCAAATATCGACCATGGAATCCTTAATGCCCATATTGGATTGTGCCCTCAGACACCTCACATGCAGGTTTGGTTGACTCTTTCAACTGTTGAAATCTCCAGTACGTGTTACAAGCCAATCCATAATGATGAGACAAATTACGTAGGTCCTCACCATGCAGTCACTAGTCATAGTGGAGGTCCCCATTTCTATCACACACAAAATGTAGGTCATTTAAATGTTTCCATCACTGGCCAAAGTCAAGGCCCTCCCAACATCATTGAAGTCTTGTACAGAGGTCCTCCCCAAGATTATGGTTCATGATGTAGAGTTCCTCCCCATGTCTCTAACTAAGGATGCGAAGGTCCTTCTCATGTCATCCCCAAATCCAGTATAGGTCCTTGTCACACCATGTTCCATAAAGAAATGGTCCTACCCACTTCATCGATGATAAGTACCAAGGTAATCCTTATGCCCTCGTCACAGGACCACACATAGATCCTCCCAGTGCTGCAACTACCCATAATAGAGTTCATACCCACTCTTGGTACATCCTCCTCACACATCTAGAAACCAATATAGAGGCCCTCCATATACTCATACATCCCAACATAGAGGTTCACCCCATGTACAAATCAGTAAATTTGAAGGACTACCCCACACTTTGACTCACCAAAATAGAGGTCCTCCATACTTCAATGCCCAACACGTTTGTCCTCCCCATGTTCATGATGATCATAACAAAGGTACTCCATGCAACTTCAATTGATAGAGTATAGGTCCCCCCCACACAAGTGAAAACCAATAAGAAGGTACTCTCTATATCCAAAAAAACCAAAGAAGTGGTCTTCCATGCATAATCAACCCAGAACATAAGGGTTCCCTTCCTAAAAAAACATTGCCTTCCCAAAAGAACCATCCTGGGGTAGTAGGGTGAATGGTCACCACTTGTTGATGCTCCTTTTTCGTCACATTGTCTAAATGAATGGAAAGGAAAATGACTTAGCACAAATGGATTCATCCTTTGAAGAAAACATAAAAAATAAACAAATGTATGAACAAGGCTTCGAATGCACATGCGTCACGCAAGTTCCATCACTGTCGCGCAAGTCCACTTGCACGATTCCTAATGGTTGCATAAGGGACTTGCGTGCCCAAAAGGATAACCACGCGGGTCTTCTTCAGCCTATAAATAGACCCTGTGGCCCCCCCCCCCATTGGAGGAGGAATTTTTACAAAAACTCATATTTAAGCTCCCGGTGCCCTAGTCTCTTCTCAAAGCTTCTGAAACACTTCTAAGGTAATTTATTACCTAGAACAGAAGATCTAAAAAGGGGGAGGAAGGCCTAAGTGTTGAAACACATAAAAACATGCGCGCCTGAGTGGCCATCCCTTAAGGGAAATGGCCTCACTTGTGCGATGCCTTACTCCTTCAATAGAACTTGCGCCCCACTCTTCTGGAAGAACCTCAAGATGATTCTAAAGGCTTTAACCAATAGTCTCTCAAGTATTACCCTGCTGGTTAACCGCCACACAAGTACCCCTGTGTCACGCAGGTATACCTGCGCGACCAGGACTTGCGCGCCCACGCAGTACCTGTGCGCCTGCCAGTACTTGTGCGCCCCTGCCTTTTTGGGTTCCATTCTTGCCCATTTCACCCCTCTTAAGTCATTCCACCTCTCCTACTCAAGATTCAGTCTTCAAGACATTATTCAAATCCATTTATGGCATGATTTCTTGATTTGACTTCCTTATCTGAAATGAAATCTGTGGAATATCTCTCAAAACCTAGTGATTTACACATCTTTATGTCACTAAAGATTGAGATTTTATTCATTCAACCACATCTTTTAAGACGATAGAACTCATTAACTTGGGACTCCTTTTCAGGAGTAAGCCCCAGTCCCCTAATTTGGGAATCCTCCTCATGAGTAAGTCCCAACCATAATTCATTAACCTGGGCCTCCTTTTCAGGAGTAAGCCCCAGTCTCAAATATCGGCATCCTCCTCAAAAGTAAGCCCCAACCATAATTCTCTTAACCTGGGCCTCCTTTTCAGGAGTAAGCCCTAGTCCCCTAATTTGGGAATCCTCCTCAGGAGTAAGTCCTAACCATAACTCATTAACCTGGGCCTCCTTTTCCGGAATAATCCCCAGTCATAATTTCCTTAAATATGGGCCTCCTTTTCAGGAGTAAGCCCCAATCTCAAATATGGGCATCCTCCTCAGGAGTAAGCCCCAACCATAATTCTCTTATCCTAGGCCTCCTTTTCATGAGTAATCCACAGTCCCCTAATTTTTCAAGTCCCTTAAACTGGGGCTCCATTTTCAGGAGCAAGCCCCAGTCATAATTTCTCTTAACAAGTCCTAATTTTCTTTTGATTTGGGATTCCTTCTCAGGAGTAAAACCCAATCATAAGTCCTATCTTAATTTGGGCCTCCTTCTCAGGAGTAATCCCCAAGTTAGAGTATTCAAATCTCCATGAAGTACATATACCTTTACGGACCCTGTTCCTGGATTTATTCCCTGAAGTAAATCCTAATCTTCATTTATCTGGGCAGTCATACACACATAAGTCCCACATTACTTCTTATGTTTGCATATTTCATGGCACAATTGTCTAATTTTTACCTATACCTCTCGTTTCTCACACCGAGCATGACTCACATGAGCTTTGAGTGTAAAAGTAACTATGACATCCTCCTTTGAGCCATCAATCATAAACATCATACTCCCTTACTCGAACTATGTGGGTTCTGATTCCTTTTCTAAAAAAAGGATACGTTGGTAGCCCATCTGCAAGTTCGAGTCCAACTCTAAAATAATCCATGTCCATTTGAATGAAAATAAACTTTAAGTGCACCACTGAGTGGCTTCAAAACCAGTGTGGTCATAATAATGACCAAGAGACTTCTATATAAATTTGTCGAAGGATACCATTGACCAAGAATATCCAATAAATACAGATGATTCTCTATTGATGACGAACCTCAACTACATATAAAAGATTCTCTAAATTTCCTACATATTAAATCATTGATTTTCAAATCTGATGGAAAGATCATTTTATACTTGGTAATGTAATAAGGATTCACAAACATAACTTAAATCTATAAAGAGAGTCCCAAAGTAGACAATAATTCCCCTCAAAAAGGTATAATGAGTCTGACCTCCCATCCTCTCAACCAATGCAAATTCCTAAGCCTCATCAGTCCACAAACTAATGAGCGCCTACCTCTGGAAATTAGGTCCAAATAGATGTGGAATCATTGGATATTTCCAATTCTATGAAAAAACACTTTAGAAACCAATAGGAATGTTTGAACCTCCCATCAATGAGGTCATCCCTGAATTGCAAGGGAAACAAAAAATGGTGTACTCGACGTGAGTCCTTAACCAAGTTAAAATGATGTTTTACCTATTTGTTAGGGTCGTATTTAAAACGCAATGAGAGGGCCAACAAAAAACTCATTGACATATGTGCTCATCCAAAAGATGTAGTGGCCGAATTCATCTTGATTACATCTGTTATATCAAACATGCACTCTTTTCCTAAATCTTCTACATTTTCAGAATGGCTGCTCTCAAGTTCACACCTGTGAATACTGCTGCTGCAAATTCCACTACTGCTACTTCTACTGGATTGTCGTCCGCTCTGAGGATGACATCACCTACTCAGCGTCTTCAACGCTGGGTATCAAACTTGCTAGTTATAGAGTACCGTCAACATGGTACCATCCCAACTATGGAGGCTGCCCGACAAACCCTCCAAGTGAACAACTCACTCCGGTCGTCCGGACAATGACAACCAGTGATCAAGAAGCAGGCGGTGCTGACTACCGTCCCCAACCATTTCGGGATGTTATCCCCGGAATGCAATCACCATTCACTCCTATATTATAGGGAGGTGAATGAGCAGGTCCCTCAGGTCCATAATTCAAAGAATCAGGAGTCCTTCCTGAGGGATCCTATCAACAATCACCACCAGACTCGTGCGGCAGTACGCCCTCAACATGATGAGGGTACCGACTTTAGGCGTTCGGCTGAGGTTCCTCAAACCCGAGCAGGCAAGACGAACTTCCATAACTCTCTTAACTCGGGGCTCCTTTTCAGGAGTAAGCCCCAATCCCCTAATTTGGGCATCCTCCTCATGAGTAATTCCCAACCATAACTCATTAACCTGGGCCTCCTTTTCATGAGTAATCCCCAGTCATAATTTCCTTAAATATGGGCCTCCTTTTCAGGATTAAGCCCCAATCTCAAATATGGGCATCCTCCTCAGGAGTAATCCCCAACCATAATTCTATTAACCTGGGCCTCATTTTCTGGAGTAAGCCCCAGTCCCCTAATTTTTCAAGTCCCTTAAACTGGGCCTCCCTTTTCAAGAGAAAGCCCCAGTCATAATTTCTCTTAACCATTCCTAATTTACTTTTGATTTGGGATTCCTTCTTAGGAGTAAAACACAATCATAATGCATCTCCTAATTTGGGCCTCCTTTTTAGGAGTAAGCCCCAAGTTAGAGTATTCAAATATCCATGAAGTACATATACCTTTATGGACCCTGTTCCTGGATTTCATCCCAAAATTAAATCCTAATATTCATTTATCTGGGCAGTCATACACACATACGTCCCACATTATTTCTTGTGATTGCATCTTTCATGGCAGAATTTTCTAATTTTTACTGATACCTCTTTTTTCTCACACCGAGGATGACTCACGTGAGCTTAGAGTGTAAAAGTAGTTATAAAATCCTCTTTTGAGCCATCAATCATAAAAATCATACACCCTTACTCGAACTACGTGGGTTCTGATTACTTTTCTAAACAAAGGATACGTAGGTAGCCCATATACGGGTTCGATCCCAACTCTGAAATAATCCATGTCCATTCGAATGACAATAAAAATTAAGTGCCCCACGGAGAGGCTTCAAAACCAGCATGGTCATCATAATGACCAAGACACTTCTACATAAATGTGTTGTAGGATACCATTGACCAAGAATCTCTAATAAATACAGATGACTCTCTATTTATGAACAACCTTGAATACATATAAAAGATTCTCTAAATTTCCTACATATTTAATAATTGATTTTCAAATCTGAAGGAAAGATCATTTTATACTTGGTAATGTAATAAGGATTCACGAACATAACTTAAATCTATAAAGAGAGTCCCGGAGTAGACAATAATTCCCCTAAAAAAGGTGTGATGAGTCCGACCTCCCATCCTCTCGACCAATGCAAATTCCTAAGGCTCATTAGTACACAAACTAATGAGGGCCTACCTTTGGAAAGTAGGTCCAAATGGATGTGGAATCATTGGATTTTTCCGGTTCTATGAACAAACCCGTTAGAAACTGATTGGAATTTTTGAACCTCCCATCAAGGAGGTCATCTCTGAATTCCGAGGGAAACAAAAAATCGTAGTTCGAGTAAGGGAGTATGATGTTTATGATTGATGGCTCAAAGGAGGATGTCATAATTACTTTTACACTCTAAGCTCACATGAGTCATGCTCGGTGTGAGAAACAAGAGGTATCGGTAAAAATTAGACAATTGTGCCATGAAAGATAAAATCATAAGAAATAATGTGGGACTTATTTGTGTATGACTGCCCAAATAAATGAAGACTAGGATTTACTTCAGGGAAGAAATCCAGGAACATGGTCTATAAAAGTATATGTACTTCATGGAGATTTGAATACTCTAACTTGGGGCTTAATCCTGAAAGGAGGCCCAAATTAGGAGAGGAATTATGATTGGGTTTTACTCCTGAGAAGGAATCCCAAATCAAAAGTAAATTAGGAATGGTTAAGAGAAATTATGACAGGAGATTACTCCTGAAAAGGAGGCCCAGTTTAAGGGATTTGAAAAATTAAGGGACATGGGTATACTCTTGAAAAGGAGGCCCATATTTGAGACTGGGGCTTACTTCTGAAAAGGAGGCACATGTTAATGAATTATGGCTGGGACTTACTCCTAAAAATGAGGCCCATATTTAAGTAAATTATGACTGGGGCTTTTTCCTGAAAAGGAGGCCTAGGTTAATGAATTATGGTTGGGACTTACTCCTAAAGAGGATTCCCAAATTAGGGGACTGGAGATTACTCCTAAAAAGGAGGCCCAGGTTAATGAATTATGGTTGGGACTTACTCTTGAAAAGGAGGCCCATGTTTAAGAAAATTATGACTGGGGCTTACTCCTGAAAAGGAGGCCCATGTTAATGAGTTATGGTTGGGTCTTACTCCTGAGGAGGATTCCCAAATTAGGGGACTGGGGCTTAGTTTTGAAAAGGAGGCACAGGTTAAGAGAATTGTGGTTGGGGCTTACTCCTAAGGAGGATGCCCATATTTGAGACTGGGGCTTACTTCTGAAAAGGAGGCCCAGGTTAATGAATTATGGTTGGGACTTACTTATGACAAGGATTCCCAAATTAGGGGACTAGGGCTTACTCCTATGAATGAGGCCCGGGTTAGTTAGTTCTCTCATCTTAAAGGATGTGGTTGAATTAATGAAATCTCAATATTTAGTGACATAGTGATGTGTAAATCACTTGGTTTTGAGAGATATTCCATAGAGTTACTTTCAGATAAGGAAGTCAAATCAAGAAATCATGCCACAAATGGATTTGAAGAATGTCTTGAAGACTGAATATTGAGTAGGAGAGGTGGAATGACTTAAGTGGGGTGAAATGGTAAAGAAGGGGACCCAAAAAGGTAGGGGTGCACAAGTCCTGGCAGGCGCGTAGGTACTGTGTGGGCGCAGAAGTCCTGGTCACGCAGGTATACCTGCGTGACACATGGGTACATGCACGATGGTTAAACAGTAGGGTAATACTTGAGCTACTATTGGTTAAAGCCTTTAGAATCATCTTGAGGTTATTCCAGAACAGTGGCGCGCAAGTTCTATTGAAGGAGTAAGGCAGTGCGCAATTGAGGCAATTTCACTTCAGGTTCACCATTTTTTGTTTCCCTCGGAATTCGGGGATTACCTCCTTGATGGGAGGTTCAAACATTCCAATCGGTTTCTAATAGGTTTGTTTGTAGAACCAGAAACATCCAATTGATTCCACATCCATTTGGACCTACTTTCCAAAGTTAGGCGCTCATTAGTTTGTGTACTGATGAGGCTTATGAATTTGTATTGGTCGAGAGGATGGGAGGTCGGACTCATCACACCTTTTTAGGAGATTTTTGTATACTCCAGGACTCTCTTTATAGATTTAAGTTATGTTTGTGAATCCTTATTACATTACCAAGTATAAAATGATCTTTCCATCAGATTTGACAATCAATGATTAAATATGTAGGAAATTTAGAGAATATTTTAAATGTATTCGAGGTTCTTCATCAATATAGAATCATATGTATTTATTAGATATTCATGGTCAATAGTATGATTCGACACATTTATATAGAAGTATCTTGGTCATTATGATGACCATGCTGGTTTTGAAGCCACTTAGTGGGGCACTTAAAGTTTATTGTCATTTAGATGGACGTGGATTATTTCCGAGTTGGGATCAAACCCATAGATGTGCTACCTACGTATCCTTTGTTTAGAAAAGGAATCAAAACCCATGTAATTCGAGTAAGGGAGTATTATGTTTATGATTTATGGATCAAAGGAGGATTTCATAATTACTTTTACACTCTAAGCTCACGTGAGTCATGCTCGGTGTGAGAAACAAGAGGTATCGGTATAAATTAGACAATTGTGCCATGAAAGATGCAATCATAAGAAATAATGTGGGACTTATGTGTGTATGACTGCCCAGATAAATGAAGATTAGGATTTACTTCAGGGAAGAAATCTAGGAACAGGGTCCATAAAGGTATATGTACTTCATGGAGGTTTGAATACTCTAACTTGGGGCTTACTCCTTAAAAGGAGGCCCAAATTAGGAGATGACTTATGATTGGGTTTTACTCCTGAGAAGGAATCCCAAATCAAAAGTAAATTAGGATTTGTTAAGAGAAATTATGACTGGGGCTTACTCCTGAAAAGGAGGCCCAGTTTAAGGGAATTGAAAAATTAGGTGACTAGGGCTTACTCCTGAAAAGGAGGCCCAGGTTAAGAAAATTATGGTTGGGGTAACTCTTGAGGAGTATTTCCATATTTGAGATTGGGGCTTACTCCTGAAAAAGAGGCCCATATTTAAGGAAATTATGACTGGGGCTTACTCCTGAAAAGAAGGTCCAGGTTACTGAGTTATGGTTAGGACTTACTCCTGAGGAGGATGCCCAAATTAGGGGAATGGGGATTACTTCTAAAAAGGAGGCCCAGGTTAAGAGAATTATGGTTGGGGCTTATCCTGGGCCTCCTTTTCAGGAGTAAGCCCCAGTCCCCTAATTTTTCAAGTCCCTTAAACTGGGCCTCCCTTTTCAGGAGCAAGCCCCAGTCATAATTTTTCTTAACTAGTCTTAATTTACTTTTGATTTCAGATTCCTTCTCAATAGTAAAACCCAATCATAAGTCCTCTCCTAATTTGGGCCTCTTTTTCAGGAGTAAGCCCCAAGTAAGAGTATTCAAATCTCCATGAAGTACATATAACTTTATGGACCCTGTTTCTTATGATTTCCTCTTTCATGGCATAAATGTCTAATATTTACCGATACCTCTTGTTTATCACACCGAGCATGACTCACGTGAGCTTAGAGTGTAAAAGTAATTATAAAATCCTCCTTTGATCCATCAATCATAAACATCATACACCCTTACTCGAACTACATGGGTTCTGATTCCTTTTCTAAACAAAGGATATGTAGGTATCCCATCTGCGGGTTTGATCCCAACTCTGAAATAATCCATGTCCATCTGAATTAAAATAAACTTTAAGTTCCCCCCTGAGTGGCTTTAAAACCAGAATGGTCATCATAATGACCAAGATACTTCTATATAAATGTGTCGAATGATACCATTGACCAAGAATCTCTAATAAATACATATGATTCTCTCTTGATGAAGAACCTCGAATACGTATAAAAGATTTTGTAAATTTCCTACATATTTAATCATTGATTCTCAAATCTGAAGGAAAGCTCATTTTATACTTGGTAATAAAATAAGGATTCATGAACATAACTTAAATCTATAAAGGGAGTCCTGGAGTAGAAAATAATTCCCCTCAAAAAGGTGTGATGTCTCTGACCTCCCATCCTCTCGACCAATGCAAATTCCTAAGCCTCATCAGTCTACAAACTAATGAGCACCTACCTTTGGAAGGTAGGTCCAAATGGATGTGGAATCATTGGATGTTTCCGGTTCTACGAACAAACCCGTTAGAAACCGATTGGAATGTTTGAACCTCCCATCAAAAAGGTCATCCTCGAATTCCGAGGGAAACAAAAAATGGTGAACCTGACGTGAATCCTTAACCAAGATAAAATGATGTTTTACCTATTTGTTAGGCCCCTATTTAAAAAGCAATGAGAGGTCCATGAAAAACAATCATTGACATATGTGCTCATCCAAAAGATGTAGTGGCTAAATTCTTATTGATTATGTCTATTATATCAAACAGGCACTCTTTTCCAAAATCTTCTACATTTCCAGAATGGCTGCTATCAAGTTCACACCTGTGAATACTGCTGCTGCAAATGCCACTGCTGCTACTCCTACTGGATCGTCGTCCGCTCTGAGGATGACATCACCTACTCAGCGTCTTCAACGCTGGGTATAAAATGCGCTGGTTAAGGAGTACCATCAACACAGTACCATCCCAACTCTGGAGGCTACCCGACAAGCCCTCCAAGTGAACAACTCACACCAGTCGTCCGGACAACGACGACCAGTGATCAAGAAGCAGGCGGTGATGACTATCGTCTCCAACCGTTTCAGGTTGTTATCCCTAGAACGCAATCACCATTCACTCCCATATTCTGGGGAGGTGAATGAGCACGTCCCTCAGGGCCTTAATTCAATGAAGCAGGAGTCCTTCCTGAGGTGTCCTATCAACATTCGCCGCTAGACTCGTGCGGTAGTACGCCCTCAACATGATGAGGGTACTGACTCCAGGCGTTCGGCTCAGGTTCCTGAAACCCGAGCAGGGAAGACGAACCTCCAGAGGCGGAATCTAGTCAACAGTGAGCAGGTTCTCATCTCTGCCATCTCCAGAGAAGTCAACCGACCTAACTTGGTGGAAAGCAACGAGCGGGCACACACACCTGCCCGTTTTAATCCCGTTGTCCAGCAGACTCATCTGGCAGCAGCACGCTAATCCCGTTAGGAAATTTCGGCAGAGTACTATAGGCAACAACATACACCTGTCTATACATCATCAGCTAGTCAGCAGGCTCTTATGACTACATATGATGAAGCTCGTCAACTACGTTTAGCGATGTGTAATCAGCAGGCACATACACCTGCTAATACTAATCAAGACTACCAATAGTCTCCCTTGGTAGCTCACAAATAAGTTAGTCGGAAAGCTTTGAAGACAAACAAGAGTCAGACTCAACTCTCTGCCCCCACACTTGAGTACTATCAGGATTCACTGACAGGAAAAAGAGGACAGGAGTAGACACATACACCTACTCCAAGCATGGAATGGATGTATATCCATGTTCCAGCAGCTGAAGTCACCAAACATATTCTATCAATGGTGAAAGAGCATAAGAAAATACCTTATCATATTTTGGATGCTTTTCAGGATATTATAACAAATTCAGCGGCATCACAGGGAAAGACACATAAATCTATCCCTACCAGTGGAGTGAGACATCAACAATTCACTCCGGAATGGACACACGCATCTGTTCCAGTCCAAGAGGGTTGTGGGGAATACTCCCCTATATCATACGGACAACCAAGTCAGGCACATACACCTGATTTGATTAGAGATAGTCAGTCTAACCTGGCCATCATTCATGATCAATCACATACACCTGCTCAGAGCAGCCACTTTCATTAACAAGTGGTTTCCAAGGCAAGTAAGAAGGCGTCTAAGAAAAAGACCCACCCATCACAGTCAGGAGATCAAGAGCCAATCTGTAACAAGGCCTTGCTCGATGCTGGAGTTCATGAAGCCCTCAGATAGTTATCTGTTGGAATTCAAGATTCTACTCCCTCATTTCCCAATAGTGGGAACATTAATTCCGAAGGTCTTCAACATACACTTCCTCATGAAGGCTTGCTTCATGAAAATTCAGTCGATCTCGAAGTTTCATCTTTAGATGAGAGCCACAGGAACCCTCTGTGTGGTCAGAAGACCAAGGAGTAAGAGATTTCTTCTTTTGTTGTAACCCACCATGGTGGTCCTCCCCATGATGATGAATTTCATTGTGAAAGTCCTCTCCATAGTAGAGATGCACATTGCCTAGAAAATACTCCAGTGGACGATGTAGTGCTGAGAAAGACCTCTTATCTTTAGGCACTTGAAAATGAGAAACCAGTCATGTCTGATGCTTCATTGCTAGCAGGTGAAATAATTTCTCAATCAAAAGATATCCCAGGGTGTAGGTCATTCTCTGAACCACCCCTAAGTCATGCATCTTCTAGTTTTATTGATGATTTCTCTACCAATATTGTTGAATATGATGAAGCAAAAAGGAAACACCAACTCTGGTCAAATCAGGTAGAATAATCTCCATTTAATGATAAATAAGAAATGCGGAACATGAGAAAACAATTGGCGAAAGGTGAAATATCAGTCATGTTTTGGCCTCTGGCTGACTCTCAGTATGACATTTCAAAGATGTTGACGGAAGATGGAATTCATGATATGTGTCTCAACATATGGAAAACTCTTTGTCAGTTGAAGAAGAAAGTATTATTTTATGATGAATATGAAAATCATCTTCAGATAATAGAAGGGTTACAACGTTAGATTGATTTGGAATCTCTATCAGTCTCTCAATATCTGAAGGCAGAAAAGCAGAGAGCCCTTCAACGTTCATTCCTTGGCACACTAAGAAGATTGTGTCAGTTAATTTCCAATGCCCCATCTGGTATTCATGTCAGAGGATGAGGTGTTCATGGAGCACTACATTTCACAATGATCTCCAGTCAGGAAAGCCCGCTGAAAATGGTCTCATGTAATGTTATTTCCCATGGTCGACCACAGTCAATGAACTTTGTTTGTAATCAAAAGCTTTCCCAAGAACAGGATTTAATTAGTTCCTCTCAAAATCAAGCATACAAAGAACAAGTTGTTGAATTACTCCTGTATGAAGTAAACGAGAATATTGAACATGCCTCTCGTATGGAGCAAGCACATCATCAAGTGACAGAAGTGTCGGAAATCATCTAACAGTCATTTGAACCAGGTGATAAAAGTGGATACAGATTAATGCACCCCGCGAATTTCCATACTATGGTTCGCAAGATCAGGAGAGATTTTAAGAAAGTCTCAGACATAGCATATCAAGAGCCATCCCATCTTGCCATACTGTGGACTCTTTTAAACCAACCCTCATAATCAACAGATAGGATTCAAGGAGTTGACTGGGAACAGTAGGAACAGCCCCAGTCCACCGGACTGGGGAATTTTTCAAATCATCAATCCCCTCCTTAGAGAAAGTCGGTCTTTTCTCAATTGGGGAAGAAGCCTCAACAAAAATGAAGAGCCAAATTATCAGGAGATTCGCTCCAAATTATGGTTCGTCAAGAGGTTCCTGAGGGATCAAATCAACAAAAGGAAATGTCTCACCAAAGACATGGAAGAAGAAAATATCACGGAAATACTGTTAGAAGGGATGTGATGTGTTATGCATCCATCAATGTCATCAATGTCATTGTTGCTGATCCACCGGATGAGGCTCACTCAGGGGACTCAGATGAAGAGGTTTCTGCTCAAGAAGGTGTATGCACCGACACAAATGAAGAAGGTGTGCGTACAAGAAATCAAAGGGTTACTCAGAACCTAGGTAATACTTTGAGTAACCCACTTCCCCCTCTCCAAAAAGGATCCAAAAAAGAGAGGGGAAAGAATCAGGTTACATATCCTTCTTCTGGAGAAGGTCAATCTCTCTCACTAGAGCAAAAGTTTTCACAACAGGAGGAAGAAATGAAGTAATTAATAAGGTTGAATGTAGAACTACTTCAGAGTAGTCTTCTTCTTAAACGTATTGGAGTCGGTCAGTCAAAGGAATTTGTTGCAGCTACTGAGATGGATCAAGAATATCCTCCTCTATCAGTACACCCTCACAGGTCTAATCCTACTGGTCAAGTGCAACAATAGTTGGCAGTGCTCCCATCAATTGCAGCACCAACCACCACATCTGTCCAAGCTCCAGTCATTGCACCTACCCAAGTCCAAGTTCAACCGGATGTTTCTGAAAATTTAATAAATACTATTGAGTCATTAACATCTCATTTAGAAACTATGGAAGGGAAATGTGCGCAGGTTCAACCAGAAAAGAATGTTTACCCTGAATGGGTAGATTCGATCTCTCCTCCATCCAGTTTTGGAAACCCTGTAATCCCTATTTTCAATGGATCAGGTGACCCTGAACAGCATTTGACGCATTACGTGTCTTGTTGTGATCCTATGATGGGAATTCTAGAGCAGAAAGAAGCAGTAAAACTCAGATGCTTCGTACGGACCTTGCAAGGACCAGCCTTTGTCTAGTATACAAGCTTGCAATCCCGGTCAATTACTGGATGGGAAGATCTCCGTCAAAAATTCCTTCTTCAGTTCAGCTCAACATTGCCAAAGACAATAGTTTTTTATCTTAGTAACTGTGAGCAAAGGGAGAATGAAAGGGTCTCAGATTTCATTGCTCGCTGGAAGGGTTTAACATATTCCCTATGATTAGCACTCCCTCAAGATGAATTGTTACCAATCTATGTGGGAAATCTGCATGACAAATTACGCACGCCGTTAATCCCTGTGAAATACACCAGAGGGTTTCGAGACCTTACTTTAATTGCTCAGCAGATTGATGATTCCCTTATATAGGCTAAGGCTAAATCTCGTGTAATTCCATGACCTCCAGGAAGGATAATGGGTAAAGCAGAAACTGCTATAGTTATGCTTAACCAAGCACCTGTACCTGTTTCTACTTCAAAACATTCATCTTCTCAAAGGGCTCCACCTCCTGAGCACCAACAAAAAAGGCAGTTTCATCCAAATGATCAAAGAGATCAAAGGAAAAAACAATTTTATGATTTGAAGAGAAAAACATACTCTTTACGAAGTGAACAAGTTCCTGGTTACTTCATTTCGGCTCTGGAAAATAATTTGGTTCAGCTGCCAAGGCCCAAAAGGCCAAACAAGGAAGGAGATGAAGACCGTCCCAATTATTGCCCTTTTCATCAAATGTTGGGGCATCCCATCCAGGAGTGTTTTCTCTTCAATGACCTCCTTCGAAAGATGGTCGACTCGGGACAAGTCAAACTGAAAGGTTCTTCAGCTCAGGTAGCATGTGTTACTGCTATAGTTCCAAAGGAGGAAGGCGAATGGAAAGAAGTCAGAAGAAACAATGTACAAAATTATAATGATTGGATGGTCAGAAAGACAATCAACCGAACTCATGCTATTTTGCGAACAAAATTAAAGAAATTGATTGTGTCTTCTGCCATGAATGTTGCGGAAAAACCATCTTCATTAGAGGGAAAGTCCTCAAAGAAACGGCATGATTCAAAGAAAGAAAAAGAATCAGAAGAAGATGAGTATGTGTCAAATCCTAAGTTGTCTTTGACTCTGGCATACTTCATTCCATCTACTTCAAAGCCACGGGCACCACCCCACCAAATGGCACAGCCTAAACAGGCTAATCAGGAAGATTCATCATCAGATGAAGAGTTAATATTCGGTTATGTTAATATGATTCAATTAATAGATCCATATGCCAATAGTAGTTTTGATTTCGATGAGCCTGAATTCCCTGTATCAAACAAGGGAATCAGAGGAAGTTCCAGAGGCTCAGGATACAGGGGAAGACGTGGATCTTTTAGAAGCCACTACTCAAATTCTACCCCTGCTAGAACTGTGTATGCAGCAAAAACTTGTGGTAGAGACCTTCAACGAGCTCAGAAAGAACAAGAAAGTTCTTCTACCAATAACAATATTAGTCCTGGAACAGTTATTTTGGAAGACCGGTTAAAGGTTCCATATTCATCCTCTCAGCAAGAAAATGGATCTAATCGGTCTAATCTTCCAAAACCAGGAATATTACCGACTCCTATCCCGATACAAGATGCATCAACTTCCAAAGAATCTTCTTCCAAGTTACCTGCCAAACCACATATTCTTGTTGGCAAACGCAGACCTATGGATCAAAAGAATGATGTATTGAAAAACTTGGACCAAGTACCAGCCAATTTATCAATTCTGGAGGCTCTGAATCTGTCAAAAGATCTTTGGGAAGCACTCATCGAAGCTTTGTCAAGTCCTCAAGAGTTTTAAACTAAAATTTCTACAGCTGAAGTCTATCACATAGAGAATAATCCTGCAGAATGCCATGAAATAATATCTTTTACTGATGAAGATGAAGATGATGTTGTGCATGGGAATATTAGACCTTTGTACTTATCTAGAAAGGTCAATGGTGTAGACATCCAAAGGGCTTTTATTGACAATGGTTCATGAGTCAACCACATGCCCATTTGTACACTTCATCGATTGGGCCTCACAGAATCTGATTTATCTCCTTCTACCATGATGTTACAAGGATATGATAAAAATGAACAAGAAACACTGGGCGAAGTTACACTCAGAACTCATTTTGGAGATCTTGTATCCAATTCATATTTCAAGGTTGTTGATCAAGACGCAACCTTCAACATCTTACTTGGAAGACCCTGGCTACATCAAAATGCGGCTATCCCTTCATCATATAATCAATGTCTCAAATATTGTTTCGATGGTCATGTTGGGAAATTCTATGGTGATAAGGCCCCATTCAAGACATGTGAGTCTCAATACATTGAGGTGAAATTATATCACATGAAGGGAAGGGAGAAATCCACAACAAAGGATATTACCAAAGTTAATGCTCAATATGGTTTGGAGAAGATTCCAATTAATCCATTTACACATGTGAGTATAGATTATGTGTTGCCTATCAGTCAAATTGATAAGATAGACCCAAATCAAAATACTCTTATGGAAAGATCCATAATAACAGTTACGGCAATCGAACCAGACAACATGGGATAAATTGGTAACCCACCAAGCAATAATGAAAGAACAAATGGTGACGTCTTCATTTCATCTGCTGAAATCCAACAAGTCTATACTTCTCCAATTAGGCCAGAAGAATTTATAGCAACATCGGAGGTGAACAATGATGTCAATTCTGAATCCATCATTTCCTCTTTATTACCCAAATAAGACCCTTCATCATCAATCGGGTCGGAAATGCAAGCTTCTTCTTCAAGATATGAAAATTTTGACATCTCTTCTGATCATGGAAATTATGCTTTATCATCTATTATGAAAGTATAAACAGAAGAAATAATACATGAAGAAGAAGAAGAGGAAGATCTAAGAGGTTCTCCTCCAGCATTTTAAGAGGGTATCTCTACCACTGTGGATGAACTCAGAGAAATAAATCTGGGTACAAAAGAAGATCCACACCCCCACATTAATCAGTATGTCCTTGACTCTTGAAGAGCAAGAGATGTATATTTTTTTCTAAAGAAAAATAGGGATATATTTTCCTGGAACTATACAAAAATGCCCGACATTGATCCTGATGTTTCTACTCATCATTTGGGTTTACCAGAAGAACATCGAGGATTTAAGCAAGCCGTGAGAAGAACACACCCAACTTATGCTTCTAAAATTTAAGCTGAAGTGGATAAGCTTATCAAAGATAACTTCATCAGAGAAGTTCATTATCCCATGTGGTTGTATAATATTGTCCCTGTAAAGAAGAAGAATGAACAAATTAGAGTTTGCATCGATTTCAGAGATCTTAATCGGCATTGTCCTAAGGATGATTTCCCGGTTCCGATTACAGAACTTTTAATTGATGCAACAGCTAGATATAAAGCACTTTCCTTCATGGATGGATATTCCAGATATAATCAGATTCGAATGGCCCCAGAAGATGAGAAATCCATAGCCTTCAGAGCCCCTCAGGGCGTGTTTTCCTACCGAGTAATTCCCTTTGGCTTAAACAATGCAAGTGCAACATATCAGCATGCCATGCATCGTATCATCAAACCCTTCTTAGGGAATTTTTTTGAATGATATGTAGATGATTTGGTGGTTAAATCCAAACAACATTCTAATCACTTGGCTGATTTGGAAGTCATATTCTCAAAGCTTTGACAACATAATTTGAAGATGAACCCCTTAAAATGTACTTTTGGGGTAGCCTAGGGAAAATTTCTTGGCTTTGTTGTACGCCATCGTGGTATTGAAGTCGATCCTGAGAAGACCAAGTCAATCCTTGGTATGTCACCTCCTCAAAATTTGAAATAATTCAGAGGACTTCAAGGACACTTAGCCTATATTCGGTGTTTCATCGCCAATTTGGCAGGCAAAAGTTTACCCTTCACCAAATTGATGAAGAAGGGAGTCACGTACCAATGAAGTGAAGAATGTCAAGAAGAATTCGATATTATCAATAAATACCTCTTGAGTCCACCGGTACTCATGCCACCTGTTGAAGGAAGACCACTTATCCTTTACTTGACAGCTCTAGAGCGATCATTGGGTGCCTTTCTTGCTCAAAAGAATGATGTTGGGAATTAAAACAGCCTCTACTATCTCAATGGAACTATGATTAAAGCAGAAACTCGGTATTCAAGTATTGAGAAGTGCTTCCTGGAATTAATATTTGCAGTTCAGAAGTTGAGACACTACCTGCAACATCATGAGGTCCAATTGGTATCTCGCAATAACCCGCTCAAATTCATCCTTAGTCATCCAACACTTACAGGACATCTGGCAAGGTGGGCAGTTATTTTGCAGCAATTCGACATTCAATAAGTTTCTCAAAAGGCGATAAAGGGCCAAGCTCTGGCAGATTTCCTAGCTGAACACCCTTCAGTGGAAGACACATTTTCAGATATTAAACTCCCTGATAAGGAAGTCTTCTCTATTCAATAAACTCCTCAGGCATGGGAAATGTATTTTGATTGTGCTTCCCGAAGTCCAACAGGGAGGAAAATGGAAAATCCTAAATTCAACAAAGTTGGCTTAGGAATTGTTCTCATTTCTCCAGAAAAGGCAGTGTTACCTTATTCCTTCTTATTGTGGGAAGGTGTTACCAATAATGAAGCATAATACCAAGCTCTCATCGTAGGCTTGGAATTAGCGCTTCAAGAACAAGTGAATCACTTAAAGGTGAAAGGTGATTCAGACCTGGTAATCAAACAAGTCAATGGGGATTATGCCATCAGAAAAGAAGAACTAATCCATTTGTATGATTACATCAGAGAGTTAATGGTGGAATTCCCTTGGGAACTGACATTTTCTTATGCCCCAAGATCAAAAAATGCTCAAGCTGATGCACTGGCTAATATAGCCACAGCTCTAGCAGATCCAAATCAAGACGAGACAACCATCAGTATTTCCCACCGTCGTGCAATTTCACCATATGTTCGAATAAGAACAGAGGAAATTAATGAAATTAGACCCATTCCTAAACCGTATGGTCATACTACAGGATGGATGTCACCTATCAGAGAATACCTTCAAAATGGAACACTTCCACCTGATAGAGCCGAGAAAGAACAAGTCTGGTGACGTGTGGTCAATTTTACTCTTTATGATATCCCAGATCACCTAGAGAAAATTCTCTACAAACGTGGTTTTGATGGAGTTCTCTTTAGATGCATTGATGGGGAAGAGACAACGGCTGTCATGAAAGAAGTGCATGTAGGAGTCTGTGGTTCCAACCAGTCTAGACATAGACTGTCGGATCAGATTTGAAGGCTTGGATACTTTTGGCCTTCAATGATACAAGATTGTGTCGATTTCACAAAGAAGTGTCATTCATGCCAAGTACATTCCAACTTCATTAATCAACCTCCAGAGTTGCTTCATACAGCTAAATACTCATGGCCATTTGCCACATGGGGAATGGATGTGGTGAGACCTTACCCTTCGGCTACGGCCAAGCAGTTTAAGTACATTCTTACTGCTACTGACTTCTTTTTCAAATGGGCAGAGGCAATACCTCTTAAGGATGTCAGTTCTAAATGCGTTGTTAGCTTCATCAAGTCTAACATCATTACTAGATTTGGTGTCCCTCATACCATATTGACGGACAATGGCACCAACTTCTATTCATCCGAGGTGAAGAAGTTGCATCAAGAATACAACATCAAATCCCACCATTTATCTCGGTATTATGCAACAGCCAATGGCCAAATAGAAGCCTTCAACAAGACTCTTTCAAATATACTACAAAAGATGGTGGATAAAGATAAGAAGACATGGCCTGATAAACTCTTTCATGCTTTATGGGATTATCGGACTACCACATGCACTGCAACTCGGTCAACTCCATATTCACAGGTATATGGAATGGAAGCCGTCTTTCCCATTGAAGTTTAACTACCCTCGCCCAGAGTTTCCATTTGTGATCAATCGTCTACAGATGAACAATCTCAAAAGCGGTTGAATGAATTGGAACAGTTATATAAGAAAAGATTGTGCACTTTTCACCACTTGGAAGTCTATCAGAATCAAATAACATGAGATTTTAACAAAAAATATCTTCTTCATTCATTCACTCAGGGATAATTGGTATTAGTTCTCAGAACTCCAATGATACCAGGAAGGAAACCTCCCAATATAGATCCAAAATGGGAAGGACCATACTCAATACATAGGGTCTACTCCAATGGAGCTTATTCATTAATCTCGATGGATGGAGAACTCATCACTACTCCAACCAATGCCAGATTTTTGACGAATTATTTTTTATAAAAACAAAATATATCATCAATGGTCCATACATTTGACCTTAAACTATTTTTACTTTCATCCCACACGACGTTAAACTGTGAAAAAGTTCCCTCAATGGTCCAGTATGACCTTAAACTGCAACTAGGTCCTGTATGACCTTAAACTACATCAATAGTCCCGTATGACCTTAAACTACATCATCAATGGTCCATACATATGACCATAAACTATTTTCACTTTCGTCCCACACGACGTTAAACTAGGAAAAAGTTCCATAAATGGTACAATATGACCTTAAACTACAACTAGGTCCTGTATGACTTTAAACTACATCATCAATAGTCCATGCATATGACCCTAAACTATTTGCAAGTCCCTTACGTCCAATAAGACGTTAAACTGTGAAGTCCTAACTACATGACGCTAAACTGTATAAAAGTCCCTTACGTCTGGAAAGAAGTTAAACTACATAATCATCAAAGGTCCTGTATGACCTTAAACTACACCACCGTCCATCATGACATTAAACTGCACCATCCACGGTCCATGCATATGAGGTTAAACTATTCTCACTTTCGTCCAACATGACCCTAAACTGTATCATCCCTAATTCATCCAACCTGATGTTAAACTGTGAAAAAAAAGTCCCCAATGCATCTAACATGACGTTAAATGGTGTACTCTTTTGTCCTTACTGTATGACATTAAACTGCACAGTCCCCCTTTCATCAAACATGATGTTAAACTATATTGTCCCCATCGTCCTAACTGCATGATGCTAAACTGTACAGATAGTCCCTTCATACGTCATACATGACGTTAAAATGTGTATCGTTAAGGTTGTTGTTATCTCTTGTTTCTCACACCGAGTATGACTCACGTGATCTTAGAGAAAACCTCATCCATGACACTCTATTTGGGATACTAACCATGTGTAAGTCCCGACAACATCATTTTTTAGGTCGTTGCCCCCAAGAACAACTTGATTATTAATTCATTCTTTAATTGAACTACGCGGACTTTTATCTTTGCCTTCCAGGCTGGGTACGTAGGAAACCTCCCAAGGTTCAAGCCCAAGACCAATCTCTTCACATCGGTTCACCTCCATCCCATACGATGTTGATTCGTGAAACCGCCCCTAGAATCAATATCTTTACATTGGTTCACTTTCGTCCTTGTTATCCGACATTAAACTATACAACACTTTTGTCCAGTATGATAATAAACTACAATATTCTTTGATACCCTCACCTAAGAGGGAACCATTATTTACATTGTTTTTTCAATCATGTTTCATTTCGAAGACTGCGTGCATACATGGCAATGCCTAAACCTTTTATCTTGGGTTAAACCATCATTGTACTAAAGTCCCCTTTCACCCTTCACATGTACGAATCAAATTTGTACAAAGGGTATTTCTAGAACTACGTGGGATTGATTCCCATCCTTATGGGATACGTAGGAATGTTCGAGTGTCCCTCGAATCTAGCCCCCTGTCTTTTGGGCCTAACCCCAAATTCCACTTCCAGTCCCTTGGCTGAAAAGTCCCCATGAAAACACACACTGTGTATTTCTTACAATGGTCCGAGCTCTATGACCCTAAACTATGATCTATAATCCTTTTGTCCCACACAACGTTAAACTGTAATTTAAGAACCATGTATGGCTTGATTCCCCTCTTTATGGGATACGTAGTGAAGTCCAATATTTCCAGTCAGGACCCAGCCACAACATGATTATGGTTAGAATTGATCTGTGTATCTCTGTATACATTGGACAATACCCATATTTATGTATCATAATCATAACCTTAAATATTTTTAGATCTTCATAACCCTTTTCTTGACTTCTAGTCACAAAAATATCAAACTTCTGAGAGTTCTTTTTCCTGACTATGTAGCAAGTGCCCTTAGGTGGCCTTGCATAAACAATCTACATAACGGACCTGTTAGACAAAACATACTATTATTTGACTATGAAGCCAATGCCCTTAGGTGGCCCTGCATAATTCAACCCCCTAATGTGTTTGTTAAATAGTGGTAACTTCATTCTTGGGAGGAAATCCTATTTTTCCTTATTTGTCTTAATGACAGTATGTAGGGATCCTCAAAAATAGACATCCTTAACATACTTGTCCCATATACTTTTTCATGATCTGAAGGTATTCAAGTCTATGGTTTATATTCTCCTTCCCTACTTTTGGGTCAGACCTTTGTTGGAGTAATATCCATCCAGTTCTTCGATAATCTTGTTTGGAAATATATCCTCCATATTCAAGTAACTCTTTCCATACAACAAACTCTATAATTTGGAAAATTTGAATCTCCATAAACTTTAACTAGATTTTAGCAGTATAAAAGTAAATTTCTGAGAGTTCTTTTGCCAGACTATGTTGCACGTGCCCTTAGGCACCCTTACATAAATAGTATATATAACAAACTTGTTAGCCAAAAGATTCTATTTATTTGATTATAAAGCCAATGCCCTTAGGTGACCCTGCATAATTCAACCACCTAATGGGTTTGTTAAATAATGGTAACTTCATTCTTGGGAACTACTTCTTATAATTCCTTTTAGTTCTTTTTCATGTCATTCCTCAGATTCAAATATTCTTAAGTCATAGTTTACATATTTTCCCTCATACTTGAATATGGTAATATGTTTTCAGATGAATTTTCAAGGAATTGAGTCAATTCTAATTCATTTGGTCAAAGCTATTTCGACCTTAAACATTAGCCTCTTTATGTACGACGTGCATGACTTTAAACTACCCACAAAAGACTAGGGAACTCTAAATAAAAGTCAACATCCATCTCACTAAACATACATTTTGTATGATTTAGGGAATATTGAGAAATTAAAAGGTTCAAATTTTGTAGGGTTATTTACACTAGTCCTAGTAAAAATCAAACTATGCTTACTAGGCCCATTGGCTTAGTTAAAATCTAAAGCATGTAGAAAAATAGAACACAAACATAAATGATTGAAGATAAAAGTACTCTTCATTGATGCACAAGAATTAGAGGTACATCCATAGATTGGAGCCTCTTCCCTTTTTCAGGAGATTACAAAAGACTTTCAACATAACTCTTCATTTGATTTACGGCATCCCGAGCTTCATCAGTAGCCACCTAGAATTCATTCATTCAACTGGATACCATAAAAGATGTAGTGATACCAGATATTCTTGGAACAATTGTAAAAGAATGTTCTTGAGTGCGGTTTGAGAAAATTTTCTGCTGATCAAACAGTGACTCTGTTTCTGTCCAAGAGACTTGGAAGATGGATACATGGATTTGAGAATGAAGCATTGGAAGTAAAGAGACATTTGGGGAGAGTACTCTTTTCAGATATTGCTCTAATACCATGTTTCTCTTCTCTCCACCAACCGACAATAGAAAACATTTCAGCCCATGGGTTTTCCATTTTCATATCTGCATGGAAATGACATGGAGGAAGAATTTGGAAGTTCACACCATTGTTGTTGCTCTTAATTCAGAGCATAACTGAAATAGAGGAGTAGTAGTGTAGCTGCATTTCAGGCGTATAGTTCTTTGCATCTGGAACATTGACTCCTTTTAGATGACCATGACCATACAGAGATAGGTAGATTCTATTTGGGAAATTAAGATGATATTTCTTCAAGTACTTATCCAAATCTGGGAGAGTGTTGTCGCAGATATCATAGTAATCATGGACAACAATGTTCATCATGTCATCAATCCGCTTGCTAGCCAGTTCATCTGCCGTTCCGATTCTCCTGAGAGTCATTTAATCTACACAAAAGTTTAATAAACAAACTCTTAAATGGGATTATTTTTCATAAAATTTGTGAAGGAATTCAGAAAAATGGAAAAGGCCTTAAGGCGTGAAAGTCTAAACTTGGTGCGCAAGTGTTATTGTGTCGCGCTAGTTTTTGGCACACAAGTATAAACCGCGCAAGTCCAAACACCTCTACAGCAGCGCAATAGCAAAGAAACAGTGGAAAATAGAGAAACTGGTGCGGTGAAGGCCACTTGCGCGGCAAGAGCCCGAAGGTTTGAAATCTGGATGTTTTGTACGGAAGTGAGGCCCACTATATATAGACGCGGCCAGTACCATGCGCGCCATACCATGCGCGACTAATGGTCGTACCCCTGCGTGCCAAGCCCTGTGCGACTCGCACTTGCGTGCCACCTTTCTTATGGTTTTCTCATTTTCCTCAGAATCAAATCCTCATTTCTTTCGGATCCAACTCTGAGGGGGGACTTTTGTTGACACTCCTTTTTCGTCACATTGTCTAGACGAATGGATAGGAAAATGACTTACCATAAATGGATTCATACTTTTAAGAAAACATCAAAAATCCACAAAGGGATGAACAAGGCTTTGAATGCACATTCTTCGCACAAGTCCACTTGCATGACTCCTAATGGTTGCGCGAGGGACTTGCGCGCCCTAAATGATAACCGCCCGGGTCTTCTTCAGCTTATAAATAGACCCTGTGTGCCCCCCATTGGAGGAGGGATTTTTCTAGAAACTCAGATTTAAGCTCCCAGTGCCCTAGTCTCTTCTCAAAGCTTCTGAAAAACTTCTAAGGTAATTTCTTACCTAGAACGGAAGATCTGAAGAGGGGGAGGAAGGCCTAAGTGTTTAAACTCATCAACACTTGCGTGCCTGAGTGGCCAGCCCTTAAGGGAAATGGCCTCACTTGCGCGCCGCCTTACTCCTTCAATAGAACTTGCGTGCCACTCTTCTGGAAGAACCTCAAGATGATTCTAAAGGCTTTAACCAATAATCGCTCAAGTATTACCCTACTGGTTAACCATCGCGCAAGTACCCATGTGTTGCGCAAGTATACCTGCGCGACCAGGACTTGCGCGCCCACGCAGTACCTGCGCGCCTGCCAGGACTTGCGCTCCCCAGCCTTTTTGGGTGCCCTTCTTGCCCATTTCACCCCTCTTAAGTGATTCCACATCTCCTACTCAAGATTCAGTCTTCATGACACTCTTTAAAGCCATTTATGGCATGATTTCTTGATTTGACTTCCTTATCTGAAAGTAAATATGTGGAATATCTCTCAAAACCTAGTGATTTACACATATTTATGTCACTAAAGATTGAGATTTCATTCATTCAACCTTATCCTTTAAGATGAGAGAACTCATTAACCTGGGCCTCCTTTTTAGGAGTAAGCCCCAATCCCCTAATTTGGGCATCCTCATCAGGAGTAACTCCCAACCATAATTCATTAACCTGGGCCTCCTTTTTAGGAGTAATCCCCAGTCTCAAATATGGGAATCCTCTTCATGAGTAAGCCCCAACCATAATTCTCTTAACCTGGGCCTCCTTTTTAGGAGTAAGCCCCAGTCCCCTAATTTGGACATCCTCCTCAAAAGTAAGTCACAACAATAACTCATTAACCTGGGCCTCCTTTTATGGATTAAGCCCCAATCTCAAATATGGGCATCCTCCTCAGGAGTAAGCCCCGACCATAATTCTATTAACTTGGGCCTCCTTTTCAAGAGTAATCCCCAGTCCCCTAATTTTTCAAGTCCCTTAAACTGGGCCTCCCTTTTCAAGAGAAAGCCCCAACCATAATTTCTCTTAACCAGTCCTAGTTTACTTTTGATTTGGGATTCCTTCTCAGGAGTATAACCCAATCATAAGTCCTCTCCTAATTTGGGCCTCCTTTTCAAGAGTATTCCCCAAGTTAGAGTATTCAAATCTCCATGAAGTACATATACCTTTATAGACCCTATTCCTGGATTTCTTCAATGAAGTAAATCCTAATATTCATTTATCTGGGCAGTCATACACACAAAAGTCCCACATTATTTCTTATGATTTCATCTTTTATGGCACAATTGTCTAATTTTTACCGATACCTCTTGTTTCTCACACCGAGCATGACTCACATGAGCTTAGAGTGTAAAAGTAATTATGACATCCTCCTTTGAGCCATCAATCATAAACATCATACTCCCTTACTCGAACTACGAGGGTTCTGATTCCTTTTCAAAACAAAGGATACGTAGGTAGCCCATATGCGGGTTCGATCCCAACTCTGAAATAATCCATGTCCATCTGAATGACAATAAATATTAAGTGCCCCACTGAGTGGCTTCAAAACCAGAATGGTCATCATAATGACCAAGATACTTCTATATAAATGTGTCGAAGGATACCATTGACCAAGAATCTCTAATAAATAAAGATGATTCTCTATTGATGAAGAACCTCGAATACATATAAAAGATTATCTAAATTTCCTAAATATTTTATCATTGATTGTCAAATCTGAAGGAAAGCTCATTTTATACTTGGTAATGTAATAAGGATTCACGAACATTACTTAAATCTATAAAGAGCATCCCGGAGTAGACAATAATTCCCATAAAAAAGGTGTGATGAGTCCGAACTCCCATCCTCTCGACCAATTCAAATTCTTAAGCCTCATCAGTCCACAAACTAATGAGCGCCTACCTTTAGAAAGTAGGTCCAAATTCATGTGGAATCAATGGATGTTTCCAGTTCTACGAACAAACCCGTTAGAAACCGATTGGATTGTTCGAACCTCCCATCAAGGAGGTCATCCCCAAATTCCGAGGGAAACACCACTGAAGGAATAACTATGGTGAGTTTGTGTTGTTTGAGATATCGTTATCTTCTCATATTCTGAATCCATTTTTTACATGATAAAGGATCCTTCCCACATTCTTCTACATCAGAGTCTAGGGTAGGATCTCATCATGTGAGATTTATCAATTTGGAAGTTAAGATTCAAAATATCCCTAAATCACTTTATAGGTATATGCAGGAGGATGAAAAACTTGGCCCCTTCCAGGGTCCCATGGTGTAGTCTTCTCTGCCATCACCAGATTTATTCAATACCTCTATACGAGATAATGTAGAGTATTTCTATGATATGGTAGAATATAATCACCTGGTGGACCCAAAGATGACCACCACTACCCTCGCACATGAGGTAGTGGTTGGAACCCCGTCCTACAGGATGTGATGATGTGCTTAGCACTGCCTCTGAGAGATGAAATAATGTGCAGCGATCAGTCACTCTGTGTAGTGATTTCTCTATTGGCTATTCCACCACTATAATGGTCCACATCTGTGTCATTTAATGTTTCTCATCTAGCACCCATTGAATCTTGGGATATCCCAGAGTCATGTCCCACTTTCGAACATGGATACTTGTGGGACACCTTGGCCACCGACCTGCAGTCAGTGGTTTTCTAGAAGAACGTGGTTCCCGATATCGACATTTTAGAGACCCTCAATTAGGATGATATCTCATGATTTCTCCAGATCATATAAGGAATGCATTTATTCTTACATGATAGTAATTTGGTCACCCAAAGTACATAGAACACTTTGACAACATTGACCAGTAATGTCGCATGGTTGATTTGTCATCACTCCCAGTGGTGCAGCATCCTACGTCACCCGGTTACCACTAGAACATTCAACACAGATGTGTTCATAGCTTCATAGTTATCTGTATAATCTTTGAAGAAGATTATATAAATGTAAAGATCTGTAGTCAGGGACAGTATGTTTCTCTCCACTTCATTCTTATGATGCAGTAGCCTGATTCTTCCAGTGAAATCGAGGACACTCCCAATTTCTTCATAGTGAACATAGCTGAACTCACCTTTCCCAAAGATGAGGACATCAAAACAAGATCTAATAAAGAGAACCATCCTACTAGGGTAGCACAATATGTGGACCCTATTGGTTACCTCACTCTCCAACAATGGGAGACCGTTGTCCTAGGGGAACCTTCTTCATCATTTCCAATTTTTAAAAATCTCAATAAGGGTTAGGGATATCTAGAGCAGTTAGATCTTCCTAATACCATGTAGAGGATAGATTAAGACCCTAAAATCACCACCCTACAACAACATATTGTAGATCAACATTATGTCATCAATGAGTTCCTCTTAAAATGGAGTCCCAATTTTGGAGATCTTTTTAGGATCATTTTACACCTCCATATGGGCAGTATGGGTATTATAAATTCATCATCAGGTAGATTCACCATGTTGAGATTGTTGATCTCACATAGACAAGTAGATAATTGGATGAATCTTATTGTAAAAGGCCATGATGTGAATCAAATAATATTCATAAATATTGTTAGAATCATCCTCAAGATCTAGATTATGCTACTCCATAATCCAATATGAACATCACTCTCCATGCCCCTGAGTCCATCTAGCATATTGGAAAGATATTCAACATCCTAGTGGGCAGAAATCCCCACAAAGAAAGGAATCTCATCTAGGGAGACCAAATAACTAGCCTCACTGCTTGGTTCAAATCCTTGGAAATGTGATCATTATAAATCCCACCTGATGGAATTATGTATCTGGAATGGGTGGATAATATAAGAGAACCCCCCCCCCCCCATTTAAAGAATCTAACATTTAACCCCTTCAATGACATGGGTGAACTGCTACAACATCTCACTCATTTCATCCTTAGGTGTAGACCCATTTTGCGAACCACTGAACAACAGCAAGTAGCCGAGATCTAATGTTTTTTCAATAATTTGAAGGGCGTGTGTTCATCTGGTACTAACAGTTACCCATTAGGTCTATCACTGGCTGGGAAGACCTCTGTATGTAGTTTCTATACCTGTTCAGTTCCACTATACAAAAGACATGTATTTTGTACATCGTTAAGTGAAATCAGTTTCCTGTTGATCACACCATAGACTTCATTTCCAAATGTAAAGGCCTTACATAATTACATGAAATATCATTAACTTGGGAGCAGTAGCTGACAATTTTGAAAGGGAATTTCAAGAATTAATTGATCCTCACCCTCATAACCTCGAATTTCCAAGGCAGATTCTGGGATTTCTCCAACAAGGCTCAACACCTAGAGGATGCCTTGTAGTAAGATAATAATGAATGTCATTTTCCTCTTCCACTACATTTAGTAGAGACTCCAATGTAGAGTTTGTATTTATAGTATAGGTGGGGGCTCCATAGATACTATTTTGATTCCCATAAAGCCTCTCCAAGAATTTATTTATCAAGTAAAGTATCCTTAGGTTGATTCACCTTTCCAAGATCTTAATTGGTAGGAACCTCCATACTATGCACCACCCCCCAGATGAGAGAATGTGGCTCCAACACCTCGTCTTCCTCCATCCCCTCGTTAGGTTCAGGCTCCCATAGTTCTCCTTCCAAAAATGAGAAACCAAAACTACTCCTTCCTAGATGTCAAGGTCCCTAATTATTTCTACATTTCTTTAGAATAAGGGATTAAAAAGTTTCCAAAATGAAGAAACCCCAATGATCCTATACTAACTGATTATCCTGACCACTAAACTTACCACAAGATCATTGGATATTCCGTCAAGTGGTGCTATGTGTTCAATGATTTGATACTGGATTAGGTGGACAATGGTATAGTCAATCCATGTGAAGTTCTATCATTGTTTGCACATATATCTTCCATGATTGATACTGACTGTGAAGGTTCTAGTGAATGGAAGGATATCACTAGCTATGGTACTCAAAAATATGATGACTAGTTGGATTTTCATGTAGTCTCTCATTCCCAGGGTGTCATCTTTTCCTGTTTTGGTTGACCAGAACCTCCAAAGTTCATTTCAATTTCTCCAGATATCATGTATTCATCCACCTCTCAGCCATGAACATCTTGGAAGATTAGGAATCGATGATGTAAAGGAACGAAAATTCCCCTACCAATGTTGAAGTAGTCTTGTATGATTGGCGAACTTCATGCCTCTAAAGATGGGATTCGCACCCAGAGTCTTTCCAACATCGTTGGAATACTCTAATGATGATTGGGAGTGTGTGTCTATGAATGTCATTAAATGTGAAGACCACTACATGATTCTAGATGAAGAATAGTATCTGGAGATCCCTCCTAGTGTCCTAGACCTACAACATCAAAGAATAATCCGAGGAAATATAGGTCACCAGAATGATCAGTCAAATGCTTCAAGCCATCTTATGCATTTCAATAAGATCATAAAGTGGGTGTTTCATAGATCTTGGTGGGAACAATCCTTCCAACCCACTCCACCAGACTCAGTACCACCATTAATCATTATCATAGACTGTGTATAACAATCGCAACCATATCATGATTAGTTGTGTTCATCTATGGCTAGGCCATAATCATCTACTAGTCATCCAATGGTAGTTCTAGGTAGTTTTTCTGATAAACATCAGTATGTTTCCAGTAGTATCCATAATACATTAGTTAATCCATTAGTTCCTTTCATGCTTCATGATACAAAGAGATCTCATGTGGGAAAAATGTGCATCTAGCATGGATGTATGATTTGTTGAAGATTCTTTCAAAAAACAATCCATGCTCTCAGCCCTTGAGGCTCTCTTTTTATCACAATAGATGCAAGAATCCCTTGTAGGAGTATTGAAAACACCCCTCTAGTTTGATAAAGAGGTTATGGTGGTCGAGAATTATTATTCTAAGGAGGTCAGGCAGTCATAATGTCATGACATCATCTGTTTCTCTAGAGACGAAACAATTTCTCATGTGTAGGCTCATATATTCCCACTATACATCACCATCCAGTTCAATGGTGTGGAGGTCCATCTATAACTAGTTAACACAAGTTCTAGGATCAATATCATCCTAAACTAGATCCTCCACATGTTGGGACCCACTGAACCAGACTTTGACCCTTATAACCTAAAGATTAAATGTTTTGAGAGGAACAAATAGAGACTGTGTGGAAGGATCTGTCTAAAGACCATGTTTGGTAGTTGGCAGTAGACACTAATTTCAAGGTTTTTTGATAGGACATTGATTACAATGTGTTTATGGTAAGTCCCTAACTCTATCTGTATACACCAGTACCCTCCTCGTGGCACTAGTGCTTCAATTACTCCCTCAATGGTTGAGTAGGAATTCTATAAGGTGAAACTTCTCCCTTTTCATCTTGTGAGGCCCACTATTTGAATGTGGCCTATCACTGGATTAAGGAAAAAAATTCATACATTAATGAGTTTGATCACACCTTCATCATAGATGACCCATGGGGAGAAATGGATGACACATTCATCCTATCAATTCATTGGTTGTAAGATATTATTCCAAACATTGGGAACTAATTTGTCATTTATGATAGGAAAGAGTGTCTTGTTACTGGAGTTACAGAATTTCAGAATATTACCTTGTATTCCTATACAAGACAAGATCAGGTGATATGATAACCCCATACTCCTATCAGGTATCTATATTTTCTCCCCCTGGAAATAGATGTTTTCCAGGCTCACATATTCTTCCAAGATGGGTTGAACCGTTATAAGAAAACCTGACACCATTTAATTGACAACAATCATGGACCATGTGGTTTAAGGTTTGATGGAATTAGTATGACAGTTTCTTTCACAATGATTTTAGCTTTGTGGGATTCTCATGAAGAAGATTCCATTGCCACCCAAGCTAGCACCAGTGTCCCTCCATAATTAGTTAGCACGGAAGGATTACCTATTAATAATTATCCATCTACCTCAGATGATGAAGAAGATATGTAAGAAAATCCTTCTACATTTTATAAAAGCATCCCTTCCACTGTAAGTAATATGGTTTCGGTGAATCTCAGTACCAAGCAAGATTCAAGGCTAATACAGATCATTATAGCCATGCATGTAGTGGTGCAAGAACAGTATACATATTTCATGAAGCATCACCGTAATGTTTTTTACTAGAGCTATAATGAAATTTCCGGGCTCAATTACCATCTCCCCATCCACCATCATGGTCTCCCTGTAAACCATCATGGATTCAATAAGACTGTTATAATGATTCATTTGTCCCAAAATGTCATGGTCGAGGCCGAAGTTAAAAAATCCTCAAATACTACATCATCAAAAATGTTTAGTACCCCATGTGGCTAACCCGAATCATCCCTGTAAGGAAAAAGAACTGGCATATAAGATTTTGTACATAATTTTTTGATCTCAACCACCACTGTATGAAGGATTATTCTCTTATTATAATGATAGAGCTATTGATCGATTCCATAGCAGTGTTCCACATTCACTATTTCATGTACTGGTACTCTGGGTTCAACTTGATCTGTATGGCTCCTAAATATGGGGATTTCACATCCTTCAGAGCACCACAAGGTACTTTAGGCTATCAGGTGATGTCTTTTGGTATTAAGAATTTAGGATCTACCTATCAGATATCCATGAAACAAATATTTAAGATGATCCTAAAAATGCTTCTGGAATGCTACGAAGATGATTTTTTGGTCAAATATCACCAATGTCCAGACCATTTCATAGATCTTTAAAAAGTGTTCAGCTTCCACCACTGATGTAAGATGAAGATGAACCCCTTGAAATGTGATTTCGGGGTTACCTATGGAAATTTTCTCCATTTCATTGTCAGATAATGAGTCAGCAAGATCAACCTAGTAAATATCAAGGACATCATCTAGATAATTACTCTGAGGAACCTCATGTATATCCAAGGTCTCTAAGGACACATAACTGAAATATGCCTATTCATCATGAATTTTTCTAGAAAGTGTAAGATAGTTTTAAGGATTAGGAAGAAAGGTTTAATCTACCAGTGTGATGAAGTGTGTCATACTGTATTCAGGGAAATCAAGCAATATCCACTAAAACCTAAGGTTCTATTGTCACCCATCCCAAGGAATCCTAGAGTTCTCTATGTGACCACCCTTGAATGATCCTTTGGCACCATTATCATTCACATGAATAAATAAGGGATAGAGAACAGTTTATATTATCTCAATCTCATGATCCTCAATAAATATTCTAGATATTAATCCACCAAGAAGAGCTATACCACACTGTTTTCCACCGTGAATAAGTTTTAGAACTATCTGCAGCATCATAGGATTCAATTGGTGTCCCATGTGGATCTACTAAATTATATCCTAAACTTCATGATAATGATAGGCTAACTATCATTCGATGTATTTATTCTTAAGTAGTTCTATATCAGTTTAATTATACAGAATACCATTAAGGTTTAAGTGCTGGAAACATTTTAGGCCACTAATCCAACCCCCAAGGAAATTCTTATAGATATTGATTTCCCAGATGAGGCTATCATCTCTATGGACCAAGCCATTAAATTTTGGAATATTAATTTGGATGGTGCCTCCTGGAATCCATTCTGTAGTAGGATCAAATATCCAATGATTAACAAAGTGGTTTTAGGAATATTCCTCACCACCCCAACACAGTCAGTCTTTCCCTATTCATTCTTACTATCAAAAGCATGCACGATTAATGAGGCAGAATATTAGGCTCTCATTATTGGTCCCAGGATATCCCTTGAGATTTATGTTCCTTTCATGCATGTCAAAGGGAATTCAGAGTTATTCATAAAGAAAATCAATGGTGATTATATATTCATGAAGTTAGAGATGGTGCCCTTTCTCAAATATACTCACCCGTTGATGGAATAGTTCCCTTCTCATCCAGATATGAATCATGTTCTCTGGTCACTGAATAGTCAAGATGATTCCTGGGATAGTCTAGTTATTTTTCTTACAAATCCTGACCAGGATAATCTATTCATTAAATTGGTTCATCAAAAATTCACATCTCCTATCATTTCAGATGACGATGATAATCAGTAGGTTAGCCCCCTTACTTTTGGTGCTTCTACATCAGGACATCTAGTTCCCCCCACACCTGAAGAGGCCTCAAATTGGATGACTCCATTCATCGAGTATCACTAGTATGGCACTCTCATGCCCAAAAAATCCAAACTTGAGTGATTCCATTATCTTGCATCTTAGTTGTCCCTCCAGAGTGGACCCAACCTTGAGAGGACTCTCAATAGACATGGGTTTGATTGAATTATTGTATGTTGTATCCAAGGATACGAGATTCATGAGTTAATTTAGGAAGTTCATGCCAGGTCTTGGGGTGGTCATAAAAATTGTTTGGAACTCTGCCACTATATTTAAAGGTTATTCTAGTTCTAGACTACCATGGTCCATAACTGTATTGATTTCGTCAAGATGTGCCTCATGTGTCAGATCCATGCCAACTTTAGGCATCAACTATCGGAGCCTCTCAAGAATACCAAGTATTATTGTGCCTTTTTAGGATGGGAACTCGACATCATAGGACTATATACACCAGTGACAGCTTGCCAGTGCATGTTCTTTATGACCATAAAAAAATTCTTGTCCAAATGGGAAGAATCTATCCCTCTCAAGGAATTAAAATCTTGATCAATCTGGGAAATGATTACTTCCAACATCACTTATCAGTTTGGATTTTCTCATGAAATTATCTCAGAAAACATATCCAACTTATGGGAATCCTATCTGAAAAGGTTTTATGCCATGTATAACATCAATTCCAACCGTACTTCCCACTACCATTCATAATAAAATGGAAATATTGACGCATTCAAAAAAACACTCTCCAATATTTTGTAGAAGATAATGGGATAGAATAAGAAAAGGTGGATGGAAAATATCCCCATTTCTCTCGAGGCCTATAAGACAACCACCTGAAATTCCACCCAGGTGACTTCATATTCCCTGGTGTATGGAATGGAGGCGGACCTTCCCATCAAGATCAAATTTACATCACTCCGAACAACTATCTATGAAAAAAACATATCATAAAAAATAGCTGAAATATTTCTACTTGAATTGGAGGCCCTTGGAAAAAGAAAGCTTTGAGCCTTGCATAATTTAGAGATACACCATGACAAGATAGGCACAATGTTCAACAATAAGGTTCACCTCTGCTTTTTTTCAATAAGTTAATACAGTGTTCAATCTCCAAACACCAATGATACCTATAAAGAAGCAATCAATATTGAAACCTGGGTGGGAAGGTTTGTACATTGATCAAAAGGTATATCCCAACGGTGCATACTCATTGGTCACCATGGATGGAGATCACATCACTCCTCTAACCAATTCCAAGTTCCTCAAGAAGTAATTTTATTTAATGGGTTTCCACATCCTAGACACATGATGTTAAAATATATAAAAACTAGTCAAAGTTTCATGATGTTATACATTGTAACAACCATTTTCCTAGTTGAATGTTGACAAACTGTATAAAAAAAGAATATCTTAGCCATACAAAGATAAATATCATAGAAACCATTGTTCCAGGAACATGATGTTAAATTGGGCACTCAAGACCAAACATCATGGGTTTAAACTATGTGAAAGTTACCCTAGGGAACATTTGGTGTGGTATGGGGGCTTTGAGGTCCCCATTCATGTCTGGTTATAAAAGAATCACCATATACATCCCTCTTGGAACACTTACTCCACCTCATCCTTACAATACAACATTAAACTGTGTGTTCATCTTCTTATCTTCATGATATTAAACTATAAAACATTGATGGTCCTTTTCATATGACGTTAAGAGGAATTTACCCACATCTTAGGCACACATTGTTAAACTGGGAAATCAAGTTCAAACCATATGACTTAAAACTATGTGTGGGTTTCTCCTAAAAAATATGTTGTTTTCCATAGGTCCTCTCAGGTCCTCATTCATGACGGATTTTTCATGAAACTGCACTACATTTGTATACCTATAAGCCTAACTTCCAAGTTCCTTCACCATGACTCTAAATTGTGTGTTAGTCTCCTTTGGATTATGCAGTATGATGTTGTCCTCCATCGACCTCATTCACATCAGGTTATTCCCTTCATTCCTTCATGTCTCTTTGGTTTGAGGCATTTACCTCATGTGCTAGTTCTATTATAAATTGTAAAACATCATTATGTCCTCTCTTGAGAGTAAATTTCCCTTGGCACTGGTTACTTGTTGTTAAATATCTAAGAATTATGTGTGGCTTGATTCCCATCCTTGTTGGATACGTAGGAGCGCCCAAACATTTCAACTTTTTTCCCATATACAAACACAACCTTTCATCCCCTTGACCTGAATTTATTTTAAAAGTGGAGGGTGTGTAATGGGAGGCCTCATTAGATTCTTTCTTTTCAAGTTTATAACATCTTCACAATACACCTCCCTTAGTAACACTCCTCTCCCAACATCCTAGTCATATGATGAAAAACTGTGTATATACCAACCCTCTTATAGCATGACATTAAACTACATGGACATGTATTCTCATACAATCTTAAACAATGGAATCATCTCCACTTGGATCAGTCACCTACCATGCCGTCTTCAAGAACTACATACATATTGATTCTGGTGAATATTGGATATGTAGCAATTCCTTGATTCCATATCTTGTTCCATCCACTGCAATCACCATGCCCCCTCTCTTTGAATAGATTATACATATGAAAGTGATTTCCTTCAAGAAATATGTATGGATTGATTCTCATCATTTTGAGATATGTAGTGACACCTTAACCTACAATATCAAGCCCAACCATTTCATTTCCTTTATTTCATGTTGGTTCATATTAGTCCTTACAGAATGACATTAAACTCCCTAGGATTTCAAGAACAATATGTGTCTTAAATCCCATATTCAAGGGATATGTTGTGATGATTGGACATTTTTTCTTTGGATCTTTCCATAGATACATAGATCTTTGGAAACTAAGCCTTATAACATCCCACATTACATGACTTTAGACTATATATGGGATGTTATCTGGAATATGTGGTGTGATGTTTGGCCTCCTCAACCTCATTCATGCCGGTTTTGTTTTAACATTGCACAACTCATGTCCATTTCATACATCCCCCATCTTGTTCTAATCTCTACAACCTTAAAATAGATTCTCGAGTCCCATAATCATGACTTTAAATTGTGTATGGCCCTCCCCTAAGATGTGTAATGTAACACCCCGAGATTTTATGAAAAATATTCTTTTTAATTTCATTAATGTCTTGTGTTGTACGCTACACCAAAAGGAGCTTGCACAACATGCATCCCTGACTTGCCTTGAATTACACACAATCGCAACCTTCCTCGATAGCATGTGTAGTACGCAATACCGAGTTTCACTAAACGAGATATTATTATAATATTATTATGAACTAGCCGTTATGAATAGTAATACCCACTTTTTGAAATTTAATAAATTTTATCTTTCAAAATGGACTTCATTTTTGGATTCGGAATATTGAAATTATCTTAGGGTGAAATTTTGGTACTTTTCGGATAAATTTCATATTCTGATGAATAGTGAAAATTACTAAATTTTAATTAAAAACAACTTTTTTAATCGAAATAATTAATAGTGATAAATTATTAATTTGAGTGGTTTTGAAGTATATTTAGAATATATTTTTAATACAATGTTGGTCATTGGATGTAATTTCACATTTAAACCAGACATAAACAAGTGTCAATCTTTTGATAGTTATTATCTCTTAAAAACACGATATTTGTTTTGACGACATGAATTAATTTTTAAATTAGTTAACGTAACTGATATGTTTTGAATTTTGTAAAATAGACATCATTTTTGAATTAATTATATCAAATATAGCTTAGGCCTAATTTTTGGTATTTTTCTGGAAACATTCATTTTTTGATGAATAATGAAACCACTAAGTGGTAGTTAAAAAACTAAATTTTTCATAAAACATAATTTTACCGCTTCTGTGAGTGGAATTTCGAAAATCCGAGAGACACGGATAATATCAAGGACTAAAATGTGGTTCAATGAGATGAAAATTGTAACACCCCAAGCTTCTACGGTACGTTTCCCTTTGAATAATGCGATAGCGTGTGTTGTACGCAACCTCGAGTTCTAACACACACCACAACTAATTAAACTAGCCGTTGTGAATAGTAATACCTAATTTTTGAAATCATATATATTCTATATTTCAAAATGGACTTCATTTTTGGATTCGGAATATCAAAATTAGCCTAGGGTGAAATTTTGGTACATTTCGGATAACTTTCATATTTTGATGAATAGTGAAAATTTCTAAATTTTAATTAAAAACAACTTTTTTAATCAAAATAATTAATAGTGATAAATTATGAATTTGAGTGGTTTTAAAGTATATTTAGAATATATTTTTACCATTCAATTTAATGTTTATCATTGGACATAATTTTACAATTAAACCGAACATAAACAAGTGTCAATCTTTTGATAGTTATTATCTCTTAAAAACACGCTTTTTGTTTTGACAGCGGGAATTAATTTTAAATTAATTTCTGCCACTTCTGTGTTTTGAATTTAGGAAAATGGATTCCATATTTGGAATCAGGATGTTCAAATTGTGTAAATAGGTAACTTTTATTTTTACACATTTTGAATAATTACTGCGGTAAATATTTTATTTACCATGGTTAAAGGGTAAATCCGGTAAATAAGGGTTAACAAAATAATATTATAATAATACAAAATTACCCTAAAACGTGTCTTAACCCTATTGGTTGATACATGGTCGACCATGGGCATCTTTGTGTCAATTTTGGGACCCCATGGATCCACTTGTAAGTGATAATGACACTTTATTTTAATTAAGTTAAAATGAATACAAAAATGACACAAGCATATATCTTTTAGAAGAACAATTTTTACATAGGGTTATACATGTTGGATTTTCGATTGTAAATATTAATTAGAAAGCTAAACAGATTTCCTACATAATTATATTTTATTTATAATTTTTAGACATTAAATAATTTATTTTATTTATGACACAATGATGATGCAGTAATTACTAAAATAGTAAAAAATTAACATAATTAATATTATAAATACCCAAATAAATATAATATGAAACTTTTAATAAATTACACTAATTTTCTATGATAATATGATATATTAGGATTGATTTAATTGACTTTGTTCGAAGTAATCAATCTGTTAGGAGTTTCAAAAAAATCAACTATTGAATAGTGTCAAAATTGACATAAAAGAGTTCTTAAAACAAATATTATATTATTAATTGATATTAAATTCCTAAAAATCTAAGGATCGGCCAAGAGACTTATATTATTATAGGTTCCTCATTAATGGACCACTTGGGGGTCGCTTGGATGTATATAGTAAGTTTATTAACCATATTATATAAAAATACAAAGAGACATTGTAAAAGTGAAACTAATTAACTTAGAGTTAATACTTAAAGATAAGGTTAATATAAGTACCCAAACCTGTCTAAATTCTATTGGATGAGTTGTTTTCGACCTATCCCCACCTCATCCTTTGAATAGTCAACTTTTGAGCCTTTAGAAACCGAATATGAATTTATTATAAATTAATATTTCTAGCTTTTCCAAAGGTGCCCCTCACCCCTCTTATAAAAGGGCACTCCTCCTTCTCATTTCTTCACACCTTAAAAGCCTTTTGGTTCGGCCAAACTCTGCCCAAATACTCTCCCAACATCCCTCAATACAACCTAGAGGCCTTAGTTTGATCAGAAAGCCAACCTAAGGAGCCCTTTTGATCAAATCAAAAGGAAGAACCCGAAGAAGAGGTAATGATTTCACCACCCTTTTCTAAGTTCATTTCTTCTTCCACTTCTTCTTCCTTTGTTCTTACCATTCTGAAATAATAACTCCAGTATCTCACATATACTGTGATGTTATTATAAATATGGTACAATCATATTCAGTATTCTATCCACCCTTTGAATAACATGTCACCATACGTGCGTACGTACGGCTTACCGTCTCCACGTCGTGGTGTAATTGTTATTCAATATAATATTATTTGGATGGGTATAATAATGATGTGTAACTCATGTAAATAATAAATATAACATGTTAATGATTCTGTATATATGATATACCATCCATTTATATATTATTTTAATATCAAAAGAATGATATTGTCGCTCGTGCGTACGTACGGACTACCGTCTCCACGAACGCGATGAGATTCATTCTCCATCGTAACCATTAAAGCGTAATTATCATTTTATGATTTAAAAATGATGTTTAAGGACTTGATATCATTCTGGATATGAATAATATACAACCTATCCTTTACAAACATGTCTTACGTAACAAAACATATGAAAGAAAACAAGTAAGTTAACACCCGAAACAATGATAATACTAAGATATTATTATCAAATCAATATTAAAAGATCTTATATGATATCATATTAATGTATATGATTCTTGTATAATTTAATAACAATTATTTCACCATTATACAGGAGGTTAACCTACCACAACCAAGGAAAAGTACAAGGTAAGGGTTATTTCACAATCTCTTCATTATCCGAGGTTGTATTATACGTAATAATCTACTGGGATCTCTTTATCATCCACATCCATGTTTCTTCGAAATGTATTTCAAAACATTTTTACTATTTACAAGAATATGGGTTAAAGTCATTTATACCCTTGTTTGAATTTTTATAAGAGGTTTATAAAGGAATCTTTCCGTCGTTTTCAAAACAAGGTCCTTTTTAACCTTTTCGACAGAATTGAGATAAGAATGTTTTTTTTTACTTATACGGCGGGTGCGGTTATTTTCCGCCGTTATAAAATCGTCAAAGCTTTCCTTACAAGCTTACAAGAATATTTCCAAGAAAATGTTTTATTTTATATGGCTCTTAAATGATTTCAAAAAAAGAAAGAGATATTTCTCTAAAAAGTGTTTTGATTTCATCTATGTCAACATCCTTTAATGGATTTACGCTTATTTGAAGTTGATTTATTATAATACAAAACTTCTATATTGTATTGAAGGTTTTGTGATATGTTTGACTGTGGATGTGCTATTTTATACCATTCATAGTTTATGGTGAAACTATTGACATTTCGTATGCTAGTTTTAATCCGAATGTTTATGTTATATTTCAAACTTTTCTTCAGATGAATGTGCTAAACAAGTATGTTCCGGGTTGGGGACCGGTAAAAGTAAGCCCTCCAGGTTGGGGACTGGTAAAAGTAAGCCCTCCAGGTTGGGGACTGGTTAAAGTAAGCCCTCCAGGTTAGGGACTGGTAAAAGTATGCCCTCCGGGTTGGTGTCCGGTTATTAGAGGCACTCCGGGTTGGTGTCCGGTTATTAGAGGCACTCCGGGTTGGTGTCCGGTTATTAGAGGCACTCCGGGTTGGGTTCCGGTTAGAAGTAACCCCTAGGTCTTGGGATGAGGCCTAGACAAAGAAATTAACGTTTAGCATTATGCATTCCAACATTATGAAAGTGGTTATTGATTTTTGCATGTGATTATTCGATTAGTAGAATATCCATGTGAATAAGTAAATGGAATTATTTCATTTTACTTTTTCCATACCATGTTGAAGTTCAAATTTAAAAGGCTTTTGTTTTAGTAATGCATTGCCTTAAATGTTTATTCTTATTTATGAAAGTTTCCGCTATATTGTTATCCTTACTGGGCATTTGAGCTCACCCCTTTTCTATGTTTTATTTTTTCCCAGGATGTGAAGAAGTAAATTATGAATGACCTGCAGGGATATTATGAGGGGATAGTAGTGTGGATTATGGAGACATTATGTTGTTGTAGTAGTTTTTCATTTTATGATGTAATGTAAAACTTATGAATATATCTAGTGTTTTCCAAGGCTACTAAACCAATCGGTCTTTCGAGATTTGATCTTTCTTGTGATCATGCCAATGTTATGTAATAATGCACCGACTCTGGGTAACTAGGGTCGGGGCGTTACAGTTGGTATCAGAGGAAGTTTAGTACAAACCTTGGAAGCTAGATTTAGATAAACTCTGATTAGAGCACGTAGACCTAAGATGAACTTTGAGGATTAGTATAGAAGAACTTCCTAGATTTTTGGTATTGTAGAGATTTTGTGAGTTTTCCAAGCAATACATCCCTGTCTGGATACGAGCAGGTAGAGGCGGCTCTGGCACAGATGTACCTAGGGGTAAAACCAGAAAACACCGCTTTGAGCTAGACTCGAACGGGAACTGGTGCACGACAACGGGCCTTGCTGCACTCTTGGTTACGACACTCCCGGGGGATATGCTTAGGATAACTCTCACTATCTTTACAAATCATTATGAAGGGTTTATGAGTATATACTTCCTCAAAGAAAACATTATTATTATTATGGATTATATCCATAAATAGATCAATTTATGTTAAGTGCTTTATAAGTATGGGATTATGTATTTTGATTCATAAACTGATCTAGTTTATGCCATTGTTTAGAAATGGAGCCTAGTGGAAGAAATGGAAACCGTATCAATGCGCGCACTCCATGTAGGGATTGCCCTCCTGCTCAAGATAATTATAGTGGGGCTGGTGATGCAACTGGTGCCGATCAGCTAATCACCATACTGGGACAACTTACTCAGGTTATGAATAATAACCTTACCCGTATGGAGCACCCTGATCCGCAGCGTGGAGGATCAATGTTAGATCGATTCATGAGGCAACAACCACCAACGTTCAATGGGAATACAAATCCCTTAGTAGCTGAGCAATGGATATTTTCCTTAGAGAAAATATTTCAGGCTTTGGGGAGCAGTGAAAGGGAAAAAGTTATCATGGCAGTTTACCGCCTCACTGGAGATGCTGATCAATGGTGGTCATTGATTCAAAATACGAAGGAAGATGATGAAGTATCAAATATGGTATGGAGGGAATTCAAAGATCTGTTTTTAGAAAAATACTTCCCTCGCGACCATCGAGCGGATATGGAAAGACAATTTCTGAGTCTGAGACAAAAGGAGGATGAGAATGTCACAAAGTATGAGGCTAACTTTACAAGGTTAGCAAGGTACGCTGGTGATTATATTCGCAACCCAAGAAGTAAGATTGATCGTTTCTTTGATGGGTTAAAACCATTTCTCCGTCGAGCATTAGTCTCACAATCCTTTTCATCGTACGAAGACATTGTCTCATGTGCTATAAAGACCGAAAAAGAATTCTCTAAGTCTTATGACTTTAAAGCAAAGCAAGAGAAGAAGAGACCTGCTGATCAATCTGGGAATGGAAATAAGGGGAAGAAGGGAAAGGTTGAATATCCATCTTGTGGTAAATGCGGGAAGAAACATCCTGGTACTTGCTTGAAAGGAATGGGAGTCTGTTACAAGTGTGGTGAAAAAGGCCACCAAGCTCATGATTGCAAGGGGAAGAAGGAAGCTACCAACGTTCAGTGCTAAAATTGTAGGGAGATGAGGCATTATGCAAATGCATGTCCTAAGCGTCAGGAGAACTTACCTCAGAAAAGGCCAAGGGATCAAGGCCAGGCTTATGCTATCACTACTGCTGAGGTAGAAACTCCGAAAGACGTGGTGGCAGGTAATTTAATGGTTTCCTCAAGTTTAGCAAATGCATTATTTGATTCTGGATCATCGCATTGTTTCATATCTTCCCAGTTTGCTAAGAAAATTAGATATTTCCAATTTGATTTAATAAGGGAGTTGTCAGTTAAAACTCCTAAGGGAAGTATCGTTGCAACAAAGTTTTGTGAATCAGTCCCCATTAGAGCACATAAATTTTCTTTATCTGCTGATTTCATCATCATACCTATGATTGAGTTTGATATAATCCTCGGTATGGACTGGCTTTCGGACTATGATGCGAAGATTTATTGTAAGAAGAAAGAGGTTACGATTTTTGATGATAATGATAAGGAGCACCTTATTTTTAGAGCAGAATCGTCACCACCTAATTCTTATTTAGATCCACCCCCAGTAGTTCAACTTAATTCAATTATTGGGGAGGAAGAGAATGAAATAACTGTCGGTGAGGAAAGGAATGTTCATATGGAGGATGTACCTGTTGTGAAAGAATTTGTAGATGTATTTCCGGAAGATTTACCTGGACATCCTCCAGAACGAGAAGTTGAGTTTTCTATTGATTTGATTCCTGGATCAAGGCCTATATCGAAGACCCCTTATAGAATGGCCACTGTAGAGTTAGTCGAACTAAAGAAACAACTAGAGGAACTGAGTAATAAGGGATTTATTCGCCCTAGTGTTTCTCCATGGGGAGCCCCTGTTCTTTTTGTTAAAAAGAAAGATGGATCTATGAGGTTATGTATTGACTACAGGGAGATCAATGCTATAACGATAAAGAACAAGTATCCCCTACCTCGTATTGATGATTTATTTGACCAACTGCATGGAGCTCAATACTTTTCAAAGATTGACCTTCGATCTGGATACCATCAGTTGTGTGTGAAGAAGGAAGACATTCCGAAGACAGCATTTCGAACCAGGTACGGGCATTACGAGTTTACTGTAATGCCGTTTGGATTGACTAATGCACCCTCTGTATTCATGGATCTGATGAATAGAGTTTTCAATGAGTATCTCGATGAATTTGTGGTGGTATTTATTGATGATATCTTGGTATACTCCAAAACCTACAAAGATCATGAAAATCACTTGCGCATTATCTTGAAGACTCTGAGGAGGCATGAATTATATGGGAAGTTTAGCAAGTGTGAATTCTGGCTTCAGGAGATTTCTTTTCTTGGCCATATTGTCTCTAAAGATGGAATCTCTGTTGATCCTTCTAAGACCAAGGCAATCCAAGAATGGCCAGCACCAACGAGTATAACTGAGGTACGTAGTTTTATTGGTTTGGCAGGTTATTATCGACGTTTCGTCCAGAATTTTGCCCGATTGGCTAACCCATTAACGAAGCTCACACGTAAAGGGGTTAAATTTGTTTGGACAAAAGAGTGTGAAGAATGTTTCGAAGAACTGAAGAGAAGATTAGTCAATGCTCCTATATTGACTCCACCATCGGGGAATGATGGGTTCGTTATTTATAGTGATGCATCGAAGAAAGGACTTGGCTGTGTCCTTATGCAGAATGATAGAGTTATTGCCTATGCATCACGACAGTTGAAAATTCATGAACAAAACTATCCTACTCATGATCTTGAGTTAGCAGCTGTGATCTTTGCTTTGAAGATATGGAGGCACTACCTCTATGGTGAAAAATGTGAGATTTATACTGATCACAAGAGTTTGAAGTATATTTTCTCACAAAAAGAACTCAACATGAGGCAAAGGAGATGGCTTGAATTACTCAAGGATTATGATTGCACGATACACTACCACCCGGGGAAAGCAAACAAAGTAGCAGATGCTTTGAGCAGAAAAGACCATGGAGTTCTGAACATGATGAGAATTGAAAGGGATCCAATTTTCATGGATCTAGTGAAAATGGACATGGGAATAACCAGGGAAGGTGAAACATCAATGCTTTTTCAAATGGTTGCCAAACCATCTTTACTAGAAAGGATTAAGAGTTCTCAGACCGATGATGACGAATTCCAAAAGAAGATTAAAGCTGTGAATGATGGGAGATTGAGAGACTTTGTGTATGAAGATGGAATTTTGAAATTCGGGAAGAGACTTTGTGTTCCCGATTTACCTGATCTAAAAAGGGAATTGCTGGATGATGCTCATAGTTCCAATTTCTCTATACACCCTGGGAGCACCAAAATGTATAGAGATTTGAAGGAACATTTTTGGTGGGACAACATGAAGAGGGAGATTGCTGATTTTGTGTCAAGATGTATGGTTTGTCAACAAGTGAAAGCTGGAAGGCAACAGCCTGGAGGAGTCATGCAACCTCTTCCCATACCGGAGTGGAAATGGGACAATGTTACGATGGACTTTGTCATGGGGCTACCAAAGACTCCTAGAAGGAACGATGCAATATGGGTTATTGTTGATCGTCTTACCAAGTCAGCACATTTTCTTGCTATAAGAGAAGATCTACCCCTGGAACGTCTAGCAAGACTATACATTAATGAAGTTGTGAGACTTCATGGAGTACCCCTATCGATTGTTTCTGATCGTGATCCCCGTTTTACTTCAAGATTTTGGAAAAGTCTTCAGAAATCCCTGGATACTGAACTTCATTTGAGCACTGCTTACCACCCTCAGACAGACGGACAATCAGAACGGACTATTCAGACCTTAGAAGACATGTTGAGATCTTGCTCACTTGATTTTCAGGGTATGTGGGATCAATATTTACCACTGGTAGAATTTTCCTATAACAATAGCTTCCATTCGAGTATTCAGATGGCACCATATGAAGCGTTATACGGAAAGAGATGTCGTACACCAACCTGTTGGGATGACGTTGGTGAAAGAAAACTTGTAGGCCCAGAGCTGGTGGAGGAAACAGTGGAAAAGGTGAAAGTAATCCAAAATCACATTAAAGCAGCTCAAAGTAGGCAGAAGAGCTATGCCGATAATCGAAGGAAGGATTTGGAATTTCAAGTCGGTGATCATGTTTTCCTGAAGGTATCTCCATGGAAGGGAGTCATACGTTTTGGTAAGAAAGGTAAATTGAGTCCCAGGTACATCGGACCTTTCGAAATTCTAGAACGAATTGGGGCTGTGGCTTACCGATTGGCAATGCCGCCAAGTCTCTCCAAAGTTCACGATGTGTTCCACGTATCTCTGTTGAGGAAATACATGCCTGACCCAACGCATGTACTCACCTATGAGGAATTAGAACTGGAACCCGATCATTCCTATTGCGAAGAGCCCATCAAGATTCTTGATACGAGAGAACAAGTGCTGAGAAACCGGACGACGCGTCTGGTAAAAGTTTTGTGGAGGAATCATAAGATGGAAGAGGCAACGTGGGAACCCGAGGAATTTATGATGAAGAACCACCCGAGTCTTTTTATGCAGTAATACCCTAGAAATTGCGAGGATGCAATTATTTGAAGGAGGGGAGAATGTAACACCCCAAGCTTCTACGGTACGTTTCCCTTTGAATAATGCGATAGCGTGTGTTGTACGCAACCTCGAGTTCTAACACACACCACAACTAATTAAACTAGCCGTTGTGAATAGTAATACCTAATTTTTGAAATCATATATATTCTATATTTCAAAATGGACTTCATTTTTGGATTCGGAATATCAAAATTAGCCTAGGGTGAAATTTTGGTACATTTCGGATAACTTTCATATTTTGATGAATAGTGAAAATTTCTAAATTTTAATTAAAAACAACTTTTTTAATCAAAATAATTAATAGTGATAAATTATGAATTTGAGTGGTTTTAAAGTATATTTAGAATATATTTTTACCATTCAATTTAATGTTTATCATTGGACATAATTTTACAATTAAACCGAACATAAACAAGTGTCAATCTTTTGATAGTTATTATCTCTTAAAAACACGCTTTTTGTTTTGACAGCGGGAATTAATTTTAAATTAATTTCTGCCACTTCTGTGTTTTGAATTTAGGAAAATGGATTCCATATTTGGAATCAGGATGTTCAAATTGTGTAAATAGGTAACTTTTATTTTTACACATTTTGAATAATTACTGCGGTAAATATTTTATTTACCATGGTTAAAGGGTAAATCCGGTAAATAAGGGTTAAAAAAATAATATTATAATAATACAAAATTACCCTAAAACGTGTCTTAACCCTATTGGTTGATACATGGTCGACCATGGGCATCTTTGTGTCAATTTTGGGACCCCATGGATCCACTTGTAAGTGATAATGACACTTTATTTTAATTAAGTTAAAATGAATACAAAAATGACACAAGCATATATCTTTTAGAAGAACAATTTTTACATAGGGTTATACATGTTGGATTTTCGATTGTAAATATTAATTAGAAAGCTAAACAGATTTCCTACATAATTATATTTTATTTATAATTTTTATACATTAAATAATTTATTTTATTTATGACACAATGATGATGCAGTAATTACTAAAATAGTAAAAAATTAACATAATTAATATTATAAATACCCAAATAAATATAATATGAAACTTTTAATAAATTACACTAATTTTCTATGATAATATGATATATTAGGATTGATTTAATTGACTTTGTTCGAAGTAATCAATCTGTTAGGAGTTTCAAAAAAATCAACTATTGAATAGTGTCAAAATTGACATAAAAGAGTTCTTAAAACAAATATTATATTATTAATTGATATTAAATTCCTAAAAATCTAAGGATCGGCCAAGAGACTTAAATTATTATAGGTTCCTCATTAATGGACCACTTGGGGGTCGCTTGGATGTATATAGTAAGTTTATTAACCATATTATATAAAAATACAAAGAGACATTGTAAAAGTGAAACTAATTAACTTAGAGTTAATACTTAAAGATAAGGTTAATATAAGTACCCAAACCTGTCTAAATTCTATTGGATGAGTTGTTTTCGACCTATCCCCACCTCATCCTTTGAATAGTCAACTTTTGAGCCTTTAGAAACCGAATATGAATTTATTATAAATTAATATTTCTAGCTTTTCCAAAGGTGCCCCTCACCCCTCTTATAAAAGGGCACTCCTCCTTCTCATTTCTTCACACCTTCAAAGCCTTTTGGTTCGGCCAAACTCTGCCCAAATACTCTCCCAACAGCCCTCAATACAACCTAGAGGCCTTAGTTTGATCAGAAAGCCAACCTAAGGAGCCCTTTTGATCAAATCAAAAGGAAGAACCCGAAGAAGAGGTAATGATTTCACCACCCTTTTCTAAGTTCATTTCTTCTTCCACTTCTTCTTCCTTTGTTCTTACCATTCTGAAATAATAACTCCAGTATCTCACATATACTGTGATGTTATTATAAATATGGTACAATCATATTCAGTATTCTATCCACCCTTTGAATAACATGTCACCATACGTGCGTACGTACGGCTTACCGTCTCCACGTCGTGGTGTAATTGTTATTCAATATAATATTATTTGGATGGGTATAATAATGATGTGTAACTCATGTAAATAATAAATATAACATGTTAATGATTCTGTATATATGATATACCATCCATTTATATATTATTTTAATATCAAAAGAATGATATTGTCGCTCGTGCGTACGTACGGACTACCGTCTCCACGAACGCGATGAGATTCATTCTCCATCGTAACCATTAAAGCGTAATTATCATTTTATGATTTAAAAATGATGTTTAAGGACTTGATATCATTCTGGATATGAATAATATACAACCTATCCTTTACAAACATGTCTTACGTAACAAAACATATGAAAGAAAACAAGTAAGTTAACACCCGAAACAATGATAATACTAAGATATTATTATCAAATCAATATTAAAAGATCTTATATGATATCATATTAATGTATATGATTCTTGTATAATTTAATAACAATTATTTCACCATTATACAGGAGGTTAACCTACCACAACCAAGGAAAAGTACAAGGTAAGGGTTATTTCACAATCTCTTCATTATCCGAGGTTGTATTATACGTAATAATCTACTGGGATCTCTTTATCATCCACATCCATGTTTCTTCGAAATGTATTTCAAAACATTTTTACTATTTACAAGAATATGGGTTAAAGTCATTTATACCCTTGTTTGAATTTTTATAAGAGGTTTATAAAGGAATCTTTCCGTCGTTTTCAAAACAAGGTCCTTTTTAACCTTTTCGACAGAATTGAGATAAGAATGTTTTTTTTTACTTATACGGCGGGTGCGGTTATTTTCCGCCGTTATAAAATCGTCAAAGCTTTCCTTACAAGCTTACAAGAATATTTCCAAGAAAATGTTTTATTTTATATGGCTCTTAAATGATTTCAAAAAAAGAAAGAGATATTTCTCTAAAAAGTGTTTTGATTTCATCTATGTCAACATCCTTTAATGGATTTACGCTTATTTGAAGTTGATTTATTATAATACAAAACTTCTATATTGTATTGAAGGTTTTGTGATATGTTTGACTGTGGATGTGCTATTTTATACCATTCATAGTTTATGGTGAAACTATTGACATTTCGTATGCTAGTTTTAATCCGAATGTTTATGTTATATTTCAAACTTTTCTTCAGATGAATGTGCTAAACAAGTATGTTCCGGGTTGGGGACCGGTAAAAGTAAGCCCTCCAGGTTGGGGACTGGTAAAAGTAAGCCCTCCAGGTTGGGGACTGGTTAAAGTAAGCCCTCCAGGTTAGGGACTGGTAAAAGTATGCCCTCCGGGTTGGTGTCCGGTTATTAGAGGCACTCCGGGTTGGTGTCCGGTTATTAGAGGCACTCCGGGTTGGTGTCCGGTTATTAGAGGCACTCCGGGTTGGGTTCCGGTTAGAAGTAACCCCTAGGTCTTGGGATGAGGCCTAGACAAAGAAATTAACGTTTAGCATTATGCATTCCAACATTATGAAAGTGGTTATTGATTTTTGCATGTGATTATTCGATTAGTAGAATATCCATGTGAATAAGTAAATGGAATTATTTCATTTTACTTTTTCCATACCATGTTGAAGTTCAAATTTAAAAGGCTTTTGTTTTAGTAATGCATTGCCTTAAATGTTTATTCTTATTTATGAAAGTTTCCGCTATATTGTTATCCTTACTGGGCATTTGAGCTCACCCCTTTTCTATGTTTTATTTTTTCCCAGGATGTGAAGAAGTAAATTATGAATGACCTGCAGGGATATTATGAGGGGATAGTAGTGTGGATTATGGAGACATTATGTTGTTGTAGTAGTTTTTCATTTTATGATGTAATGTAAAACTTATGAATATATCTAGTGTTTCCAAGGCTACTAAACCAATCGGTCTTTCGAGATTTGATCTTTCTTGTGATCATGCCAATGTTATGTAATAATGCACCGACTCTGGGTAACTAGGGTCGGGGCGTTACAAAAATAATTTTTGGTGAATAGTAACTTTTTACTTTTTTTTAACACGGTTAAAAGTAAATAGGGTAATTAAGGGTAAAAATGATATTATTATTACCCTAAAACATGTCCTAATTCTATTTTATAAATGTAATTCGACCAAAAACAACCTTAGAAATAACATATGACCATTTAGGCCCACTTGGATTAGATTAGGACATTTAATATTAATTTATTTAAAGAAGGGTTAAAATAGTTAAAATCAAAGTTTAATAAGTAAATCATTTATAATATAGGGTTATACATAAGATAAATTCGACTATAAATATTAATTAGAACGGTAAATCGATTTCCTACAAAATGGTAATTTATTTGTAATTTTTAGACATTAAATAATTTAATTTATTTATGACACAACGATGATGCAGTAATTATCTTATTAATGAAATATTGACATAATTGATGTTATAAATACCCAAATAAATGTAATTTGAGACTTTTTATGAATTCCACTAATTTTATAGGTTACTATGACATGGTATTATTAATTTAAGTAACTTTCTTCGAACTAATACTTTTTTTATGATTTTCACAAAAATCAATTACTAAATAGTGTCAAAATCGACATAAAATAGTTTTTAAAACAAATATTATATTATTAATTATTATTTTATTTCTAAAAATCTAAGGTTTGGCCAAATTACTTAGATAAGGTTATATATATTAATAATAAACAACTTGGTGTTCGTTTGGCTTGTTATAGTATGTTTATTAACCTTATATTGTAAGAACATAAAAAGACACGGTAAAAGCAAAATTATCTAACTTAAAGTTAATACTAAATGATAAGGTTAAAATAGTAAACTAAACTTATCCAAATTATATTGGATGAGATTATTTCGACCCAACCCCACCTTAGCTTAGAAATAAATCAATTTGGAGCTATTTAAAACCGAATATGGCTTTATAATAAAATAATATTTTTAGTTTTTCCAAAGGTGCCCCTCTCCTCCCTTATAAAAGGGAACCTCCTCCCTCTCTTCCTCACACCACTTTGAGCCTTAATGCTCATCCAAACCCTGCCAAATTATCTTCTCCCATTCCCTAGAAACATCCTAGATGTATTGGTCTTCTTCAAAGACCAATTTTAGTGCCCTAAGAGGAGGACTCAAAGAGGCGCTTCAAAGAAGAGTTAATGTCCGTTACCGATTCTTTCAACTTTATTTCTTCTTCCACTTCTTCTTCTTAGGTTTTTTCATTATGAAGTAATAACATCAGTATCACTCATATACGGATATGTTATTATAAGTATGAAACAACCTTATTTCACTATCTATCCATCCTACGGAAAATGAAATCACCACGCGTGCGTACGTACGGAATACTGTCTCCACGCCGTTGTGTAATCTATTTTCCATCACCACCTTACTTGGATGGGTATAATGGTTCAAATAAATAACTATATATGATTATTTTAAAGTTATATTGATTATGAAATAGTATACATACACTCCAACACAATTCCACGATCTTGGGAATGATATCATCACTCGTGCGTACGTACGGACTACCGTCTCCACGACACGATGAGATTCACTCTCCATGTTAACCATTCATGAATGATTATAAGGTATATATATTGAATAATAATGAAATATATGACATAATAATGATACTGTATTTATGTATATATATATATGTATGTCATTTACTTAATTCCATTCAATTCAAAAGGGAAACAAAAACAGCGTTCATGCGTACGTCTGGCCTACCGTCTCCATGAACGGTGTATTTCATTCCTTTTATCAATCTATAATATATATGTATATGATCAATAAATATTATATATAAATCATTTTTTACATTCTGTAATTATGTAAATCAGGATATAAGTAATAATATCATGAACGACAAGTCGAAACACATACGATAAATAAAATGATTTTACCCGAAACGCTGCTTTAACATGGAATTTACAAAAGAACATGTAATATAATGTCATAAGTGAAACATATATGATATCATAAAAATGAATATGATTCTGTAATAATTCAATGAAATTATTTAAATCATTATACAGGAGTTTCGGATACGTACGAAGCATATCAGACCTAAGGTAAGGGATAATTTTGCAAATCTCATTTTTATCCGAGATTGCTTATTCGTAAGTATTTACTAGGGTTATTATTATCATCCATGTCCATGTTTTCTAAAAGTGATTTTATGTATTTTTAATGTCCTTTTTACCCATTTTTAATTTTACTACATGGTATGTAAGGAATCTTTCTTTTGTTTACGTACGAGGAACATTTTTACTTTTCTGACAAAAGTACGAGGAGAATGTTTTTTTAACTTATACGGCATGGAAGGATTTTTACGGTTTTATAAAGCCTTATTTTCATGAAGATTACTCCAAAATATTTCATGACTATTTTCAACAAAATCCTTTTCTTTTAAAATTACATGACGTTTTGTGAAAAGAAATTGATTTTTCAGAAGAAAGGATATTTTACTCAAGAATTCATTTCAAGTGTTTTATCAAAACCATTTTTCCATCTAAGATGAAATTATTTAATATGTGTATGTTTCAATTATAATGTATCTATGATTTACATGGTTTCAATTTTCTTATTTTGAAATGATATTCGTTTCTTTTATATGGATTATGTGATGATGGGATGATGTTTATGACACCCATTTTATTCGTTCGGTTATTATGAATGATGTATGTTTATTTGTGGAAAAAGTAAGAATGATTTCATTATGAGATGGGTGGGACCTATATCTCCCTCCAATGCATTGGGTAAATATTTTATATATAATGAGATAGACATGGCTGGAATGGTAAGTTAATCCGGTTCAGTGTTACAGGACTGAAACGAGGAGTGAACTCGATTCAGAATGGGACTTTGTCCACTAAGATGGTCTTGGCAGCAATGCCTTGGCTACTATGGAAATAATTACATGTTATTAATGGATGACACAATTACATGTTTTATTCCCATTCTATTTTATCATGGTTTATGTTCCATTATGATCAATGCCTTATGTACTTCCATGTTTTATGTCATTCCTCAAGATTTGGATGTTTAAACATTATGTTCATGTTTTTAAGTTCAAATGTATATGGTATGTTTTATTTTATCCATGATTACCCTTACTGAGCATTTGAGCTCACCCTTTTTATGTTTTATTTTCCCCCAGGATCAAAAGAAAGGTGTTAGGTAAGGAAACAAAAAGTGGTAGATCTTGATGGGAGATGTTGAAGATCATTCACCACGATTAGAATATTACGTTCCAAGATTCCAAAGACACTAAACTATTATGGTCCTTGTGTGTATGTTTTTGTTATGTATTAAGTATTACGAAAAAGTAATGTAATGTCCAAGTACGTCAGGCTTCGGGTCTCTACAGTTGGTATCAGAGGAAAGGCTTAGTCATCCTTTGGAAACTAGGATGCGAGAACTTTAGTGATATCCCTAGAGATATTTCTAAGGTATGTCTAGGGATGTCCCAAAGGTTAAGTATAAGTATAGGTTATAGTCTTGGAATTGCGCTAACGATCTTATAATTAAACATAAGATGTTAGATATTGAAGGTACTCCCCCATTATTATGTTGTTTTCCCTAGAATGATTTTTGCCTCTCACACTATTCTTTTTGGATTTTAGACGATGGTTGGAACCCGACAGAAATATGTTGATCAATGTAATGGACAATGTAATGATTGTCCTCCTGAACAAACAAATGTTATGGGAGATGGAGTGCAAAATATTATTGTTGTACTTACACAAGCTATGAATCATTCTTGACTTCCAAATGAGCAGGGAAGGGAACAATATTCTATTGAGTCCTTCATGAGGCAACATGCACCTTCTTTCAGTGGGTATTCTGATCCACTTGTTGCTGAACAATGGATCAGTTCTACTGAAAAGATATTTTCAGTTCTTCAATTTTCTGAACATGATAAATTCATCTTAGCAGTGTATCGTTTGGAAGGTGATGCTAATCAATGGTGGAATCTTATCAAGAATATGAGGCCAATAGATGAAATTGAGTCCATGGAATGGGACGAGTTCAAAAACTTATTTTTCAATAAGTACTTCCCTCGTATTCTTCGAACAAATATGGAGAAGGAGTTTCTTGAACTAAAGAAAAAGGATGATGAATCTGTTGGTATATATGAAGCGAATTTTACAAGGATTGCAAGGTATGCATCTGGATTTATCATCCAACCCGAAAGTAAAGTTGATCGATTCTTTAGTGGATTAAAACCAAATATTCGAAGGTAATTAGCTATAAGAGACTTCAGTAGCTATGAAGAAATTGTGAGTTGTGCTATCAAGGTAGAAATGGAATTTGGTGTTACTTATCCATCTCATAGTTTTGACAAGAAACGAAATATGGAGTTCAAGGAGAAATCTCAAAATAATGGTGAAAAGAATATGAATGTTTCCTTATGCTCAAAGTGTGGAAAGAAGCATGGTGGAGATTGTCTTAAAGGGACTAGAAAATGTTTTAAGTGTGGAAAAGAAGGTCATCGAGCAGCTGAGTGTTGAAGTAATGGAAAAAGGGTTTCTAATGATGTGAATAAAGAAAAGACTGCAGAGAACGCACCACCAACACTTCAATGCTTCAAGTGTAAGGAAATGGGGAATTATGCTAATAAATGCCCTAATATAAGGGTTAGTGATGATCGACATGAGCAACCACTTAAGGCAAAGGACAAAGGGAAGTCACATGCAATCACTATTGGAGATGTTGAATATGAAAACGATGTGGTGGAATGATTAAGTGTTTATGTAATGGGATTCCAAAATAATGTTGTATATAGTATCATGGAATATTGGAATATTTATGTATTGGTCTATTGTGGTTTTCAATGGTACCGGTAACCATGGAAAGTGATTGAGATTTTTTTGGAAAAAAAGATGATATGCGCATAATGAAGGGAAAATGAGATAATGAAATTTTTGACAGTATTCATGAGCTCATGATTGATATAAGGACTTAGTGATATCATGGTTTGAGTATATAGAATTTTGAGGATTTTCGTATGTGGAAAGTGTTAACTTTTAACTGGATTCATGTTTTCACTAAGGTTCAATGGGTATTCATTTTTCAAGAGAATACATGATTAAGGCCTTCGAATGTTTGGAATGTGACCAACAAGACATATCTTATGATATATGGGGATCAACGATGGTATTAAATATCTGGTAATCATTTTCACTATATTATGAGAGTGGACTGCAGTATTATCGATAAGCCTAAAGATTGGAATGGATTATATTGGACATAAGATAGTATTGTTTAAGGATAGACGTTTTTTTCGATATTATTGATGGGATGTTATAGTAATATAGTTTTAGAAAAAGGACAACCTACAGGACGGGAGACAGCCCATCGCGTCAGACAAGGCTGTTGGAATCGAACCCACAACCGAAGTGCGACTGGCCTTTATTGCCTACCACAGGCCTATAGGAAGTCCCTGTTTAGTAGAAACTAGTTTTATTATATTAAGCAGTGTGATATAAGAAGTATATGTCCATTTTAGGAACCATATATGATTAATCTCACTATAGATGGACTTATGTATTTTTTGATAACTTTTCTAACCTTTTTTTTGAGACAGATGGAATGACCCATCATTCTATCCCATGATCTGCTAACACATCACGAATGACAAATTCAACTTCATTTCTTTAAGATATGAAGTGGAAATTTTCCAAAGAACTACCAATGGTTAGACTATACCAAAATCACGAAAGTATTTCTTCTAATTCCAATTTTATCAACAATAGGAAAATGATCTTGAAAACCAAAAATGTTGTCATAGTGATCTTATATCTGATGAATCAGATGGTACCTTAGATCATCACAAATTTATGGGTTTGTGATTGCTGGATTTTCCATAGCCATGTTCTCTACCACTCTCCATCAGAACATGATGGTTAGATTTCTCTTCCATATCCATATTTTCACCTATGTGGAAACCTAGTGATTAGTTTATTTGGGTAACAGTTACGTTTTATACTTTGGTTTTTAAAGATTGGTTTTTCTATTCATTTTTACGATGTGGGTTTCTATTAAAGAAACTTTCGAGTAGTAAACCATTTATAACCCCGACGAATTTTGAGGGCGAAATTCATTTTAAGGGGGGTAGAATGTAACACCTCGAGATTTTATGAAAAATATTCTTTTTAATTTCATTAATGTCTTGTGTTGTACGCTACGCCAAAAGGAGCTTGCACAACACGCATCCCTGACTTTCCTATCATTACACGCAATCACGACCTTCCTCGATAGCATGTGTAGTATGCAATACCGAGTTTCACTAAACGAGATATTATTATAATATTATTATGAACTAGCCGTTATGAATAGTAATACCCACTTTTTGAAATTTTATAAATATTATCTTTTAAAATGGACTTCATTTTTGGATTCGGAATATCGAAATTAGATTAGGGTGAAATTTTGGTACTTTTCGGATAACTTTCATATTCTGATGAATAGTGAAAATTACTAAATTTTAATTAAAAACAACTTTTTTAATCGAAATAATTAATAGTGATAAATTATTAATTTGAGTGGTTTTAAAGTATATTTAGAATATATTTTTAATAAAATGTTGGTCATTGGATGTAATTTCACATTTAAACCAGACATAAACAAGTGTCAATCTTTTGATAGTTATTGTCTCTTAAAAACACGCTATTTGTTTTGACGAAATGAATTAATTTTTAAATTAGTTAATGTCACTGATGTGTTTTGAATTTGGTAAAATAGTCATCATTTTTGAATTCATAATATCAAATATAGCTTAGGCCTAATTTTTGGTATTTTTCTGGAAACTTTCATTTTTTGATGAAACCACTAAGTGGTAGTTAAAAAACTGAATTTTTCATAAAACATAATTTTACCTCTTCTGTGAGTGGAATTTCGAAATTCCAAGTGACACGGTTAATATCAAGGACTAAAATGTGGTTCAATGAGATGAAAATAATTTTTGATGAATAGTAACTTTTTACTTCTTTTACCATGGTTAAAAGTAAATAGGGTAATTAAGGGTAAAAAATGATATTATTATTACCCTAACACATGTACTAATTCTATTGGATAAGTGTAATTCGACCAAAAACAACATTAGGAATAAAATATGACCATTTAGGCCCACTTGGATTAGATTAGGACATTTAATATTAATTTATTTAAAGGGTTAAAATAGTTAAAATCAAAGTTTAATAAGTAAATCATTTTTAATATAGGGTTATACATACGATAAATTCGACTATAGATATTAATTAGAAATCTAAAAAGCTTTCCTACCTAATGGTATTTTATTTGTAATTTTTAGACATTAAATAATGTAATTTATATATGACACAATGATGATGCAGTAATTATCTTAGTAATGAAATATTGACATAATTGATGTTATAAATACCCAAATAAATGTAATTTGAGACTTTTTATGAATTCCACTAATTTTATAGGTTAAAATGACATGTTATTATTGATTTAAGTAACTTTTTTCGAACTAATAATTCTGTTATGATTTTCACAAAAATTAATTACTAAATAGTGTCAAAATTTACATAAAATAGTTTTTAAAACAAATATTATATTATTAATTGTTATTTTATTTTTAAAAATCTAAGTTTTTACCAAATGACTTAGATAAGGTTATATATATTAATAATAAACAACCTGGGGTTCGTTTTGCTTGTTATAGTAAGTTTATTAACCTTATAGTGTAAGAACACAAAAAGACACGGTAAAAGTAAAATTGTCTAACTTAAAGTTAAAACTAAATGATAAGGTTAAAATAGTAAACTAAACTTGTCAAAATTCTATTGGATGAGAGGATTGAGACCCATACCCACCTTAGCATCAAAATAAATCAATTTGTAGCTACTTAAAACCGAATATGGCTTTATAATAAAATAATATTGTAAGATTTTCCAAAGGTGCCACTCTCCTCCCTTATAAAAGGGCACCTCCCCCCTCTCTTCCTCACACCACTTTGAGCCTTCAAGCTCGGACAACCCCTGACAAATTCTCTTATCCCATTCCCTAGAAACATCCTAGAGGTCTTTTTCTTCTTCAAAGACAAATTTTAGTGCCCTAAGAGGAGGACTCAAAGAGGCGCTTCAAAGAAGAGGTAATGTCCGTTACCGATTCTTTCAACTTTATTTCTTTTTCCACTTATTCTTCTTAGGTTGTTTCATTATGAAGTAATAACATAAGTATCACTCATATATTGATATGTAATTATAAGTATGAAACAACCCTATTTCACTATCTATCCATCCTACGGAAAATGAAATCACCACGCCTGCGTACGTACGGAATACCGTCTCCACGCCGTGGTGTAATCTATTTTCCATCACCACATTACTTGGATGGGTATAGTGGCTCAAATAAATAACTATATATGATTATTGTAAAGTTATATTGATCCTGAAATATAATACATACACTCCAATACAATTCCACGATCTTGGGAATGATATCATCGCTCGTGCGTACGTACGGACTATCGTCTCCACGACGCGATGAGATTCACTCTCCATGTTAACCATTCATGAATGATTATAAAGTATATATAATGAATAATAATTAAATATATGACATAATAATGATACTGGATTTATGTATATATATATATGTATGTCATTTACTTAATTCCATTCAATTAAAAAGGGAAACGAAAACATCGTTCATGCGTACGTCCGGCCTACCGTCTCCATGAATGGTGTATTTCATTCCTTTTATCGATCTATAATATATATGTATATGATGAATATATATTATATATAAATCATGTTTTACATTCTGGAATTATGTAAATCTAGATATAAGTAATAATATCACGAACGACAAGTCGAAACACATACGATAAATAAAATGATTTTACCCAAAACGCTGCTTTAACATAGAATTTACAAAAGAACGGGTAATATAAAGTCATAAGTGAAACATATATGATATCATAACAATGAATATGATTCTGTAATAAGTCAATGACATTATTTAAATCATTATACAGGAGGTTTGGATACGTACGAATCATATCGGACCTAAGGTAAGGGATAATTTTGCAAATCTCATTTTTATCCGAGATTGCTTATTCGTAAGTATTTACTGGGGTTATTGTTATCGTCCATGTCTATGTTTTCTAAAAGTGATTTTATGTATTTTTATGTCCTTTTTATACATTTTTAATTTTACTACATGGTATGTAAGGAATCTTTCTTTTGTTTACGTACGAGGCACATTTTCACTTTTCTGACAAAAGTATGAGGAGAATGTTTTTTTAACTTATACGGCATGGAAGGTTTTTTACAGTTTTATAAAGCCTTATTTTCATGAAGCTTCCTCCAAAATATTTCATGACTATTTTCATCAAAATAATTTTCTTTTAAAATTACATGACTTTTTGTGAAAATAAATTGATTTTGAAGAAGAAAGGATATTTTACTCAAGAATTCATTTCAAGTGTTTTATCAAAAACATTTTTCCATCTAAGATGACATTATTTCATATGTGTATGTTTCAATTATAATGTCTCTATGATTTACATGGTTTCACTTTTCTTATTTTGAAATGATATCTGTTTCTTTTATATGGATTATGTGATGATGGGATGATGTTTATGACACCCATTTTATTCTGTTGGGTTATTATGAATGATGTATGTTTATTTGTGGAACAAGTAAGAATGATTTCATTATGAGATGGGTGGGACCTATATCTCCCTCCAATTAATTGGGTAAAGATTTTATATCTCATGAGGTAGACATGGCTGGAACGGTAAGTTAATCCGGTTCAGTGTTACAGGACTGAAACGAGGAGTGAACTCGATTCAGAATGGGACTTTGTCCACTAAGATGGTCTTGGTAGGAATTCCTTGGCTACTATGGAAATCATTACATGTGCTTAATGGATTCCACAATTACATGTTTTATTTCCATTCTATTTTATCATGGTCTATGTTCCATTATGATCTATGCCTTATGTACTTCCATGTTTTATGTCGTTGCTCAAGATTTTGATGTTTAAACATTATGTTCATGTTTTTAAGTTCAAATGTATATGGTATGTTTTATTTTATCCATTATTACCCTTACTGAGAATTTGAGCTCACCCTTTTTATGTTTTATTTTCCCCCAGTATCAAAAGAAAGGTTTTAGGTAAGGAAACAAAAAGTGAAATATCTTTATGGGAGATGTTGAAGATCTTTCACCACGATTAGAAGATTACGTTCCAAGTTTCCAAAGACAATAAACTATTACGGTCCTTGTGTGTCTGTTTTTGTTATGTATTAAGTATTCTGAAAAAGTAATGTAATGTCCATGTACGTCAGGCTTCGGGTCTCTACATGTAATGCGGTGATGGACCTCCTTGGTCCTCATTCATATTGAGATTGTTATAAAACTCACTACGCATACCCATTTGAGATACTTTTCTCAATGGTCTGAACTCTATGATCTTAATCAGAGAGGTCACATCATTAATTCATGATGTTCAACTACAACATTTCTTTGTGAAAATTTAGGATACCACATGATAATCATGGGATGCCTCAGTTTCCTCGTCCGAGAGGATTTTCCCCTTTTAGTTTCGGTTATCTTCCATATTATGTTCAAAGAACTATATGTTTCATGATTATTATCCTCATGGGATACATAATGAAACCTAAAAATTTATTCTTCGAACCCAATAATATGCTTCTTAAAATATTCTTCCCCTTGTCCTTGATTGTGGTCTATTTGATACAACCTTAAACTGTAGTCAAAGTCTGAGTTTGATTCCCATTCTTTGTTACCTTCACATTCCATTCTCCATGCATTTTTAGTTCTAGTTTTCCACCCTCCATAGATCAAGATGGACCCATTTAATAGCGATGGTCTCATGACACCTTTGTCTTACCTCCCATTTTTGTCCAACGCCCTAACGGATCTCTAGAAACAAAATGTAGATCCAATATTTTCAAACACAGTTAATTGTAAAATTTTCATTTTATTGCTCCATTACTAGTTGGTTAGGTAGGTATTCCCACATTGTTGAACATGTTCTTAATTCCATCCTCACTAACCGAGCACCACATTGATCTAAACCTTGAAACCCTATGCATTCCTACAAGTCAAAATATCCCTAATACCATTACTTGTTTCACGCATCGAGCGTGGATCATTTGGGATTATGAGTATTGTAAGGAATGAAATGAAATTTTCTAAATGGTATGAAATCTAATAACTTAAAATATAAGAATAAATTCATGAAATGATTAATTTAATCTACTAAAAATCTCAATGAATGTGTGGTTTAGTGCTGAGACTCCTTGCAGGGATTCACATCAGGGTTGTTAATCTATCACACCACAAGTATCCATTTGGGATGTCCTTTTTCTAGATCCAAAAATTATGACCTTAAAATATTTTTATCCCTTAGAGTTTGAATATCATGACTTTAAACTAATTTAATATCTAGGGTTTCGACTCCACCTTCCAGTATAATCCATTACACTTTTAAATTATTTCTTGATTCGAGATTTTTCCATCTTTTTTATCCTCACAGACCCCCTAATGGTGATGGTCTCAGGCCACCATCGGCTCCCCTACTGTCTAGGGACAATGACCAAAGGGATTTTCGATAAAAATTAGCAGGTCCCATTTTTTAAACTTAGTCAACGGTTAACCCCATATTTTCCCCCTATTAATTGGTATGGTAATGATATATGTGTTCTGAGCATGGTCAAAAGTTGGACCTTACTAACATGTCACCACTTTCATAGTCCAGACTCTAGGACCTTAAACTAAGATCCTTGATGTTGTATTTCCCCCTAAAATATCACATATTCCCCCTTCCTATATGTTCCCTAACTCTTATGTGGTATGTTGGCCTCTTTGGTCCTCATTCATGTTAGGATTGTTTCCAACTAGATGAACAATTGTATTGGGAATATACATTCCAATTTTCTACGAAATATGACTTTCAATTATTGTCTATAGCCCATGTAGTATGACTGTAAACTGTGTGAAACATCCTAGTCACACGATGTTAAACTGTGGAGAACATCCTAATCCCATGAAGTTAAATTTTCCATGCATCATCCTCAGTGTAAAATGTTAAACTATTTGTTCACCATCCTCATTTTTATAAGGTAAAACTACAAGAAATCATATTCTCTCTCTTGAGAGGTCATCCCTAATGGATGGGTTTGATATTTTCTTAGACAAATGCACTTATGACAATGTGATTTAAGCCATAGTTTTGAGTGTTGTAATCCATTATAACATTCCATCACAACACTCCCATGCTTTGTATGCCCCTGATTTATATCCTCACCCTTTTATTGTCTAAAGGGAACCCCTAGAAACCGAGTCATGCCACTTTGGATCACCTATAATTCTGGTCCAACATTCCAAATGACATTAGACAACATTTAGAGTTAGTTTTCATTTTTTGAAATTGGTCAGTGGTCAACCGTTATTTTTTGTCCCTATTTCTGGATAGTGGTACATATACTATGTTTCAAACACGATCATTGGTCATCCTATACCATCATGTTATAATACACAAATTTGAAATTTTAGGCATCAGGATGCACACTTTTCAATCCCCTTTGTTTGGATCGACTCTAATGTCCCCGTCATTATCTCATTCATGCACTAGCACACATTGCGAAGAGAATGTTGGTTATTTTGAGATCCCTATTATCTAGTCATAGTTTCTGTCATCCCGAAAACTCTTGGTGATTAGTCAACCATAGAATAAATTTGGGTTTTTATGGTTACATGGAACTCTGGTACAAAGTGAATAATCATGTGGTCATCCCTTGTCTCATACACAGATAATGAACCACGTGAGTTTAGGGATAGGTCATTAGTTGTATCACAAACATGATTGATGTGTGATAACGTAAGAAATCAAAAGAATGGGTCCATGCACACAAAAAAGGATGACCACATAGGAATGTTTCTATGAACACTAAAGAATGTGTCCATTCCAAAAATGATCCAGCACTGTGGCAGTATCTGGGGACATTCACATAAGTCCCAGAAAATGTTACCAAATGGTTATGCTCTTATGATTGAGCACTTCCGCTCCACTAACCTTTTGCATCTCGCCTCTAAAAAATGTTGTATCCAGCTAATCTCCCATTCCTACTAATCTACTTTTAGGAAAAGATCATTTTCCATGATCTTTTCCCCATACCACACGGCTCAGAGATCATAGGCACAGTTCTTTTCCTATCTTATATTCTTCTTGGATGCCTATAGTTAGGCCCTCATTCGTGTGAAAATCTCTGCATGAGTGGTGAAAAGGATAAACACTAATCTGATTTCTCTTCCAGGCTCTAATACTCCTATTTTTGATTTGGAGATTCTATATCTTGTTGTATTTCTCCTAATCTCAGAGTATTTTCACATATCGAATGCCTTTCCATATATTCTTGGAAATGTAGTCATGGATTATCTTCTGAATACCTAAAGCATATGCACAGTCAACCCACAAAATGTGATGCTAGTGGTAATGTTACCCCATCCGGATCATCCATTTCTATTATAGAACTTTTTCAATGAAACGTTTGATGCAATTCCACACCCAGTGTCAGATTATCCAATTTTCCCCAACCACATCATAATCAGACCCATCCATCTTTTTATGATCTACAAGCTCATAGTTTGGAAATGTAGCCAATAGTTCAGTAGAAATATCTTTTTATGGAATCATGTATGGCCATCTTGGCTCTATGTCATAGGGTTGGATGTCATCATATGACCCCACCCTGATAAGGTTGTCCATTTCAGCTCTGGGTACACCCCACTAGGGGAATCACCAGTTGCCACAATAAATTGTTTTTCAGAGGCCATGGCCTGGTCAACTTAAGAAGCCGACTCTACATGATCTATCTCCAGTGTAAGAAAACAATCCATATATCTTCCAACCATTTCCTATTGCATATCTTATACCACTCACAGAACTATTCAAAGAAGAAACATGTCATCCAACCTAATCAAGCAACAATAGGTGTTTTTTCTAATGCAAGAAACATACAAAAACATAGTAGCAACATATCATGCACTCATATGTTTTCCACTGGGATCCCGGGATGTGGCCCCCCATATATGACTAATGTATTTGGGGATTATAGGGTGTCTTCCTAGCCTCCACATATCTAATTTACCTCACGTCATCTCTCACCCCAAACATAGATCTCAGGGCTTGGTCCTCAACACTAATTGATGCACTTCCTTCCCCAACTATAGGGGTCCCTTATGCAAGATCCTCCTATACAAAAGAGATTTCCATTGGGGATTCCAGATCAAGAATAAGGGAATATGTATAATGAGTTTTAGTAAGTTATATTTGACCTAGAGATATTTAGATAATTCCCCAAGAGAGTGTGTGTTTTCACCAACCTCTGAAGGGCTCCCCACATTAGCGTCTTCCACTTAGGATTCATCTGATTGTTTGGTGAAGGGATAAAACGCCTCCAACTAGATAACTGAGAGTAGTGGTGGAAAGATCATATCTAGTAATACATTCACCTATTCCATAATCATAAGTACAGTTCCACGAGAGTTCTCTAGGTCCGCCAACTTCACCACATATCGTTCCACATCGTTCTGGGACATGAGAAAGAAAACTTTGGCATAAATAATCTATAAATGTTCCATCCCATTATTTTTGGGATGGTCCCACATCCTATAATAGATGAGGAATTTTTTATTGATATCCCATATCTCCAAGATTTAGGAATGAAATAGTCCATGGGAATTTAATTGTAACATAATCACTTCCCATGAACTTGGGTGAGTATTTTGCAGAACCCTATTGATTGTTCCACATCCACCCAAGTCCTCCAGAATGGGTGTGTTGGGTTTTTTGCTACTCCCCCTTCACATATAGTTGGTACAAGTCCCAGAACTATTGGTTCTACTACTACAGCTCCACCACCACGATTTAGCACATCCATACTATTATAGTTCTCTCTCAAAACCATTATGACTTGGACCTAACGCACTTCTTTATTGGCCTAGTTGGTCCACTACCTAAGCCTTTATCCTAGATAGGTAGCCTCCTAGCTCTTGGCGTATGTATAAGTTAGACCATACACAATATTGGATGGAAGTACCTCATTCCAAATATTTTCTTCTTTACATGTGAACATGAGAAAAAGTTGCCTCACAACACACGGGTGGTCTTAATGACATAATCCTAGGTATACCCTCAGAGTCTTCCTCTATAACACCTAAAATTTATTGTGAATTGGTGTGGTTAGTACAGTTTTCAAATTAGCTCGTAGTCCACCCGTTCCACCATCACTCTACCTCAAAATGCTAAAATATATGACTATTTCTCTTCAGTCCCCCACCATTATCAATTTTGATCCCCATCACTAGAGGGAATGGATGGAATGTGAATTGACTTTCCTTCCCTACTTTTCTCAGCAACACCATCTAGCCCATCTTGAACGGGACACCTCACACGATATTCAGAATCACTGACCTAAATTTTGTATTGGGAGGTGATATGGGATTTAGATTCTCACAACCTCCCAGATTTGACCCCACCTAGCTATATAAGAAGTGGATTGTTCCTCACATGAAAATAGATTCTTCCCCTCACTAATATACTGAAGCACTTTATACAACATCGCCAAAACTAGGATCCTGTGGTTGGGGCATTGTGATGTTTCCAACATTACGACCATAATGAATGCGCTTAGCCGCACCACATGTGTGCATCCCTCACTGACAGCATCCACCCATAGATGATTGTAGTAATTAACCCAAACAACCTAAATATTATTTGAGGCTCAGTCTTTATATTTTACCCGAACAGCTGTCATTGTCTATCCACTAGGATCTGCCAGTAGGATCTTTCATTGGCTTGTTGGGATCATATCAGACATGTTTTTGGCCTTTTTGGTAGCTTCTTTGCTGCATCTTCCCCATCAGCATGCTACTCATCTATGATGTTCAAGAAGTAACTAAACAACTACTTGAAGTAGATATCCATCATCCCCTGCATTTTTTTGGCAATGTCCAGCACCAGATCCATCAACAGCTTCACCAGACGTGGAAACTGCTCCTGATCCTCTAACACATTATCCTTGGGATTAAACTAGTCAAACATGGACCCTGGAATTGGTATCCCAATAATATAATGGAGGTCCCACAGGATGATGTCGACCTCCCCATGATGAAAGGGAATTTTTTTGTCTCAAATGTCCACTTACTCAGTATCTCAACATTATTTCTTATAGTTGGTAGATGGTGAATTGGGATTCCCATTCCACTTCATATTGGCCTACTCACCGTAGCTCTACCCAGAATTCCGTGTAAGATGTGCATGCCCAGTAATCCTAGGGCCACTCTTCAGTGATGTTACAACCCTAATGCATATCCAAATCATTGGTCCATACCTTATCTAGGTTTCATAATCCCACCTTGAGGATTTTATGATATTTCAGTGGATACACTTAATTCTCCAATTTCCCCCCATATATGTTTTTGAGGTGGTTATGGATATATTTACTGGTGAAGGTCATGTGATACATCCCGATGTGGCCTAAATCAGCCATGTACAACTTGTGTCATCCTAGAACTCCCCTGAACCAGTAAACTAGTTTGTCCTTGATCACTTGTGGGATAAATACATTAACCCCTATATTGAAGTCATACAATGACAACATCTCTCATATAGGATAGTCTTTCTATGAATCAAATAATTTTACATGAAAATATTAATTTTCAAAGTAAATATGAATGTATTCCCCAATCATGATGTCATTTTACATTTCTTCCATTTAGGAAAATCCCCACGGAGATCCCTAGCAGCTACTTCAACAGCCATAAGATTAAGACTTAGGCAGTTCACTGAGTTTACTCACGATAATTGTTCAAAATGGTTGTTCACAAAGCACGGGATCATGGAGCTTGTATTAAATCACCACATTTGTAATTAAACAAATAATCGCAATTCCCAGATCTTTAGAAATCATTCATGGATAAAGGGTACGAAGAATCTCATTCGTAGAGACTGTGTTCATAGAGAAAAATCTTGGATAAAAGGACATTCATGAAAATAAATTGCTTGATGGTATTCACAAAAAGGTGCTTTATGAATGAGGTCCCCCACATCTATTTATAGGCACTTAGCTTTACAGTGCACCTTACACCCACTTCAATCGCGAATTCTCATGGTTATGGATCTTCACGAATGATAGGCTTGTTGGTTATATTTTTTATGATTCTCCATCAAAATTTTACCCTCTGTACCCATCATATTTGATTAATAGTAGGTTCATTTTTTTCTGCCAAAATTCATGCCTAGGCATGTTGTTATATTTTTTATGATTCTCCATCAAGATTTTACCCTCCTTACCCATCATATCCGATTAATAGTAGGTTCATTTTTTGTGCCAAAATTCATGCCCTGGGATAAGTTGAGGGGGACACAGTCAGTCAGGATGGAATCCAATTTCAAACAGCCCAAAAATCATCCAAAGGGTCTTCCACAAGAAGAACCATCATAGAGGTCTATTCCCCCACCTTGAATGCATGAGTCCAAGATCTAATTCATGTGAGTATGATGCAATATGTGACCATGCCTAAGTGTTTGATGGACATTTCTTTGAGTCCCATGAATCTAATAAATTTTATGGATCCCACATTTTCATTGTAATGTGCCTCCATGCATTGTGAAAATCAAGGAATATAAATATCTGGCTCACTCTGTATAAATAGATGATTTAATTAACCTTTTGATTTCTAATGTCTTCTTTCATGAAGCACCCGAGCACTATGGTCCCAACTAAACATTGGACGATTCATGGTACTGGAGCATCGTGATTCCCCCTTTACCTTATTCTTCATTATTCCAACCAAATTTGGGGATGAATTTCAAGATGGCTTGTTCCCTTCATGGAAGAGGAAGTCCTTGTGGGTTACATGAGCCTTCATGGAGCATTCGACATTCATGAATCACTCTCTTTTCATCTCATAAATAAAATACCAATCGAGTTTCACCATGTCTTCTGAATCACTTTCTCTTTAGATCCCTCAGTTCTTTATGAAGAAACCAAGCTTTACAAAGAACCTCTCATTGAGTCCCCATTCTTCTCAACACCTTCCTCTGTGAAACGCTCCAGGTTTGTGCATAGTGATTTATTGGTCTCTCATGAAGTTTCCCTCATTGAGTTTCCATACATCTTTATTTTCACAATAGGTACACTAATAACTTTCTCTTATCATAATAGTTAAACTAACATGGACAACATGACTGACCACTCCTCCACACCCTCACCATATTCCATTTCAAATTCCATCCCTTCCCCAAGGGTGGATGATAGATGATTATGTTGTACAAGGGTTGAGGAGTTAGTACCCTAGGCCTGAGATGCATGATGTAAAACCACCTAGAACCATCGTACTTAGAACATGACATTAAAGTTATGCCCTATATTATGGCGTAAGTGCAGGGTACTCTAGTATGAGACATATGGGATCATCTTCATACTGTGTTTACTCGTATGGAAGGACATCCTCTTCATATAGAATTATATCCTATCCATAATAAATTATGCCTTCATAGTAATCCCTCATGTAGTAATCGCCTAGCCTTTCTTGTGGAAGATAGCACATTTTCTCCTCCTCGCTCCTTTTGGAAAGTGGAATCGAAGAAAGGATGGGAACCAGTCATCTCTCACCATTTGGGCCTTTTCTATATGCATACCTTGGACAATTTCCACACGTAAGCCCTAGTGCTCCCTTCATAAGATTATCTATGTATGACTCGCTTGGAATGAGATCCTCTTCACATGGAATGAGATCCTCCTCAAATGGAATGATTTCCTCCTTTGGTAGCTTCTAGTTGTAATCCCCCATATCATCTCTCATTGATGCATATTTTGTAACACAATAACTATGGATACTAATTACTCTTGTTTTTAACACCGATGTTGACTAATGTGGGATTAGAAGTTAGTAGTGGCTGTGAAAACCCTCCTCACTCCACACAAGTAACCACATTATGTTTAAGGCCCAAAAACATGCTTGGTCTACCTCCTAAGGTGTAATACACATTTCCCCCTTTAAAACTACTTGGACTATGATCCCTAGCTAACTAGGATATATAGGAAACATCCCTAAGGTTCTATCCTAACACTTCTTCAATTAAATCCATTTCATCCATTTCACCCAACACTTAATCCATATCCATCTGGATTTTACTTGGGCCAAAACATCGTATTGAGATCCTGCTTCCCACCTATGTCATTCCTACATTTAATCCCCATTAATCATTGCTACTCTTGGAAGCGCCTAGGAAACTCTCATGTGTAAGTCCCATACCATCCATTAAACTACATGGGTTTTGATCCACGTCTTCTTAATAGGGTATGTAGGAAAATTAAATTAGGTTCAGTCCTAACCAATGTTAGACAATGGTGTCCCTATACTAGGATTTCACCTTGTATTGTCCAAATCAACCTTCATAGTATAAAATCATCCCTTAATGGGACACAACACTCCAGGTCTACTTTCATTGGATGTTCTGATCCACCCATCAGTTAAACCTTTTATGCACTCCCTATTAGGGATTCATCTTCTTGAACCACCTCCATAAAGCATCCGGATCATCCTCTCTTTATCTTCACAAGATTCTAAACTCAGGACTCGTTACACTACTACCTCTTTTTTAACCTGGGATGACTTAAGAAAACCTTGTAAGATTTACCTTTGGAATAAGATACCTCATGTTTGACATCTGATGCATTGGGTTTCATGTCCATGATGCCTCCTTGAGATTCCCTCCTACGAGGAAGAATACCAGTGACCAATGTTCTAGCATCTAGAAATTCTAGTAATTCCTAACATAGAAACTCCCCTAACCAAAGGTTGATACCTTATCAATCCCCCTTGTAATGTACATATATAATCTCTTTCATTAACTGGTTTCCACAAATATATGGAACTAGGAATGAGTTTCCCAAACCACGTCTTAATCAATGAGGGAGACCCAGACTAGGCGACGAGTTCCAAGAAGAATTCCATGGAAGGAGGAACCAAAATCCCATCAGACCATTTCGATCAAGGAGTAGGAATCATTGAGATAGTGATCAATGTCACCTACCGTTGAAAAAATAGGAATGGGGGTTCAATGTGATTTTATTGTCATAGAAAATGTCAAGGCAGCGTGCCCTGAAAAAACCGTCAGAAACAGTAGTGTAATAAAACCCACCTCTGAAGGAGGAGTTGGTTTATAAACTCTTCTACTAAAAACTAATGGAAAGGATTGATAGAATATTATAATATTCCCTATATATCTAGAATCCCATCACTCCATAGGGTCTCTATCACAATAAGGCATCATGTTTCTTAATCATCCATACTATTGACACACCATGGAGCTACTCGAATAGGTACTCTAGCGACCATTTCCCTTACAAAAAACCTCAAGAGATCACTTCCTGCTACCAGATGAACTATTAGCATACCACAACACTGGTTCTCGATACATGGTACTATTTTATTCTCTCAGTTTTCACATAGTTATAAGAGCATGATCGACTATTTGAGAAAAGGCAGATAAGTGAAATACATTCACCAAAGAATGTATAAAATACTTGATCCCATACTTAAAGTGTCTAGCATGTGAAATTTCATCACCATTGAGAGGTGGTGAAAATCACTATAACTAAGTCAAATGCACTGAATACTCCATAACGTTAATAGAACATTGCTTGAGTATCATGAACTATCTAGCTTTGTCAGCTCTCTGCATCTGAGGAAAGAACTGGTCCTAGAATGAAATATAAAAAAAATCTCATACAATGGCCTGATGGAAACCAGCCTCTGTAATTAAATCCCACCAAAAATTAGACGAATGAAATAGCATGTATGAAATAGGCTTGACCATCAACTTTTGAGGAATCTACATATGCTCAAAGATAGACAGGTTGGCATCTCTCCATGATTCAGTAGACTGTAGACCACCATCCCTAAGAAGGTAAGAGGATGTCACTATTGGTACTTGTGCATCAGATCAAAGTCATAGGTGCAGCTCGTGGATCTCTATTCTTGGACTACATAATGCATAGTAAACTATCCTAAACTTGAGCATCGGTGCCTAAATTAGGTACAATAGGTGATGCCTCAAGTGGCACTTCTATAGGAAAGACTAACAGCTCATTTCCCACCACATCTAGAGCATAGACGTCACCACCATCATGGAACACGACACAAGGATGTTGTGGCAATATTCGTATACAAATTTCAATCACATGCCTCTAAAAAATATACAATCACAAAGATAACAACACTAGTGGAAACTAAGTGTAAGAAAAACTCACTGCCCATGGTATAATACCCAAACTACCCACATAGATGGCCTGGTACTAGTACGTGATCAAGTGTTAGTCATAGGGGTTCCAGTAGATGAGGCTTCAATATCACATTTCCTCATCATTTACTGGAATTCATTTCATTCATTTATTATTTAAATAAAAACATTCACTCCATTACCTTTCATAAACATGACATGTTGGGATCATGATGTGTAACTGTTACATTTTAGAATCCATAATTCCCTTTTATGTTTAATTTTCATATAAATTTTACCAAATTTCATTAAAAATGGATCATCATTCCAAGTGAATCAGGTCACATAATGTATATCACTAAAAATGAAACTAATTTTATTTTAATATAATGGCTCAACTTGGTTAATTATAAATTTCAACCCATGAGGTCCCATAAAACCTCATGAATTGAATAAAAAAAATCACTCAATCACATCCAAGGAAAATAAATGGAATGATATAACTACCATGGAATCACTCAAAAATCACAGGCATATCCAGAAACCCAATGTAGTTAAATGAACCAATATGTTATGGAAATATGCATGACATGCGAATTATAGGTTCATATGATGATACCTAAAACGATGCCCCTTTTCCCTCATATCATTATTCCAATGAAGAAATGAAATCTCAATTTTAAAAATAATTAAAAACATCACTTATCATGTGTGTTAACGATGGTGAAATGATATTAACTATAATGGGAAAAAATAGAAATATAATTGTAATTATGGAAGCTCAGCATTTACCCTGAACATGGGTTTGCGATGCCCAAGCACAGATTATAACCAACTTACAACCATTCCTAATCTCTAAAATATTGTATACAAATAGTAAATCAAGAATTTAATCCTCTGATACTACTTTGTGAAATTCTATAGTTGGATTCCAAATATAGGTTTCATGATCCCTTTTGGTCACATAGCCTCAAGCACATCTCTCTGAAATCCAGATGATGCTAACTAGTAGTGGGGACTAGGGATTGTATGTGGGGAGGCTATTCCCTCATTACCAGACTGAATTATAGTGGTTCAATATAATATAACATATAGAAATAGGAAATAAGTATATGAAATAGTATAAGTAACAGATAGATGGAACAATAGAAGGTAACAGAACTGTAACAATAAATAATAGGTGAAACACATATAAATATCCAAAACCTGATGATGATATGTCATATATCTAATAATCGAGAAAAAATTGAGACAAATAGCATAAAATAACTATATATAAAATTCGAAAAAAGAATAAAAATTATATCCCAAGAATCCTGATATCCAGCTCGATCATCAGCTACTAGCTGCATCCTAATATAGAAAGCAAATCAAGTGTCTGAAATGATACACATCCCTTTGTCAACAACTTCGTGCATTTAGTTTATGAGGGTACCAATGGAGCCCGGATATTGTGTGAGATAAATCTTTGTAGTCCACCACCAACGGTGTCAATAACAATCTATTACATCTAATATGAACAGAAATAGTGTTCATGCATTCATATATAAAATTAAATCAGTATAGTAATGTAAATACCCAAGTACCTGCTTCATTGCTCATGTAATGTCTTAACATGTAACTAGTCTATTAATTATTCAAGTTCTAGTTTATATAAATATGTAATGTGAGGCATATCCATCACTAAAAACACCTTGTGCTAGAATTAGTATAGGTTCCATGACATAAAAAGGTAACCATGATGATTTAAATAGAAAAATCAGTTCTCAGGTAATAAACAAGGAAATCTAAACTTCAATGGATTCCAAATCAGTAATAATTGTAGCCTAGAAAAGGGGTAAGAGTGTAATATAAGGATCATAATGCAAGGTACTCCAAAAAAATATAATCTAATTGAGTCAAAGGAATAAATCCAACATAAAATGGGACAAGATATGGCTATGCCCAAGGATATAACCAAGGAGCGTCATGTTCGTAGAATCTATGTAGGATCCAAGGATTGTATCCAATGAATAATGTAATGGTAAATAATGGATCCTATAGTTTTATACTGGTATCCACTGATAGATGAGAATCAACTTCCACAGTGGGTCTTAACCAATGTAACCAGCATCCTTGAATCGGAATGGTGTCCATGAGTGATCAAGGAATTCCCTTAGGAATCACAAGCATGACGTGAGTATAAACATCCATATATATATGTTATAGTTTATATTTATAATTAGGAACCTTACATTTAGTTTATTTAATAAGTTATTACATGTGAAGGTCATGCCATTTAATAAAGTGAATAGTTTCAAAAACATCCTTTTATTAGCATGACGAGGCCAAGGGGCATTAAACCATTAAAGTCATTTCATATTCAATTACATGCTTCTCTCCTTTACCTTTCATAACATAAAAATTCTAGGCTAAGGAAGAGAAACCACATGAAAATCCTTTAATATAAACTAGTCCAAGTTATATGTATGAAATATACATTCCAATTTACCATTTTTAACATTTATGAAATTAATTTAATGAACTTAACTTCAGTGGGTCAAGTGTTTGGAAACAATGGTAGTATCCATTTTGCAATTAAATAACCATTTAATGTGATAAGGATAAACATTTTCATGATTAATCTCAAGAACACCCATACGGTGGCCCAAACATGTCAAAATAATATATAATGAATCATGGTTAATCAAATTACATGGGGAGGATGAATTTGTGGAAATATCCACCAAATATTAATAAAATATATGAAATGGTCCAAATAAAATGATCTAAATAACTATAATCAAGGAAAATCAATTCAAGAGATGATGTATGATTAAATTGGCATAATGATAAGACAATTTATAAAATGACATAAAATGAGGGATGAGTTTTTGACCACCTAGCATAGTCTTGTACAACTCTCCTCATACGGTATCAACCTATCGTTTGGGATGGATTGCAGTATATAAAAAAATGGTGTAATTCCCTGAAATTGAGGCATATGAGCCTATATCTAAATAGCATCTTCAATAATAAGAACATAGAAAAGGATTAAAAATGAATCTATAACATACCAGTGCAGATCCAATGAGATAAAAAATGGTCGATTCAGGAACCAGATGGATGATTGAGCTAAAAAGATAGAATAAAAGGGATTTGGATTCAAAATGGGGGAGAAATGATTTCATTCTGCTGGAACACCAAAAGAAATAAGTATTTGATTTAATTTTATTTTTAATGTAAAATATTCTTTTCACCAAAATTTACCCTTCACATGGTTTGGCCACAAAGTTTGGCCAAACTATGTGCAAAAATTGCACGTGAAGCTTTAGTAAGGGTCATACACACGGTTATGCCAAATGGTTCTAGAAACTATGCATCAACCACATGAAAATGTCTCTTTAATTTGTTTATAACATTTTCCATGGTCATGCGGCCCAAGTCAGATTGTTAAGGAATACTCATATTCAATATACCATCCCTCTATCCTACCTCATAATGTTTAATCTAACAGTGCAACTTGCCTCACATAGTTTCAACTAACCATGAGATGTCCTTTTTTCTCCAAAAAAGATGGATTTTGACCTCTAAACAAGCCTCAAACATCCCTCGAGACCTTCACAAACTTATTAGCATCATCTATATTACATCTGTTAGAGTTGGTGTCATGAGAACCAACTATTTTTACTTTGATTACATGAATGTGCACTTATTAAATATTGTTCATTGTTCTGCATGACTATAATATAATAATGTCCAATAATATTTGTTGCATTAATAAGGCAGGCCAGATCCCCACTATGATGAGAACCTTGAAATGTTATTACAATATTATTAAATAATGTTCCATGGTTGGATGACATACTATGATAGGAAACATAGTATACAGACCTTCATGTGCGAGTACTCATAAGAAGACAAGACACTCTCTCATAGAGTTTGAACTTGGTAATCTCCAAGATGGGAGATTATGAGAATAGACCTACCAATAGTAATTTTTCATGTATTGGTGCCATCGGACATTACTATCTACGAACATGTGTAATGGTCCTTAGAGTAGAAGATTATCTCATGTCATAACTCGTGCACTTAGATTTGCTGATGAAAACCATCACGAAGACAGTTGGTGAGAACTAGGGTACATTGGGTGCGTCACGAATGACATGTTGTTAATGGATAAATCAAGGAAGGATTTGTCACTTCCATATATATAGAAGTAGATATCTTGGGCCCTTTGATTGAAATAAAACTGTCACCCAAATTCCATATCCATGGTGTAACGACGAGTTTATTTCTGGAAGTCAAAGAATGACAGATCAAGCATATAGGTTTATGACACTTCCATGAAACCCGCTTCATGAGATATTGAGACAAAAGGATTAAATTACATGGAAAGTGTTTGTAATAGGTGACACTTCAATGTAGTGTCAACTTATTTCTCTTGGGTACCTTGACCCATTGCTAGACAGTAATCTTGGACTTTACACAAGCCTGCCAAATGCCAACGAGAAAGAGGCCTAATGGGTCACACACTATGTGTATGCAAGTATCCCAAGTAGAGTAAAGATTATTCCCATATGTGGTTTAATAATTATCCAATGAATCCTTAATCATTTTAATGTTGGAGGAAGATAAAAATGAGAACAAGTATACGTTGTGTATTAATGATGACACACCGTGTAGTTTTCATTTTGGAATGGAAATGAAAAACATGTACATGTCGTGCATTAATGATTACACACAGTGTAGTTTTATGAAAAAACAGGTACATGTTGTATATTAATGATTACATGTTGTGTAGTTTTTCCAGTCTAGATTTTGAGAAAATAATATTGTTTTATTAAATGATATTTATTATAATCAGCATGGGCGCATGTCTTGGAATTAATGATTCGACAAGGGGGTTTTCAATAAGAGTTAATGAAATAAATAAAATGCGTAATGAATTTATTTATTTTCAAAACTCTATAACCTCAAACCTGATTATAAGTATCCTCACAACCCCAACACTTTTCCTTAATCATTGTGCACAACAATTCTGGAGAATTCTCTCAAGGCCAAAAGAATTCATTCCTCCAAGAATGCTCTCAAGACCAAGAGAGAGATCCTCCTCCATCAGATCAACGCGATATAAGGCAGAAAATGCAAGGAAATGTTTCTCCATGTTATCCCACGGAGACTCCTTTGGTGACGTCTAGAGATACATGGTGCATGTGTGGATCACCGCTACAGTAAGTCTACATTTGGATTCTGCGACGCAACGACGAATCACATCGGAACATGATCAGAAATATCAACAAAGAAAGAACGTCAAAAATGGTACTTCTTGTCAATTAATTAAATTAATTATAATCAACCTGTGACGATCCTTAGTTGTGGTTCCATGACTTTTCTTATTCTTGGCCTATTTCTGTGATTCGATCTGTGGACTCTGGAATTTATCATTGTATTGATCCAAGAATGATCATTGCAAATCACAGAAAGCCAAGTGGGAACATCCACCCACGAGCTTCTGTTGTGCCCGAGACCTTCAATTGGAATCAGAGCGAGGTTGCAACGTTGATTATAGTTATTTAATTTTTGTTGATAATTTATGCATTTATATTTGATTCAATTCAAGATAAATCATTCTGTAAATATGAATGAACAGGATATTTTCTTCCTCCATCGTTCCTCGATTCACATAACAGAAATGACCTTTTAATTTTACTTTTTATTAAAATAAAAATGAGGAACTCATCCGGAGGAGCCGGTCTTTCTATCTATACAGCACAAGAATACATGACATGTAGTGAAAACTACACGCATTGTACTTAGGTTCAACAAACCGGTACTGGTCCGCCAAACCACGCCGTGTGAATTAAGTATACCTAAGTATTTATTACACCATGTTGACCAGAAATGTAAAGTGCGTGGAAATCGAAATACACGGCATGTATGTTGAATCAACACACAGTGTAGTCCGATCCGGCCCAGGTGAAACTGTGTACAAGGAGAATCCATTTACCACGTACATGGGATTTCCAGGCCTGTAACCACGTAACAAGGAAGTACACACCGTGTTAGATTAATCTACAAGTTGTGTACATAAAAATTTCCAATGTAAAGAAAATACGCCAAAGCCCCTGGCGTGTACTTTGGATAAAGGGTGAAAACAAATACACACCATGTAATATTTCCTACACATCATGTAATTTCCAGAAATTGAATTTCACCAGGTTCCCTCCAAAGTACAAAGACCTGTACAAGTAATATGGATAAGATGAATCTAAAGGAAAACCAGAATGGAATTTATGATAAAGAATTGATTTATTATGAGATCATAATTAATTGAATTCAAGCACAGCTTATCTTTAATAAAAGAACGATTAAAAGAATTTGAATACTAAATATTCATAAATTTCATTACATGCTATGGATGATCATGAGAAAGACCAAAGACCCTTTGTGTGTGTATGGTTTCGTTGAAATTTATTTAAGTAAAATTTGTTGGCCTACGAGCCTTCTTCCAATAAAATGCAGGGCATGCATGCCCATTTTATCTTTAATGTAAACCCCATGTAATGGAGGATCTCCCAAGCTAGAGGAGACGGTTCAAAATCTGATGCTGAGGCAAAACCAACCCTAGAAGATACAAAGGACGATAGGTTGGAGCTGCAAAACATGAACCATCAGGTTCAAGGTATTTTTCCCAAGCTCAGGGGTAGCTTATCAAAACCGCTAGATAAGCTAACCAATTGAAGAACATGATCATGAAAGCATATTTTATTTCGGTCAGATTTCATGGTTTATTTATTATGTATGTGTTTTTATGATCACATAATTAATGAATTAAAAAACCATGAAAAGATGGAATTAAATAAAAACAGACTATGCATAAACATTATCAGAATATGGTCAATCACTTAAGCAAGAATCACTTAACATTAACAAGCATGTGATAATTCAAAACTACTCATAAATAATGAAATCCATGAAATGCCATATTAACTCAAACCAAGCCTTCTGTTACTTGATTAAGGGAAAGACTCAATGAAACTATGAATTTGAAAAACCCTTGTTGAGACACATACTTTTATAAAGAAAGCTCTTATGAAAGTTTCAGGCTGACTTAAACATTTAAAATCAAGAGGAGTATCCCTTGATATACTTTTTGTAAGATAGAGGCAAGTGTCGAGGAAATACAAGTTAGGATTTTAGGATTGGGGAGTCCACTCAATAGATCAAGGAACTGTAAGCTCACAGTTTGAAAAGACCTGCCTACCAAAATACCTTCTAATAGCTTGACCAACCCTTTTTGGGGTTATGCAAAGGGGAATATGGATCCTTGACACTAGAATGTCAAAGCAACTGAACATTACGAGTTCAATGGTTAGGGCCATTGGGACCTGATAAAATATTGGGAGACTTAATAAAATTTATTATTTCTCATAAAATGTAATCAAGAAAGTACTGATAAATCTGCTCTTTAAATTTGTAGAATAAATATGATTAACTCATCAACAACATTTTCTCTGCCATCTATTCTAGATAAAGACAATATCCTCAATGGAAGTAACTTTCAGGAAAGGTTTAGGCGCCTTCAGGTTATCCTACACCATGAATGAATGTTTTACGTGCTGGATTCCTCACTTCCTGATTCGCCTTCCCAAGGGACGTGTAATGAAGATTTCCTAGTCTATGATCAACATTTGAGAAATTCACTCGATGTTCAATGTTTGATGCTATCATAAATGTCATGTGAGCTAATGAAGTCTCATGAAGACATGCATGCCTACAGCATGCTAGAGCACCTCTGTGGTCTATACCAGGAGAGAGCAAGACAGAAAAGGTTTGGGATCTCCAAGGCTCTATTTTAGAGCTAGCTTGGAGACGATGCCCCAGCTGGGCCTCATTTAGTCAAGCTCATTGGAAACATTGAGAGCTTCGAGGTTCTATGGTTTAAACTCCCCGAAGAATTCGGTAATGATCTCATTCTTGCACCACTACCCCAATGCTTCTCTGACTTTGTTATAAATTTCAACATGAACAACATTGAGAAGTCTCTATCTGATCTTCTTATCCTTATTCTCCAAGCGGAAAATGATATGAAGCATTAAAATCCTTCTATACTTATGGTGAATAAAAGGAAAGGAAAGGTGAAGAGATTTAATCCCAAAGATTCTTCATGGCCTTCCATGAAAATGAAGATCAAAGGGGAGGCAAGAGAACATGAGGCTGTTTGTTCTGAATATGGCAAGAAGGGCCACTGGAAAAAACTACACCCATCCAAGGAATCAAGGGGAAGCTTCTAGTGCATTTGTTATCGAATGAAATCTATCTATTTATACTAATTGGTTATTAGATACTACTTGTGGTTATCACAGCTATATCCAAATATATGAACCAGGTAGATTCAGAAAGATTGACCGAGGTGAGGTGGATCTATGAGAAGCCAACAAAGCTAGACTCGCTGCTCTAGCTATCAGAGACTACCACCTCACATTGCCTACTAGGATGGTATTGGAATTAAAAGGATGTTATTATTTACCCTATGTAACCAAAAACAATATTTCAGTATCCATATTAGATATGGTTGGATTCATCATCACGTTTTGAAATGAATGTTTTTACTTTTATAAAGATAGCATTAGTTTTGGCAGGGCACATATATATAATGATCTTTATGTGTCAGACTACACAAACCAAGTAATGGATATTGATGACAAAGTAAATTCACATGACTCATACCACACCCAACATTGGAATCATCGGTTATGTCATGTCAATGGGAAACATTTGACAAAATTACATCAAGATGGGTATTTAGATTCTTTCGAACTAAAACCGCTTGGTGTATGTCATGCGTGTCTACAAGGAAAAATACCCAAAGCCCCATTTAGTGGGAAAAGTGAAAGGGATAAAGAGCTTCTAGAATTAGTTCACACAGATGTGTGTGGACCATTTCTAGTTGAATAAAGGGGTGGGTTATTGTACTTCATAACTTTTACTCTTGATTTTAGTAGATATGGATATATTTACTTAATGAGGTATAAGTCAGATTCTTTTGATCAGTTCAAATAATACAAGAATAAAGTTGAGAACCAGCTTGGTAAGAAGATTAAAAAACTCTGCTCAGACAGAGGAGGAGAATAAATTAATTAAAACTTCATTGATTTCTTAGAGTAGTTTGGGATTCTATCTCAACTCACTCCTCCTTACACGCCTTAGTGGAATGGTGTAAGTGAACGGAGGAACTGCACCCTGTTGGACTTTGTGAGATCAATGATGAGTCATGCGAGTCTTCCATTATCCTTTTGGGGATATGCATTACAAAAAGCAGCACACATACTAAACCGTGTACCAACTAAATCGATAAATGGTATTCCATACGAGTTATTTAGTGGACGTAAATCTATGTTATCAAATTTACAAGTGTGGGGTAGAGAATAATTTGTTAAGGCCTCTTCATGTAACAAACTTGCACCCCGAGGCACAAAGTGTATCTTTATCAGATATCCCAAGGAAACAAGTGGATATTACCTATACAACCCTTTAGATAAAAAGGTTACAGTGGCAAGACATGCCATATTCCTTGAGAGGGAGAACGTCTCTAAAAGAGATAGTGGGATCGAGATAGACTTAGATGAATTTGAGGCTCAAGATGCATAGGAGTTGGTACAAGAACAGAGTCCACAATGCCCTATGGAAGAACAATCTATTATAGAGAGATAAGAACTGCGTAGGAGCACGGGAGAGGTGAGAGAACCAGAACAATAAGGATTTCCTGACATTGAAAATGGTGACTCATTATTGGTTGACAATGATGATCCTCTTTCCTACAAGGAAGCAGTTGAAGGCATAGATGTTGCCAAGTGGAAAGAAGCCATGAATTCTGAAATGGATTCCATGTTCCAAAACCATGTTTGGATTTTGGTAGATCGTCCAGTTGATGTAAAGCCTATTGGTAATAAATGGGTATTCAAGAAGAAACTGGACATGGAGGGATTAATCAGCACCTATAAGGCACGACTGGTTGCAAAAAGGTTTTAGACAGCATCAAGGAATTGACTATGATGGAACCTTTTCACCAGTTGCAATGCTGAAATCCATCAGAATCCTATTGTCCATTACCTCTTAACATGACTATGAAATTTAAAAAAAGGATGTCAAAATAGAATTCCTTAACAAGAACCTCCAAGAAGATGTCTACATGACATAGGCTGAAGGGTTTGTGACTCCAAAGGATTCCAACAAGGTATAAAAGTTGCAGAAATCCATTTATGGATTAAATCAAGCATCAAGGTCATGGAACATTCATTTTGATGAATCTGTAACCGAATTTGGATTTGTTAAGAACGAATGTGAGACTTGTGTCAACAAATGGTTTAGTGGAAATGCAGTCATTTCCCTAATAGTATATGTCGATGTCATATTGCTAATTATAAATGAAGTACTTGTCTTATAGTCAGTTAAGACATGGTTGGATAAATGATTCTCTATAAAACACTTGGGGGAGGCGTCATATATTCTTGGGATCAAGATCCATCTTGATAGATCCAAGAGAATTCTGGGCATGAGTCAAAGTATATACAAAGACAAAATACTGAAGAGATTTAGTATGGAATGGTCCAAGAGGGGATTGTTGCCAATGTCACATGGAATTCACATTTCCAAGAAAATGTGTCCTCAGACACATGAGGAAAGAAAGAAAATGGCAAGGATCACTTATGCATCCACGATTGGGTCAGTCATGTATGTTATGCTATGTACAAGGCTAGATGTTTCTAACGCATTAAGTGCGGTAGGCAGATATCATGATGATCTAGGAGACTGCCATTGGATGGCATTCAAGACTATCCTTAAGTATCAGGGGCGTACTAAGTATATGTTTTTGGTTTATAGAGGAGATGAAGAACTAGTCATTAGAAGAATGTATATGCTAATTTCTAGACTGATCAAGATGACATGAAGTCGCGGACTAGATACATCTTCTATTTGAATGGAGGTGTAGTGAGCTGGAAGAGCTCAAAGCAAGGTGTGGTCGCAGATTCTACAGCAGATTCCGAGTATATCACATCTTCTGAGGTAGTTAATGAATCAGTATGGATGTGAAGCTTCATCCAACAGATGGATGCAGTACATAGTTGTAATGATCCTATCACACTCTATTGTGATAATATTGCTACGATGGCCCTTGCAAAAGAGCCAAGGTCACATTAGCATACAAAGAACATACTTCGGAAGTATCATCTCTTGAGGGATTTTTCTCAGAGATGTGAAGTTGCAGTGAGAAGTATTTCCATGGAAGACAACGTGGTAGACCCCTTGACTAAATCCCTGACTCTATAGAAACATGATCATCATGTGAGGTCTAGTGAACTAAAAGTCATAGGAAGTTGGCTATAGTCCAAGTGGGAGTTTGTTAGATTTGGTGTCATGAGAACGAAATATTTGACTTTGATTACATGAATGTACACTTATTATATATTGTTCATTGTTCTACAGGACTATAATATAATAGTGTCCGAAAATATTTGTTGCATTAATAAGTTCATGGCAGATCCCCGCTATGATGAGAACCTTGAAATTCTATAACAATATTCTTCAATAAAGTTCTACAGTTGGATGACATGCTATGATAGGACACATAATATATTGACCGTCATGTGAGAGTACTCGTAAGAAGACCAGACTCTCTCTCATGGAGTTATCACTTGGTAATCTCCAAGATGGGAGATTAGGAGAACAGACCCGTGAGTAGAAATTCCACATGTTTTGCTGTCATCAGACATTTCTATCCACGAGTGTGTGTAATGGTCCTTAGACTGGAAGAATATCATTTACTCATGTCATGACTTGCACACTTATATTTGCTGATGAAAACCATCATGAATACATTTGGCGGGATGTAGGATATGTTGGGTGCGTCACAAATGACATGTTGTTAATGGATAAGTTGAGGAAGGATTTGTCCCTTACATATTTATGGAAGTATATATCTCGGGCCATTTTATTGAAATAAAATTTTCACCCAAATTCCATGGCCATGGTGTAATGATGAGTTTATTTCTAGAAGTCAAAGAATGACAGATCAATCATATTGGTTTATGAAACTACCATGAAGCCTGCTTGATGAGATATTGATACAATGGGATTAAATTACATGGTAAGAATTCGTATGAGGTGACACATAAATGTGGTGTCAACTTCTTTCTCTTGGGTGCCTTGACCCATTTCTAGACAGTAATCTTGGACTTTAGCAAGGCTTCCTAATTCTAATGAGAAATAGGCCCAGTGGGTCACACACTAAGTGTATCCAAGTATCTCAAGTAGAATAAAGATTATTCCTCTATGTGGTTTAATAATTATTCAAGGAATCCTAAATCATTTTAATGTTGGAGGAAGAATAAAATGAAAACAAGTACACACTGTGTATTAATGATTACATGCCGTGTAGTTTTCATTTTGGAAAGGAATTGAAAAACAAGTACATGACGTGTATTAATGATTACACGCCATGTAGTTTTCATTTTTGAAATGAAATGAAAAACAAGTACATGACGTGTATTAATGATTACACACCATGTAGTTTTTTGAAAAAACAAGTACACACCGTTTATTAATGATTACACGTCATGTAGTTTTTCCAGTCAGGATTTTTAGGAAATAATATTGTTTTATTAAATGATATTTATTATAATCAGTGTGGTCACATGTCAAGGAATTAATGATTCGACATGGGGGTTTTCAATAATAGTCAATGAAATAAAAAACATGTAACGCGTTTATTTATTGTCATAACTCTATAACATCAAACCCTATTATAAATATCCTCACAACCCCAACACCTTTCCTTAATCATTGTGCAAAAAAATTCTGGAGGATTATCTCAAGGCCGAAAGAATTACTTCCTCCAAGAATGCTTTCATGACCGAGAGAGAGATCCTCCTCCATCGGATCAACGCGATCTAAGGCGGACAACGCAAGCAAAGTTTTCTCCACGCTAGCACCCGGAGACTCCTTTGGCGATGTCTAGAGATATGTGGTGCACTTGTGGATCACTGCAAGAGGAAGTCTACACTTGGATTCTGTGATACAGCGACGAATCACATCGGAACGTGATCACAAATATCAACTAATAAAGAACGTCATAAAAGGTACTTCATTTAAATTAATTAAAATAATTATAATCAACCTGTGACGATCCTCAGTTGTGGTTCTGGGAATATTCTTCTTCTCTGTCTATTTCCATGATTTGAGCCATGGAGTATGGCATTTATCGTCATATTGATCCCGGATTGATCATTGAAAATGGAAAAAATCCAAGTGGGAACGTCCACCCAAGATCTTATACGGTGCGTGGGACCTTCAACGTCCACAAAAGAAAATTGGACTTACATTTAATGTATCTATAGACAATTCAAAAATTGGGTTCTTACATATGAGTCCACTTAGGCACCAGGTATAGAGCTCAAGCCTTAGGATGGTGTCCTATATATCCTTCTTATAATATAAATTTGATCATCATATTTCCATCATCCCTCAACCAATCGGTGGGCGATAATAGATAATTAATTCCCATGAGGGTAATCTTCCAAGGGTTTACCAATATGGGAATTCACTTTTGTACTTAAAATGAGGTGGGTTAACTCATATGAGGGAAATCATATCATGTTACCGAATAGGGCTTACACATTGTGGTTTCCCAAGTTGGGGGAAACTTATTATGTGAGTGATATAATCATTATTAATTCCTAATCCCATGTGAGTCATTCTCAATGTGAGAAACAAGGGATATCAAGTGATAAAATAAACCACATATAGATATGGGACATATTAACATGTGTGGCTCTTATGGGGTGTTTGATAGAGATCGTAGGCCTCAATAAGGCATCCAAAAAATCATACATATAGCAAAAATCAGATTAATTATTATAATATTAGCTTCTCAATCATTCAATGGATGTGAAATAATGATAAACCCATTTGTGAGTTTGGGTCCCATTGGTTAGAGTGTATAATAAATGGAAGGTCTTATACCAATTTGTATTCCCATTAGAATATTTATGACCTTTACCCTCTGATGGATAAAGAGTACAAACCATGAGTGGCCAATTGCAGATGTGTGGATAGAATAAGGACCCCATAATGAACATAGGATTGTACGAGTATCCATTCCTAAACCAATAATGGACCCTTCCAAATAAGTGAATAATTTCTACACAAAGGCTCATGTTTTAGGGTTTACATTGTTCGAGGGATAATTTCCTAGTACTCTTGCCGGACAAGGATGACATGTTTAAGGGTGTCCACCTAAAATGTCCAAAGTGTATTCCTGATATGTTCTAACTATCTACCTGACATGTCTTGGCTATTTTTTGACTTATACTAGATTTATTCTTGATAGTGCCTCATTTTCTTCCTAATATGTCTTGATTTTATTCATGAAAAGGATGAAATTACCTAGGGTGATTCACATGATTCAAGATGATATGTGCAGGGCCTTTCACATGAACAAGTCTGACATGTCAGAGGGTTTCAACACGATCTAGCTGACATGTACAGTGTACTATCATGTGACTTGGCTATCTCGTCTGGGGGACATATCATTACCTATACGAAATTCTCAGATTTTATCTCAGTACTTGGCTATCATGTTTGGAGTACCTCATGTGACATGGAAGACATGTCCAAAGGTCTTCACATGACATGGTGGACATTCTAAGGTGTCATTACATGGATTCTCTAGTATATCTAGAGGATTGTCACATTAACTGGATAAAATGAATGGGTTCTTTCACATAACGAATGAATTTATTACACAAATCACATGATCCCAAGCATGAAAATCAGTGTATCTATATTCACATAATTATTTTTTTTCTTTTTTATAATTTATCACATAAATGCCTCAATTTTATTTAGGAATTTTCATATTGAGACATCTCCTGACCAAGTTGATATGTGGAAACTAGTTTTCATAATTTTGAGGATGCACTGATAGACCTTCACACAATCAATAGGGTGATCACACAAAGTGTACGAACATGACATGTAATCCCTTAATCCATTCCTTGGGTTTACCTGGTGAAGGGATCTTGTGATTGCATGTATTTCCACTCTAACAAGTAAAATCTCGCATCTAAAATCCGAATAGTGTATTATCTATGCTGAATAGGATTAATTTATAGGACTCTCCTCCATAGATATATTCCTCTTCATATAGAGCATATATTATAGATATTTTCTTTAGTCAGTGGAGCATCACGCATCTCACGTGAACCTACTGTAGTTCATCCATGGCGTCATATTTGTGTAATGTGATAATCATTTTCCACAAAATCACACTGTCATCACCACATTATTGGAATGATGGCTTATCAAAGGGAGATAACATAATAAAATTGACAAGTTAAGGGGAATTTTCAAGTCTTAGATGACATGTCAAGGATTATTCATTAGATCAAGACCCATGTTGAAGTGGCTTTCATGTTATCAAGGGATACTAGCCTTGGGACATTTGTGAGATCAAGTTGGCTCATCGAAGGTCCTTGTCATAAAAATAGTATAACACTCCTTTGTATAAGTGTACCTCCTTTTTTATCTTTTATTTTATAAATCCTATGGCACACATCCATTGATTAACCATTAGGGAATAGTGTAATCAAATGGATAGGTTTACGATCCTTCACCTGATGTTTGGGACATGTCCAATAGCCTTTCTGTAATGTTAAAAACCTGCCAGTGATTCTTTTTCACGATCAACAGAATAATCATGTGGACTACATATTCCCATCACATTGAAAACAACATAAAATCCTTTCACACTAGGCTTCTACCATTTCTTTATTTTTATCTTCTATTTTCAAAGGCCCTTGAACTTTTCCCATTATATTTCCTTTGGGGTGTCTCATGAACAACAATGGTTATTTTGACAGTTATATAATAATTTTCATGGAAGGTATCTCTTTCTATCTATAATGTTTCAAATATTCTATTTTAGATATCACTATGGAATGCAATAATTATCATGGATAGTCTCTATACTTTTCTATAGATCTAAATTGGAATCTCATATTCTAATAGATGCATACAAGGTCCTTTGAATGAGGAAGGTGACATTCCCAAAGGCATTCTCATGGGATAGATTACATGTCTTTGGGGATATCACGTAATTTTTGAACTGATCACATGATCCATATAATCCATTCATGTAAACATCAATGTAACTTCCATCGAATTAAGCATCTAAATTTTTCCATCTGTCAGTTGGAATGTCAACTAATTAGAAGAACTCGTCTGGAATACTTTTCATGATCATAAGGTCTTGTCCATGGCGCTTCATATAAAAAATTGGGTTGTCTGGTGGTGCATTGTATGATCACAAGGGCTCAAAGAATGGGCTTTTCATGGTCATTTTTAGCATGGGGATCACTTGGTCTAGAATCATGGCATTCCTCTAGTAATGTTACCATTTTTCTCCTGGGGGTTAAATATTCCAAAAAAACCTATTATCTTATCTCAATGTAGTCATGCTTCTCTTTCCTTTCTTTTGGGGGGGAAATAATACATATTCCTCAGGTATTTAATTGATCCAAAAATTGTTAATGCTCATTTGGAGTGTTTCAATAGTAAGCATTAAAAACTTTTTGTCATTTTTTTACTTCAAAGTATTCAATTATTTCTATATTATTGTTTGTGAATTTAAATATCCATGTCATAATTCTAGGGAATCAAAGATATTTTAACTTTCGCTTCCTAACTTGAGGAAGTTTGCAGGTCACAAGTGGTCTTGGAACCACACTCACAAATAGTTATCCGGTCCATATTCAGCTCATAAGATTTGGTTAAAAAATATATACTGGTCTATATGTTTATATCTTGCTCAAATCTGGTTGATGAACCATTCCTACAAAGGTAGTTATAATTAGTGTAGATAAATATTTCAAATCCCATTTTGGAAAATTCTTTTATTGAGTTGAACAATGACCTAAGTAAATTTCCTCATCTTTTATTCAACATGGGATTTTGTGGGTATAAATACTATGATGCGCAACATGCTATAGAGAATGTGGTTTAGTTTCAGTAATAATGGTGATCATCATATTAACTCCTATTGTGATAAAATACAATGACATGGTATACTATTCTTCAAGATACATCACATCAATAAAAGTAATAAGATATGGAGATGTTAGTGAGATAACTTTGTTTCCCTGATGATAAAACCATAAAAGTGGTTTTCCTTCAATTGGACCTAGATATTTCTAAAGGGCGACAATAATAACACCAATGACTATTTAAAGAGGCCGATATTGGAAAGAGGAATGTTATTATTGAGTTAGAGAGTCTTTATATTACTAAATATGATTGATCAATAAAGACAGACATTCTTCAACATATCTTTGAAAAATTCCAATCATCCTTAATTGATCATAATGTTATATTAAATAGTATCATATGAGGATCTCGTTATTTAGGATTTAAGAACGATACTCCAACATTATGGATACTCCTTTCTCATTCTTTGACTAATGAATGAAACCCCATTTTTTCCAATTGTATGTCCACATAAAATTTGGTTCTAATTAAATTGTATACTTTTAATAATATTTTAAACTGTAAAAAGTATCACTAAAACAATTCCAATTAATTTTAACATTGAATGTTTGATGAACAATATCAATCATGGCCCTCAGACGCTTGCGTCAGAATGATTTCTTTCTGGGCATGGATCACATAAAGGTATTTCCTAAATACATCATCATTCTGACACTATAGATTCTTTATTTAAGTGAATGACCTCCTCTAAGGTATGGATGATGGATTGTTATAGGTAGAAATATCAATACAGTAACACTAAATGTGGTCCATTTGGTTGAATGATCTTGAATGATATCATGAGAATCACTTATGGGGATTAAGAAAAAGGATTCTAATGTTTAGGAAGATATGAGTACCCTAGAGTTGTGTAACTATGAGGTTCATATTGTTTATTTGGTAAGATATACCAGGTATAAGAGGAATAATAAATTATCTAAATTTTTCCTTGGTTAAGGGGCCAAGCATACACAACTTTACTCCATATGGGATCATTTGGTGGACCCTAAATTCATTCTATATTTTATTTCATAACCTTAATTTTTTCAAAGATACATATAAGAGAATACTATTAGATAAGAACTCACTTTTTACTTAGTATTTACTTGATTGGTTTTTAATCAATCATTTTTTGTTTTTTTTTCATTTTGAATGGTTGGAATTGTGCCTAGGCGATGCACGGTGTAGGCCTAGTGAGTGGATACATGACTTTTTCCAGGGATTCCCTTATTGGGTGTTCAACCTATAGAGTTATATGTAACATTAAATTATAAATTTCATGTCATGTTAATCTTACCAATGTATCTAGAGTTTAAGGTCAGAAATCATTGACCAAAAAAAGAGGTGATCTATACAGCAACATAGGCGAGATAGTGTCGACATGAATAGAGGCACCCAAAATCTCTAGTGTGGATAGTCTTAGAGAATATTTCACAAATATTATGTTCATAATTCTTAGATAATATATTTTTAGTTTATAATATTGATAATATTTGAACATAGCATGAGGGGTAGTTTATCCTTCAAGGGAGAGACAAAACCCATCATGAATGAAGGGTCTATTTTAAAATTTATATTGTACTGGAAAAGGGGCCATTCATTTTATGTTGATAAATCTTGAACAAAGGTTTCATTTGGTCTAGGTTCACATGATGTTCACTATCAAATGTTCAGGAATGATATGTCTTATCTTTTATTTGAAAATAGGCATGATGCACAAAGGATAAACATAAAGGATATTGAATCCACTTGAATAGTTTGATTATTAAGTATATTAATCATAAACCATATATGTTCAAATCATGGATGATGATATAGGTCATGTATTTAAAGTATAAATTATGGTTATATTTGAATGATAGTGTCATTTTGTTGGTTTGATAGTATACAAATATTAGATTTCCTCCTCCTAATGATGAAAATATACCTCATGTTCATAGGCCATACTAGGGGTAAAACTGCAGAGCCATATGAGGGGAATGTATCTAGAAGAGGTGTCCCTTATAATAAAATTCAGTCTTCATAGAAAAATAGAATATGTTTGAATATTTTGGTACATTAAAAATAATGTAGGTTTATGGAAGAGAGTTTGGATACAGAGTGTTTTGGTACCATAAATGTTATGTAGTCAGGTATTTAGAACATTATTGATATGAAAAATATGAAATGTAATTTCTCTAATTTTTCCTAGACTAGTGGGTCAAACGATCATGGATCGGAATTTCATAGGTGCATATGGTGAGGCCTATAAGTTATATCTTTTCTAATTTGTGCTCTAAATTTTTCATATTCCTTGAAAGTGGAGGTATTATAGATAAGATACTTAACATTTTCATAGGATTACCTTATGATTATTCAATTTGATGAGTTTTATATCTCATTATTTTGAAATATAATTTCTAGAATATTTAGACTACTAAGGGATAGAGTTTAAGGTCATTGAACGTTGATAAAAATACTTTGAGTTTAAGGTCAACTGTCTTGGAAAAAAATAAACTAAGTTTAAGGTCGTATAACATTGACCATGTATCATTAATGGGGAGTGAAATTAAATAGATCAATCTAGGATTCATGGAAATAGGACACCCTAACATGAATTGAGTAGAGAATAAATATGTTTTAAATTGTGAATTGATGTTTTTTTGTATTAGGAGTGATGATATGCGACATATATTCTAAGGATGACAACTAGCCATATTCAAATAATGGGTTCTGCTGAAATGGGGTTTAGTTATATAAATATTGGAGAATCTTTTCCTTAAGATAGATATACCTTAATTGACAGGTTTTAATGTGGTGGCATTGATTATCATTACCAAATAAATGTTTCACTTGGAGCTATATACATACATTACCAATAGTCATAAAATGTTTGTGGTGATTTGAGATACTTAGGAAGAAATATTTTTTATAGAAAGGGGTGTTTGTAAGAGATGATGGATATATTCCTAACCTATGTATACAATGGTTAAGATATTGTAGTCATATGGAAAGGAATTACAGTGGATGATTATTTAGGGAGGCCCAAACATATAGGTTTTACACATAATGATGTATTTTACCTTGATACAGGATCTCATATATAGTGTGATCCCAAATGGATCTTGTTCTCATATATAATGGTAATGTTATCTGGCATGGGTTACCTTGAGCATTTTGTGGTCATGTAGGGTGGAACAAACATCATGAAGTTTAACATCTAGTAATAAACACTCAAAATCCATGAATTTTAATATCATGTGGAAAGGATATAGATGTCACGCATAATGATATGGGAACTTGGATCTTGAATTCATGCCAAGAATGAGAGATCAGTGAATCAATATGTTTCTTGATAGAATATGAATCATACAAAACATACTTATTTAAGATAAGTTCCCTAAAAAAATAGCTCATATATACGGAAATGAGATTTTTTGGGATTGGGATTGGATATCTAAGTGTCACTATGTATCCTAAGAGAATAGGAATCATGAGACATGAGGTTATTGAAGTACAAATGTGATAGTCTATTGGGAATAAACTGATACTAGTGACTATCACTCAAAAACACATATGGGGGGATTTATTTTTTAATTTGAGGATTAATCTAGGTTATAAGATTCATTCATTTCTACATATCCTATGTAAATAGGAATAAATCCAGATGATTTTCTTGATTGGGGGTATTTTTTTGAATGGAGGCCAATTCTCCAAAATCTCTTACAAATATCTGGATCTCATGTAATGAAAGGATCTTACATATAGACTATACCAAATTGGTTGAGGATTTGGGTAAAATAAATTTATACAGTTAAATTTATAATAATTCACCCATAACATATTTCCCTACATTCAAACATCGCGCACTTCAGTCATACCAACTGGTGTGATTTTGTAGGTCCTCTGAGCACATGTGGGTCTTGATCAGTGTAAAAAATAAGAGATAACTAGGATATCACATGTGTTTATTACTGTAAATTAATGGGGAGGAATTTAAATGAATTAGAATTTTACTTTCTCATTTTTCAAATAAAATCATTTCAAAAAGAGGCATTTATATTGGCGTTGGTTAATAAAAAATAGGATATATACAGTAAGAGTAATTACATTAATATACATCATATGTAAGGGATTCAAGAATTATAATGTAGTATATTCTATGAAGTTTAAGGTATTTTAGGGTGGACTAAATTTCATTCAGTTTTTATTCATTCATGGGACTATGGAAATATCATACATTTTAATGTCAGGAAATAATAATGAATCTTCATGCAGTCAAAAGTCATGTGGCCAAGAGTGGGGTTTTCCCAAGTAGATTAAGTGGTATGTGTGTCTCTTTTCACTCTTTCATATTACACAAGGTTGGGGTAATACAAAAAATATTACAAATATAAGGTCCTTGGTAATAGTGAAAAATAGTGGGTAGGTAGAGAATATGTGGTCTCATATGTCACTAAAGGTTTCATGTGTGGTGTTAGTACTGGTTTTGTAGTTACAAATTAAATTTTTTATTGAAATACATAAATATTTTGTGATGTAAATGATGAATAACATTCCTTAACAATTCAATTAATAAGAATGATACTTCATAATAGCCCATAACCAATAAGAGAGAATGTTTTTTCCTATAATTTATAATTTATTTTTTTAATTAAATAAGGACATTTACTTGAATTATTTCTTCATTATCAATAATAATATTAATAAATATTATAATATCATAATTTATTTAGAGAAATATTGTATAGATTTCATCTAGTGATGATCAAAACATTCTTTATGAACCTCTGATCATAACTATATAACCATTTAGAATCTATTGGAAATGGTTCTAAGGCTTGCAGTGATTGATATTGATCACAATTGAATCCTTCAAGAGAGAATGGATTCTATCTAGGGGAGGGGGGATATCTATATTATCAAGATCATTATAGTGGATATCGCTCTAGGGATTGAGATAATACAATTTATAACTCATTGTGGACAATGAATCAATGTGGTTCACTCAGTCAAAAAATGTCAAAACCAGGTTGAAATAATGTTAAGTTTAAAGAATAATATGTGTAAAATGTCCCATATTATATTCTTAGTTCCCAATAAACCCTGCATATAAATAATAATAGAATTATTATTATTTATATGAAATATTCAAAACTTTTGGATTAATAAATATTATTTTCTTGATTAAATAAATTTATATTAATTTAAAAAATATTTAATGTGAAGTTTCTAGTTGGACCATCAAACTCAATACACCAATCCTCCTCGATATTTATTGGATCTTGAATAATGGTTATTTATTTTATTAATTAAATATCATTTCATTATTCACCAATTAATATATAAATGTGATATCTAATATATTAGTTAATAAATATTTACTAAATATTCACATAACTAAATCAATACCTTGTAACCATGTGAATGAAAAATAATAAATTAATCTTATGTATTCATTTAATGAGGTAAATAAATACATAGTGAATAAAATAACTATTAAATATTAAACTCGCATATATATTCTATTTAATACCCGGTTATTGAAATTTTTCAATCAAACAAAGTTAAATTATTATAAAACCACATATGATAAAAATATTTAACCAAAATTTTGAATTAAAATGGAATGTAAATGAGCTTATAAATACACTTAATGTGTACCCCTTTAGGCCATTTTCTCAGTTGAATTTAGTTACACTACCTAGAGTATGCATTTAGTATTTAGTTACATTCTAAGGCTCCATAGATATTGATATTAATATTATGATGGCATGTAACCTCATATAAATGTACATTGTGTAAGATAATCCCTTTATCATGATATATATTGTCCATAAAGTGGATGGAAAGTGACATCAACCAATGAGATTTATGTATCAATATTTGACTTTCCATAAATGATCTTTCTGACACCATCTCTGTGTCCATGGACTCAAGAAGGCAGTTAAATTCTGGCAAAATTGACTGAGATTTCAAATTATGTTAAATAATATATATGAAAAATCTTTTCTCGCATTATTCATTAATACAACATAAATTGTGATGCACCTATAATATCCAAACATGTTATAGGAATATGTTGTCATGGTTTTTATGAATACATCAATGTACACAACACATCAAATTCATTAATAATACTATTATAGATTAAGGATCATTACATATGTCTCCATAGAGTAATATCCAAAGAAACATATATATTGGTATATCAATTTGGTGGGTCATGTTCCAATATTTTCTTTCACTAAGGATTACCAAAGGCATACTGAAGGACCCCGGAACACCATGAGATGGGAGGGTTGAATCAGGGTGTCAACATTTTCTTTTAAACTGATGGATCTTGTTCCCACATTTGTAGGAACCTGTTAAACATGTACGAATAGGAAGTGTAGAAAATAAGAAATCACATGTGGAGAAATGACACACCATTTTTACATGGTTCAACACTAAGGGCTACATCTAAGAATCATACACCAACAGTGTGTCATTCATAACAAAACCACTAATCATTACAAGTTGTTGATTATAAGTGTTTAGCACAGTCCCTCTATGCCAGGTGCATTGCCTTTACAAGGATTTAGGTATAACATAATACATCCCTTGGATCACTTCCACTAACTCCCCATTTCTCACTGTGTTAGAAGAATCATCACTCAGTTTAACGACTTGAAGGTATCTTCAATGGTTTATCACTAAATCACGCATCTTTAACAGTAGATGGATGCTCTGTTAAAGTCATGAAATCACTAACATATGTAATTTATTTTCCCATACACTGATATATTATGTAAATTAATTTCTCAAAATGATTTGGTCAATTTTGAGGCTTCCTTGGGTGTTCTGCATATTATTGTTGTTTCCGTGTACCACTTCTATTTTTGCGTACCGTCCAGCTCCTCTCCATACTTTCTAGCTCCTCTGTGAACTTCCCTTCTCGACATACTGCTCTACTCCTCCACGTACCATCCTACTCTGCATACTACAATGCTCCACCACATACTACGAGAGCTTCCTGTGTGAACCACACTCTCTACCGCATACCATTTTCCTTACATGGATCATTCTCTCTGCATACCATCTTATCCATTGCATACCACTTTAGACTTCACCGAATTTCTTCTCGAAAGTTTTATTCTCTAATATCATACCTTATAAAATGGGATTACTGTTCCTTAAATAGTAACATAACTCCTAAAATTTCGGTAATCTGGTTTACCCTAATTTTCAATATGGTACAATCGGAACTCCATCTACATACCGACAGCCTCCACCGCATACTTTAATCCTCTAAACTGAAAACTGTCATTTTGTATCCTAAAACTTCAGCGTACCGTTTGTATGTCGGTCTACGTACTGCTTCTCTTCACTACACACCATCGTTGTGAACCATTTTCTTTAATATTTCAAAAACTGCACGCCTTCACTGTGTGCTGTTGCTGCGAACTATTTCTAGTTTTGTTCACCGTTCCGCATACCGCATGCCTTCATCGTGTACTGCACGCCTTCGCAACATACCGCACACCTTCACCGTGTACCTCTGGGAAACTACCCCACCTTCAATACTGATTTCAACTTCAAACCTATGACCTCATTCCTTGAAAACTCCTTATTCATTCATGTGCATATTGACCACTAACACAAACCAAAATCCATTATTTTCAATGAACAACCTTGGATCTAACACATACACCCTGATAATGTTTCTCAATGTCTATTGATTATCCACCCCTGAGATACTGTTCCATTTTTATCTTATAAAATTATGTTATCTTAATATAAAATATTTATTTAAAATACATTCATTTAACTTTTAGTATCTCATCATAGTGGGGAACTTGTATTACATTTTAGTGTGAAGGGTTATTTTATAAAATTATCGCATACTATGACACAAAAAATAAAAATCATGTTGTGATAAAAAAATATTTATTAATATTTAAATACATGAATTAAAGTAATCAATGTCATTAGTATCAGGTTCTGGGGAACTAACTCCAACAGAATCCCCCATTCACTAGAGCCAACAACTAACAACCTTTATTTCGTTAGATTGAACATGATGTTTAAGATTCTATGGAGAGAAGGATTTATTTAAGAGGATTACCAAAATCTATTCAATGAAAACTCTTCCCAAACATATTTCACCCATTTTAGAGATATCCCCTAAGAGGATATATTTAAAGAGTATGTGCTTCATCTGTTGATGTTACCTTGGCTCTATTACAAGATCCATTGCATGTGTATTATCACAATACAATGTGATAGGATATCTAGTATTATGTACCACTTCAAGCTCTTAGATTAAATTATGAATCAAAAATTATTTTTTGGTTATATCATAAGATACAATATATTCGTAATCCATTGTTGAATCAGTAATAATTGGCATTTATGAACTCTTTCACCCCACAGCTCCTCTGTTGAGACTCGATACATATCTTGACTAAAACATCAGAACATTCTGATATGTTTAGAAACTTGAATAAATATATCCTATGATGACTAGTTCCTTATCTCTTCCATATATCGAGAATATATCCATTATATGGATTAAATAATTTAGGATATCCTTAATATAACACCAATGTTATTCCCTGTGATCATAATGATATCTTCCTACCATTCTTAATCACATGAAATATCAAGACTATTATATAAAAGGGAATACATGATTAATCCTATCAATAACTTTGTATAATTATATACATTCTTTGTATCTATCTTTTTGTGTTTGAGGACACATTTGCTTGAAGAGATGTACACCATATTACATTGGAACCAATACCCTATTGTATTATTCCCTACTAAATCTCTTTAGTATATGTTCAATGTATGTACTTTAACATAGTTTAATATTATTTTTGGATCTATCAGGAAAGATCATGATTTTTATGATATATTAAACTTTATCCAATTATTTATTAGAGAAGTAATTTTTTAACTATCCCTTAACAAACTGAAGGACTGGTATGTAATTTCTAATAAGTAATATTTCAGTAACACACACTACTATTAATATGACATCACTCACACTAACTACTTGTAAACACATGCCTCACATTCAATTTTATGAAACCAAATTCTATTATGGATTCATTAAACAAAATGTTCCATAGCCTAGATGATTTATTTAACCCATAAACATATCTCTGTAACTTTTATATCTTATTGGAATTTCCAATAGTCACAAAACCTTTAGGTTATTTCATATATACAACTTTATAAATTCCCCTGTTAAGAAATATATTTTTAAATCCATCTTCTAAATATCATTGTCATGGAAAGATGTTATTCATAGTATAATTTTGACGGATTTAAACATGGAAACTAGAGGTCATGTTTTTTTATATTCAAGGCCTTGATACTGTCTAAAACCTTTAGCCAATAGTATTTCTTTATTGGTACTCTCTTTACCTTCTCTGTCTAATTTTATCTTTCATATCGCATTTTCACCTAATGGTATTTACCCAAACTAGAAGATCTACCAAAACCCATCATGGTTAGGATATATGGAATTAATATTAGAGTTCATTCCTTCATTCCACATTGCATGTTTTGAGAACTACACTACCTCCTTATAAGAAGAAGTATCATTGTTGTTAACCAATAATTATTAACCATATTTGAGGACTAGAAAACTATACATTTGTTGTTCATTAACCTCTATGGTTCTCTAACACTATTTCTGTTTTAGGAACAATATCTTCCATGAGGTCCTATGAAATGTCTTCTTGTGCAAACACAAGCTTACCATGAGCATCAACATAGTCAAAGTACATATTTCTCCTTCTATACTTCTTGATGATTTTATCCCTTTCAATAAAAATGATTTTCCTATCGATGATCACCTTCTTTTCTAAGGGGTTTTATTGATAGTATCTCCTAGATTCCATGGGATTCCCAATAAAAATACACTTCGTGCCCCAGGGTGATAGGATTTTACAAGATATGTTTTTAACAAACACATTTCAACCCCATCCCTGGGTATATGAAAAAACATATTTATTTTCATAAATTAAATCAAATGGTATGTTGTAGGTCACCTTTGTTGGTACTAAGTTTATAATATTTTTGTAAAGTGTAATTTATATCCCCATAAAGACAATATAATAATTTCATGGATCATAATCAATATGGAGAATCTATCCTTTTACATATAACATTTCTTGATTTTAAGCATAATTATACATATTATTACAAGCCAAGGATCATAAAGTATAGTGTATTGAAAGACTAGGTACATAAAACTGAAAACATGGAACTAAATAAAAAATTTCATTATTTATTCTTAAAATTGAGATCCTAACTTAGATTGAGTTCAAAAATTTATATAGGGTACCCTGGGTAACACATGAACAAATGTATGAGCTAAATATCCTATTTAGGGTGTAACCATAAAAACAAAGTATTAGCATATGGGATAGAAGGAATGAAATGACGGTATAAAAAGGCATGTAACATATGGAATCATAACATATAAACATGGAATCATATAAACTTGGAGTCATAATAATGTGCCAGAAAAATAAAACATGACTTTATCATGATTCAAGGCTAACTTATAATACCTTTTCACATGGTAACACAAGCCAAGGATAGTAGTCAAGACCATCACACAAGGTAGCACAAGCCAAGGCTAACCACCGAGACCCTTACCTATAACATCTTATAAGCCCGAAATTTAGACACTTAATTGGAGTGATATCTGGGCTCATCCTTCTTAATATTTCATGAATAAGTTTTCCACATAAAGAATCATACATAATCAATCGTACATAAACTTAAGGGTTACCCATAGAAATAATTGGATACCATAATCATGTAATAATGAATAAAAAATGGTTGTATCGTAAAAGTGTCCATGAAATAAAGGAACTAAAATATATATGGAAATTAACAAGGTAAAATAGTCATGTTTCATGGTAGGTGATTTCATGTATAAGTGACAACATCTAAGAAAATTATTTAATAAATATTAGCATCAAAATATATTTGTGCGGTTTTAAGGAATATATTATGGAGGCTTTAAAATATAAAAGGGAGAAATCCTATATATAAAACCATATGTGAAACAAAATTGTTTTAATTATTAAAATTTTTATTTTATAATATAAATGGGGGATTAAAACAGTTGATAGGGCGCACATGAAATCAGGTAAGAATTTAGGAAGTTCCCTCAATACAAGTTTGCTTATTGGGAAGTATTGAGTAGAGAGTCACATAAAAACATGTATATCCCCGAAATAGAGTGATGAAAGGGTCTTGATAAATGAATTTGGTACATGTACATAGAATCTATAATATTCACATAAAACTATATGATAACTTCATAGTGGTAAAAGAATGATAAGGCAACTTGTAGGTATAAAGGAGGTTCGGGTAGAATCCCCTATGGATTATCGGCATGGTATTAGGTGTACATAAGAGGGAATAATGAGAGATAAAGGGGTTTTAAATCATGTATAAATAATGATATAAGTATGTGGGAGGTTATAAATTATACCCCATCATTACATATTACACATAAAAGGGAATAAGATAGAGGACATTCTTGAATAAAAGTGAAATAAATAGGGTCCATTACCTTAAGTCCGATGGTGTTCTCCACTTGAGATTAATGAACTGAATAATAAAATTAGGTAAATTAATTAATAATTTCAGAACCTCTTTTACATGTTATTTATTTAGTATAACATTTTGAGTTCATTCCTAACCTTTTTATTGGTATTGAGGTTCAATTTCATTCTTCGGGTCTCTTTGCTTCCTTGGATTTAAGGACGGGTTCACTTATATTCATGTTCAGACAAACATGTATGATGATTGTGGTTTTAAAGAATTAAATTTATATGAAATTAGTGATAAAAAATAATATTACATGTTTATAAAATTAATTTGGTTATTTGGAATGAAGGTGAATCATTTTATAAATCATTAATGATAAACACTTGGATTAATTTGGTGATTATGTTCATAATTAACTTGTTTTGTATTATTATTTTGATTCATGTGTGAAAAAGAATTAAAAAACAAAAAAGAAGATAAAATAAATATTTAATATTCAGGTTAAACCATAAAAAAATTTCATGACCAGAATTGAAGTTGGTAATATAAATTGATAAACCATCATCCTTGAGTGTGATAAATTAACCCGTCTAAGACAGTGTTTACATTTCTTTCGTATAAATGAAGGAGAAAGGAAAGATGATAATGAATTAAAAAATTAGAATTAAAAAAATTTATTACATGTATGATAATTGATATTTTATACCATTTGAATGAGTAAAGGTTAGGAAAGAAAAGAGAACAAAGGAATCTTAAAAGAAAATGAAATAAAAGATGAGAGGAATTTACCTCATGATTTAATCTTCCTTAAGAGGCTATTAAGTGGAAAGGATTTGGTCTTTTGAAGAGACTAAGGGATATTGGATGTGGGGGAGGATCTTTGGGAGAGATTTGGGAAGAATTTATGCAAGGAATAAGGCTAGATAGAAGTGAAAATAAAAGGTGCGGTGGGGTGGTATTTATAGTAGAGGAGAGGAGGGTTTTCATAATAATTAATTCCTTAGTTTATTAATTTCCCTCAAGAACAGAAATAGTGATGATTACATTAACTGAAATATTAATAATTGTGATTTAGTTTGAACCAATTGGGCTTACATCAACATAACATCATCTATGACCCTATAAATCATGTATGTAGCTTAATTTTCAAAATATTGTATTTTACTATTCATCCGAAATTCATGTTTTTTAGAAAAATCCAAAAAATTCTCCCTAAATTTTTTTTCATGTGTAGAATCAAAAAATGTACTCCATTTTTCTAAATTAATTTTTAAAATATAATTAATTTTATTTTTAATTTAAATCATATTTTACTAAAAAATAAAAAAATTAAAACTGTAATTGATTTTATAATGTTTTCAAAAATTTCATAAGGTCCTATAAAATTATATTAAAACCATAAGACATAAAATTGATATTTTATGACCACATATTGGGAAAATACATTTTATTTTAGATTAATTAATTTTACTTAATTACTTATGTCTTACAAAAATACCAATAATTTTTCTATGGTCGTATTATCACTTATAAGATGCCTAAATTGTATTCATACATTCATGGGCGAGGTTACTATTCTTTTGGATGATTTACTACTAGAAAGGGTCATATTAATATTTATAAGGGTAAAATTACTATTCATAAGGGTCAGTTACAATTCAAAAAAATTAAGTTTGTCTTATCAGACTTTAAACATCTTACTGGTCGTAACTGTGCATGTTAGATTTTTGAAATTAAAATCATTGAAATTACAATATTATGTTTAAATTTCATATAGTACTTAGTAGTTCATTGTGTTTTTATTTAATATAATTATTTGACATAATTATAAGGGGGTAGTTTCCATTGATAAAACAATAGGTCGTTACATTATTCCTCTCTTATGAAATTTTACCCTCGAAATTTCGTTTTTCATTCAAATCCATAAATAGGTGTGGGTAATTTTACTTCCTTACCTCCTCCAGTTCCCATGTTTCCTCTTCGTACTAATGGTTAAGCCATAGTACTTTGACATGGTGATTAGCCTTAGTACGTAGAACATTATACCTATGATCCAAGATCTTCACTAGCTGCTGGTTGTAAGAAATACCATCCTCCGATTGTACCACCTTTAAAGAAAGTACACGTGAATGATCTGGTATGTACTTTCTTAAGAGGGATATGTGGAAGATATTGTGTACATTAGACATGGTAGGTGGAAGTACCAGTTGATATGCCACATCTCCAACTCGATCTCGGTTCTCAAAGTGGCCAATGTACCTGGGACATAGCTTTCCTTTATTCCCAAATCTCACAAACTTATTCCATGGCGATATGTAGAGAAATACTATATCTCCAACTTTGAACTCAAGGTATCGTTGAAAATTGTCTGCATAACCCTTTTGTCAACTTTCGGCTACCTTGATGTGATATTGAATGGTTTTTACCTCTTCCACCATTTATTTGACCCTTTTAAGTCATTTAAAATTACGCTCACTGACTTCATCCCAACAGGCTTGTGTTCTGCACCTTTTCCAATAAAGGCCTTTGTATGGTGCCATTCAGATGCTCGAGTATAAACTGTTGTTGTAAGAGAATTCAACCAATTGAAGATGTTGTCCCCATCCTCCTTTGAATTCCATAGAACATGCTCTTAATATATCTTTAAATTTCTTAATATTCCAATCATATGGGATATTAGTTTGAGGATGATACGCTATACTGAATTTTAGTTCAGTACTTCAATCATGTTGGATACATTTTCAGAACTTTGAGGAGAATCTTGGATCTCAATCTGATACAATAGATAGTGGTGCTTCATGCAACCTTACCACCTCTTTGGTATATATCCATGAAATTTGACATAATGAAAAGTCACCTAAAATTTTGATAATGTGAGATGTCTTTTTTAGATGATCTAGAGTGACTAATATAACATTGTTTCATTTGGATGTCGTTGTATGTCTAATGACAAAGTCCATGGTGATGTTCTCCCACTTCCATGATTTTATGGGCAGTGTTTTCATCATCACCTTAGACTTCTGTCTTTCATCCTTCACTTATTGACATACTAGGAACTGTTATTATATTAATAAATCTCTTTGTTCATATTGTCCCCCCAACATTTCCCTCTAAGATCTCAATACATCTTTATACTCCCTGGGTGGATAGAGAAGGTTGAGCTATGTGCATCATTCAGAAGCTCCTTCTTTATCTCTGTATCAGAAGGAACATGTAATCATGACCCAAATCCAACATATCCTTCCTCATCAATCTTAAACTCTGGGGATTTCCCATTTTTAATGGCTTCCACTCTTTTCTAAATTTCCACATCTTTTATTTAGGAGTACATTATTTTCTTCATGAGGGATGGTGGAGCAATCATTTGATAAAGGATTGATGATGTTCGTCCCTTAATGAATCACATGTCCATCATTATAAAATCTAAGAATATTTGATCCTTTTCAAATCTTATCATTGATAAAGATGTAGGATCCTTTTTACTCAGAGCATCTGCCGCCTTATTTGACTTACCTGGGTGGTAGTGGATTTAGAAGTCATAATCCATGATGAGATCTATACATATTCTCTAGCAGATATTAATCTATTTGGTGGGAATATATATGTTATACTCTTGTGATCAGTATATATATAACACTTCTCCCCATATTGATAATAGTGCCATATTTTTAACGCAAATATCATAGTTCCCATGTCTAGATCATGTCTAGGATAGTTTTTCTCATTGATTTTCAGCTCCCATGTGGCATATGCTATCACTTTGTCATTTGTTTATCATCAAACAGCCTAGGCCCTTGTTTAAATCATCACCTTACCCCATAATTAGTTCTCCACTCATTGGGAGTGTGAGTACTGGCATAGTGACTATCCTCTTTTTCAACTCATTAAAGCAGTCTTAACATTCTTGAGTCCCGGAAAACATTACTCCCTTTCATGTTAGCTTGGTAATTTTGTTTAACAATTATGAAAAGTTCTTCACAAATCATCAATAATACTCGGCTAGACCTAGAAAACTTTGGATCTCTGTTACAGATGTTGTTCTTGACCACTCTTTAATCACCTTTGTCTTAGAAGGGTCCACAGATACCCCTTTTCTGGTGATAACATGCCCCAATAATGATACTTCTTCCATACAGAACTCATATTTTCTATACTATGCATAAATATTATCCTTTCTCAAATTCTTTTACACATTATTCAAATTCTCCTCATATTCCTCCTTTCTCATGGAGTATATCAGAATATCACTAATAAACATTACCAATAATTTTTTGAGGTAATCTCTAAAGACTCTATAAATTAAATCCATGAAATTTTCTGGACCATTAGTGAGACCAAAGGGAATCACTATGAACTCATAGTGTCCATACCTCATTTGAAAGTCAGTATTGGGAATATCTTCCTTCCTTACATTTAATTGGTGATATCCCAACATAAGTTCCACCATTGAAAAATAAATGGCCCCATGAAGCTGATCAAACAAGTCATCTATCTATTGGTGGGGTACTTGTTCTTTATGGTGATTTTATTAATCTCTTGAAACTAAATTGAGAGGTTCATTGATCTAACCTTCTTCTTGATGAAGAGGATCGGTGCACCCCATTGAGAAGCTCTTGGGTGTGTAAAACCCTTCTCCAGATTCTCCTGTAACTATTTCTTCATCTCTTTGGGCTTTAAGGGGGCCATTCTATAAGGTTTCATTGATATAGGTATGGATATATGAATAAGTTCAATTAAGATCTCAACCTCCCAATCAGGAGGAAGACCAGAAAACTCTTTAGGGAATACATCATTATAATCCCTTATAATGGTCATGTCTTCAATCATGATTCTCTCCTTTAACTCAATCACTTGAGCTATACATGTTTACTCATACAAAATTAAAATCCACACTTGAGACAATGAATCTAAAGAAGATTCATCTTCCTCCTTAAACTTTTAATGATTTGGAGTATGCTTCGGGATATGAAGAGTGATCTCCCTATCCCGGAAGTTGATGTTGGATTTGTATAAAGAGAGAAAATCCATGCCCAAGATAGTGTCGAACTCCAATAACGAAAATATGATGATATTTTCTGGGAGATTCGGTCCACAAACGTTAAATGGGGAGGATTTATAAACCATGGACACAATAATTTCCCCATTCACTATTCTCACAGATAACATATCCTCCAATGTTTGAGGGGGCTTTTAATAGTTTGACTAAACTTGTATGATATGAAAGAATTCATAGAACCATAATCAAATAGTAAGTTTTCAATTCTTGAATGAATAACTAGCGTACATGTCACCACATCTTTGTCCAGCTCCACCTCAGCAGTAGTGATAGCATAATCCCTTCCTCACTGCCCTGGAGGTTTTTGTTGATTGCTTCTAACAAACCTCAACTTAGGTAAATTTTTCACATAATACCCATGCTCCTTACACTTGTAACACTGCACAATATGATGAGTGTTGATCTGAACCTTCCACTCTTCTTCCACATTAGCATGATTATTCATATCCAGTCGGTATTTTTTTTTCATATGTTCCAAATTTCAATATTTGAAATATTTCCTAGTTCCCTTTAGACAGTTTCCAGGATCCTTCTTCAAATAATTTTCACTCATGGGATGATAGGGCTTCTTTCAATCAAAGAATTTATTTTTGGGACCACCCATATTAAATTCCATTTTCCTCTTCCTATCATCGGGCCCATTATACCATTGAGAGTGTTTGATATCCATTTCAACCATTAGGTCACAACGAACAATCTCCTCAATACTGTCAAAGTCTCAAATTGCTATCACTTTTCATAGACTCATCTTTAGTCCACTAAAAAAGAAATTCACCTTGCTTTCAGAGTTCAAGAAAAATCTAGAGGCATAACTTTCAAGACTTGTAAAGTTTTCTTCATATGCCATGATTGAATCATATTCCTACTTCTTGAGTCTGAGGAACTCTCTTTCCATCATGAGACAGAGGGTTTGGGGAAAATATTTATTGAAAAACATTCTCTTAAATTCCTCCCAATCCATGGAATCAATTTTATCCCATGGGATTCGTATTATTCATCATTGTCCACCACTGATCATCTTTCCCATCAAAACTATAGGCCTCTAGAACAACATTCTCTTCTTATGATCACTAGATGATAGATAATATGATTTCAATGGAGTTAATCTACTATTCCACAAGAGGGGATCTGAAGATCAACTAAACATGGGAGGCCTTTGCTGCATGAATGATTCAATAACAACTTTCTCTTTTCTTGTAGGAGTAGGGTGTTCCACATGATTCAAGTTATTATTCCTAACTTCAGCCAGCTCAACAACAAATGTCGTGATGTTTTGAGAACCTGTTCCTATCATATCAGAAATATCATTAGAGAAATATTTACATTCCTGATCACATTGATTATTAGAATGTGTGTTATTCGATTTCCCTCCATTAAATAAGAAAAAATGTACAATTATTGGGCTTGAATACTTAACTACTAGGCATAAAAAGAAAACTTTGAACATAAGAGGATAAACATGTAAAAGATAATTATATATTAACTTGTGATTCCCGAGGTTTAAATCTTGGTTAACCTTTATATTTTCTTAACTTATATTCTTATGGTATTTTTTCATTCCCTTAATAATGGTTTGTACCAAGCTCATAAATTTACGAAAGTATATCCCATGGGAGTGTCAAACCCAGAGTGCAGCAAGGACTGTTGTCGTGCACCAATTCTCATTCAAGTATATCTACAAGGAGTGTTTTCAGGTTTTAACCCTTGATACATATGTTCCAGAGACACCTTTATCTGTTTGTATCCAGATTGGGAAGTATTTTCTTAATAAATCACTTACTCTATACTTACCAAAATATAGGTATGTTTTCTTATACATAGTCTTATCTTTAAGGTTCTTACTAATTTTCTCTATTAATAATCTCAAAAATTTAACTATACCATCCTATGATACCAACTATAGCTACCCCATCCTTTTATATATAACATTACCTGATTTTAATCATAATTATACATCAGAGTACAAGTTATGGATCATAAAGTCTAGTGTCTAGGATGACATGGTATATAAAACTGAAAACATGGAAATAAATAAAACATTTCTTTATTTAATCTCAAATTGATATCCTAACATCCATTGAGCTCAAAAATATTTATAGGGTATCCTAGGGAAAACATGAACAAAGGGATGAGCGAAATATTCCATTAAGGGAGTAACCATTAGATAAAATCATTAGCTCATGGGATAGAAGTCATGACATCTGGATATAAAATGGCATGTTACATATGTAATAATAACATATAAACATGGAATCATATAAACATGGAGTCATAATAATTTTGAGGAAACATAAAACATGAATTTAGAAGGAGTCGTGGCTAACTTCCAAGACCGTTTCACATGGAAACAAAAGCCAAGTCTAATCACCAAGAATGTGGGACATGGTAGTACAAGCCACGGATAACAGCCAAGACCGCCGCACATAATGTATCAAGAGACTCAACTTTACCCAATTCATTTGAGATTTATCTGGTCGTACCCATCATAACATTTCATGAATATTTTTTAAATATAAATAATCAAACATTATCAATCCTATATAAACATAATGTTTACCCATGGAAAGAATTGGGTACCACAATCATGTCATAAAGCATTATAAATGGGAGTATCATAAGTGTCCATAAAATAAAGGTACTAAAATATACATGGAAATTAATAAGGTAAAATAGGAATGTATCATAGTAATTGATGTGAAGTATAAGTGACAACATATAAGAAAAGTTTTGTATTAAAACTTTTTTTCCGGTTTTAAGGAAAATACTATAGATCCATTAAAATAGAAAAGAGATAAATATTTTATATAAAACAATAAGTGAAACACAAATGTTTTCATAATATTCAATAATTATTTTATAAAGACAATTGAGGCTTAAAAAAGAAGATATGGTGCACTTGAAATTAGGTAAGAATTTAGGAAGTTCCCTCAAAACAGGTTTGTTTATAGGAAAGTATTGAGGGAATCACTTAAAAAGATGTATATAATCAAAAGATAATGATGAAATTGTCATCATAAATGAATTTGAAAAAAGTAAATAGCATCTAAAATATTCACATAAAAAGATAAGAATGCTTCATTTTGGTCAAATAAAGATAAGGCAACCCGAAAGAACCAAAGAGGTTTTTGTAGAATCCCTTATAGATTATCAGCATGGTATCAGGTGTAATTGAGAGAGATTAGTGAAAGAGAGATAGGTTTATCATCACTTATTAATAACGAGGGAATTATGTGGGAGGTGATAAATCATACCACATCATTAGGGATTACACATAAAAGGCCATAACATATAGTATATTCTTGAATAACAATGAAATAGAGAGGATTCCTTACCTTAAGTATGATGGTGATCTCCACTTGATATTAGTGGCTTGAATAATCAAATAAGGTTCATTAACTAATAATAACAGAACCTATTTTACATGTTATTTATTTATTATAACTTTTTTGAGTTTATTCATAACCATTTTGATAATTTATGAGGTTCAATTCCATTGGTTGGGTCTATTTTCTTCCTTGGTTTTAATGATCGGTTCACGTATATTCATGTTCGGAGACCTATGTATGATGACAGCGGTTGTCCAGAATTGAAGTTATATCAAATTAGTGAACATAAAAAAATTATATGGTTATAATTTTTTTTTGGTTATTTGGAGTGAAGGTGAATCATTTTAGAAAACATTATTGATAAACACTTGGATTAATTTGATGACTTACCTCCTAATTAAATTGTTTTGTATTATTATTTTGTATCATGTGTAAAAAAGTATTACAGAATAAAAAATAAGATAAAATACATATATAATAGTATGGTTCAACCATAAATATTATTTCATGACTAGAATTAAAAATTGTAAAATAAATTGTTAAATTGCTATCCCGGAATGTGATAAATTAACACATATCGGATGGTGTTTTCGTTTCTTTTGTACAAATAAAGGGGAAAGGAGACATGACAATGAATTTTCCAATTAGCATAAAAAATTCCATTATATGTATGGAAATTGATTTTTCATACTGTTTTGATGAGTATAGGTTAGGAAAGAAAAGAGAACAACAGAACATGAATAGAAAATGAATGAAAATAAAGAGGAATTTACCTCTTTATTTAATCTTCCTTGAAAGACACTTAAGGGGAGAGGATTTGGTCTTTTGAAGAGACTAAGGGATGATAGAAAAGGGGGAGGATATTGGAGAGGGATTTGGAATGAATTTAGGAAAAGAACAAGGTTTGATATAAGTGAAGAGAAGAGGTAAGGAGGGGTGGTATTTATAGTGGAGGAGAGGAGGGTTTTCATAATATTTAATTCCTTAGTGTCTCAATTTCCCTCAAGACCAGAAATAGTGATGATTCCATGGCCATAAATAGTAATAATTTCATGTGAGTTCTAAGAAAATCGTCTTAAATTATCCTAACATCATTCATGACCCTATAAATCTTTTATTTAGCTTATTTTGCAAAATATTGTATTTTAATATTCATCAAAAATTCAAATATTTTAGAAAAATTTAAAAAAATCTTCGTAACCATTATTCGACGTGTAAAAACCAAAAAATAATAGAGAATTTCAAAAATTGTTTTCTAAATATAATTAATTTAATTTTTAACTAAAATCATAATTTATGTGAAAGATACAGATTTTAAAACTCTAACTGATTTCATAATGTTTCCAAAAAGGACATAAGGTCTTATAAAATTATCTAAAAATCAAAAGACATAAAACAGATAATTTATGAAGACATTTTAGGAAAATAAATTTTCTTTTAAATTAATAAATTTTAATTAATTATTTACGACTTACAAAAATATGAGTACTTTTATTATAGTCATATTATCACTTATAAGATGCCTAACTTTTATTTATACATTCATGTGTGAGGTTACTATTCTTTTGGATAATTTATTATTCATAAGGGTCATATTACTATTCATAAGGGTAAAATTACTATTCATAAGGGTCGGTTACTTTTCACAAAAAGTTTATGTTTGACTTTTTGAACTCCAAACATCTTACTGATCACAATTGTGTATGTCAGTTTTTTGAAATTAAAATCTCAAAAGTTACAATATTATGTTTAATGGTCACATAGTACTTAGTAGTTCATTGTGTTGTTATTTTATGTGATTATGTGACATAATTATACGAACTGAATTTCCATGGGTAAACCATTGGGTATTTATAATTCAATTTACCATTATAAGTAAGGTATGGTTCCACCATTCACCATAACTATTAAAAAGTGGTGAATAAAGAAGAATGAGTTGGGATATAATTCCATTATCCTTTAAAAATTTGACGAATTGTTAGTTAATTTACTCACCACCTTGATCATATAAAATATTATATATCTTCTTACTAAAGTTATTTTATACTTTGTACTGCAATTTTCTGAATTTCTAAAAATATTTTTCTTTAGACCTTAATAATTATATATATCCATATCTACTTAAATCATCATTAAAATTCATTAAATAAGAATACACACCACTATCGTCTACTAGAATGCTTCCACAAAAAACAACATGTACCATTTTTGAATCTCTATAGCCTTTTCACCAGGTCCACTAAATGGTGTATTATTCATATTTCCTTTTACAGAAGTGTGACATTTATTAAGAGGTTTTAGATTAAAATAATATTATTAAACATCTTGAGAGTTATTTATCAAACTCTTCTCATTTACATGAAAAATATTGTAATATCATAGCTTGGGGTGAAATTATTCATGAAAACATGATTAATTATCATTTTCAAATACTTGGTTTTCCATAATTTAATACTTAAATACCATTATTTAAATTGTTTATATCCTATCATATGTTATCTTAATAAAATAAATATCTTATATTTTCAAACATGAAAATAAAAAAAAATCAATATATAGGTAGGATATAGAAACTATGTCCTTGTAAATAGCTGGTATATAATAACAATATTTTAAAACCTAGACCTACCCAATTATCAATGGTAGGTGGTTGTCTATAGTTGATAGAGTTTCCATTCTAACACTATTGGTAGCTCTTAAATCCTCCTCTCCCCTAGAAATATATTGAAATCAACTTGGTTCCTTCTTTTGAATACATATTTAATCCCCACAAGATATATCAAATTATTGACATATAGATATAGAAATATTAAACACAATAATGAATGGACCTGAAGCTTCCCCTATATTCAATAACTAGGTGTAATTCTTCTTATAATGACCCAACATTCCACATAAAAAAATATTGTATCCTTTTCATTTTCCAATCATTATATTTTTTCTTAGAAGAATATTGTTTGTGTGATTTGGACAACGAATGAGTCTTGGGACCCTTTCCCTTCCTCTTCCTCTTCTTATTCACTATAAGGATTGTGTGATTTTCACACACCATGTATTTATCAATATGGTGAATTAATGTAAGGATTTATAAGATAGGGCTTCCACTATTACTATTATATTATAATATAAAGTGAAAATAGAGAAGTTATTTGGCAGTGAGAAAAAATAATATCTATGCACATGCCATCAGGGATATTAAATCCCAAGATGCCCATGTGTTGAATATAGCCAGTCGTCTTTACTACACAAGACCTGACTGGTAACTATGCTCCAAGTTTACATATAGGAAGTACATCAGAGTTCTCAAATATCACTTTTTTTACCTTCTTATGACAAAGATCACAAAGAAGATACAATATTCTATATACATTCATATCCTCATGTTACTTCAAAATATCACTATACATATATCATAAAATGAAAAAATGGACATACATGGCAACATCTAAATGTTCCAAATAGAGAGACCGTTCTTCCTCACAAGCATCTTTTCCAAGAACATTAATAATAGGGTCTTCCAGAAAATATAAATTATGTTCATGGAATAGTATAATGTGTAGGAAGCTATACCATTCTTAAAATTTTGTCCAGTAAGAAGGTTACCCTTTTCTAATATATATTTTAGTGATATAGTATACTTAATGTGGGTTTCCATTTCTACAAGAATTAAAGGATTGATATTAATAATTTATCTACATAACTAAATTTGATAATAAATATAATTTAATTTATTAATCTCCCACTATCTATTGGAAGGTTATACTCACATTATATATTATTTTCTGAAAATTTTATCTTTTTGTTTTAACTCCCCATTTAATCATTTCATATGATTGTTAATATTAAGTGGATTTTACTTAAGTGATTAACAATACCTAGTTAAATTTTATATATATAATAATATTTATTTTCATTCCATATTGAATACTTGTTAATTACGTTGTTTAATGATTTAAATATCCATAAATAATTAACCATGCAACAGATAAAAATATATTAAACGATGTGAAATTAATATAAACATCTCTAATCGTTGGGTTATAAATCATATGATAAACCAACCCTTTATCATGGCAAATTTACTCTGGGAACCATACTTAGTTTAAGTTAAATAATTTCACAAGTGCACCTTTGAACCTCCGGGATTGATTTTAGCTTATCCCCAAACATGAAACACCTCCACTTTCAAGAGAGATCATTTAATTACCTAGTTATAATCACATGTGGGCGAGTGGAACCAAATTTTCAGTTAAAGGTGTTCACATAAAAGAAAATGTGAGAATGTTGGACTATACATATTTATAGAAGATGAATGACTCATATATAATTATTTAATTTAATAAATTATGACAAAAATCAAGAAATAATAATAAATTAAGGTAACTAATCAGATACATTGGCTATTATAAGATCATGTTCACCCACATACATTTAATGAATATGATAAAATAGGACCACTAGTATTCACCTCAATTAATTACCTAGTATTAAGAAAAAAGTTTTCATATTAATTAATTCTTTTAATATTAATGACCAATTGAAGTATCTTGGAGATACCTATCAAAAATAAAACATAGAAAATCTAAGGCTTGACCAATATTTATAGATAATTGTATTGAATTAATTGATGATTTATTAATTAAAAAAAAATTATTACATAGTAAAAAATCATATTTCAGTGGTTTTTTTTAACGATTTAATTAATTAATCTTTATGTAATTTAATATTGTTCTCTATTTAGGGACTACACATCATGTACTAATGTGTTATACACCATGTTCTTTTCTTTTCATGTGTCTAGGATAAATTACCAGGAACTTGAAATGTATCTCATTCTGGTGAAATGGTGTGAAATAACAAGATATACTCTAGGTGTTATCCTATCAACATGTCCATATAAGTTGCTCGTAGACTCTATGTGTTATTTAGATGTAGGAAATAATAAGTCACATTGCATATAAGCTAGCTAAACAATGTGTATCTCTTTAATGATATAGCTTGTCGGTCTCATGTGGTATATGTCATTTATCTGACTACACAGTTAAAATACATATATTGTATACTAGATACATGTTCTGTGGCATGAAAAACAATTTTCTAAGATTTATCGACCAATATGCAGTGTGAATCAAATACACCATATGTTAGTACTAATCGGTGTGTCAGATATCCTACACTACAACAACTTGGCCTTTTATCAGCGCTAAAAATCACCATTAATAATTCCAGAAAAGTGTTGTTAATGTCAGCATAGATAAAGGGGGTGTCCCCTTTATCAGGGCTCCAAAAAGCACTAATAAAGGGGGTCCATTATTAGTGCTTTTTTTAGCGCTGATAAAGGCGGCCTTTATCAACGCTTTTCAGAGCGCTGATAAAGGGGACCCCCTATCTACGCCGGCATTAACAACGCTTTTCAGAGAACTGATAAAGGGGACTCTCCCTTTATCTATGCAGGAATTAACAACAATTTTCTATCACTGATAAAAGGGTGCCTTAATCAGTGTTATCTTTATTGCTGATAATAGGGCCCTTTATCTGCACTCTTTTAGCACTGTTAAAGGAGTCATTTATCAGTGCTCAAAAAAGCACTGATCAAGGCACCTTCCCTGCACCTGCACTACTAGCACCTGCACACCTATACACCTTAACAAAATAGCACCTACACAGCACCAAGAACCGAAATACGAAAAGGCGCACAAAATATTTTGACAAACAATGCAATATACATTTACTTAACATTATGAATACAAAAAAACACACTGCTATATAGATTTCAAGCACTGTTTTACATGGTAAAAATTAAAATTATCCAAAAAAAATTATAAACATTAATGTTTCATCCTTTATATCTGTGATCCTCTCTCAAAAATTGTCATCCATGGTATTTTTTGCTGAACAAAGCATCCGAACTCAAGGAAAAAAATTCACCGACATAAGAAAACTAATATTATTTTAGTAATACAATAATGAAAAACGTAAAATATTAATATGAAAGAATATATTAATATAGAAATGTGAAACTAAAATATGGAAATGATAAACTCAAATGTTTTCATTCTGATAACAATAAAAGGGAATAATGTAAAATCAATATGTTTTTAGATGATTTATCTCATTTAATAAATACTGATTCTTTATCTAATGAAAAGATTTACTGGTCACACCGTGAGTCAGATTGAGGTGATCTTGATTCGTATACATCACAAATGACTCATGGATTGTTTTCCTAAATTATCAAAACAATATGAACGTGTTTGCTCGGTTTCCCGTATGTCACTTGTGTTGTTTTCTATAGTTAATGTCAATTTCAAAGTGATATCAGACACTTTTAGCCATACCGGTCATACCATGTGTCAGATTTAGGTGCGGTTGATTCGCACACATCACAAATGAATCATGGATCATTCTCTTAAAGTATCAAAACAATTCAAATGAGTTTTCTCAGTTTGATTTATGTCACTTGTGTTGTTTTTTAAAGTTGATGTCAATTTTAAATTGATATCAGACACTTTTAGCCATACCAGTCACACCATGAATCATATTGAGGTGTGGTTGATTCGTACGCGTCAAAAATGACTCATGGATCGTATTCCTCAAGTATGAAAATAATATGAATGTGTTTGCCTAGTTTTTTTTATGTCACATGTGTTGTTTTCTAATGTTAATGTCAATTTCAAAGTGATATCAGACACTTTTTTCCCAATCGGTTACACTGTGCGTCAAATTGAGGTGCGGTCGATTTTTACACATCAAAAATGACTCATGGATAATTTTACTAAAGTATCAAAACAATCAGAACATGTTTTCTCCATTTTATGTATGTCACTTATGTTGTATTCTAAAGTTAATGTCAATGTCAAACTGATATCAGACACTTTTAGCCATATCGGTCACACCTTTCATCGAATTGAGGTGCGGTCAATTCGTACACATCAGAAATGACTCATGTATAATTTTCCTAATGTATCAAAACAATTCGAAAGTGTTTGATCGGTTTGTTGTATTTTACTTGTGTTGTTTTCTAAAGTTAATGTTAATTTCAAACTAATATCAGACACTTTTATCCATATCGGTCACACCGTGCATCAGATTAAGGTGAGGTTAATTATTACACGTCAAAAATGACTCATGGATCATTTTCATAAAGTATCAAAACAATCCGAATGAGTTTTCTCAGTTTTCCATATGTCGCTTGTGTTGTTTTCTAAAGTTAATGTCAATTTCAAACTGATATCAGACACTTTTTACCATACCGGTCACACCGTGCATCATATTAAGGTTTGGTTGATTTGTAAACGTCACAAATGACTCATGGATCATTTTCCTAAAGTATCAAAACAATCTGAACATGTTTTCTTGGTGTTCCGTATGTCAGTAGTGTTGTTTTCAAAAGATTATGTCTATTTGAAATTTAAATAAGACACTTTTAGCCATACCCGTCACACAGTGCATCAGATTGAGGTACATTTGATTCATACAGGTCACAAATGACTCATGGATCAATTTCCTAAAGTATCAAAACAATCTGAATCCTTTTTCTTTTTATTACGTATGATACTTGTGTTGTTTTTTAAAGTTTATGTCAATTTGAAACTGATATCAGACACTTTTAGCCATACCGGTCACACCATGCGTTGGATTGATGTGAGGTTAACTCTTAAACATCCCAAATGACTCATGTATCGTTTTCCTAAATTATAAAAACAATCTGAATGCGTTTTCTCGGTATTTCGTAGGTCAGATGTGTTGTTTTCTAAAGTTTATGTCAATTTGAAACTGATATCAGACACTATTAGCCATACTAGTCATATTGTGTGTCAGATTGATGTGCGGTCAATTCATACACATCACAAATGACTCATGGATTGTTTTCCTAAAGTATAAAAACAATCCGAATGTGTTTTCTTGGTATTACGTATGTCACTTATGTTGTTTTCTAAAGTTTATGTCAACTTGAAACTGATATCAGAAACTTTTAGCCATACCAGTCACACCATGCGTCTGATTGAGGTGCGGTCGATTCATAAACATAACTAATGACTCATGTATAGTTTTCCTAATGTATCAAAACAAACCAAACATTTTTTCTCGATTTTCCTTATGTCACTTGTGTTGATTTCTAAAGTTAATGTCAATTTCAAACTAATATCAGACACTTTTAGCCATACCGGTCACACAGTGCATCGAATTGAGGTGAAGTTGATTTGTACACCTCAAAAATTTCTCATGGATAGTTTTCATAAAGTATTAAAACAATCCTAATGCGTTTTCTCGGTTTTCCGTATGTCAATTGTGTTTTTTTCTAAAGTTAATGTCAATTTCAACGTGATATCAGACACTTTTACCCATACCGGTCACACTGTGCGTCAGATTGAGGTGTGGTCAATTTGTAAATGTCACAAATGACTCATGGATCATTTTTCTAAAGTATCAAAACAATAAAAACACGTTTTCTCATTTTTATATATGTCACTTGTGTTGTTTTCTAAAGTTAATGTCAATTTCAAACTGATAGCAAACACTTTTGGCCATATCGGTCACACCATGCATCAGATTGAGGTGAGGTTGATTCATACACATCAAAAATGACTCATGGATCTCTTTACTAAAGTATCAAAACAATCCGAACACGTTGTCTCAGTTTTCCGTATTTCACTTGTGTTGTTTTCTAAAGTTAATGTCAATTTCAAACTGATATCAGACACTTTTAGCCATACCAATCACACTATGCGTAGGATTGAGGTGTGGTTGATTCATACACATCACAAATGACTCATGGATCATTTTCCTAATGTATGAAAAAAAATTAACGTGTTTTCTTAGTATTCCGTATTTTAGTAGTGTTGTTTTCTAAAGTTTATGTGAATTTGAAACTGATATAGGACACTTTTAGCTACACCTGTCACACCATGCATCGGATTGAGGTGCGGTTGATTCTTACATGTCAAAAATGACTCATGGATCATTTTCATAAAGTTTCAAAACAATACAAACACGTTTTCATGGTATTCTATATGTCACTTGTGTTGTTTTCTAAAGTTTATGTCAATTTGAAACTGATATCAGACACTTTTAGCCATACCAGTCACATCGTGTGTCAGATTAAGGTGAATTTTATTCGTACGCATCAAAAATGACTCATGCATCATTTTCATAAAATATCAAAACCATACCAATGCATTTTCTTTGTATTCTTAATGTTAGTAGTGTTGTTTTCTAATGTTTATGTCAATTTAAAACTGATATCAGACACGTCTAGCCATACCGGTCACACCATACGTCGTATTGAGGTGTTGTTGATTATTACACGCCACAAATGACTCATGGATCGTTTTATTATAGTATCAAAACAATCTGAACGCATTTTCTCAGTATTCAGTATGTCATTTGTGTTGTTTTCTAAAGTTTGTGTCAATTTCAAACTGATATCAGACACTTTTATCCATATCAGTCACATTGTGTGTCGGATTGAGGTGCAGTCGATTCGTACGCATCAAAAATGTCTCATGGATCGCTGTCCTAAAGTATCAAATCAATCTGAATGCATTTTCTTAGTTTACCATATGTCACTTGTGTTGTTTTCTAAATTTAATGTCAATTTCAAACTGATATCAGACAATTTTAGGTATACCGGTCTCACTATTCATTGGATTGGGGTGTGATTGATTTTAAAACATCAAAAATGACTCATGGATCATTTTCTTAAAGTATAAAAACAATCTAAATGTGTTTCCTCAGTATTTTGTATGTAATTAGTGTTGTTTTCTAAAGTTTATGTCAATTTGAAACTGATATTAGACACTTTTAGCCATAATGGTCACACCGTGCATCAGATTGAGGTTCAGTTTATTCGAACATGTTAGAAATGACTAATGGATCATTGTCCTAAAGTATCAAAACAATCTGAATGCATTTTCTCGGTATTTCGTACGTCACTTGTGTTGTTTTCTATTGTTTATGTCAATTTGAAACTGATATCAGACACTTTTATCCATACTGGTCACACCATGTGTCAGATTGAGGTATAGTTTATTCTTACATATCACAAATAACTGATGGATTTTTGTCCTAAAGTATAAAAACAATCTGAATCTGTTTTCTCAGTATTCCGTATGTTAGTAGTGTTGTTTTCTAAAGCTTATATCAATTTGAAACTGATATCAGACACTTTTAGCCATACCGGTCACACCATGTGTCAGATTGAGGTGCGGTCGATTCATACATGTCAAAAATGACTCATCGATAGTCGTCTTAAAGTATCAAAATAATCCAAATGTGTTTGCTCGGTATTCCGTATGTCACTTGTGTTGTTTTCTAAAGTTAATGTCAATTTGAAACTAATATCAGACACTTTTAGCCATATCGGTCACACCGTGCATCGGATTGAGGATCAGTTGACTCTTACACATCACAAATGACTCATGGATCATTTTCCTAAAGTATAAAAAAATTCGAATGTGTTTGCTTGGTTTTCCGTATGTTAGTAGTTCATAAGAGTCTCTCAATAAGTTATTCTTTAATAGAAACTCAAATCATTTGTAAAACCATTCTTCATAATCTAATGATATGAAACATAAGAAAGGGTGATCACATATTCTCAATAAGTGTAAACAAGGGAGATATCCATGATCATATAAAGATAACATAAGTTGTAGGAATTCACCTTCATTGTCCTATTTTCTTACATTCCTCTATTAGGTATGTTGCCCATTCGTTTCTAAACACATCTATATCATCTTGTGAATATGAGTTTTTGTGACAATCATAGTAGTACTGAAAAAATATAAATACACATAGGATTAATAAATATTTTAAATGAATTAGTAATTATTTTTAAAAATACCTCTTCAGGGATGCTAGTTTGTTCATGAAATATGATCTCTTTCATTAATTTACAAACATAATAACTACAGTCCTTTTTGTTTGATTATTGCAGACACTACAGAAACATCGAGAAAAAATAAGT